>CM048749.1:240031218-241231218 GCA_026315105.1 Locusta migratoria | reverse complement strand
AATACAATTTATTTGAAAAAGGCCGGTTCCGTTTCGGCATACATTATCATTTTCAAGTGACCTGCGGTGTAAGTTGGGTGGTATTTAGGTGGAACAAATTATTACGCTATAGTATAGTATAAAAATAAAGAGCACTTCCATTCACTTACTGTTACGTCTGCATGGCCTGACATATATATGACATCTAGGCGTCTGTATACAGTCTGCCAAATTTGGTTGGTATTTCAATTTTGATTCTGAGGTTTACATGCTTTTCAAACATACGACATCGTGGCTGTTAAATGTCAAAATACAAAATAAAAATTGTAATAACAACCAAATTTGACAGACTGTATACAGACGCCTAGATGTCATATATAAGTCAGGCCATGCAGACGAAACAGTAAGTGAATGTGAATGCTCTATATTATTAGACTATACTATAGCGTAATAATTTATTCCACCTAAATAACAACCAATTTATACCGCAGGCCACTTGAAAATGGCAATCTAAGCCGAAACGGGACCGTCGCGGTGAAATAAATATTAGTATATAGCAGCGAATTGGTTAATATTATTATTATTAATTATTAAATGTTCTCTTATTACCAAGTGGACCACAATTACACGCCTCCTGTTAAATATTACACTATGGCTGACGTATCGGATATGTCTGTGCAAGTAGACACATACCTGGCCAAGAATTCGCGCGACTTATTTTGTGTCACAAAAGTAAGTAAACTACGACTTGCGGAATCGAATCGTGTAGAAAATCAGTTTTAAATATGTATCCAATAAATCAGAAATATCGTTAGACTAAATACTTTACAGTAGAGTTTCTTCGACTTTAGCATGAGCTGCGTAGAATACATCAAAGAGATGAAGAGTTGGAAGTGAGTTCTTTGGTTACCTAATAGAAAAGTAAATTTCAATGCACGTGCAGTTTGTTACATTATAAAGATAAAACTTGTAGACATGTGTGTTAAGTAAAGAAGACAATGCGGGAATACCTACTGCATATCGTAATCAGTTTACCTATAGCTGTGAAATTGGAACGAGAGAATAAGAGCTGATTCAAATATATGGTATGTGTTACACAACCTGAATTTCGGAGAAAATAATGACTAAGTAGTAAATGTCGCCTACAAATTTGTCAATTAACCATTTTTCTATGAATAAACGTTTTATCCAATGTGCTCTTGTAATAGAATCAATTGTTCATTTTAGTTTCTAATGTTTAGTGTTGTGCAATTAAGTATGATGTGACGTGAAGTAATCATGAACTAATTTTAGCTATGACGAGAATACAATAGTGTCTTATGTAATAACAGATACCAGACTTGATTGGCAGAATAAGAACAGTCGCCTCTACGGTCTCAAGGCAAAATATAACGTCAATAATTTCTATTAACAGTACCATCCAATTGACTTCGAGGTTAAGAGTATGAGTGAATGTTGAAAGTTGGCAAAAACCTTTGATTTTATGATGGAAAAATACGTCGGAAGTGATAGAGAAGCCTGAATAAATACTGCTAATCGTCGGTCTCGAATATTGTTCCCAAATGGTGGACTACAAATTCATTGGAGACATATTTAGTAAATGATATTAAATATAGCGATTATTAATAAAATGCTAAAGCTTTTGCATTATTTTCTTTTCAATGTATATTAAGACGATAAGAGTGAAACGTTTTAGAGTAAACTGCACAATATCCCTTGTATTTAGCAGTATCAGTTATCCTAATCATATATTCATGCTGACAAAAACATCTAAAGTTACACAAATTGAGGTATAATGAAGTAAGGCAGTGGGTCGGATATGAGTGGGGTAAAATAACGACAGAAACACAGTTTTCGTCTTGGACTATTGTATATTGATCATCTTACACAGTATTTACAAATTAGTGTACATATAAGTTAATGTGAAAGTTCCTTCCTCCAAAGGAGACAGTAATTTCACAGGAATGTGCATCGGATTTCCAAGGTCACAGAAAAAGTACGAAACACAAAATTTAGAATATACAATCATTGTCCACAAAAAAAGATTTTTATAAAACAGAAATAGCAAAATTAATTTATTAGTCCTAAGATGACATTCTTTATAAAGCAGGACTAACAAAACTGGACCTTTTGGACGACGGAAGAGGGATACATGAAAATACTTTAGACACACAAGTGTCGTTATTTTAAGCGTAAATAGACGTGACACGTGTTTTCGATTAAGGATCACAGTTCTTAATGGGATACTTAAATGGTTTCAAACTTACACTAAACGTATGTACAGAAATTCACATTTACAACAATATATAAATGTAGAGTTATTAATATTTACATCGCGCTTGAATCACGTATCATTTTTCAAATGAAAGATGGCTGGTGGTAGCAATTGTAACTGCCCCTTCTACTACATTACTATTTAAATTAGGAAAAAAGAGTCATTATCCAGTTTCATTTTTAAAAGATAACAGTACACAACAAGAAATGAGTCTAATATTTTGTAAATTAGTTATTTAAGTAGTCTTCAGTAATGCGAAAATTTAACATTAACAGTTCGACAGTTTCACACTATGATGATTTTAAATTTGCACATAAATTATAAAGCATAGACTAGTTTTCCGTATTAGTGACATAATTGATACCGTAACGACATTCAAGGTTGTCGTACAGGTCATAGTGGGACGTAGTACAAAATTATAAAACCATTTGGACAACTGGAAGAACAAGCAGGAAAAGTTTTATCTGCTGCAGTACTAACAGTGGAGTTGAGGCTGTCTTTCTAGAGGATACGTAGAGTAATCAATTTTGAAAATAGTTTGGCGAATTATATACAGAGAATACAACAGTTTAGCCGAAATCGCCAATGTGTATGCAATTACCAGACAATTTCATATATAGGAGTAGCATGTTCCAGACTTATTATAATATTTATCGAATTGAGTATGGATTATGGGACAAAGTGGTTTAATGCTCTCCTTGTATATATATCAGTTGGTAGAGCTGTTTACATGCGTCAGACAAATAAATTGTAACAATGCTGACCAAACAGTTTGTTAAGTAGGTGCTTCCTCCCTGTACAAAATTTACTAGAAGCATGGAGTATTTTGAAATTGAACGGGATCATCAAGCAACACACGTAGGCGGTTTTCGGCAGATTATTTACAAAGTGGCGGAACGTTTCCTCAGTACATCAGATAGGAGAGATCTTTCACAGAACCATGAAGAATGAACTCTGGACTAGGTGGATATGAGTAGCTTTCGTACCAAGAATTTTTCCTGATATTACTAAATAAAAATTCAGCCATAAAATTAGTAGTTTTGAGACGAAAGGTAGAACCGCGATGATTTCAAAAATTCCAAAAATGACTTAGTCTAAATACAGAAGATTTCGACTAAGTTATCAGTTATGACTATATACATCAGTAATTCCGTCATTTACATTTAAACAGCAATAATGTGAAATATTTTCTTAACAATGTTTCTTAATTTTATAATTGGGTGATATGAAATTATTCCCGGTATTGAGAATGTAACCAAATGTAACAATCTAAAACTGTATAAATATATACTTTTGACAGGATTAGCAAGAAATATGAAGTAATACAGAGTGAAATGTTGCATAAACAACTGGCGGTAGCGGAAACTGACGGGGTCGACAGAGGAAAGTACTAACCCGCAAAAGCGTATCTTGAGTCACTGTGCGTTACATTCGTAAAAAAGACAAAACCTTTTAAATAGAGGAAGTACTGTCTAGCTGTCTAGGCACATTCTCCCAGAATTTTGGAAACCGCAGATAACATGATCTAATTAATTCTTGCTAAAGCAAGGGTTAGCACATTCTTCCACCGACCCCTGCAATTGAGAACACACATGAATAAAGGAATCTAAGGTGAGATCAGCATGCACATTAATTATTTCATTATTTCCTTTTGTTCCTAGTACTTCTGATTATTTAATGGTCAGTACCATAATATTTTCATTATTTCATACAGTGTGAAATTTTAAGTTGAAAGCTGGAGGTGTGGTACTGCATAATTCTACGTTACCACTCTCAACGAACCATTAAAAAGATTCTGGTACTTATAGGGAAACGTTACTGCCAAATTTAGATGCAATAGTTAAACATAATTATTATTAAGTTACAATACAAATTAAATTAATAATCAGTATCCTGCCAGGAAGTTCCAAACAAAATTTACTGATGTGACATTTGTGAACGATTCTCGTTCCTTTTAGAAGTAACGAACACTTAGCTTTAAGTGTGACTATTTCTCGTTGTAAGGGGATTTAGGTCCTTACAATTAGAAAGTTATTGAATACTGAATACATTTTAAAATAGAGACAATGACCAGCAAAGGAACAATAGCAAGAACATCACGCTAAAATGGCCAAATAATTAACTCTGATCGGAACCGCAAGTGTTTTTTTTTTTGCAATTTGTGATGTAACTGAAATGACAAACGAAATATCGCATTTTGCGAAGAGTGTAACAGCAGTACTTAGTACGCATGATTTCCATCTCTCACTCCAAGTGCTACTAGTTTGGAATACTCAGAAATCTAGCAAACGTTTACCAGAGCTCGAAATTTTCAGTTGATAATTTTTGCTTTTTAGATGAATGTGACGCTAACTGACATCGTAGTCAATTACAAAGAAGAGGTACTCTTACTACTTTAAGAATCAGTAAAAGAAGCAAATAATAGTACAACTGTACGATTTTGAAATGCAATGCCTTTTCTGCTACAAAGAATCACAATCCGATGGTGTACATCAAGCGACATAGGTTGTGTCTTTTGATTAATTGGACAGTAAACTCGTAGCACCTCACAATAAATAATGCACGCTCGAAACGCATCTCAAAGTAAAACAAATACACCGAAATATGACTTATTTGTGACTGATAGCAATCAGATTAAAAAATAAATGACTCAGATCTAATCTGTCAGCGAAATTTGCTACGATTGTCGTTTGCCATTTCAGCCATTTATACAAGTCGTTATGAGTGATAATTGAATGAAGCACCAACAGTCAGTAAGGAACGAAATTACATTGACCAGTTAATCACAGGTTTTGACCATAAACGTTTAATGAAATGTGTCTCCCAGTGAACGTTTAGTAATTGTCATGACTTGCCCGCTGTCAAAGCAAACGTCAAACGTGAGTGGGTAAGTGATGTAATGAGCAGTATATTATAAGTAATAGTCGTGCTTTACCTTTAACATGTTTTCAAGCCGCAACGACTAGAGCGCTACCTCGGATTTGGGAAGGAGATAGGTCATATCTTCGAAAGAACCGGTCCCGTATTTTATAATGGTAACGTCCCACAACTTGTAAGTATTTAAAACATGGCCTTGTTCACCGCTAGGAGCTAATAGCACTTCTTTATTTCGGCCTGATAAGGCAACTGAAAAAGCTTACAGGGATCATTATAAAACCCAATAAGTATCACTGTTGTCAATAATGAAATATATTTTACTACATGACAGCATAAATTTATAACGGATTTTATTCTAATTGAAAGCTAGGATTTTATATCATTGTATAAACTGTTTCTATTTACTTATGGTACCCGAGGTTCTCAGGTGTGGAGCTGGTAGTAATAGAAAACTTGTTACTGCGAACTCTTGGCGGCGGACTCTGACATTTATAAATGACTTTAGCGATATGACAACACGGAAAGCCTTAACATGGCTGACCAGGTGGGAAAGGGGGTCCGGTGACACTCTTAGAAAATAATTCTGCATAAGAAGTGCGAACACAGATGCCAAAACTGATCGTGAATAGAAATATGTAATTGACTGCTCGAAACGTTCTCGGGCATTGCATCGAATAGTGTTGCGGCAATTGCACAAAGTTTCTGCGAGGCAACTTATCGCCATCTGCAGGTCAAACTCGTTGCAAAAATAATTCAGATCGTGGAAATATTAACCAGTTCATTTTCCTTCCTTCCGAGTTCTACAACAAGAGTACCTCGCGCAATTGAGAAAGCCCGGACTACCATTCTCCACAAGAATGACTGCTCTTTTAATATGCAAAATTCAGCCAGTCGTTAGAAGGTTCTACAATTTGTACTCACGTCTGTAGAGAAGGCCTAACTACCATGGTTAATTGATGAAGTTGTTTAAAATACTGTTAATGATTACAACAATTCTTCCGGAATTTCTAATTCAATTTTGTCTCCTCATAAGGATAAGAAAAATATTCGAGTCGTGCAGGAATGGCCGTGCGGTCTAAGGCAATTTGCCACGACTTGCGCGACCGCTCCCCGTCGGAGGTTCTAGTGCTCTCTAGGGCATAAGCAAGTTTAAGTATTTTGTAAGTCTAGGGACCGATTTCCTCAGCAGCTTGGTCCCTTACAAACATTTGAATATTGTCCTACTGTTACGAACTAATGTTATTTTTTAATTTTTATTTTATTTTCTTGTTTCTAGCGGACAAGCTTCACCTATTCAAGCTAGGTATCTTCAGTGCTCTATTTTTATAAGTCATTAGCCGATACATTGAGAGGACCTAAAAATCATAACTACTCATTTCCTAATAATGAGATTATTTAAATTAGTTACCAAACTAATTAAAATGAATGTTATATCGTGGGTAGACTAGCTCAGATCCAATAGTTGCACATACGTTTTAGGAAATTACAATACAAATTCAGTTAATAATCATTACCCTGCAGGCAAAAATTATGTGTAAAATCCTGGTTCAATGCAAGAGAGGGTCTGATGACCCTAATCTGATCAGCTTAAATAAACAGAGAAATATAATAATCACTAAAGATCTCATATGCAAATGTTTATAGTTATGTCGGCTTCCACTGTCCTTGAAGTTTTCTGGTATTATATCATGTCATTGTATAAAATAATTTATATTAAAGTTATAAATTTACATTTCGATCGTATTAGAACGGCATGCCTTGAGGCAACTCACTTGTCCTGAAGAAGCCCATTATGATGTGTACGCTCGAAAGGTAAATTTTATAATACCGGTCATTACATGAATAATTAGACTAATTTTCTTTATGTTAAATATGATTTAACATGTGTTGTATGAATGGACGAAACATGTTTGTCATACACAAAACAGCCGCGGTGGAGTAGCCGAGCGGTCTAAAGCGTCTCGCTGAGGAGCGCGCGGTTGCTCGCCATGGAGGTTCGAGTCCTCCCTGGGGCATGACTGTGTGTGTTGTCCTTAGGTTAGTTTACCTAGGTTTAAGTAGTTCGTAAGCCACGGACTGATGACCACGCAGTTTGGTCCGATAGATTTACAGACATTTGAATACAAAACAGCGGGAATTTTTCGTTATCTACAACGTTAATTAACGTTAACATCGTAAGGAATTCATTATAAACAAAAATCTAATAAGCTCTACTATATACTAGCCATGGCTATGTTGGATTTGGTATACCGTTGCTTTCTTCCTACCCTTTAACTGACCTAAACACCGAGTTATAGGCGTACATAGAGTTTAATGTGGATCCGAATCACGGCGCATCATGTCAAGATGCATCGTAGTTCGGGATACATGTTTAAACCATAGGGCACCGTTGAAGTGATTGGTCAATTCAGAAGTCACAGAAGGACAACTTCCGACAGTAGCAGTTCTAGCACAGCACTCTGATGTTCAAACCAGACTCCGTGTTGATTAGTAGTTTACCTGCTTCTTTACATAGTTCGAAATTAAGCTTTCTTTTCACTTGTTAATAGTGAAGAAATCTTAAGAGTACTTAGTTACGTTTAAGTAGTATATTTACGTTTTTATTTTTTATAGTTTTTTATGGCTAAACAATTAGTGATGGTTAAATTTCTCATCCAGGCTGAAGGCCAATTAAATAATAAAAAAGAAACACTTTTAGGCACGGTTTCTTCTATACAACGCAACACCCGAGAACCCAAGTAGTCATTACGTTTGTAAAACCTCGAACAGCAAACACGTGACTTTTTATTATTTTTTATGAAGACAATGTTGATTGCATTTTCCCCCCATGTGTACCGTTTGATCTGTACAAAGGTCGTCGTCAGACCTTTCGTCACTGCGTGAAAGAGAAAGAAATGCTTTAGCTTCAATGGAATTTTGCATTGTAACTGAATCATTCATCACTCTTTTTCACAGGTCGGAAGATTTCAAGGTCGAATCCAAATTTTTGTCGGGGAGAAGGCGGGTGAGAATGGGGGAGGTTTGAGCTCAAAATAGTTAATGATTGAGGGTATATTTCTAGAGTAATTATTACAGTTACTCAGAACTGATATTTTCAAAGGCAATCGTAAAAAAAAATCTAAAGAACCTGACTGTTGGTGTCTCATTTTATCGTCATAAACAATTAGCAAAGATTCGTAAATTGCAAAAAAGCACTGGTTGCGTAATATTGTTTAATGAATGGTTTCTGCATATCTAGGCTGTCATTATCAGATCTTGCACATTATCAAAAGCTCATGACTTACAGGTATCGTGTCATAATATGCAGTTATGATGCCAACATCAGTGTGTGAAAAGTAAAAACAATTCCACAGTAAAATATGAAGGTTATTTGCTGATGTTCCAAACTACCATTGCAAGTTAATAAAACATTGTCAGAAATATATGAATTAGAATACTCAGCGAACAGGACAAAATAAATAAAAATTATCGGAAACATTTAGAAAAATCAATGATTTTTCTCTCAGTGTCAGTAGAAAAATAGTCTAGAGCGGACAATTCAATTTTATTGCTGATGTGTTTCGATCCAGTTTCGGATTATCTTCAAATGTCACTCCAATGTGGACTTGTGGATGAGTTGAGCAACTTGAGATTTCCTGGTCTACTGCTGATGCCACAAGTCAATATTAGAGCAAAATGTGAAGACATTCCGAAATAGGGTGCAAAGCGGTTAATCAAGGAAACTGAATGATACAATCTATACTGTTTTGCTGGACTGGAAATGATTAATATATATTAAAGTAAATGAAACCAAGAGCCGTAAATTGATACCAGTTTCGACTTCACATTGAAGCCATCTCCAAGACGTTAAAACCTTTTACAATACTGAGGCTTGTTCAACTGTAGTTGTAGATTGACACAATTCATACACCTGCCAAGAGCGACATCTTCATACCAGTGGAGATTCAATGCCCTTTTACGCTACTAGGAGCCTAGTCCACTGACGAGGGTTTACGTAATTTGACTACCACCAACGACGTGGTAGGTGAAGTGTTTGAATCCAAGGCAAGAGTTGAATAGGCTCCTCATACTTTGAAAGTATCTCCAACATCTAGGGCTTGGCTTCAGTGTGTATACAAAATTCCTAAGAAAATAAATTAGTTTAAATTGAAACATTTTGGTATAGGCTTTACCGTGACTGTTGTTTGATTCAAACACAAGGTATTACTGTGTCACATTCTTTTATTGTATCCACAACGCGTTTCGACAGTTTAAACCGTAATCATCAGGTGGAAGAACATTAAGCGATGTACATGTATGTTAGGTTGACCTGTTGCACTGTGTCCATTGTCCCTTGCATTGTTTTAACCTCACTTATGTGTGATGAAACACATAAGTGAGCTTAAGACAATGCGAGGGACAAGTAAACGAAGATGGTGTTTTATCACAAATAAGTGTGGTTAAGACATTGCAAGGGACCTGTGGCCACTGGAGACAGCTTAATGTTATTCCACCTGAAGGTGGCGGTTTTAATCTTCGAAATGCGTTATGGATACAGCAAAACTAAGTGACGTGTAACAATAATACCTAGCGTTTCAATCAAATAAATTACCTAGTTTTATAGTTTTCAAAATGACAAGCCAAGATCGAACATTAATAATTTCATTAATAATTTA
Source organism: Locusta migratoria (assembly GCA_026315105.1). Classification (NCBI taxonomy): domain Eukaryota; kingdom Metazoa; phylum Arthropoda; class Insecta; order Orthoptera; family Acrididae; genus Locusta; species Locusta migratoria. The sequence continues at coordinate 241,221,432 of CM048749.1, read as the reverse complement.
TTAATTGACGACCGGTTTCGGTGCACTTTGTCACCATCATTTGGTCACATATATGTTACAATCTGTTCATCTTTGTATTTTTTTTTTTTTCTTTTTCTTTTTGGATAGTGACTAAGTGCAATGTTGCACTTGTTATTTTATACCCATTTTTTTTAACAAGATGACGAGATTATAAACATACGTGACCGGATGATGGTGACAGAGTGCACCGAAACCGGTCGTCATTGAATAACTTATTAATGTGCGATCTTGGCTTGTCATTTTGAAAACTATAAAACGATCAGATCGCCTCTAAACCCGACTATGTCAGGTAATCATAAAATAAATTAGTGATAAAAATTTACGGTCAATAAAATTCTTCCGGGTATGAGACCGCGTCGTCATTTTATAAACTCTACCGACGTTTCGGCAACTGTTGCAGGCGGCCTTCATCAGGGTCTGAGTCAGACACAGATCCTGAAGAAGGCCGCCTGCAACAGTGGCCGAAAAGTCGGTACAGTTTATAAAATGACGACACGGCCTCGTACCTGGAAGAATTTTATTGATAGTGACAACAACCGCGGAAGCAGTGGCGTAACTATGGGGAGGGGGGGATGAGGGAGATAGAACCCCCCCCCCCCAGAACCCAAAAAAAAAAAAAAAAAAAAAAAAATAAAAAAAATAAAAATCGTATAACAGCAATTTGGTAAAGGTAAAGATTAAAAACTTGGGTGTTTTACCATAATCTTTCATTGGATGAGAGTGAATTAGTCTCTTCAACGGTAGTGGTAGATGGTAGTCTGTCTGGAAACTGACTAAAATTTTGCTCGTCAAGCAGATCTATTCCCCCCCCCCCCCCCCCCCCCCCAAAAGCCAAGTCCTAGTTATGCCACTGCGCGGAAGCCTAAGTTTGCAAAAATTTACGGCTATTGGTGTTATTTGGATTTGACCAGATGGAGGGCAGAGATTTGGTAGAGTCAATAAATAAGGTTAGTGTAGAGAGGGAAGCGCGTTACGAGGGCAGGGTGTAGGAAACGCTCCGCGAGGTTACCGGGCCTTGTGGGTGAGGTCAGGCGTCGGAGACCTCGGTGATGGTGACGGCGCCCGTGCTGGCCATGTGGTTGAGCCGCCGCTGGTGTAGCTGGAGCGACTCGTAGTAGCGGGAGACCAGCGCGTGCTCGAGGCCGGGGAAGGCGGCGGCGGGGGCGGCGGGCGGCGGGGGCGACGCCGCCCAGCCGCAGTCGCCGCTCACCACGTCGATGTCGTCGTCTTCGCTGCCCTCGGCCGCGAAGCCGCAGCGCTTGGCCGGCGAGGAGGTGGCGGCGGTCGTGCGGGGAGGGTCGTCCGGGGCGAGCAGCGACGCCACGTCGAACTGCCGCTTGCGGCTGCACGGCTGGTGGGGCGGCGCGTGGTGCAGCGTCGTGGCGTGCGAGAAGGCGGGGGCGGCGGGGGGCGGCGCCCAGCACAGCGGCGGCGACGCCGGGGGCGGCGGTGGCGGCGGCGGCGGTGGCGGCGGGGGCGGCGGCGGGCTGGGCGACTCGGTGCCGTCGTCGTCCACGGCCAGCCCCATGTGCCGGCGCACTTTCCGCTGCGCCTTCCGCCGCCGGAAGTCGCCCTTCTTGAAGTCCTCGACGTTGGCCGGGTGGATGGCCCAGTAGTGGCCCTTGCCGTTGGCGCTGCGCCCCGCCTTGACGAAGCAGTCGTTGAGCGACAGGTTGTGCCGGATCGAGTTGCGCCAGCCGGGCCCGCGCGTGCGGAAGTACGGGTAGTGGTCGAGGATGTACTGGTAGATGTCGGACAGCACGAGTTTGGTGTCGGGCGAGCTGAGGATGGCCATGGCGATGAGGCCGATGTAGCTGTGCTGCGGCTTGGGCTCCTCGGGCTGCAGCACGCGCGGGTGCTGGCCGTGCAGCAGCGAGAAGGCGGCGACGCGCGGCGCGTAGGCGGCGGCGGCGGCCGCGGCGGCCGCGGGGTAGCACAGCGCCGGGTAGTGCGGCGGGAAGGCGCGCGCGTACTGGTACAGCTGCAGCCGGTACTGGTCCGACTCGTGCAGCGACTTGAGCACCGCCAGCGGGTACGGCAGCGGGCCCGGCGCGGGCGCCGGCGCGGGCACGGCGGCGCTCGCCCGCTCGTTGCTGCACATGGCGCTCTGACGCTGTCTGCCGCCGCGCGCCCGGCCGCCGCCTCGCGCGACTCCCCCGCCGCGCTCCTATTGGCCCCCGCCTCCACCAATCGCGCGCCGCGGCCACGCCCCGCGGCGCCATGTTGCCCGCAAACAAAGCGCTGTTTGGGTAAATACCGACCGGCTCGCCCCCCACCACCAGCGACTATTTTCAAACCCGGAGCGGACCCCCTCGGCGTGTTCCCAGCCGCGCGGCGCATTGAAATCACTAATAACCACGTAACGCTTTGTACGCCGCCCCTAATGGTTTATTTGGAAACATGTATTTAGACTCGTCGCTAAAAGGATTAACGCCGGCCGTGGACGGTACAGAATTCTAGTTCGGGGCGCGGGCACGCCTCCTCTGTTGCAAACACGACTCGGGGTCAAAATTATATGGCCCCGCGACTGCTCTTGACACGTCCGTATTAAATTGTACACAAACGAACCACTCACGTGCACTATTCAGTATTCTCCTTTATTGCAAATGTTGTGCACTATACAAAACATTTTTATTTGATCCGTGACGTAACATGTTGAGACTATTTTCTCTCTAAGTGTGTTTAATCCATGGAGGATGTGATCGAACTCCAGGACTGTTCCTCAGGGCCGGATCTAGGGGGGGACAAAGGGGGTAATTGCCCCGGGCGGCAGAATTTAGAGGGCGGCAAATTTTGAACGACTCTTTTTTTTACAGACTGTATCTTTCTGGTATAATTTAATAAAATTAACTCAAATGTTCAAATGTTTGTAAAGTCTATGGGACTTAACTACGGGGTCATCAGTCCCTAAACTTACAAACTACTTATGAACTAGCTAATCCTAAAGACGGCACAAATATCCATGCCCGAGGGGGGATTCGAACCCCCGACCGTAGTGGCCGTGCAGACCGTGACTGGAGCGCCTCAATCCCCTCGGCCACCGCGGCCGGCTAAAATTAACTGACACAGAATTATTAAAAGTAAAAAGACTGCAAGAAATACCGAAATCATTTAATAAAACTAAAATTCCTGGTTGCTGACTTCACTGTTGCCCTGTCACACTTCTCCTGGAGAAAGAAGTTTCAGCAAGCTGAAACTAATTAAATACACTTGAGGAGGACGACTGCTTAACAAATCTGAATATAATATCCATAGAGCAAAAACGAGCTGCTTCACTAAACTATGATGATATCAAAAACAGTTTTGCAGCAAAAAAAAATCTGGAAAAGCGAAATTTTGAATTGATTTTTGTACGATGAGTGATCTTTTAATATTTTTGTATGTATTAAAATCAGTGGCGTAACTACGGTTGGGGGATGAGGGGGATAGAACCCCCCAACCAAAAAAAAATCAAAAAAAAAAAAATAAAAATAAAAATAAAAAAAAAAAAAATCAAAAAAAAAATCGAAAGAATGAAATTGTATAACAGCAATCTGGCGAAGGTAAAGATTTGAAACTCGGGGTGTTTTACCATAAGCTTTCATTGGATGGGAGTGAATTAATCGTCAACGGCAGTGGTAGAAGGTAGTCTGTCTGGAAACTGACTAAAATTTTGCTCGTCAAGCACGTCCTAGCCAGGTCCTAGTTACGCCACTGATTAAAATTGTTCTGTTTTCCTTTAATCTTCATTCAGTCAATAAAATAAGTTCATGTAGTGAGATTGTGACACTTATTTAGAAATATGTAACCCAATTAGCGTCAAAAAGTCGATTCTTACAGTGGGGGGGGGGAGGGTGAATGAAGGGGCGGCAAATTTAAGCTTGCCCCCCTTGGCAAATGTCCTAGATCCGGCCCTGCTGTTCCTAATACAGGATTGAGAATGAAATTCGCAACAAGTCATATTAAAGATCGTATTATTTATTAAGAATTTTACATATGTAGTATGTTGGTGGAGTTCACTGTTTGAAATCAAGTTGTTTGGTATTAATTTAGCGAAACCAATTGCAGCTGGCGAGATGACATGAACAAAAACACTGTTTACTTACATTTAATAATGAAAATAGTGCGTCACGTTGACAATCGCGATTTGGATAGAATATTAAATGAAAATAAACAGTGTTTTTTGTTCATGTCATCTCGCCAGCTGCAATTGGTTTCGCTATTATTAATACCAAATAATTTGTTTTCAAACAGTGAACTCCATCAACATGCTACACGTGAAAATAGTGAATGTTTTAAGCACCTGAAGATGGGCACAAGCCCGAAACCTGTCGTGTCATAAATAATACTTTAATAAGAGGTTTTCAGCCAAGATGGTATGCCGCGGTGGAGTAGCCGAGCGGTCTAAAGCGTTTCGCTGCGGAGCGCGCGGTTGCTCGCCGTGGAGGTTCGAGTCCTTCCTGGGTCAAGGGTGTGTGTTTTGTCCTTAGGTTAGTTTACCTAGGTTTAAGTAGTTTGTAAGCTACGGACTGATGACCACGCAGTTTGGTCCGATAGAATTACAAACATTTCAACAGTTTTTTTGCCAAGATCGCTTTCTTCTTTTAATTATATGACCGGTTTCGACGTGCTAAACGCCATCTTCAGACCTGTCGTAATTTTTTTACATCACTGCTATTGTAACATTTTCTAACAAAGCAATTTATTATACATCCTCATTGATGTGTCATGCAAATAAAATTTACATGTCAACAATAAAATGAAGTACTGAACTTCAGTCAGTAATGAGCTTGATTATGAAGTGCCTCCGACGTAGACCTTGAGAAAGATGGATTCAGTCATTTTATTATTGACATGTAAATTTTATTTGCATGACACATCAATGACGATGTATAATAAATTGCTACGTTAGAAAATGTTACAATAGCAGCAATGTAAAAAAATTACGACAGGTCTGAAGATGGCATTTAGGACGCCGAAACCGGTCATATAATTAAAAGAAGAAAGAGGTCTTGGCTGAAAACCTCTTATTAATGAATTATTTATGACACGACAGGTTTCGGGCTTCTGCCCATCTTTAGGTGCTTGAAACATGCAGTATTTTACGTCTGTAGCATGTTCGTGGAGTTCACTGTTTGAATACAAATTATTTGTTATTAATAATAGCGAAACCAGCAGGTCGAGAGATGACAGGAACAAAAAACACAGTTTATTTAATTCGAATAAATAATCCATGAGACGGATTTACGTCTCAAATATGTCAAAGACATTATTGATAGATCTGAAGCATTGAATTAAAATTTATTCACATTTAATATTGTATCCAAAACGCGACTGTCCATGTGACGTCGCGGTGGAGTAGCCGAGCGGTCTAAGGCGCCTCGCTGAGAAGCGCGCAGTTGCTCGTCGTGGAGGTTCGAGTCCTCCCTGGGGCATGGGCGTGTGTGTTTGTCCGTAGGTTAGTTTACCTAGGTTTAAGTAGTTGGTAAGCTACGGACTGATGACCACGCAGTTTGGTCCGATAGATTTACAGACATTTGAACATTTTTTGTACATGTGACGCACTTTTTTTATATTATTAAATGTATTACCCGTTCATGTTACAACTCCAGACGACAGACAGCGGAACTAAGCTTTGTTTACGCTGAGACGGGGGCCGAAGGCGGCCGACAATACTCGACAGTACACGTGTCGCGCGCATTGTACAGTCGCGTTATTATCGTAGCGCGTCAGTATTCTTAGGGGCTGGTGAAATGGACAGGCATCGCGAAAGTACACGCTACCACGTTCCGATGGAAAAGTGCTAATAAATAAAATTGTTCAGTTCGGTAAAGAAGAAAAACGAAAAGGCTTGCTCATACCGTTGGAAAGAGCATGGAGGAAGCAGCAGCATCGGTAGGGAAATGTGTAAGAACAGTGCATAATATTGTGAACGATGTTAAGCAGGCCAGACAGAGTGGTAAGAAAACTGTAACAGCGAGGAAGGAGAGACTGAGGAAGAAACCAAGTGTCTCGACGAATTTCATAAGTGCTTACTCAAAAGGAAGTTTTTAGAGCATACGACATTAAAAGAGACATTCTCATCCTTCGAAACTTTATGATTGAATGAAGGAGGAACCAGATATTAATTTCACGGGGAAAGAACCACTTTCTGGAGAATATTGAAGGATATGGGGTTTCGTTTGAAAAACATGTAAAAACAGACCAACGTTTCTGGTTGAGAGGGAGAACACTGCAGCGTGTGGTGCGGATTTTCTTTCGTTGCTTACTCATAAACGATACTTCACCAGGGGGAAAGGCCAACTTGAACTAGAGAATAATAATGCTTTCAAAACGTCGATCCTCCCAGTAGGGACTTCTTCCTAGTTTTTAGATCATGCACCAAAATTTATATTTGATTTTAATTTTATTGCACTTTACTGTAGAATAGGTATTAACAGAAAATGTATTTTATCAGCTTCACGACCGACTATTTATTACATCGTAAAACAACAGTTTTACTTGTGTGCTTTTTTATTTTATTTTATTTTTTATGTTATTTATTTATTTATTTTTTTGCAGAAGAAAGTATTAAAAGCAAATGTCTTACGCATCGCTTCAGTTATTCAATAGTAATAACGCGGTTCTTTTTCATTACATACGCTTTCCTGCAGAAGAACACATTAAAAGCGAATGTAACGTCGTTTGTAAAAGTACTGCTGTTTTGTCTGACAGTTTTTTATTCTCATTTTTCACTTGGATTGTTTATTTGAACAAGAATGTTAACAGAATGCACATTTGTTTTATCTGCTTCAGCTGAGGAACCACGTCACCGGTACATTGTAAGTCAGCGCAGCTATACCAGCCGTGCTTCATTCGAACAACCAATAGCAGAACATGTCAACAGTTCGCAGCCCACTCAGCTCAAATCGGCAATTATAAAGTGAACGGGTAATAAACAGTGTTTTTTGTTCATATCATCTCGCCACTTGCAATTGGTTTCGCTATTATTGATAACAAATAATTTGTTTTCAAACAGTGAACTCCAACATGCTACACATGTAATATTCTGAATGTTTCAAGCACCTGAAGATGGGAACAAGACCGAAACCGTTCGTGTCATAAATAAATAATACGATCTTTATGTGACTGTTAGCGAATTTTATCCTTTTCTCTCTCACACATTAACTACTGCTACTGAAAATGGCGGGATAAATCTTCGTACGTCATTCTCAGCTAATTTTTCCGATTTAGTTAGCAGATGTACTGCATTTTGACGACTGTCATTCCGTTTTAATTGGCTCCCAAACATGGATTTCGTAGACCGATTTCCCAATTCCGTTTTTGATTGGTCATGCAAACATTCCAAAATCGGATCACTTTAAGTCCCCGATGTGACCGTCGGCTTTGACCCATGTCATATCTGAGTTAAAGACGATAGATTGATTACAAGCAGAACGTAGATTATAGATTGCGATTTTGTGTTTAACCCTTTATAGGACAAAACTTTTTTCTGAAATTTTTAAAGGTAATATTTTTATTGCATCCCATTTGATTTATATAGGCATATAATAGAATTAGTTTATGTTCATTCAACTTGGAAGTGGAAGGAAGAAATAGGTGTTTGATGTACAGACCACTATCGATTTTGGGTGGGGCTTAGACTACTGTGGATGGTGATCATTTAAAAGACCACCTTCTTATATTTGGAATAGATAAGTAAAAAATGGCAATTGGAATGCAAAGCAGATTCAATTTATTAAATAACTTACTATTACAAAAACTGAACACATTAAAATATTCAAAGAATAAAACATTACCAATCATATTACAGAATCCGCCGCGGTGGAGTAGCCGAGCGGCCGTTGCTCGCTGTCGGAGGTTCGAGTCCTCCCTGAGGCATGGGTGTGTGTATTGTCCTTAGGTTAGTTTACCTTAGTTTAAGTAGTTTGTAAGTTACGGACTGATGACCACACAGTTTGGTCCGATAGATTTACAACATTTAAATTTTTTTTACAGAATCCAGCGATAAACTTGTTATTTTGAATGAAATGGATCAAAACAAGGAAGGCAAAGAGCAGTGTACAGTATTTTGCACTTATGGTAGGTGGGCAATATATCGACCACTATCCTATAAAGGGGTAAAAAGTTATCTGTCACTTCTCTCTGATGGTTAGGTATAGGTTAATTGAGAGATTTCTTTTTCGCAAGTGAGCGCCGAAGGCGCGGGATTTTTGGGCTGAGGCCTGTGATCGAAGGTACATTCTATTGTGATAATCTGTAATTTAAGAGAATAATCCCCAATTATTTTTATCTGCAATACATAAGTATTACGATATTATCCCGTATGTTTATATTCGTTGATAATCTTTATTTTATATTCGTAGAATATATGACTTCAACTGCTATTGGGCAAAGCTGAAAATGTGTACCCAGCCGGGATTCGAACCCGGGTCTCCTGCTTTCTAGGCAGTTGCGCTGACCCCTACACCACTGGGGACACAGTGATCACCGCACCTGCAAGGACTACCCATGCACGCCTCCCGTCAGATACAAATTCCCAGCTTCGCCCTGCCCATAGTACTCAAACTCGTAGTTTAACTAATTCCCGTAAGAGTAAGGGCTTCAAACTTGCCCACCCCTCCCCACTAACGATAGGATCATTGCCCGTCACCGGCATATTATATATATACATGTGGCGTCTCTTCGGAAAGAACAGACGTCACAATCTGATCCTGCAGCTGTTATTATTTAATATTCGTAGAATATTGTGACGTCTGTTCTTTCCGAAGAGACGCCACATGTATATATATAATCTTTATTTTGCTAGTTGGTTGGCATATTTTGTAAGACTCAGATATGACGTCATTGGTCAGAGCCGACGAGTTGTATCTCAGCCTTCAATTATGTACCAAAATCGTTCTGAAAAAGCACCTCTGTATCTGCATCTAGATGGATACTCTGCAAGTCACATTAAAGTGCATGGCAGGATAGATGGAACCACTTTTATGACATTTCTCTACAGTTCCATTCTCTAATAGCTCGCGGAAAAAAGGAACACCTACGTCTTTCCGTTTTCGATCTGATTTTTCTGATTTTGATGATCATGTCTTCCTATATAAGTAGGTGCAAACAAAATATACTCGCAATCGGAAGAGAAAGTTGGTGACAGAAATTTCCCAAACACATGTCATCGAAACGAATAACGCTTTTGTTGATGGTCTGTGGTATAGCCTACTTGGCGTCCGTGAGGTGACAACATCTGTGACGTAGTGTTCATGGTTTCTTCATAGTTTGTGGTATTGACAAACTTTCTGCAGCGAAATAGTACGACTGGTTAGTTACATACAAAATCACACGCAATGTAAAATATTCTTCAAATTTGAGAATCAGGTTTGCCACAAGCTCTTCAAAGTGAAATTCTCAGACACTTAACTAATTTATAGGCACAGTTTCAGCAATTTTTTCTGACCAATTTCGAGATCCGAGGGGTAAATACACAGGAAAATTGACAAAAATATAATGTCATCTGTATTTCTGATTTTAACATTTTGTGGAGGAATATCAAGTTAATTTTTAATAAGATTTCCTCGCCTTTTGACTGTCTTAGTGTTCTTTTATTTCATTATCGAGATTTCTGTATTAGATCATTTTCACGTGCTACAAAATGATAGAAAACATCTCAAGTCAAACGGCGGAGATATCTTTTTAAAAAATTGAATTTCTGAATGTGCTACTTTTTTCTCTGAATGAAGAGCATGCTGTTGTCATATATCCTGTATTTTTTTTATCTGAAGAGTAAATAGACAAGTGTTGTATATAAAAGTCATTGTTCCTTAAAAGGTTTCTGTGTTTGTTAACAACTCTAATTTGTATTAACATCAAGGTTTTTCTCTTTTTCGCATACAGCAATTATGAACTTTCAATGCGCGATAACGTGTGTAGTGGTACTTTATCTGCCAAATAATAGGCTAGTCATTGTTTTGTCAGCCAATAAATATACTACGGTATTCACCTAGTGGGATGTGGGAAACCGCCTAAAAACCACATCCAGACTGCCCGGGGGAGTGGGGATTCTCACAGACGCCGGCACGTCTGCCCGTCCTGGAAAGCGCCGCTTAAAGCCGTTTCACACCGCGGTCACACTATGTCACGTGACGTCACGTGACAGATGTCACATGACAGACGTGCAATTCACACCGCCACCGACCTGCTCTAGTCAGTTCACTTGAAACAGGTAACATGGCAGATGGTTCGTGGTGCAACAGCTCGTTTACTAAAAGTGTACCTTGGTTGGGTGATGGCGAACGTAGTTCGAGTAGTGATGAGGAAGACATGCTCTTGTACTCTGTTACAAACCGAACGCACTGGGTACATCACACCAATCAGAGACGGGAACAGTGCGGAGAGTATCATCATCTGATGGAGGACTTGGAGCAAGATGATTACAGATTCACAACATACTTTCGGCTTTCTAAACCTGAGTTTGAAGAGGTATTAACATTCATAAATAACGATATTAGTTAAAAAGTCACCAACTACAGGAGATCTATTTCCAGCAGAGAGAGAGATTGGCACTATGCCTAAGGTAAGTTTACTAATACTGTATACAATGTACTTTTTTGAAATCGTACTGCAGTCGGAACATAATTTTTGTAAAAAAAACATTTAAACAATTATTGATTTCCTTTGAATATCAGCATCTATTTTCATTTAATACTCTTTACGTCAAAACCAAATACTTTTTTGGTGTAAAGGAAAAATAAATGGTAGTGGCTGCCGAGTTCGATTTTTCCCCTAAATCCTAAACGTTCATTAAACTGTCCTCCTATGACCGTCAAACCAAAACTAATTCTCTGCAAAACATTGATAGTTTTTAACATTTTACAAAAGGAAATGACTTGTTTTGCTTATGAGAAATTGTACATATAACAATTCAAAAAGTAATAACATTTAGCTCAATCTGTACTTTAGTTAGGTACCTTACAAGTTATTTTAACTTCATACAGTGGAGCGTCGATTATCCGTTGTAACGAGTTAAAACACGAAACTGAGCGACAGTGTGTGAAGTGGTCATGCGCGCGGCAGTGTACTGGGCCACTGCACATGCGCAAGGCAGTGTAGTGCGCATGCGTTAGGCCACAGACGTCGACAGACGTTTTGAAAGGATCGCTCGCGGAGCGATTCCGCAGAGTCGTCTGTCGACGTCTGTGGCGTTTGTGAGGATCTGCGAGGTCGGTGGAATTGCCTCATTTGAAACTATGAAAACAGAAAAGTCTGTCACGTGACATAGTGTGACCGCGGTGTGAAACGGCCTTTAGAGCGCATGGCTATCCGGACCGGCCAGTTTGTGTAGTTTCGAAATAGTTCGCATCTAATTCTCTATGCATATTTTTTCTTTTAGGTGTAAAAACGGATGTCACTGACGGAAGTAAATTTCTGTTTTCGAAGATACTAATTATAGTTCCTCACTGGATTTGTAATAAATAAAGTATCTTTTGGCTTATTTCTTTTTGTATATACATGTGGTTTCTATTCCGGAAGAACAGACGTCACTTCTGATGCTGCAGTTATTATTCTTTTAATATATTCACAGAATATATGACATCAACTGCGCACGGGCAAAGCTGAAAATGTGTACCCAGCCGGGACTCGAACCCAGGTCTCCCGCTTTCTGGGCAGTTGCGCTGACCACTACAGAACTGGGGATACAGTGATCACCGCACGTGCAAGCACTACCTAAGCACGCCTCCCGTCAGATACAAATTCCCAGCTTTAAACCTTGTCCACAGTACTCATACTCGTAGTCAATTTGTACTAATTTCCCGTATGAGTAAGGGCTCCTCAGTGGTATAGTGGTCAGCGCAACTGCCTAAAAAGCGGAAGACCCGAGTTAGGATCCTGGCTGGGTACACATTTTCAGCTTTGCCCATTCGCAGTTGATGTCCTACATTCTGTGAATTATTATTATTACTTTTTTTTTTACCGGGTTGCTTCTTGTGTGGCACAAACATTGCAATTTTGTTTGAAGTACCTTGAAGCTTTCAAAATAGCTGAGAATCGGATGACAACGGAATATTAACACACACTGGTGTGTGGTGGAGGGTACTTTGCTTAATCCGATTTCTGATGAACAACAAAACTGAAACTCGGAACTACTGTTGACTATGCAATGTTGACTCACGTTGTTTGGTGCGTGTATCATTGCGGTACCACATTTTCCAGTCGCTAATGTTTCACTTGAAGAACAATTCTCGTACGACTCTTATCAGTGCTTCATTATGGCGTCTGCCTTCACAGTATTTCCGCTATATATACGTTGCAGGAAGCAATGGATTGGCTGATTCAGAAAAGAGAAACTGAAACGGTATTTACAGGTCTCGGTTATAATATCATCGAAATGTTGGAGAGCTATTAAACATTTTCAGACACATTAGACTAAAAAGCAGAAATTAATTATTAACTCTCAAATTAGTATGATTTGAAATCGATAAAATAATTTGTCCTAATGAGGAACAGATTCTTAAATCACACAGATTATACTGAATATGTGAGATAGATATTTTATTAAAGCTAAGAAAATAACAGTAGGATTTAACACAAAAGTGGAGTATATGCAATGAATCTTACATAATCGACACCGGTACATGAAAAATCTTACACGTATTTTCACTGCTTTTAAAAATTAACAAAACGTATTTGGACTGTTTCGAATCAGTCCGGCTTATAAATATATTGCAACTGATTTTGATTCTTAAATATATTAAAAATCGAAACCAAACACATGATACGCACAGCACAGGGTGACCAGTTGCTGTACCAGCCTCCAGTATGGAGTGGAACCAGTCTTATTCAAACGTTTTGTGGGTTACGACTTTGATGAAATTGCTTATTGAGGAAATTCAATTCCCGCAAAATGGAACTTATTTCAAATTATCATAATTCCGTTATTCTCTTTTTGTAAAGATTTCCGTCAAGAGACTCACCACTGGGACTTTGGTGCGAGGTTGGACGCCACTTCTGCAGACTACGTGTTCTGACTCTACACCAGTAATTGAACGGGGCCTACGGTGACGTGATATCCTAAGCACCTGTCGCTCCTACTGAATCTTCACGTAGGTGGGAGCCTGTAACTATAGTGAAGGCGGGCTCAACATTTCTGTGGTCCTGCCGCGATCGATACCTGCGGTCTCGCGCTTTACCGCCAGATATATGCCAATTCAAACGGTTCAAGCACTTTTTTATTGACTTCATTCTTATTAGTTGTCGACTGAAGCAGCCTAAAATATTCAGACAAAATAATTACGTTCAAATATTTCACGATTATAAGATGGCCAGAACTGTAGTTTTAAAACTGTTTTATTTGTATTTTAATTGTGGGGGCCAGCTTTAAGAGCAGCACAGGTACTCTACCCATAAACAAGGAGGCAGAAACTAGCTATAAACACGTTTAGTAAAGTACTATCTAACTAGTACCTACAACTTCTGTTGCTGTTCTAGTTTCAGTTTAGAAGTTTATTTAAGCTGCATTTTGTTTAACTAGTGACACCTAAAATGCAGGGGAACTGGGCATACATCCAACACTGCTTCCCTTAAACTCTCTGCATATCAGTTCGCCAATCTTACTGTTTTTCTTCCTTTTTTTTTTTTTTTTTTTTTTTTTTTTTTAACTTTTTGTCTTCTTAAGTTTCTCTCTACATTAGCTAGTTGAAAAGGCATATAGTCCATGTACTCCTACCTCATTTGTATCTCTTCCCTACTGTCTCTGTTTTACATACCTCTGCCTCGTCCTCCCCTCCCATGTAGTAGTGGTAACACATTGGAGTCGCATTCGGTGGTGGTTCAAATCCACTTAAGGCCATCCGGGTAAAGGTTTTCTGGCATTTTCCTAAATCATGCCGGGATGTTTCCTTTGAACGGTTCATTTCTTTCCCCAATCTCAACCAAAATTCCGAGCGTGAGCTCCAATGACCACTTTGTCAACGTGACGTTAAACCCTATGCTATCTGCTATCTGACTTTATCCACCCATGCACCTCCCGGCCTCTGTCATTCCCTCCATCGCTTTCTGCCAGTCTCCTTCTGCCCCCTGTATTTACTATTCCTCCTGCAATTGCATAAATACACTGGTCCAAAACAATTAGGGGATCAGTTGAGATATCTAGGCTCTGAAGTGTTGTCATCGGCAGAATGAACCAAAATGGTTCGACGTCTTTCTGTCGGTTCTACGGAGTGGAGACAACATTACGGCAACCAAGATAGTGGTAATAACAGAAACTTTCTGCAGAGGGGATTTGTGTTGATGTGTTTACTGAGCCAAAATGAATTACACAACCAGTTGGGTTCACATAGAGTAGTGAACGGGTAGTGCAATGCAAGAGAAACGCGACTTTCCGGAAGCTATGGCATGGAGAGCCATACGATTGTTGGAAGTGGGATAGATACAGAGGGAGGTAGCTGCAGCTATTGGAGTGAAAGTGTAATTTCCAGTACCTAAGCGCGTTTTCAGACAACAGGAACGGCAAGGACAAGGTCAGCAAAGCCAAGGTCGTCCACGGGTAACATCAGCAAGAGGCGATCGTAATCTCCGTTAAACAACCCGTGGAGACAGGAGGCTGAATGCAACTAGGCCACAACGCACCCTCCAGACAGCAACAGTACGCGCAGTATCAACGCAAACAGTCCGATATCACCTTCGGGAATGAGGCCCCCATGCACGGAGGCCTATGTTGTGCGTACCAGGACATCGCTTAGCCCGCAGAAACTGGGCGGAGGAACGTCAAGTTTGGAGTCGTAACGAATGGCGACGGTTATTGTTAACAGATGAGTGAAGATTTTCAGCCAGTCAATTGTCATTCCCTCATCTGGAGACAACCTGGAACTCGGAACAATCCTGCTTATGTACAGAAAACATCACGATGTCAATGTGACAGACGAATGGTGCGGGCAGGAGTCACTATTGGCGGACGTACGGACCTCTGTGTCGTTCAGAATGGCGCCTCGACTGTTGAGAAGTGTAGAGATCCTACGGCATTTTGTTGGGCCCACGTTGGTGCCAGAGGAGATGGGTAACTTCTGGTGGACGATAGTGGACAAGATGCTTGAAGCTGAGGGATGGTTGCACAGCTGAATATTGCACTCTTGGAAGAACGGCCAAATCTCTCTCAAGAGCTGATTGATAACATACTGTCGATACCACGCGTATGTGCAACTGTACTGGCCATCCGAGATGATCACACACCATATTAGAGTGCAAAGAGCAAGACGTTTTCACTATTTTGTAGCCCCATGGTGCCTCGCTCTAAGTAAACGCCATGTAGACCTTAAGTAAACAGATGAGACAGCAAAATATCGTACTGTATCACAGTTGTGACCAGTATCTAAATACAATATGTTGCAATATGTATATTGTATATGATATCTCAACTAATTCCCTAATTATTAATGGAACAGCAGGAGGAACAGTAAATATTTTAGGATTTGATAATGTAGAAATTTGTTCAAATGCTCAAATGTTTGTTAAGCTTATGGGACTTAACTACGGGGTCATCAGTCCCTAAACTTACAAACTACTTACGAACTACCTTATACTAAGGACGGCACAAATATCCATGCCCGATGGGGGATTCGAACCCCCGACCGTAGTGGCCGTGCAGACCGTGACTGGAGCGCCTCAGTCCCCGCGCCCACCGCGGCCGGCTAGAAATATGTATCCAAGTTTTATGGTGGTTCGATGAACCCTCTGCCAGGCACTTAAATGTGATTTGCAGAGTATCCCATGTAGATGTAGAACAGAGATATAGGCGCTAGTATGCAATCCAAGCAGAGCTAAAGCAAAGGCAAATGAATCAGTTTTAGGTAGAACACCAACATATTGGATGACAGAATGTTGCGTATTTCTGCAAGTTTATTTTTATTTAGCTAACCGATTTGCAACTTCTGAGTTTAAAATTAAAAAATGTAATGGTGGGTTTGATACAAAGTTACACGTTTACATGCTTATTGTGTCGAACTGTGAACTTTTGCCCAGTGACGCAGTGATTCCTCGCACTTGTAATCTTTATGACAATCAGCAACTGAGAACATTATTTCTGAAGCTTGACGGAGTGGCACTTAGAGTCGTATATCTGCTTCTTGTCTAAATTTGGACACGTATGGTCCGTTGAGTCGAGATAACGCTGGCGTATTTATGCTTTCGGTGATCTGAACCAAACAGTGATGGACTTTTGCCCTGTGTTTTCCGTTTTGCGCAGTAATAAACTCAGATTGCTGAAACGAAAGCATAATTACGTTGCGTAAATTATTTACAAACCATCGCGCATTAATTTACTTAATTTGAATAAACATTTAATATTGTTTTGTTAGTTGGGCGTGAATGTGAGAAGTGAATGGCTACTCTCTAGTAGACAAATGTAGCCGGACACTTAGGTAGGAATACAATGTTGGCGTTGGCCTATGCTTTGTCGAACTTGCTCTGATGACTTTTTGACGCAGCAGACAACGCCCAACATAGTGTTGTTAGTGCTAGAAGAAGAAGATTTTTCTTTATCACAACGGCGTACTGTTGCAATCGGTAGTGCACCTCTTAATAAGCGCCTTTACCGTGTCCTGAGTGGTTAGCAATTAGTTCACCATCAGCTCATACGAACTTCGATGCACCTGGCTCGAGTCATCGATCTATGGAGACGCTACATATAGTCGTCTAGTAATTTACCAATTATGTCGACATATAGGTTTTCCAGGGGTGTTCAATGATAGCTGATTGTGATGGGTTCACTTGTCTATGAAGGAAACCCAAAAGGTGCTTGAAGTATTAGCCGAATTCGCTGAAGTTTTGACTGATCGGTTAGGGGTGACTAATAAAATCGAATATCGGATCCACCTGCCAGATGAGGTGCCTATTACGCAGTCCCCTTACACTCAGTTTGGAAAACATAATTTCCTTATTTGGACAGCGAACTGGTAATGTTTTAAAAGATAACAATTACAGTCTAGTTGGCAAAATTCAACAATTTATTAGTTCAGGTAACCGATTTCGATCTCTGATGAGATAATCCTCAGACCTACTTAATATTACTAAAATTTTCCGGGCTATTATGTCGTGGTCTTATGTATTTGATACTTAAATCCAATGTTTCGTCCCCATCTGCGGAGAACATTCTTAAGGGGGATCGTGGCACTTTTGTACGTTCGAAACACACCCTGGCTTGTTACTGAACCGACTTGACGAGGAGAATCACATGGGAGGTGGTAAAATATTCTGCAACCTTACAATGTAAATTTTTGGCCACTGTAGGTCTACTTACATAACTGAGTATCATCTCAGTTTCACTCTTTGGAAGATCCATGGTAAACGATAGGTCCACGTAATTGTAACAAATATCTGAAATTCGTTTCTTTATTTGATCTCTTCTCAAACTAAATAATAACTTCGTTATTTAACACACAGGATGTCTGCACTGAAATGCCTTATTTCTAATATACACAAAATTATACGATATAAAATATGTTTTCTAAACTTTTGTGTCAAGTTAATTTAAAAAAAATGTAGGTATGAAAAATCAAATACTTTCATGTGAACCCGAGAGGTAATTCAAAGAATATTAAGTCGGTATGCAGTTTCCATCCAGACCCTTCCTATACAATTGTCAAAAACTTTTGACGGAATAGTGTTACTATATTACAACTTCTCGACTCGTTTCCAGTAGGAAAATGTGGTCTCCTTCATGAACATTTGAAAGTGATTCTCGTGTTTCACTGGTTCAGAGAAACTTTCCGAAAATGTCTAACATTTGAGGTTTTTTAAATAATCAGAATAGCAGCTGCAGAATTATTGGCCCATGGGCATTGTCATCATTCGCACTAGCAACAACAACCTAGCAAAACCACATGCAATCCAATAAAATTATTTCCAATCCATGGTGTACAGCAATCAGTGAAAATAAATATTCCTCCAGTGAAAAACCGTCTTGATTTCAAATTTGCAATGAAGATGGTTCTTTACTGAAGGAACATGGAATCCATTATTCCCGACCAATCACAGAACCATTTCTGTGAAGCATGTAGTGAAGAGTAGTCGTGATCTTCGAATAAAGTATTCGCTGTACATTCAAAGGTTTTCCGAGTGCCACTCTGCTTTCAGATTTTTACAAAATTACCACATCACCTTAAGGGAAATATTTTAATCCCTGGTGGTGACTGATACCGGTAATTCCACAAGGTTAGCACCCGCCTGCAGCCTCTTCTCGTTCCAGAAGGCTAACCCTTGTATCTGCAGCCACAACTTCCTCTCCTCAACAATCCTGTTCATCTCCATGTATGTAGAAAATTCCGCCTCACTGACATGTCTTCAAAAATGTGCTGTAATGTCTAACCAAGTGTCCAAAAAGCTTTGTTTTGCGTTGGCCTTTAACTGTGTTCTTCTCTCCTCTTTCTTCTAAAGGCATCTCATTCGCTTTCCTGTCCATCTGTAACGGATTACCTACATCAACGCAGTGATTAACAAAATTTCAAAGGACCCAACAAAGTCATACAGAACAGACGAGTCATCTATTGACTGTATTATGAATTTCCAGGAGAGGCTGCTGTGTGTCAGACAGCTTTTGGGCCTCATTCCACTACAGTGTGGGTTCAACCCTGAAAGACGACCGTCTGTCGTCTTCCATATATTTTTTGTATATTTCTGTAAAGTTATAATTTATTTAATGTCGCTAGATTATCATTTTGTTTAAACTTGAACCCCACTCTTTTCAAGGCTTGAGGAATTTTTATTTCATGTGTTAAAATATTGGTTAATATTGCTAGGTTTTTCTTATTTTGTTATGTTAATAATTTATTATTATATTAATTAATGTGCCATAAATGTGGCAGTCCTTGTGCGAATGTGCAATTGTTTTACTTTTAAGTGGGTGCGAGAATCTATGGCTACCTGAATGTGGGGAGTGAGAGCTCACTTTGCATCGCTCTCTCTGGCTCAGTATCCGTAGCTGCTGATACTACCAAAGAGGTTTCTACACCCTTTGGTTACAGTCCAGTCAGCGAGCCTTCTTTAGCGCGAGTCTCGCTGTTCGTCCCCACCACTACTGTTTCTTTGTTTTTCCGGCTTCCGGTCGTTTCCCGGGTCCGATGGCCACTTGGTCTGATCATTCTGGGCTGGTCGTCTGGTGAGGTAATTTGAAACGAGTCAGTTCTCAGTGTGGGTCAGGGAACAAGACTTTATAGCAGGGAGTAACCGGTAGTTCACACGGATCTTATTTGCTAATTTTAGTGATAAAACAAAGCTCTTGTTTCGTACAGTGATCGACTTTTAAGCCACAATAAAGTAAACAGAGCTTTGCAGATAACTCTGAGTGGATAGGACGATCTATCTGGCACTTCTGACAATTTTTTGGTGGCCCTCAGTATTTCCAGACACAAATCCCACCAGCTCATTGTGACAGCTTTCACGACTATTGCAAACATAGTTGTAGAACGGCGAGCAGGCACTGAAGGGTTGTAAGGAAAATCACCATTCGTTTGGTGCCACGGAGGGGACTGGTCGAGCGCATTGAGGCGCAATGTTCCGATGCGCGAGGCCGTTCCTCGTCAGAGGTTCGAATCCTCCCTCGGGCATGGATGTTTGTGTTGTCTTTAGTATAAGTTAGTTTATAAGTAGTTTGAAAGTGTAGGGACTGATGACCTTGCAGTTAAGTCCCATAAGCTTAATAAACATTTGAAGTTTTTGAATCGTGTGGTGTGGGTCATCAAAGTATTTTGATGACTTTGTATGAAGACAGAATGCATCTATACTATTTACAGAATGTGCAAGCGCTAACACCTGACGATTATCTTCCACGTATCAACTTTGCTCGTTGGTACCTACAGCAGACTGCAGCCAATCACATCTCCCCTATCGGCTGTAATTAACATGCATAATTCTCACCTCTGGGCTTATGGTGACCCACACGGCACAATAGCACACGCCTACCAAGAACGGTTTTCCATTCATGTTTGGGCAAGCATTGTGAACAATAACTTCTCTAGTCGTTTAACTGGTGGCACATACAAAATATTCCTATAGAAGGTCTTGCCTAAACTTCTAGACGATCTCCACTAGCTGTTCACAGAAGACTGTTGTTCCAGCACAATGGAGCCCCAGAGCACTTCAGTCGTATGGTCAGGAATCACGCCGGCCGCGGTGGCCGAGGTGACTGAGGCGCTTCAGTCACGGTCAGCACGGCCACTACGGTCGGGGGTTCGAATCCCCCCTCGGGCATGGATATTTGTGCCGTCCTACTTCGTAAGTAGTTCATATGTAGTTTGTAAGTTTAGGGACTGATGACCCCGTAGTTAAGTCCCATAAGCTTAACAAACATTTCATTTTCATTTTCAGGAATCACGTGGACGCTGTCTACGGCCAGCTGTAGATAGGACGGGGCGGAGCAGTTCCCTGGCCACACTGTTCACCTTTTTTAACCTGCATGGATTTCTTTCTTCGGGGGAAAACTAAAAGCCTCGAGTATGAAATTCTCTAGCTGTCCCTAGCTGTCCGCTTGTCCGTTGCAGCTGCACATGTCCTTTATAATTTTCGTTTCTTTCATACTTCTGTACACGCTGGTGCTGTAATATACCATTACTGATAACACATGTACTATCAGGATTTGTATTATTTTGTATTTATTTTGTTGTTGCTCAATGTCATCTTTATACATTTTGACAATTGTTCAGTCAGATTAGCGTGTTATGATACAAGTGCAGATGAACAATACCAATTAAGGATTATAAATTATTTTATGAACAGCTTTCAATTAACAGAATTGTATGTCATACAAACAACAGTGACACATTCATTGATGAAGAGAAACACCCCATTTACTATGGATAACTTTCACGGATGCCAAACTTAAGAAACAGCTGATCGGTTCTAGTGGCCATCTCGTAGAGAGCAGTGGTCGCACTCACGTAGGACACCCGAACATGTCGCCGAATGTGGCCGCTTGTAGCAGCAGTGCACGTCGCTGGACGTCGCGCGCTGTCGCTAGAATGTGGAGCCCACGCAGGCCGCGGCCTGAGCTACTCCGCTTCTGGAGCGGCCAGCCGCCGCCGGCTGCCTTGCAGGTGCCTGCTCGGTGCGTGTCGCGCTGTTTGTCGGCTCGGCCGCAGCCTCGTCCGCTGACACTGGCCGGCGCGCGCATCGATCGCGCGTGGGCGTGTGCGCCGCGGCCGCCATGTTGGGCACCGCTTCAAACGCGCCGGCCTGAATTATTAATCTTGTTTCGGCGGGGCCGGCGCGCCGCCTGATCGTGTTTTCCGCACGCTCGTGCCGCGCCGCTGTTTTGCAAAGCGTCTTTGACTGCCAGCCGGAGGCAACCCTTCTCCTCCCGCTCCCACTCCTCCGCCTTGTAAGAAACTCCCCCTCCACGATATCCCCCCCCTGCTACCACTCAGCTGGAAAGCTCTTCTTAAAAGGCGCGCAGTCGAGTAATGAGGGAAGCCGGCCGCAGTAATGGGAAACAGCGGGGGCGGCAGCGGCGCTTCCTGCCGCTAACAGCGCGCTAAGAGGATTGCGCCACAGATCCCCCCGCCCCCGTCTTACTTAACGCTCGATACGCCCACTCGACACCGATACGCCGGCCGCGGAACACCGGCAAACACGAAACAGCTCCGCGATGAAGTGGCACGCTAAGTGTCCACATACAAGGTACACTAGAACTCAGTGGCGTAACTAAGGGGGGGGGGGGGGTGATGGGATAGAGCCCCCCCCCCCACCCCCAAGAACCCGAAAAAAAATCTTATAACAGCAATCTGGTAAAGATTGGAAACTTGGGGTGTTTTACCACAAGCTTTCAACGGGAGTGGTATATGGTAGTCTGTCTGGAAACTGACTAAAATTTTGCTCGTCAAGCAGATCTATGCCCCCCCCCCCCAAAGCCAAGTCCTAGTTACGCCACTGCTAGAACCCGGCTAATCTGGCAGCTTCGCGATCGGGACTACGGTCCGAACTTTTGTGCCTCGTTGCCGCCGGTTGTCCTAGGTGTCGGTGGCCGAGCAGAGAGAGACCGACACAGGGAAATAGGATGCACGCGTGTGCTGGTACAGAGTCTGAGGTGACCAGCCAGTGGGACAGCAGAAACTGGAAACACTAAGCTAGATTAGTATAAGATATATATTTCGTACAGATACTACAATACTTAAGAACTTTGTATGACGGGCAACCACAGCTAAAATATTTGTACATATTTAAGCAACTTTCAGACAGTTAAAAATTAGGTGTTAAAATTGTAAGAGTCTGAATGAAAGTCCTTGGTCCACTTGAGCTGTTATTTTTATTGGAGTCGTGAAGACCCGCACAACCGGTTTCGCAACCTACAGTTGCATCTTCAGGCGCTTTTTATTGTACAAAATGATAATTGTTTTAATAAATGAATGTTTAGAATGAAAATTACATATTAAAAACAAAAAATCCGAACTAGTATGTATGAGAAAGTTACATGCAACATTTTTTTTTTATATAGAAGCCAGTAGGCTATTGATAGCAATAAATATTTTTATATATTACTTACAGAGTTTTCCATATAAGTGATTTATGATGCATAAATATGGAAACGTGTCCATAAAAAATTATTTTGTAAGAAAATGTCCAATATTGTCCCTCCTGTTTTGTATCGAGTAACTTGCTTGCAAGAAAATGTATAATATCGCTTCTACTGTATGTATCGATATGTGTCCTTTGTGAAGTTTCATCTTTGGCAAAGATCATGTATTGCATAGCATTGTAGCTCGCACTGAGAGAGAGTAGTACTAGTGGTTCAGCTCGCTTAGAGAGCGGTTGGGTTGTGTGTATGGCTCCGATGTAGAGCAGAGGCTGCTTTGCCAGCAAGTCAGAAGTTGTATTATGTAGGTAATGTAATGCTGATTATTAATAATAAGTAACTTAAACTTTCTTTCATCTTTCATTTACGTAGTTAGAAAATTAACCTACTTCCTTCATTTGATAATTAATTATTAGTGGATTTAAAGTGCAGTATTGATGTGAATAATATTGTTGAACGGATTTCATTATTGGTGCCATAGTAAATGATAGTAATTGACTATGATACTAAATTGATACTAAATTTCAATAATTAGAAAGTGATTTGTGTTTTTTTTTAATATCTTTCTCGCAGTCAAAATTTTTGAATATAGTCAGTGTCTGTTTCAAAAGGCTACATGTCACAGTTGTTTTGTTAAAAATATCCGTTGTGCACATAGTCAGTTTAATGCACTGTTTCTTATTTAACACTATATATATCAATATCAGGGCCATAATTAAACCAAATTGCTGTGTCAAGGAACAATTTGTTGTCTGATCTAACGATAGGTTCAACATCCACACAACACACGTACAGCTTTTATCTGGCGACCCTGCCAGGATAGTTCACAAACAGGATCGTGACGTAGTTAGATACGTAGCCTTATTTAAGCTAGTTTGTCTTTTCCACTAACCAACTTATCTTTTGACTCTTAATTTAATTTTTGTAGCACCATCCTTTGTTATAGCAACAGTAGCATAGTAATTGTTTCTGTAGTTTGTTACTTACCATTCTTGATAGTGTGTAGCATTGTTTATAGTAGATTAATTGAATATACAAATCATTGCATTACTACTGAACAAGTCTCTCTTTTATATTGTCTGATGTTTGTTGTGATGAAAGTTCTAGTATCGCGGAACTCGTGTGATAATTAACGGTTCGCGTAATCTCGATTGTGATTGTATGTTGCACTAGCCCGATTCAGACTATTGTTCTCTCATAATTACTGTGTGTGATTTTCAAAAAATATGCAGTAGGTGAAAATAAATATTATTGGTCACTTTACTGCAAAATTCTGTTAACAATGTCGAAGAATAGGAGAGTCCGCGCTGATGCTAAATCTGCTTCCGAAAATGAGACCTCGAATGATGCAAGGAGAGAAGCTGAATTTTTACAAGAGTCTTCTCACTGCACTGATACAAATACGACAGTAAATACCGTGTCCGAAAATGCGGAACAGATTAGTTCAGAAATAGACAATATGGATAATGATACAGTACAGGATTCGACAATACAGAATTCCAATTCTTGTAACGTGGTTGCGGAAAATAATGCATCGGTTCCGCCTAGCTCTGCTACAAAAAATACTTGTGCGACGGCTATGGAAAACGTATTACCAAATGATTTCATGCAAATTTTATTGTCACAGCTCTCTAAATTAAATGAGAATAGTCAATTACAATCTCAGGAATCTCAGAAATTAGGTGAAAAACTTGAGAAACAATCTCAGAAATTAAATGAAAAACTGGAGGAACAATCCCAGAAATTAAATGAAAAACTTGAGAAACAAGGTAAAAAACTTGAGAAAATAGAACAGACGTGCGATTCGAGGTTTGTGAGTATTCAAAGTAGTTTTAATAAAATAAATGAGGACAACAATCGATTCAGGGAACAACTGCTCAATACTTTCAAACGTGAATCTCAGCAAATAAGACAAGATATTCGCGACGAGATTAACCCGGTAGTGGAAAGCCTTGCGTCACGAGTGGAAAATATGGAAAGCCTAGCGTCACGAGTGGAAAATATGGAAAGCTTTGCGTCACGAGTGGAAAATATGGAAACTACTGAACTCGCTCAATTGAAGCAACAGAGTAATCTATTTGATGAAAAGTTGCAGAACTTCCAGTCAGTCACGACGGAACAGATCAATAAAATTAATAAACAGTTTGAGGATATTACTGTTAAAATTACCCAAATCAGTGATAACAGTGACAAAAGTTCTGATGTAACGCACCCTATCCCGTTTAATGAAACTAATGAATATCTCGCCCTTGACCGTTTCAAACAAGGTCAAATGACCATTAATCAGCAATACAAGGCTGAGGTCAGGAAATTAGATGATCGCGTGGCGCGAATAGAGAGGAAATTTGACCATACTTGTGGAAATGCATACGAAGACGTAGAAGAAAATTTGAACGAAAATGACAATGATGATTCGACTCAAGTAGGTCGCTTGGTACGTGAACGAAGTGTACCTCATAGCAACAACAATGAAGACGCGATGCGTAGTTTACACTCACTTACACCGCACAGGCGAAGTGAAGCGTTTGACTACAAGCATTTCCTGACTGTACGTAAATTCAAGACATTCAAAAACTCTCCGAATGACTTGCACCCTAAAGAGTGGTTGCAGCAATTCGATTATTGTCTTCCCCCGAATTGGCCACTTGAGCACAGATTAGAATTTATATGTGGTTATCTGGAAGGCGAGCCAGCCACCAGAATGAGAGCTATTGCACAAGAGTGCTATAGCGAGAATCAGTTCCGACGCTCATTTCTATCCGCATACTGGTCGGAAGCGGCACAAGACCGCGTTAAAAACAGTATTGCGACGTTCAAAACTTTTGAGCGATCAAATTTCTCGAGCCCGGTGGAATATTTCCAACATTTGGTATACAAAAATCAATTTTTATCGGCACCTTACTGCCCTGCGGAATTAATTAGAATTTGTTTGAACAAATTGCCTCTACACTTGCGTCAAATTGCCATTGCGGCACGATGCAAGAATGATATTGAAGCCTTTAGAAACCTCTTACAAGACTTAGAGGAAGAAGACGAGGAAAATTCCTCGCGCAGTCGATATTTTGATAGAAACAGATATGATCGCCGGTCGCAACAAAGCCCGCCGCGTTCTAAACGTCATCCAGAGCACGAGGATCAAACAAAAAGTAATTCTCTCACTAATGAAACTTTAACGACGCACAAGTCGAAAGGCATACACCACATTTCCAATATTAAAATTTTCAAGGCATAAAAATGGGGTAGAGAGTCCATTAATCTGTTTTGGACACACCAAGTGGCGATTGGTGCCCCGTTCTCGAGCTGAGTGTCACTATTCTTCCGCTTTTCCTTAGTGCGCTCTATCTACATCTTTTTCTCACTGTTACTTTTCCCTAACTCTGAATACTTATGCTCTGTGCTACGCTGGGATATTGTCATACAAAACTATGACTATCTTGCAATTTACATATAACGAACTCTGTGGCTGTGGAAGACAAATAAAATTAATGGAAATTTTTGATTGAGTAATCTAATTAAGTTATTATGTTTCAGAAAATATCATATTTCTCTTCTGTATTACTAATTGCATAACTTACGAACTTCGGAGCGAGTGAAGAAGATTTTGAGTTGACATAAGCATTTTGTAAGCCAATTAAGCAGTAAAAAGGAAAAAGGACATTCTGGAGGATGATGAGTAAGGCAATACACAATATGTCATGGTGGTCTTTAAAATGCACTATTGTTTATGGATAAATGATGGTAAGGAAGGTATTGGTAACAGTCAAAGATGTTTGATAAATGTAATTATGTGGACTAGAGTATACAATGATTATGAAGCAATTATGAGGAGAATCGCTCTGTTGCTAATGATGCTATGCTCTGTTCTTTTCTTATGTGCTTACTCGCACTGCGCTTTTGTGTTTTCTCTTTGTGCTTATGTGCACCATTTTGTATGTTGATGCATTGTGCCTTCAATGGCATGTGTGATTGGTGAGAATCATATCCTTCTGATGCTCTGTAATTATTTGTAATTATGTGTAATGAATATCTCTAATTATGCTTGCAGCTATGCTTATTGCTCTTGTAATCAAAGCTTACCGCTATGCTCACTAATTATATACCTAAGCCCTACCACTATGCTAATTAATTTTATAATGAAGCTCATGAAAATGTATGGTTATGCTTATACGTTGCACACAGCCATCTCTCTTGCGAACTTGCAGTTTTGCCATAAACTACGCCTAGTTAAGTCTAGTTAATGCACAGAGATACTTTGCTTTTGCTTACTGCTATCTTCAAAATTTTATTGATGATCTTATTGATGAAAATCTGCAGCTATGCCTAACAAGTAGTGTACGTTATCGGCTGATTTACTGTGATGTACATATATTACTGTGCCAAAATTTGCCTTAATTGTTTTGTCTGACCCTACTGCTGACTCAGACAGACACAGACATGACCTGATGACTTGAACCTCTTTTGATATTCTCACGAAACTACCCTGATGTGTTATAACTCAAGGCAATGAAATATGTAACTCAGTTCAGACAAAAGCCTGGCCATGGCAACATATGTAATTTAATTGTTATAATTTGGTGGTAATGCAATCCCCACCATAGTGATGTATGTCAATTTAATTGACTAGTGGTAATTGGAATGTCAAGTTATTTGAAGTGGCTTCACGTTAATTGCTCTAATTATGACAACAAATTTACTTTACATGACCTAATGCCAAATTGATGACAAGCACCCTGAATGTATTTCATACGATTATGTGTTTGTAAAGTAATATGTACATAGTATGTAAAGCCTTATGCCTATATGAAATGACACTAATTTTGTAGATACTCTAGTATAAGAATTAAATTACTCATTGCTATTCAAATGTATCCGTCTTCAAGACACTACTTGTAATGTAAAAATATGGTTTAATAATCAACGACTTTTCTTTCAGTTTAAACTGAAATATCATGACTATGTTACTAATTTGTGTGTAAAATGCTTTATTTCATGTACTTTGGACACGCATGGGAACTGGCGATTTCGCACACGAGATTCCATAATGCACACAGAACAATGGACGTGTTATTATACACCACTGATTTTGGGCCTTTTAATGAAGATGTTTTTTGGGTGATGTTTGGCCACATAGTACTGTCCATTGCAGCCTTGGCCAACCACCATAATTTTGCTCTAATTTTGGCTATGCTGATGCAGTCTGCTAGTAGCCCCGTTGGTTGGAACACACTTGGTTGTCGAATTGCATGGAGGAATACATCAGAACCTTTTCCCCATGACTTCAACTTCAATGCAACCAGCCAGCTCGCCTACAGTGTGGTGTAATCTTACAGTGTTTTGTGTTCGTGTGCAGACCTAAAATGAATGTTAGGGGATAATTGGCTAATCGTGTGCAGACCTAAAATGAATGTTAGGGAATAATTGGCTATTCATGTGAAGACCTAAAATGAATGTTAGGAGCTAATGTGCTATTCGTGTGCTTATACTATTCAGTGCCTCCCATTGCAAACGTTGTCCACAGATTCATTACAAGTGTTTAGGTATATTTTATGGTTCTTTTACATTGAGTGACCAAAATAAAATTGTGCTCTTGATAGATAAATATGCTTTCAGAACTATAATGAGTCAATACACTTTAGTCTGAACTGTCATTGTAACTATTCGATTGACAAACGTAATATTGAAATCCTATTGTGCCGAAGCAGTGACATTATTTTGTACATGATCAGAAACCTATGTAGTCAAAAATTTTACATGTATGTTCTAGCATCCATGAAAGTATGGCATCTTAAATGCATCACAGAATACAAAATTGACACTTTATCTTATACTAAGTGCACTAAAAATTTACATAGACTACATTGTGCACAAGATACAAATGTTCATTTTATGTTCCCAAAAATACTGATCTCTTGTACAAAATTTAGACGCATGGAACTTACACTACTGTGTGTATTACTTGTAATTACCTCATTTTCTTTAAAGAATGATGACATTAGTTAAACTACCTTTTGTAAAACTTTGTATATGTTCATGTTTATTATTGTATTTTTTTTCACTTGTCTATTACTTCTAGCTATCTCATTTTCTCCACTATATCATTTGTCAAACTATGTTCTCTGAAATTCTATATATACTTATGTTTATCATTATGTACATTTGTCATGTATTCCATTTATTGCTGATGTTCTGTACATTTTGACATTTGCTTATGCCTGTCACATCCTGTACCACTCCAAGCATTACTCTTGTTGGTACTCGTCTGTAAAATTGCATGTATTTATGACTGTCACATTTTTTAAAATTTTCTATGAACTCCATCTGTTGTTTTGATCTTGAATATCTTGTATAAAAATGTTTATCAGGTTTTCATATTTTTCATGTTATATTTTGGATGTCATTAATGGATTTTTGGACTTGAAATTCAGTAATTTTGCTGGCTAGGCAATGCCATTGGCATCACCCACCCTACAAAATTTTAATAGGTAGGAGGGGGGTGATGAAACGTGTCCATAAAAAATTATTTTGTAAGAAAATGTCCAATATTGTGCCTCCTGTTTTGTATCGAGTAACTTGCTTGCAAGAAAATGTATAATATCGCTTCTACTGTATGTATCGAAATGTGTCCTTTATGAAGTTTCATCTTTGGCAAAGATCATGTATTGCATAGCATTGTAGCTCGCACTGAGAGAGAGTAGTACTAGTGGTTCAGCTCGCTTAGAGAGCGGTTGGGTTGTGTGTATGGCTCCGATGTAGAGCAGAGGCTGCTTTGCCAGCAAGTCAGAAGTTGTATTATGTAGGTAATGTAAAGCTGATTATTAATAATAAGTAACTTAAACTTTCTTTCATCTTTCATTTACGTAGTTAGAAAATTAACCTACTTCCTTCATTTGATAATTAATTATTAGTGGATTTAAAGTGCAGTATTGATGTGAATAATATTGTTGAACGGATTTCATTATTGGTGCCATAGTAAATGATAGTTAATTGACTATGATACTAAATTGATACTAAATTTCAATAATTAGAAAGTGATTTGTGTTTTTTTTTAATATCTTTCTCGCAGTCAAAATTTTTGAATATAGTCAGTGTCTGTTTCAAAAGGCTACATGTCACAGTTGTTTTGTTAAAAATATCCGTTGCGCACATAGTCAGTTTAATGCACTGTTTCTTATTTAACACTATATATATCAATATCAGGGCCATAATTAAACCAAATTGC
This sequence comes from Locusta migratoria, assembly GCA_026315105.1. Lineage (NCBI taxonomy): Eukaryota > Metazoa > Arthropoda > Insecta > Orthoptera > Acrididae > Locusta > Locusta migratoria. The sequence continues at coordinate 241,191,664 of CM048749.1, read as the reverse complement.
TGTGTCAAGGAACAATTTGTTGTCTGATCTAACGATAGGTTCAACATCCACACAACACACGTACAGCTTTTAGGGTTAATGGTTAGGTGGTACCGCAAGCACCTTGGCCCTTTTCGTCAAAAAGATTAAAAAGAAGTCTACCGTGCAGTTCTTGTCATTTTTTTGTTAAAAGAATAGAAAAGTCGGCAATTGGTAAAATTTGTTTGGCCTGTGACAAAAAGCGACGTGATGGGTAGCCCTACAATAGACAACATTATAATGATTAGTGAGAATCACGGATGTTTTTGGGAAATCAGATTTTTTTTTTTTTTTTTTTTTTTTTTTTTTTTTTTTTTTTTTTTTTTTACAATAAAAGCGCCTGAAGATGCAACTGTAGGTTGGTAAACCGGTTGTGCGGGTCTTCACGACTCCAATAAAAATAACAGCTCAAGTGGACCAAGGACTTTCATTCAGACAATATTAACACCTAATTTTTAACTGTGTGAAAGTTGCTTAAATATGTAGAATACTTAACTTTGAACATACCAGATGTATTGAGCAGCATTGGCCGTTAATGTTTTATTTAAAAAACAAGAGATCGATTTCAATCACATAGTGACCATCTTGAGTAACCTTCAAACAAACATTCTACATCTACATAGATACTCTGCAAATCACATTTAAGTGCCTGGCAGAGGGTTCATTAACCACTTTCATAACTTTTCTCTATCGTTCCATTCTCTAATAGCGCGCGGGAAGAAAGAACACCTAAATCGTTCCGTTTTCGATCTGATTTCTCTTATTTTATTGGGATGGTCATGTCTCCCTAAGTAGGTGGGTGCTAGCAAAATATTTTCACATTCATAAGTAACAGTCGGTGATTGAAACTTCGCAAACAGATCACGCCGCAATGAATAACGTCTTTCTTTTAATGACTTCCACCCCAATTCCTGCAACATTTCCGTGACGCTTCCCCCCCCCCCCCCCCGTAACGTGATAAAACAAAACGAGCTGCCCTTCTCTGAACCTTCTCAATATCTTCCGTCAGTCCCACCTGGTGAGGGTCCCACAAGGGGCAACAGTACTCCAGGAGAGGACGCACCAGTGTGATGTAGGCAGTCTCATCGGTGGAGCTGATGCATCTTCGAAGCGTTCTGCCAATGAAACGTAACCTTTGATTCGCCTTCCCCACAATATTTTCTATGTGTTCTCTCCAGTCAAAGTTGTTCGTAATTGTAACTCCTAGGTATTTGGTAGAATTTACGACCTTAAGGTTTGGCTGATTTATCGCGTAATTGAAGTTCAGTGGATTTCTTTTAGTGGTCATGTGTATTACTTCACACTTTTCTTTATTTAGTGTCAATTGCCAATTTTCGCACCAAGTAGAAAAACTTTGTCTAAATCGCTTTTCAGTTGCTTTTGATCCTCTGTTGACTTCACTAACCGATAAACGACAGCATCATCCGCGAACTGTCTAAGGGAGCTATTCAGATTGTCTCCTAAATCGTTTATAAACACGAGGAAGAGTAGGGGACCTATAACGCTTCCCTGTGGAACGCCAGATATCACTTCTGTTTTACTCGATGACTTACCGTCAATTACAACGAACTGTGTCCTTTCTGATAGGAAATCGTGAATCCAATCGCACAATTGGGAAGATATTCCATAAGCACGCAATTTCATTAGAAGCCGCTTGTGGGGTACAGTATCAAAAGCCTTCCGGAAATCCAGAAATATGGAATCGATTTGAGATCCCTTGTCGATGGCACTTAACACTTCATGTGAATAAAGGGCAAGCTGTGTTTCGCAAGAGCGATACTTTCTGAATCCGTGCTGACTATTGGTTAATAGGTCGTTCTCTTCGAGGTAGTACATAATATTCGAACAAAGTATATGTTCCAAAATCCTACTGCAAATCGACGTCAGTGAGATAGGCCTGTAATTTTGGGGATCACTCCTATTGCCTTTCTTGAATATTGGAGTAATTTGGGCAACTTTCCAGTCTTTGGGTACGGATCTTTCGCTGAGTGATCGGTTGTAAATTATAGCTAAGTAAGGAGCTATTGCATCAGCATACTCTGAGAGGAATCTAGTTGGTATACAATCTGGCCCGGAAGATTTATTTTTGTTTAGTGACTTAAGTTGTTTTACTACTCCAGGAACATCTACTTCTAAGTTTCGCATGCTGGCAGCTGTTCTTGGATTGAATACTGGAGTGTTCACTTCGTCTTCTTTGGTGAAAGAATTTCGGAAAGCTGTGTTTAGTAATTCTGCCTTAGCAGTACTGTCGTCGGTAGTATTACCATTGCTATCGCGTAGTGAAGGTATTGTTTGTGTTTTGCCGCTAGTGTACTTCACATATGACCAGAATTTCTTTGGATTTTCTGCAAGATTACGAGACAGGATTTCGTTGTGGAAACAACTATAAGATTCTCGCATTGAAGTCCGCGCTAGGTTACGAGTTTCAGTAAAAGATTGCCAGTCTTGCGGATTCTGTGTCTTTTTAAATTGTGCATGCGTTTTCCTTTGTTTCTGCAACAGTGATCTGACCTGTTTTGTGTACCACGGGGGGTCAGCCCCCTCTTTTATTAATTTATTTGGTATAAATCTCTCGATTGCTACTGATATTATGTCTTTGAATGTAAGCCACAACTGATCTACACTCGCATTTTTAGTTTTGAAGGACTGGAGACTATCACTCAGGAAAGCGTGAAGCGAATTTTTATCTGCTTTATTGAATAGATATATTTTTCGTTTATTTTTTGTGGATTTGGGAATTTCGACATTTAGTCTCGCTACTAGAACTCGATGTTCGCTAATCCCTGTATTTGTTTTGATGCTCTTCACTATCTCCGGATTATTTGTTGCTAGGAGATCAAGGGTATTTTCGCTACCACTTACTATTCTAGTGGGTTCATGAACTAACTGTTCGAAGTAGTTTTCAGAAAAAGCATTCAGAACTAGATCGGACGATGTTTTATATTTGCCGCCGGTTTTGAATACGTAATTATGCCAACATATCGAGGGTAAATTAAAGTCGCCACCGATTATAACAGTATTCTTCGGATACCTATTTGAAATGTGATTCAAGCTTTCTTTGAACATTATCCAATTATTAATTTATTCCGATTGTCAGGTATAACCTCTACCCAGACCAACTCACAGGAAGTATCTGTCTCAATTTCGCCGCAGGATAAACCGTTTGTAACAGCAATAAACACACCACCCCCTTTTTTATTTATTCTATCCTGTCTGAAGACCATTTGGCCCTTTGAAAAAATTTCGGCCGAACTTATCTCAGGCGTCAGCCAGCTTTCAGAACCTATAACGATATGTGCCTCAGTACTTTCTATCAGAACTTTCCCGATACAGCTAAACACTTTACAACTGTTATACCAATGGTTTCTAGATCTGCTTTCTTCCTGTGTCTGACCTGCCCCCTTTGAGACTGAAACCCATTTTGTGTATTCCCGAGGCCCTCTAACCTAAAAAAACAGCCCAGTCTACGCCACACAGCCCCCGCTACCCGTGTAGCCGCTTCCTGAGTATAGTGGACTCCTGACCTATTTAGCGGAACTCGAAAACCCACCACCCTTTGGCGCAAGTCGAGGAATCTGCAGCCCACCCGGTCGCAGAACCGCCTGAGCCTCTGATTCAGACCCTCCACTTGGCTCTGAACCAAAGGTCCGCAGTCAGTCCTGTCGACAATGCTGCAGATGGTGAGCTCCGCTTTCATCTTGCAAGCAAGACTGGCAGTCTTTATCAGTTATGATAGCCGCTCAAAACCAGAGAGGATCTCTTCCGATCCAAAGCGACACACATCATTGGTGCCGACATGAGCCACCACCCGCAGCTGGCTGCACCCTGTGCTCTTCATGGCATCCAGAAGGAGCCGTTCCACATCTGGAATGAGTCCCCCCGGTATGCACACGGAGTGCACATTGGAATTCTTCCCCTCCCTAGTAGCCATTTTCCTAAGGGGCTCCATTACCCGCCGTACGTTGGAGCTCCCAACTACCAACAAACCCACCCTCTGTGAGTGCCCGGATCTTGAAGGCAAAGGGGCGAGTACAGGACAAGCGACACCATCTGCGTCAGGAACATCCCCTGCCACAGACAGTGCCTCGAATCTGTTGGCAAGACTAACCGGGGAGGCCTCCACTTCGGTCCTCCGGGAAGTCTTACGCCGCCTGGCACGCGCTGAGGACACCTCCCAATCCACCACGGATTGGGGGGCGACCTCCTCGCGGGAAGTGAGCGGGCTGGCCACAGCCGCAGGCCGATCGGAGGACACAACAGACCTTGTGAGTGCCCTGAATGTAACTGCAACGGCAAACATAAAATTGCAGTGTTCAAGTTTGAAATTAGCGCTTATTTCAAACTTGGACACTGCAATTTTATGTCTGCCGTTGCAGTTACATTCAGGGCACTCATAATGCTTGTTTGAAAGACACTGAAGATGGTCACTATGTGATTGAAATCGACCTGTTGTTTTTTTAAAAATAAAACATTAACGGCCAATGCTGCTCAATACATCTGGTATGTACATTATTGTGTGATCATTGAGCACCATCCTGAAAATGGAGTCAAATACTTAACTTTGTTAACTAGCGGAATGCAGATACATAGTTTAACTAAGTAGAGGCCTGCCTACTGATGAGAGACCGTTCTAGTGCCTATCCTATAGCCAAGTGACCGATCCAGTTCAGTGGTTGGCACGAGCGGAGATGCAGCAGAGGGCGCTCGTGGCTGACGTCGTAAGAACGCCGCGCCGTGCATGCATGGCGGCGCGCGGCGAAAGTACGTGGCGCGCACTTAAGAGATGTGCGACACCACAGGAACGACAAAAAGGTCGGATTATCCTAATCATCTAATATTTATTGCAAAAAATATTTAAAGACATTTAGTACAAAAAATGAAACGATTTAAGAACTATAAAGCACTTCATTCAGCCAAGATCGCTAAAAATTTATTTTCGTCCTTTAACTTATTTCGGTGAGCTCAGTCACCATCTTCAGAAAGTCCAGTACAATCAGTGCCAAAAAGTTATACAATGTCCACAAACTGCAAAGTTATTGTGGTATAAAAATAAAATGACATTACCTTAGCGTCATATGTAAAAATAGAAACATAGCGTTCTAACACACGTAAACATCTTGTTAAAGTTTTCCATCACAGGGTGGTTCGTCGTAATAAATAAAATGTGATCTTGGCCCAAGAAAACAGGAGACTGAACAGGAAGACATTGCCCAACAGAGTTGCTACAGGTTGCGTCTAGGTGGCAGTGGCGTCAAAACAAAGCAATATAGATGCAAATTCAACTTCAAAGAAACATAGTACTGTGAAGTTTCGAAATCCTATATATATATATATATATATATATATATATATATATATATATATATATATATATATATATATATATAATGAAGAGATAAAGTTTCTCATATTATAAGAAGACAACTAAGTTACTGTGCAAGTAGCCTAATGTCTACATAGAGTAGAAATACATATCTATAAATATAGATAAAGTAATATGTACACAGTTCCAAATACAGAAGAGTTGCGAAATACCTTTTTTTTCTAGTTTTTATTTTTTATATATATTTTATATGTAATATATAAAAGTTAAGAGAATAATTCTCGTATTATGAGAAAAGAAGTCAGTCGTTGCATAAATATCTTAATGTCTACATAGAACAGAAGGACAAAAGTTATATCTACAGATTAAGAACTAAAAGACGTCTACAGTCGTAAAAGAAGATGTTTTTTACACTGTGTTAAACAATATATTAACTAAAAAACGTGTACACACACTATAATATGTATTGGTTTTAAAAGGAAAAACGACAAAGAAATCACAGTACTGTACTGTACTTACTGCAGAAACAAACCCCATGACGAGTTTTCAAACGATCCATCCAGCCTTCACTGGCAGGAAATTTAATTTCGGCTTACAGCCGGATATTGGAGTTCCTTTCCCTCTTTCTTGACAAAACCACATCTATAGTGCGTTATCAAGCAGTTCAAGTTTAGGCTTTTTTTTAATGTTTTATGATTCTTCAGATGTTTTTACCATCAATGGTAACTGTATTGTCGTAACACCTACATTCAGTTCCTTTCAATTTTTTCAGAGCGATTCTCCTTTGTCCAGTCTTTGTGACTCCGCTACTTTTTCATTTAGTGAACTCACGTGTTTACGTTTGAATCCCGACATCTTGGGAAAAGGACAATTGTACACACAATGGATGTAATAAATACTGTAGGGAACACGAAATAAAGAAAACAACGACTTTTTTTAATCCCAAGAAAGGATAAAACTGCGCAATAACGTACAGTATAAGAATAGGCACAGCGATAGACACCGCAACAATGGCCCGACCGGCGTCCAGTCAGTGACAAGTCGGCACAGGTTCGTGAGCCTGAGCATGGTCCGACTAACCGGAGTGACGAACCATCCAAGGTTCTACTGTAGAGGGGTTGTACTGTAGATGAAAAAAATTTTCTTTGTTGTGGGAGACTTGTAAACAAAGTCTGCGATGCTCCATCACGCATTCTACACGACATTTTCATACAGAGACGCCCACAGAAGGTCGAAGTAGACCAGGCGTATATAAAATTCAATGCAAAAAATTGAAAATTCTTGCCCAGAAGAGATTCATATCCTGGCCCTCCTGCTCTTTAGAGAGTAGCGCTTAACCACTAAAGCCGTCGGCACACGAAGCGTGTATCTGGACGAATGTGGTCAACGTGGTGAGTTTCTTACGTCAGAACGTGCGAACCGCGCCGTAGGGGGTAAATCGTCGACTGCGAAGTTAAGAGTTTGCGCTGTTGGTTCAAGGCTCCACATAAGCAAATAGTTTTTCTTCTTTTATTAGGTTTTTTAATAGACTCAAAAGACTTTACTATAAATTTCTTAGAAGTATACTGCATAATATTCGATGCTAAGTGCGCACCCTCTGAGGAGTGAGTTTGTTGGATTCATTTTATGAATAAGACAGTTTGCACCTCACTTAGAGTAAAATACGCACATGTTATTTCGCGTATTGCATTTTACACGTTCTTAACATTCTTCTATTGAATAGTGACATTGACCGTGGAAGCATGATCTTTTAAGATTTACTAAAAAGCGAGACTCTTGCAATAATCTTTGTGTTGTGAAGGCCTATTCTAATTTTATATCGCACAATTTGTCATGAAACTTATAGCATTCGCTGCACTTATTGACATAAAATGCAACTTTTATAATTGTCTTATGTTCATAGGTATTTTGTTGTTATTTATTTAGGACTATCACAGAACATATCGAACATAAGCACGAGCGCGGAAATAAGCGGTTCAATAGAGGTAAAGCAGGAAATTCCACTCTTTTGCTTTGGTAAACAGTGTGATTCCAGCAACTGATACCGCCGACAACTGTCGCTGGAGCGCGCTGCGGTCGCGTGTAGCTCGTTGAGGCACGCGCCCCGTATGCACAAGTCGCGCCGTCTCCGAGCGTTCAGCCGCACGGTGGACTCTCCACGTTGACCACACACGTTCAGACACACGCTCCGTGTGCCGACGGCTTAACGCCACTGGGGACACAGCGCTCACAGTTGTCACGTAGACTACCACTGCACCCCTCCCGCCAGACGCAAATTCCGAACTAATCCACACATATCCCACTAGCAGCAGCAATTGTGTCTATTTACATTATCCATTACGGATATTTCAGAACCCGTGACTGTTAATTTCAATATGATTTAAGAAAAATGCGACCAGTCACACTTGAAAAGGTGCTGTTTATTCCATGAACCGGTTTTCCAACCTTTTCACGTTAATCTTCAGATGGAGCACGTTGCAGGATTACTTTAATCGTCATGTTGGGTTCTGGCTCTGTGGTGGGAGGCGGAAACATACAGTACTTCGGTAACTCGAATTGCACGTTGTTTAGGTCCTGTTTTGTATTTATAAGATTACGTGAAATTTGTTGATTTACTTACTGTGAATGTGTGGCCTGATTTTTATACTTAATTTCCTTTTCTCGGGTCTCCTTGTCTAAATGACAATACAACAACACCTTTTAACTATTGGACTCTATACTGCACTGTAAACATCACTTTACCACCGTCGAACATGTGCTTTTAAAGCTGATGTTATTCAAAAAAAGTCTTCATTTGAAGATATAACACTCTTTGTACAAGTAAGTTTGTTTGTGTATGATACAATCGATTATTTAGCAAATAATATTTCTCAATATTAAATTGCAAAACTGAATAATACATACTGTCTATATTGTTTGTATAGGTTTTGACTTAATATGTATGTATAAGGTAAAGCAGTCAACAACCGAAGATTGATTTGAACACCACAGTACTTTACTAGGCATCGTCCTGTTTTGAGGTGGTATGCCGTTGCTTTCCTCCGACCTTCGAACTGACTTACCCAGCCAGTACCGTGGGTTCCGAACCAGGGTGTTACTCGGTATTTTTCACATCAGCAATCACTGCCAAAGGTGGAAAGTGACAGATAAGAATCCTAGGACCTAGTGGGGATCGAACCCGCGTCCTCCGGATTTATAGTCTGGCATTACCACTTTGTTACGGAGCAGCACACAGCTATGTATATAATCACTTAAAAGTACAAGAATAAAATTCGTACCATTGCATATATTTATTCATACACTAGAGTGTTCTAGAATATTAATATAGACTATGTTCTGTTTATTGTGTTTAAATAACAGTAGGAATATTATTTCTCTATTATTGTAGAATGGAAGCAATAAGTAAAGTAATTGTATATTTGTTCTTTGGTAGTGTTTTGAAATCATCAGAAGCATATGAAAGCATTGTCATGAATGGAGGGGGTGTATGGGGAGGGTGGGAAAGGGGCGGGGGGTGGGGAGGGAGGAGAGGGAGGGGCTTTTCGTGAATTAGTTTCTTTACATTAGCAAATTCTCAAAGTTTTGGAGGATTTAAATTTCTTCAGTAAGGTGAAGTTTCATACCTTTGTTGACAAAATGGAGTATTTGGAGGTTATTTTGAATGTTGTCTGCAGAATGAACCTGTTGGGCAAGGTGTGTGGCGAAGCTGGATTTGTTCAAGTTATTAAGGCGAAGTGCTTCCATGTGTTCTTTAAATCATTTTGTGTAGCTTCTTCCATTTTGACCAATATAGAAGCTTGGGCATGAGCTGCAAGTTAGTTTATGGATACCTGAAAAAAAAAGTTCAAATGTTTGTATAGCTTATGAGACTTAACTACGGGGTCATCAGTCCCTAAACTTACAAACTACTTATGAACTAGCTAATCCTAAGGACGGCACAAATATCCATGCCCGAGGGGGGATTCGAACCCCCGACCGTAGAGGCCGTGCAGACCGTGACTGGAGCGCCTTAGTCCCCTCGGCCCCCGCGGACGGCTGGACACCTAATTTTTGAAATTTATGTATATTGGTTTTTGTGTTGTGAATGATTACATTTCGTATTTTGTTGTTTGTGGAGAAACTTATGTATGTGTTAAAGCTTTTCCGGCGGGGTGTTATCATATTGGAGAATCGTGGTATCTGCCGGTAATCTGCTTCGTACTTGCACGATATTTTGATCGCGTTACTCGCGAACTTCATCAGGTGCTTTCTGAGGTTGATTTCAGTGTGGAACGTGTCCAGTATTTATGCCTATTTGTGACGGCTAGGCGCTCTCTCATTGGTCGATGCAGCTGGAGGCGCTCCGTTTGACGTCCGCGCCGGCCAATAGCAGCCACCCTAGTATTAACTGTATGTGGCTGCTCAGACTGCTGTGCGCGTGCTTTTGGGCTCTTGTCCGTTAATAATTTTTTTCATGTGACGATCTTTTCCACTTCCTAGTTTCACTGGGCGTTTAGTCTTCCGACTGTCGTCATTTAAACTTCCTTGTGAACAGTTCTGTTTTGTCGCCGTAGCCGCAGCCGGCCGCGTGAAGTACTACGTTTGACTACCGCGCCCGCTACAGGCTTCCGTATTACTCTCTGGCTCCCGGAGTTCAAATGCCGTTCTTTTGCTATGTTGCCATCCTCAGGTGCTTGATTTATTGTCTCATTCAGCACACTCTATGCACTCTGCGTTATTTGCGCTGAGATATTCAATTTGTCACTAATTGCAGAGTAGTCCTCTCGAAATTTGAATGTTGCCTCCTTTGTGTCTTTAGGAGATCGAGTGCTGGATTCCAGGCGGAACTGATAACCAGCGTCACGGCTGATTAGACCCTGTGTGACCTTTATATCAATAGATTCTTTAATAACACTATCCCAATATCTGGGTGTCTGTGTCAGAATCTTGACAGCATCGTAAATCATTGGATGATTTTATTCCAAGCAAATGTTCTGCTATAGCCGACTTGGAAACTTGTTTTAGTCTTGGTGCTCCTTACACCTGATTTCGACACTACGTAAGAGAGACTCAATCTTGTATGGTGAGCAGAATACGCTCTTAACATTATACTCTAGAAGTATTCTACTGATTTTCGCTGATATAGGTCCGGCATATGGCAAGAAAGCAACCGTCTTCGTTTCTTCTGGTACTTCTGATGACTTCTCTTGTGGAGAACCAGGGCGAAGCGCCTTCTCGATATCTCTGAAAGAGTATCCATTTCTGAAGAACACAGAGTGAAGGTGTTCCAATTCCTTCGTCAGATTGTCTGGATCCGAAAGTGTTCGCACCCCATGAACCAGAGTTCTGAGATGGTGGCAGCTACTGGCTTGCAGGGACAGATCGGTGTGACTTGGTTTTCGGCATATACTGTGACCAAAAGTGCCATCTGCCTTCCTGTGGACAAGAACATCTAGGAATGCGACTTCTCCATCCTTTTCCACCTCCATAGTGAATTTTATGTTAGGGTGACGAGGGTTAAGGTGTTCTAAACAACCCAGGAGCGTCTCCCTACCGTGGGGCCAGATGCACTAGTGCGTGTCTATAGTTGGCGTCATATAAGAAGGCGCTTCTGTGCATAGAGGCGGAGCGACAGGGAAAGCGTGGAGGGGAGGAGCTACGGCCGAGAGCCAACAGTTGAGCCTGCGGGAGAAGGATGCGTAACTCGCGGCCAGCCACGCGCCCTCAGAATGAACGTGATTGGCTGTCATTGGGGTAATGGTGGGGGATGCGCAGAACGGATGAAACCTTCATAGCTGACGCCGACTATAGTAACGTGTTATGTCGGATATATAAAACAATGAAAGCATTTTTTTCATATTCGGTAAAGTTGGCAATTCAGCGAATATAATGCATTTCCTAATTGCACTTCCTCCCCACACTGACCCATTGCCATACACCATGACCAGACTTCCTTACTAACAGCATAAGACCGACACAACCATTAGTGGGTGGCAGTGGGTAGTCATGCAAAAAAAAAGTGTCAATACGTACTCACAGAAGCTTGAGAGAGAGAGAGAGAGAGAGAGAGAGAGAGAGAGAGAGAGAGAGAGAGAGATAAAGAATTACAGTTATAACATTATTCATGTACAGTTTCCAAAAAATCTACATTTTAAATATATATCGATATGTGGATGACAAAGACTTTACAAGAGTAAAGGACTTAAAACATTCTGGAGTAATACCGAATGAAGGGAACGAGACAGATCAGGAAATTGGCTCACGAAGTGAAGCAGGAAACAGGTCAAGGTTTGCTCTGGGGAATCTGCTAATGTCAGGGGTCATAAAATTAAATGTTTGTAAATCTGTACGACTTAACTACCCTGGTCGTCAGTTCTTTACACATCACTTAAACTAATTTATGTTAATGACGACAAATACACCCTGGCCGGAGGGAGGACTCGAACCTCCGACGGCGAGCAGCGGTGCGCTCCGCAGTTATGCGACTTAGAGAGCTCGATCACTCCACCGCGGCGACGGGTTATACGAAGATCGAGAAAGATCTACAAGACTATAATGCAACCTGCAGTCCTACATGGTGCAGTGACCTGGACTATAAGCAAAAATGTAAAAGGAAAACTCCTTACACTGAGAACGTCAATCTGAGGCTGAATTATGGGTCAGTGCAGGATGCAGGTGAATAGACAAGGATAAAGCACCATGATTTGTAGGATTTGTACAAATCAATGGACATCCTGGTAGTGATCAAAGAGAGAAGGCTGAGTGGTACTGACACGTACCGTGTCGAGAAGGCCAGATCATCAGGCAGGTCGTGAAAGAACATGTCAGAACCAAAAGTCCAAGGGAAGACCACGAGGTCAGAGAGGATATGAGTACGCTGGGACTCTCTAAAGTAGAATAAGCTCTGCGAGTAGCGCCGGGGGAAAGCGACCTACCAAGATTGTTCGTTTCACACTTCTGTTCTAAGCTTAAAGCTTAGTAATTTGTTCCTAAGAGATACTGAACGTCGTTCTTTTTCTTTGATAATAAAGACCAAGAACCTCTGAAGGCTTTCACAGTTCATGCGTCTTTTAATTTTAGGAAATATGACTCGTTTTTTGGTTAATCTTCAATGCGCCAAAAAACAAATATGAAGGAATGATGTCGCCTTCATGGAGGATTTGCACATGCGCAAGGGAGGTATGCAGTAGCTCCATGATCTGCTTCTGGACCATTCGTTCGTAACCGCCAGAGCTCGAGGAGCCAGGAGCTGGCGTCTCTACCAGCTCCAACGCCAGTGTTAAAAGCGGCGTTTCCCCTCGTCATTCCCTACTGCGAGAGCGCCCGTGTGCTGCCTCCAGGGGGTTCAGAAGAGAATTTGAACCTCAGCCGCGCATGCCCACAGCAACGCTGCGACTACTGCGGACACTCTACGATTCGTGTACGTGCTGTCTCCGAGACATAAAACGTTTCTCATGCGATAAAAATACTATGAATGTGCATATAAAATTATCTGATAGAAGAACGAAACGACTAATGATAATTTAAAAACACTTTTTATCCAGGTTCCGACATACAATTTTAATCTGCCAGGAAGTTTCATATCAGCGCAGACCCCGCTGCAAAGTGAAAAGTTTCATTCTGGAAACATTCCTTAGGCTGTGGCTAAGCCATATCTCCACCATATCCCTTCTTCCAGGTTTCGCAGTTTCCTGCATGTTTCGCAGGCGAGCTTCTGTGAACTTTGGAAGGTAGGACTCGAGGTACTGGCGGAAGTAAAGTTGTGAGGCGGCATCGTGAGTCGTGTCGGGATAACTCAGTCGGTAGAGCGCTTGCCCGCGAGAGGCAAAGGTCCCAGGTTCGAGTCCCGGATCCGGCACACAACTTTAATCTGCCTGGAAGTTTCACTTTTTATTTAATTTATTTATTTACTTTTTTCCACGACGAGCTTTTTTCCGGGGGGGGGGGGGGGGGGTCACTGAACCAGTGAACACATAGGACCCGCCGCCACTCATATAAGTGCAGTCGTATCGGAGTAATTTTTGAAATCATCTTACCATCCCTTTTATATACATATATATTTTTAATTAATTTTGTAAATCTGTGCTGTGATTAAATACCTATTTGGTTTGTATTTATCCCATCTCCTGGACATGAAAAATAAATAAATAAACGTTGTTGAGTAACGTTTTTATATACTGTACTGCGACTATAGTGGACGAGAACCACGGCTTTTTATGGACCCTTAAGTTTCCTGGGATCACGAGGCTGGCGTTATTCTAAGCCGTACGGCAGGATGTAGGCAAGCAGTGCGGTTGAAACGTGGCGCCCTGGTTTTGACTGCCTGCGTCAGCGCGGTGCGCCCTCTGGGTGGAGTGGTGCGGATTTTGAGATTGCGGCCCGGTGGCCGGGGGCCGCTAATTGACTGCAATTAGCCGCAGCAGCGTGTAATTAGCGTCGCTAGTGCCCGCGGCCGCCGCGGCACGTACGCGGCGCCACCGTCCCCCAGGGCACGGCCGGACAACACGGATCTAGGACCGACTGCAGCTGAATCTAGGCTGCGCAAATACAGGCCTGCCCATTAAAAGTGCTACACCACGAAGATGACGTGATACAGACGAGAGATTTAAACGACAGGAAGAAGATGCTGTGATATGCAAATGATTAGCTTTTCAGAGCATTCACACAAGGTTAGCGCCGGTGGCGACACATACAACATGCAGACATGAGGAAAGTTTCCAATCGATTTCTCATACGCAAACAGCAGTTTACCGGCGTTACCTGGTGAAACGTTGTTGTGATTCACCCACTCATTTAACGTTGTATAGGGCACACCGTAAAACTCAGATGCTTTACGAATACTCAACTTCCCTTTCTTCACTTCCTGAACAGCAGTTTTCAGATATACTGGATTATAGTTCCTTTTTCTCCTCTCTTCCCACCTTTTTCACGTATGTTGGCGGCATGGTCGCATATGATCGACTTCACCCTACAAAATACGACAATACGATTTTTAGATCACTACTCGTCCATACAACAAACTTTTGCTTTTGCAAATACATAAATCAAATGACAATGAGTTCACTTACCGACTAACAGTCCGAAAACAACAGAATTACATGACTATACGGTCGTATTGTGACAGGTTTAGTCTTGCTTCATTCACACCAAAATGCATTTGTTTATATCCCACAATACCGCTGAACGGATACTCAGAGAGAGAATTCTGCAGGTAAACACTACTCTGCAACTCATTGGCTTCCAACAAGTATGTGTGGCGTGAAGTTCCCGGATGTACCGCCAGGCGGAAGTAGTGTAATTATAATGCTGTATCGCCGGTCGCCTTCCCCCCACCTGATCGACTTCACCCCTTCTGACGGTACATTCCTGGACATAACACCCAGAAGGGCCGGAGATAGCACAGCCAAATTGATTTTGGTAAAAAGCAGTTTTGGTTGAACAAAACCGATGTCTCATTTATTTATACACACCTGGCCAGTAAAATTGCCACACCACGAAGATGACGTGCTACAGACGCGAAATTTAACCGACAGGAAGAAGATGCTGTGATATGCAAATGATTAGCTTTTCACATCATTCACACAAGGTGGGCGTCGGTGGTAACATCTACCATATGCTCACATGAGGAAAGTTTCCAACCGATTTCTCATACGCAAACAGCAGTTTACCGGCGTTGCCTGCTGAAACGTTTGTTGTGATGCCTCGTGTAAGGAGGAGAAATGCTTACCATCACGTTTCCGATTTTGATAAAAGTCGGATTGTAGCCTATCGCGATTGCGGTTTATCGTATCGCGACACTGCTGCTCGCGTTGGTCACGATCCAATGACTGTTAGCCGAATATGGAATCGGTGGTTTCAGGAGGGCAATACGGAACGCCGTGCTGGATCCCAACGGCCTCGTATGACTAAACTTGTTTTATGTAAATCATTTGGCATCTAGACTCATATAGTCATTTTAAGTAACAAATAATAGTATAGGAGCATACTGCAAAAATCCTTCACAAAGTTATATAATGTTAATATTAATAAAAGAGCTTTCTTAGAGCTCTTTCCAATCTTTTGAACACTTTCAATAGGTAATTGTCACTTAGCGTACTTATATGGGTTTATAGTCTGAGTAAAGAATAGAAAAAGAACTTTTGTGACAATAGGAAAATTTGCTTGTAGAAGTAATTGTGACAAAGCTAGGTCCGTTGCATATGTCACACACATGATGCAGACAGAATGTGCATCCCCCTAAGAGTAGCTTTTCCTGCAACACCACAGGTTTGCTTCATTTTAATTTCCTCTCTGCTACTATTCTTCTGCACATAAGGATACTACATATTTCTTAAAGAAAGGATCATGTTTTGTTAACTTTAGTTTATGATGATGCATGCCCTTTCATCAAGTATGCTCTTCCAAAAACTTGTTTGTTTATCAATTTACTATTCTCACAATTTGTAACTTTAATCTCACCCCCAGTTATAGGAAATATAACAAAATACTCCTCATCCCTTATTTTGTACCTCAACTGTTTGTAAATCCCATACTTAGGATTGCAAGTGTCCACCAGACAATTGACTTTCAGACTGTCAGCCTGCATTGCTACAAAAAGCCGCGGTGGAGTAGCCGAGCGGTCTAAAGCACCTCGCTGCGGAGCGCGCGGTTGCTCGCCGTGGAGGTTCGAGTCCTCCCTGGGGCATGGGTGTGTGTGTTTTTCCGTAGGTTAGTTTACCTAGGTTTAAGTAGTTTGTAATCTACGGACTGATGACCACGCAGTTTGGTCTGATAGATTTAGAGACACATTTTTTTTTTTTTTTTTTTTTTTTTTTTTTTTTTTTTTTTTTTTTGCTACAAAAAGACTCTCATGTACCAAGGGCCAAATTTAGGCAGGTGCAACATGTGCGTCAAAATTTTGCAATCGAATTTTTTAAATATTATTTTTATGTTAATTGAATCATCATTATTCTGAGTTTCGATTACTACAATAAATTTTAAAATTCATGTTGTTGTGTTGATAGCAGTGGCGTATCCAGAGAGGTGGAGCTTTTTAGAAATCAGTTTAAATCCCAGATTCCACGGGGGGGGGGGGGGGCGTAGACTAAATTACTGCACAGGGGCGTCGTATACCCTAAAAACGGCTCTGCATGTACCTCATGTTACTAAAGTTGACATTTTCAAAGAACAAATCATCCTCCACTTCCTTAGACTTCGTTTCTGACCGATCACTTGAACATGTATTAGTTTGTATTTGTTGCAAGCCGTCAATAGTTTAATATGATTCTCGCCACTCTGGATGCAAGTTTTGACAGACCTCTTTGAATGCACTTTATACTTTACTTGTAAGATTATGTTTGCTTATATAATCACAAGTAACACTAAATACCTTCTCACTAATCAACTTCCCACCTTTATTAATATTCTCATAACCACAGTTTATCTCACTAATGTCAACGGTTATAATCAAGCCATCATGTACTCTCACATTACACTCAAAATGATTATTATCCAGTGGCACTGCTCCTTCCTTCATCTCTACATAAACCATCTCATCTAATTCTTCTGATACATCATCATCACAGTCATCATCAACATCAGTATCAATATTAATATTGTTATCAACATTACCATCATTTTTCACCAAATTACTGTTAACACAATCACTACACATATCACCGCGTAGAATGTCATCTTCAATAATATGATTCTCAAATAACTAATTCATCGCTGTGATTTATGTTACTTTATTAATAACTACCTGTCTTTCCTGGATTCATAAGAAAGGTTTGTCAGTGCTTCATCCTCTACTTTAAACGTACATTTATTGTTAACTTTATCTATTTTATCTTGTGCTAGTGTAGTTACACCTTTGAAATTGGTGAAATCGGACTTCACAACATATACTGCCATCACTTTTTGTCTGAACTTCAGCAATTTCAGACCTGTCGTCATCAAGAAAAATAAAACAGGCATTCTACGGGTCGGGGCGTGGAATGTTCTAACCCTTAATCGTGTAGGTAAGCTAGAAAATTTGAAAAAGTTAAAGTTAGATATGGTAGGGATTAGTGAAGTTCGGTGGCAGTATAAACAGGATTTCTGTTCAAGTGAGTACAGGGTTATCAATACAAAATCAGTTGGTGGTGATGCAGGAGTAGGTCTGATAATGAATAAGAAAATAGAAATGCTGGTAAGTTACTATGAACAGCATAGTGAACGCATTAACGTATTAAAGATAGACACGAAACCAACACCGACCACAGTAGTGCAAGTTTATATGCCAACTAGCACGGCTGATGATAAGGATATAGAAAAAAAAATGTATGAGGAGATAAAAGAAATCATTCAGAAAGTTAAGGGAGACGAAAACTTGATTGTGATGGGGGACTGGAACTCAGTAGTAGGAAACGGAAGAGAAGGAAATGTAGTAGGTGAATATGGACTGGGAAAAAGGAATGAAAGAGGAGATCGCTTGGTAGAGTTTTGCGCAGAGCAAAATTTAATGATCACCAACACTTGGTTTAATCATGAAAGAAGGCGTGGAAGAGACCAGGAGCTGCAGAGGACCATATAGGAAGAAGGACAAGGCCTAATAGAAATTCCTGGATAACACAGGATATAATGAACTTAATTGATGAGAGGAGAAAATATAAAAATTCAGCAAGTGAAACAGGAAAAAGGTAGTACTAACGTCTGAAAAATGAGATTGACGGGAAGTGCAGACTGGCTAAGCAGGAGTGGCTAGAGAACAAATGCAGAACCGCAGAAGAATGCATAACTAGGGAAAAGATACATACCGCCTGAAGAAAAATAAAAGAGATATTTGGAGACAAGAAAAGCAGCTGTATGAATATCAAGAACTCAGACGGAAAACCAGTACGAAGCAAAGGAGGGAAAGCCGAATTGTGTAAGGAATATACAAAGAAACGGAAGACGAAGTGGAGGAAGATAAGATATGATACTGCAAGAAGAATTTGACAGAGCACTGAAAGACTTGAGTCGAAACAAGGCCCCTGAAGTAGATGATATTCCGTCTGAACTGCTGATATCGTTAGGAGAGTCAGTCGTGCAAAAATTGTATCACTTGGTATGCAAGATGTATGAGACAGGGAAATACACTCCGATTTCAAGAAGAATATCGTAATTCCATTTCCAAAGGTAGCAAGTGCAGACAAGTGTGAAAATTACAGAACTATCAGTTTAATAAGTCATGGTTGCAAAATACTAACACAAATTATTTACAGACGAATGGAAAAACTTGTGGAAACCGACCTGGGGGAAGATCAGTTTGTATTTATGAGAAATGTAGGAACACGGGAGGCAATACTCACATTACGACTTATCTTAGAAGATAGGCTAAGGAAAGGGAAACGTACGTTTTTAGCGTTTGTCGATTTGGAGAAATCTTTTGACAATGTCGACTGAAATACACTCTTCCAAGTTCTGAAGGTATCAGGGGTAAAATATAGGGAGCAAAGAGTTACATCCAACCTATACAAAAATCAGACAGCGGTTATTAGAGTCGAGGGGCAAGAAAGGGACGCAGAGGTTGGGAAGGGAGTAAGACAGGGTTGTAGCCTTTCTCCAATGTTGTTCAATCTGTACATTGAGCAGGCAGTGAAGGAATGGAAGGAGAAATTTGGAGAGGACATTAAAGTGCAGGGACAAGAAATAAACACATTGCGGTTTGCCGAAGACATAGTAATTCTGTCAGAGACCGCAAAGGATCTGGAAGAGCAATTGAGTGGAATGGAGAGTGTCTTGAAAGGAAGATATAAGATGAACATTAACAAGAGTAAAACGAAGGTAATGGAATGTAATCTCAAAAAATCAGGCGATGCTGAAGGAATTAGGTTAGGTAATGAGACAATAAAAGTAGTAGATAAATTTTGTTATTTGGGTAGCAAGATAACTTCTGATGGTCGAAGTAAAGAAGATATAAAATGCAGAATGGCTATGGGGAAAAAAGCGTCTCTAAAGAAGCGAAACTTGTTAATATCCGATATTAATTTAAATGTTAGGAAGTCCTTTCTGAAAGCATTTGTCTGGAGTGTAGCATTATATTGGTGTGAAACGTGGACGATAAGGAGTTCAGATAAAAAGATGATAGAAGCTGTTGAAATGTGGTGCTACAGACGAATGATGAAAATTAGATGGTAGATCACGTAACTAATGAGGAAGTGCTTAACCGAATCAGGAAGAAAAGGAGTTCCTTGCATTCTGAGACGTCAGGGAACTGTCAACTTAGCATTAGAAGGAAGCGTGTAGGGTAAAAATCGTAGAGGGAGACCGAGGGACGAATGCAGTAAGCAGATTCAAAAGGATGTAGGTTGCCGAACGTATTGTCAGATGACGAGACGTGCCCAGGACAGGGCAGCGTGGAGATCTGCATCAAACCAGTCTGCGGACTGAAGACCACAACAACAACAACAGCATGTTCCTTCCAATTGCTAGGCAATTTCATGTTGTGTATATACTTTTGACACTAGTTAAGCACTGTGTACTCAGGTATGTCTTGTGGATCGTCGTTTATGTTTTCACTGGTATATTAAAAAGTATTACAGTTTCAATTTAATATACTTAGCTCAGAAAATGTAGTTGTGTTATCATGAATTTAAATCACACGCATACCATGTGCTAGAGACTATATCACAAGAGCATTATAATCAAAATTATTGAAAGTTTGCTTTCTGGATACAGGTCGTAAGGTTTTACTCATTTTTTGTAAATGTTGTGGAAAATTAAAGGCAACTGGGATTGACTTGGACAAAAAATAAAAATAAATTCTCGTCATTTGTGGTGTACTTCGGTTTATCTTTAAACTGAATTAAGTGGATGTAGCTGGTTATAGTCGTAAATAAGATTTCCTCTTTCGTATGTCCTATTCATTTCTTTGTTAGTTTCTTTTCTTTCAAAGGAAACCTGTAACAGTTGCAGAGCTATTTTCTTTCTTGCCTTTATGTAGAGAATAATTTCAACTGCGGTCTCCCGACATTTGTATTGTAATCATATAAGGATGCCAGTATACGCCTGAAGAAGGGCACTAAGTGCACAAAACCTGTCAATAAAACCAATTTAAGAACAACTGGTTGCTGTTGGTTTAAAAACCAAATGAATAACATTTCTGTCATGGACAAAATTCTTAATGCTTACTGTCTAATTGAGAGCTGAACACATATTCCAGAATCAATAAAAATTTTCTGGATGTGAGCCCGTATTGTCCTTCTTTAAGAAAATGGCCAATATTTCGGCCACTGATCCAATGGCCTGCTTCTGGTTATGTGTTGAAATACCGAGAAGATACAATTTGCAAGAATGGCCGAAACGTCAGTTTCTTAAAGATTGTCAATGGGGGATCACAGCGTGAAGAATTTTATTAATTGAGACAACTCGAGAAGAAATAAGTGTTTCAGCAAGTGAAATACGTCAGATTTCACAACGCCGAATCATAGAATGATTGAAATATGAAATTTAAGCTCATTGGACAGATGACATTATTAATTTTATACCATGGTTTTTGTCAGGTATTTTTGTAGTTTCTTATTACGTCTGATACACAATAATACAATTTTGAATGTCTTTCGATCCTTTCCGAAATTTCATCGTCAATGTTTTCCTTTCTTGGTTAATGTAGTTCATAGAAATTTTAAATTTTTTACTAGTTAGTAAATTTTTCATTACAACTTACATACTTAATCTTTTTCCCTGTTGCTTTACATTACCTCACTATCTGTTATGCTTAATTTCGACGGCTGCATATTCATCTGCTCCTGTCAGATAATTAGGTGTTCTTCCAGTTTACCGTTGCTTCCCAAACCTCCAAATAGTATGCATATGTAATGATTTTCATATTAACTACTGTTAACGGCTACTTATCTCACACGTTCGCTACCAATTTCACTTCCTGATGCCGACCACCAATTACAGACACGTAAAGTGCCAGCGCTCTATCCCTATACAACCGGGTAACATTCTCCTTACACAACTTGGAACAAACTTGACGTCATTTTTACGTCACACGCTGTGTCGAAGACAGCATGAAACAGCTATCGACTAGCAGTCACATAACTTGGTGCAAACGTGATATGCTACTGTATTGGTTTATCTGAATAGCTATCTTATAATAATAACCGTCATTATTGTTACGATTACAATCTGAACCAAAAGTGACAATCTTGCGTATTGCCTTATTTACTTTTAGCATAGAAACACCTCGTTCTCGGTACGATACGTTTTGAACAACATTTCGTATCGTATGAAGTTTAGCAACTTTATCGTGATATAATGATTGTGAGCCGTTTCCGTTTTCATTTTCTTTCTTCGCCTCTGTATTTCTAAAATATTTCGGGACTTCCTAATGAAATTAAACTAACGCAAATAAATATTCAAAATACGTTGGAGAGTTTCTTTTTATGATACGAATTCTAGAAGTGTATCCTTTAGTATGATGTTACTACTAGCATCATCTCTTATACTATGTACAGTGTCAATGATGTATGTTAAGAATAGAACAGAACAAAATACACTATCCTTTTTTCCAGGCCTCAATAAGAGAGTAATGGGTTTAAGCTGAAATGTTAAAAAAGTGTGATGTCCCTAATAGAAACAGAGAGAAAATAGGTAATGTTATGTATCATTAACTTTGTAGCCTATGCAGACAACACCAAATTATTATTAAAATGCATATTTCTAACGGATTATGCAGGAATTTCGGGTCTCAAATGCCTTCAATATTAAGACTGTGGGATCAACATTACGATGGAGAAATGCCAGCAGACGGCGCTGTTGGTGTTCTGAATAAGCTGTATGCATATCTGTCTAACCGGACTAACAGAAATCGCGACACATTCGAAAATAAACAGCCTAATCTGAAAAAAAAGCAAGGATATCGGCCATCTACACGCTCGCAAATCACAAGATATTCGGAAATAAACAGCCAAATATTTCTAAGAAGTGAACAATATAAATGACACCGCCACTCATTTTACTCTCAGTAATTTATTTATTCATTCATCCTTTCATCGCTGTTTGGGGAGATACTGGATAGGTGAAGTGCCTTTTACTATTACAGTATAACGTATTAAATGGTTCCCTTAGGCTTATCTCTAACCATATCCCCGTAAATCGTTACATATTTGGAACAAAGGTCAAATATTTGTGAGAAGGAAGAACAGAAATGTAATTGCTGGTCTTATCAGTTACAGGAATTTCATTCTTCACATTGCTTGTCATGTCAGTTCTCCGTTTTCTAATCAGATCAACGTCACCGAATCGTTGTCACTAATTCCTGAGACAGCGCTCTCTTTCAGGTAACATCATGTATTGCTTACCACACTAAAACTAAATTAAACTCTGCCCCATACAGGCCGCGAGGGACCATATCGCCACAGTTTCTGGAATTATTCAGCGAAATTCAATGTCATTCGTGCGTAGAATTGCATCTGAGACTGGTTTGAAGCGTTCCAGCATGCAGAAAATACTGAGATAGAGCCTACACATGTTTCCATTCAAAATTCAAACGCACCAGGCCATACCCGTACGAGCTGTGCAACAAAGGGTTGCCTTTGCTAATCAGATGCTGACAATGATTGATAGTGAAGGATTTGATGTTGGCTGCATCTGGTTTACAGATGAAGCACACTTCCACCTGAGTGGGTACGTGAATAAGCAGAACTGGCGATTTTGGGGTTCCGAAAAGTCAAATTAGTGTGAAGCGAAACCCCTGTATTCTCCTAAGGTTACTGTGTGGGCTGCAGTATGCAGCAGAGGCATTATTGGCCCTTTCTTCATTCGAGAAACGGTCACTGGTGCACGTTACGTTGCAATTTTGGAACAATTTGTCGTCACACAGCAAGCGTTACAGGATCGACCAAGTAGTGAATAGTTTATGTAAGTTGGAGCCCGACCACATAGGACCGAACGAGTGCTTCGCTTTCTTGAGGTATGCTTCGGGAATCTAATCATTGCTTTGGAATATCCCAACTTTACTGGTGCAGGCATGGATTGACCTCCATATTCGCCGGATTCGACTCCCTGGGACTTTTTTTTTGTGGGGCACAGTGAAAGACATGATCTACCCGAAGCATCCCGCCACGCTGGACAAGCTTGAATTGGCGATCTCTGTGGCATGTGAATCCATTTCGGTTGAGACACTACGAAATGTGATGGCGAATTTCATTCTTCGTTTGCGTCACCTCTGCCAATGGTGAATATTTTGAAAACATTGTGATGTGATTGTTTGCAAAGAGTGTTTTCATACGATTATTTCACTTATGTATGCTGATATGAGCTGTACAGCGGACAGTGCCATCTGTTAGCAGCTTTTGAAACTATTATTTCAAACTGCTGTATAGAATTCTTACAGCTTTCACAATAAACATACCGTTTACTGCATTCCTCTATCGATCTTTGTTTTCGAGATATTTAATTTTGAAATCAGGGAGCCCTTTTCTGGACACCCTGTAGTTTCAATCATGAAACTTGATTGAAGATTTATAGCCGCGGTGTAGTAGCCGAGCGGTCTAAAGCACCTCGTTGCGGAGCGCGCGGTTGCTCGCCGTGGAGGTTCGAGTCCTCCCTGAGGCATGGGTGTGTTTGTTTGTCCGTAAGTTAGTTTACCTAGGTTTAAGTAGTTTCTAAGCTACGGACTGATGACCACGCAGTTTGGTCCGATAGATTTACAAACATTTGAACATTTTTGAAGATTTATAATTCTAACCTCTAGGGTACAACAACTAGGCGAAACGTGTTTTGGACTGTGTTTATGTACTGTAGGTCTCACAGGATTTTTGATTATTGGTGTATCGTTATTTATATGTAGTTATAGCATAAAAACTCATAAAAATAAGGTAAATCAAGATGGCGTCTGTCTTATTGCAGTAAGAAGCAACATGAAATAGTCGACAGCTATTCGTTCGGTCTTCGATACAGCGTGTGACGTAAAATAGACGTCACGTTTGCTGTAAGTTGTCAAAGGATAACCCTACCCTATACAACCAACAATTTGAAGCACAAGTTACGGGAAATTTCTTAGTCGGTGGTATTTCGGGCCTCGCTGTTAGCAGCGCCTTCGGCATCGGCAGCTGCTCGCGACGTTTGTAGCAAGCAGCCCCTCGCCAAGACGGGGGACGCACGCCCAGGGCCGGCAAATAGAAGCCTCGCCTCGCGCTGCTGAAAGGAAATCGGAAACATTTGACCGCGAAATGGGCTCTAAATGGGAAATATTGCCGCGGTTTACCGGCCGCATTCAGACGGCTTCCATTGTGGGCCTCACCACAAAACTGTTAATTTCGCCTCCGTTGTACAGCAATCGGCTGTCAAAATAGTGAGATCTGTCTGGCCGGAGGGGCGGGCAGCCTTGTCGAGTGGAGGGGCGCTACTCGAGTTTCGAGGGCTCGGGTTACTGCCGCCGCTGTTTGTAATGGAGATGCGCTTATAAAGGGCGCGGGGCCGCTTTGTGCTGTGCTGGCCTGCTTCACACGTGGCGGCCGCGGCAAGGTGCGAGGCCCTGGCGCTCGTTAAAGTGCCCTCCGCCGCGCACCACAACACAACACTCTGCGGCCCGGCCACGCCAAATACAAGGGGGAAGTGTAAATACCGCGCGAACCGGCGGCGGACCGCAATGCGAACACTCCAAGTAGCAGCTGAGTTTCGCTGTATGGCCAACTAATTGAAAGCCCGGCGTTGCCAGCATATTTATTTATTCCACTCTCGAGTGAGTAGTTCTTCGCTTCCCCTCTCTCTGTCCTTCTCCACCTCTACCTCTGTTCATCTCTCCTCCCCCATCACTATCCATTGTAACAGGCCTCTGCTTCCTTCCTTATGACAATTTAGAATCTTGTTTGCTTTCGGTTTTCTGCTTGCTAATGATCTTGTCTTATATAGTTTTCAAAATTAAATGCCAAAATCGCACATTAATAATTTATTCACTGACGATCGGTTTCGGTGAACTGTGTCACCATCATCTAGTCAAATACATATTAGACACTGGTCATCTTGTTAAAAAGATTGGGTATAAAATAACAAGTGCAACATATAGTGACTAACAAGGAAAGTACTTGGGCTCGAACAAACATATATACTCCAAAATCTTATGAGAGATAATGTAAAGATCCCTTTTGGCACTAGTGATACTCCCGCATCTGCAAAACTCTGCACTCGTCCGTTAGAGGCCTCTGCGTGTGCCATGCCGCATTGCACTTTGACCTGTCGGTTCGCCAGTAGGGACGGTGCAGTGTGCCTCCGAAGTTGTGTTTCGTGATGTTATTTGTGTGGTGAAGCGTCAGATGGGACGGCGATTGCTAATCAATCCTGCTAATGTATTGCGATTAGTTGAGATGAAGTTACGAAGGCCCCTTCTTCGTGAAGATGGTATTACTGTAGAAGATGAATCATTTGCATGCTTTCTCGTAACTGTTATGGTACAGAAATATGAGCATGAGTTACATACTGTTGTTACAAACTCATAATAATGATAATAGGGATGATAATGACGAACAACTCATTGCAAGCGGTAGTGCTACGGTAAGTGCGGGAAGAGGCGATGGAAGCAGTGGCGCCGCGGCGGTGGAGTAGCCGAGTGGTCTAAAGCGTCTCGCTGCGGAGCGCGCGGTTGCTCGCCGTGGAGGTTCGAGTCCTCCCTGGGGCATGGGTATGTGTGTTTGTCCGTAGGTTAGTTTACCTAGGTTTAAGTAGTTTGTAAGCTACGGACTGATGACCACGCAGTTTGGTCCGATAGATTTACAAACATTTGAACAATTTGGAAGCAGTGGCAGTGAATACCAACAGTCTTTCGGGAAGAAGTTGCAACTATCATCACGGCTTTTGATGACAATTAGCTAGAGAATATGTACGATGATTATTACATAAGTTATAGTTAAGATATCTGCGTTACGTATGGCGTCTACAATTACATCTACAGTGTTATCAAGAGCATGGTTGCAGAGCTTTGCAGAAAAACGACACCCACCAGCACATTGACGTGTACGTAGAGATACTGTAACTAAACGTTCATGCAGTTATGTTTGTTCGAGCCCATGTACTTTCCTGGTAAGTGCAATGTTGACTTGTTATTTTATACCCAATATTTTAACAAGATCACCAGTTTCTAATATGTATTTGATCAGATGACGGTGACACAGTTCACCGAAATCGGTCGTCCGTGAATAAATTATTAATGTGCGATCTTCGCATTTCATTTTGAAAACTATAAAACGATCGGATCGCCTCCAAACCCAACTATGTCAGGTAATCTTAATCTTGTCTTATCCTACTGCGTATTATTGTTGGCTATTGTAACAAGCAAAAGCTTACGATACTGTCCCTAGATCTAAGCTGTGGGAAGATATGAAAGATATAGGTATGGATGATCACCTTTTACAAATTATTTTTGAAATCATCGTCAGAGACTGATTATGCTTTTCAGCGTTCAGTATGGAGCATAGTACCGCTAATAAAATTCCTCCATGATCCCCTATTCAATGCTAATATCCATGCCTCATCTAATGTTAAGCCTTTTACTTCAAAACCATTCTTCGCAGAATCTACTTTCTTCTTGGTCTACCTCGACTCCTCGTACCCTCCGTTGACGAGCTCATGACTCTCTTAGGTAACCTTGCTTCTCCCATGCGTGTAACATGACCCCACCATCTCAGCCTGTTCGCTCTAACTGCTTCATCTATGGTGTTCATTCGCTGTTTTTCTTTGAATCCCTCATCGTGGACACCCTCCTAACATTCTTCCCATAGGGTAAGGTCGGCCGAATCGTGTCAAAATTTGTTAAAATCGAAATAGAAGACAAATTTACACACGAACAAATTTTCATTGTATATCCATAAAACTATGTTCGTTTGTTTATAAATTCAAATATATAACACTTCGTAAATATTGTTCATAGTTTCACAAAATAAATCTCAAAGCTGAGCTGCATGACCCTATTCGCCTTCTTCAAGTAAGAGGAATCGGGTCATCAAATCGGCGAATAGCGTCAGCACGAAAATGTATGCATCACTTTAAAATAGCAACACATTGTCCACAAATAAATCACTTCGTTCCTACTGCACCAACACAATTCTCATTGTAACAATCCCTGTCATTTCCAGTCACCGAGTTTCCCTGATATTGAATCGCTGTATTTAATGTTGCAGAGTTCACAAGATGTGTCATCGTCATCTGTTTCTTCGGAAGAATCTGATGAACTTGACGCTGATGATTCATGCTGTAGGTCTTGCCTGCTCTTAACCGGGCGTTTCTTCAAACATTTGGGCTGGGATGAGATTTTTCTTTCTTTCTTTTTTTTTTTCTTCAATCTATTTTTGTTGTATTTATACTTTCTGGGGATGTAAGAAGTAGTGCTTTTTGTTTTCTGACCACCTTTTACCTTTGCTGGATAATCCTCTCCACTTTGCAGTCGCCATTGTAGTCAGGAATGCGGTACCCCGAACAATTCGCTGCATGGCGCTGACTCCTACCCTCCCGGTAAGCTTTAATTGCATTTTGCATGACATCCTCGCTCCACAAAGTAACGGTTTTT
The DNA here is from genome assembly GCA_026315105.1 of Locusta migratoria. Lineage (NCBI taxonomy): Eukaryota > Metazoa > Arthropoda > Insecta > Orthoptera > Acrididae > Locusta > Locusta migratoria. Next base: position 241,163,834 of record CM048749.1, on the reverse strand, counting down.
CTTTTATATTTCCCCGTCTGCAATAAAAAACCGAAAACGAATTAATAAAAACGAAACAATATAATAACTGCAATGAATCGAAATAAAAGCACTGGCCCTTTTCACCCGGATTGTATTGACCCGATTCGGCGGAAATGCAAATTATTTTTTTTCCTATGGTGGCAGTCTTGCACAAGCATAACTACGCGCCGGTAAGACCGTAACCTTTTTGTCCATTAGATAAATTTACTTCCAGACGAATACTTAACAAATTACTAAACGAATTACCAGAGATATATGAATTTGAATCCAAAGCTGTTTTATAAAGGAGAAAATTATAAGAACTTACCGCAAACAGCGCAATCTTCCACAAATTTTTACACAACAACGAACACGCCTGACACTGTCTATCACTTTACAACTCATACACAGAGTTCCAACAGTTACCGCTGTGTGGCAGCACTTCCCATTCTACTTCGTACATGGCGATTAGGCAGGAATTCCTAAAATTGACCCGATTCATCTCCCGACCCGATTTGGCAGACCTTACCCTATATTAGTACCTGCAATCATTCTTGCTACTTTCATATCTGTAACCTCTACCTTATGAATAAGGTTACCTGTATCCACCCAGCGTTTACTCCCATACAACAAAGTTGGTCGAAGATAGAGCGGTGCACTGTTAACTTAGCCTTGGCACTTACTTCCTTTTTGCACAAGAGAGTAGATCTTAGCTGAGCACTCACTGCATTAGCTTTGTTACACCTCGATTCCAGTTCTTTCACTATGTTGCCATCCTGTGAGAAAATACATCCCAGGCACTTGAAACTGTCTACCTATGTCTCCTATATGGCACACAACTGTGGTTCATGGTGTGAGTTCCTGCAGTCATGTCCTAGTTCATGAATCACGGGCAACGTATGAGTGGCCAAGTAAATGGTCCCGACAGTTGGGATACCAGTTACTTTGGAATAAGGTTGGGCATCTCGGACATATTTTGAGTCGTGGACCCCATTGTGCTCAGACGGCAGAGACTACTAAATCCACTGGTTAGTACCTCAACCATTAGAGGTAAAACCCAGTGGGGCCATGGGCAAATAAGGCTAGCAATCTGCTTCCCAGGTACTTTAATATGCTGCTAGCAACAATCAGAACATTTTTGAAATGTACAAAGATAATGTGGTACAGATTAAAAGAGGTTCAAAGTTATAACAATCTAACAATGTCACTCAAGGTTTGCGACAAGGTTGCAGCATGTCACCCATCTTGTTCAAATCATATGCAGAATTTGCTCTCCGAAATTGGAATAACAGATGCAGAAGAATGGGAATAGCTATCAACGATGTACAGATATTTTCATTAAGTTTTGCTGACGCTCAAACTATTGTAGCAGAAGATGATTACGACCTTGAGTTCATAATAAGACCATTATATCATAAATACAACAGATGGGAACTACAAACGAGTCTTAACAAATCAGAGTATCTGGTGGTGAATAGTGATGTTACATTTGAAGTACACATCAGTGACAAAGCAGGTATGAGACTGGTGAGAAATATAAATGTCTTGGGACACGTATTGATAAAAATGGATTGGGCCATACAGTAGTAAAATGCAGAACACAGAAATTTGGTGGGATAAGAATATTTCCAACAACAATAAGAAAAGAGTAGGTCAGGTAATGGATGAATCAGTGCTATGCTATGGATCAGAATTATGGATATTACAAGTGCATCTCCAAAGAAGACTAATAATTGTGGATATGGATTATCTGCGTAGGAATGTCAGAATATCAATAATCGAAAGAAAAACTAATTATGAACTAAGAGATAGAAAGGAAGCAAATGATACAGTGATATAATTTAAATAAATCACTGAAATGGTACGGACTTACGATGAAAATGCCAGATCATCGGCGGCCAAAGAAGGTTTATGAATGGAAACCACCCGGAAGATGTAAGCGATGTAGACCACGACGTTCTTGGACAGACCAGATAAATGGAGTAATGGAACATCGCAGCATCGACAAGGAAGATGCAATGGATAAAGGGGCTTGGCGGAGGATGAACAGGAATACGACAAGATGTTGTTATTTATTAATTTTTGTATTGTTGATTAATCCTGTAATAATAATAATATAGTAACAAGGTATCCTGTACGTATTTATTCGTTGTGAATTATTTTCTGATGTTTCTGTTTATATTTTGTCGTTGTGGAGTTGGTAATAACCGTGCGTTACTATCGATATATTTCACTATCACAACTACTATGGTGGGGACATTAGTGACCTCAGAAATTATTAGTATTTTTATTTACTTGGATTCAATTTTTTTTTGTAATTGATTTATACACATTCATTGTTTGCAACTGATTTGATCTAAATATGCCGGCTGCGGTGGCCGAGGGGCTGCGGTGCGCCAGTCACGGTCTGCACGGCCACTACGGTCGGGGGTTCAAATCCCCCCTCGGGCATAGTATTTGTCCCGTTCTTAGTATTAGCTAGTTCATAAGTAGTTTGTAAGTTTAGGGACTGATGACCCCGTAGTTGAGTCCCATAAGCTCTACAAACAAAAATGTTCAAATGTTTGTAAATCTATCGGACCAAACAGCGTGGTCATCAGTCCGTAGCTTACAAACTACTTAAACCTAGGTAAACTAACCTAAGGACAACACACACACCCATGCCCCAGGGAGGACTCGAACCTCCACGGCGAGCAACCGCGTGCTCCGCAGCGAGGCGCTTTAGACCGCTCGGCTACTGCACCGCGGCTCTACACGCACATTTGATCTAAATATGAGGTATACACTCGTAGGGTAAGGTGGTACAAATGAGATATAGGTACAGTTCCGATCAACATAAGGTTTCGCGCTATTAGTCAGTCTCGTAGTGTTGGTATCAAATGTTCAAATGTTTGTAGAACTTATGGGACTTAACTACGGGGTCATCAGTCCCTAAGCTTACAAACTACTTATGAACTACCTAAGACTAAGGACGGCACAAATATCCATGCCCGAGGGAGCATTCGAACCCCCGACCGTAGTAGCCGTGCAGACCGTGACAGGAGCGCCTCAGTCTCCTCGGCCACCGCGGCCGGCAGTGTTGGTATCACTTGCCTTTGAGTGGCGTTGTTTCTACAGCTCTTCCTGTCTTTTCCAAGAATGCACCACTTTGTGCTACGGAGATATAAATTATTTTTGTTAAGAGGTAAGTGCAGCTAGTTAGTCTAACACGCTCTTATAAAATCAGTAGCTAAGGGTGACTAGATTCGCTGCCAAAAATGCAGTGTTTGGTACCACGAAGTATGCTTTGGTGCCCGAGGGATAAGGTGCTTTTCATGTGGAAGATGCCAGTGATCAAAATTCTACCAGGAAGTGATCACAATTGTACCTAGTGTGGTATATTTTCAATCGATTTTTCTCAATTCCTTAACCTATTTTTGTGTTACATATTCATTAAACATCCAAGAACAAATGCCATAGTTAAAATTATTCCTTTTCTCAATATATTTCTGGTTACAATAACATTTGTCCGAAATGATCGCAATTGTACCACCTTATCCTACAAAACTTGTTTATTTTAGTGTCTACATTTTCAATTCTCAATGTAATTTTAAAGTAAAAAAATTCTCATTTTTGTAGTAACTCTTCTTTTTTGTTTCATTTGTCTTGTTGATTGAGGTCCAACTTAATCTCCGAAACGGGAAATGTAAGTCTTAATGCACAGAAAAAAATTAACAGCCATGAATAAATAATATTAGAATTTATCTTTCTAGACTTTCTAGGTGGGTTCTGCGGCCATTAGAAACTGTTTTCCGATTGTAGTAACTACTAGATTCATTTGCTGAGATTTCCTATTCTGAGACATCCAAATCAGAAATTGTTGTTCCGTATTGTGAGCACTGTGTTTATTTTCACAATCACATGTATCGGAATCATGTTTCTGGCTTCGTTCTTCTCTTGTAGATTTATTTTCTACATTACCTAAATAGTCCATGACCTCTTCTCCGTCATAACATGGCGTTCAATGCGAATAGATTACTATTCCGTTAGATTACACGCACAACTCAGTAAACACAATGAAATATTGAGAAATAATGTGTGCGTAAGTACTATCCTGGGGTCTTCACTGACCCGTAAGTACTCCGCAACAAACAATTTCACAATTTTCACTACCATCTTTCGTTGAAGATTACATAAAATGCTTGGCGCAAGATTGGTGCCATTCCAGATATATATATATATGATAATGTTTATTGTGGGGTCAAAAATGACCCCACAATAGTAACTGAGGGTTAAAGACTCTTTCCTACCAGAGACTTGATTTCATTTTAACACGATAATTAGGTACTGGATATTTTTTATTTTAAATAGTTATGGCAAACTTTGAGCTCCAAAGTTCATTGTTTCTTTGTTTTCCAGTTAGTCATAATCAGAGAAGAAGCCTCTTACAAAACCGATTTTTAAGCACAGTTGCTACTTTCGCCACTGATTCCACTGCAGTATTTGAAATATATTACGATATTCCACTCAATTTCAGCACTTAAGAAATTCTTATGTAATTTAATGTTCAATATTATCTAATTTGAAATAAAAACACTTCCTACTATACCACTGCAGTTATTTAGGCAAGATTTTATTGTATATATGGGCACTACCGCTATTAATATAATTTTAAAATATTCCTTAAGAATTTGAAATGTGGTGCTAGAAAAGAATGCTTATGATCAGGTGGATAGATCGCATAAGAGGAACTGAAGAGTTACTGAACAGAATTGGGGAGAAAGGAATTTTTGGAATATCTTGGCTAAAGGAAGAGATCGATTGGTAGGACACATTCTTAAACATAAAGGAATCGTGAATTTAGCATTTGAGGGTAGTGTGTGAGGTAAAAATCGCAGAGGGAGACAGAGACGTGGCGGATTAGCCTGCGCGGTGGAGCGCCGTGCTGCGATGCGCACGGCCGTTCGCCGTCGGGCGGTGGGTGATGTGTTGTCCTTAGGTTAGTTTACCTTAGTTTATGCAGTTTGTACGCTAGGGACTAATAACCAAGCAGTTGAGTCCCATAGATTTACAAAAAATTGAACATTTGATTTGAGACTTAGAGACGAACACAGTAAACAGATTATGCTGGATTGCCATTCTTATGAGGAGTTGAAGAGGCTTGCTCAGGATAGAGTAGGCTGGAGAGCTTCATCAAACCAGTCACCAGACTGAAGACCACATGTAACAGCAATACAGGACGTTTTCTTCTCAGGCAAGGACACAACACATACGTTTTCACCAAACTTCAAGAGCTTTAACTTTAAAATACTTTTGTAAAAGTGCTGAGAGACGAAAATACGGAAATGTAACGTAAACTTCAGCAAATAGTGTATGAAATATTTTCGTCTATGCTAGGAGTGCAAGAATATAAAAGGCATAAAACGAAGCTCCAGGTGGAAAGCATGGAAACCATCTGAAGATGACTTCGTAAGAAAATTGGTTTAAATAAACATTTTTGTACCATACTCGTGACTGATAGCTGTTTCGATTATCGACATTGTTATACCCATGAAGTTTCAACGTTCTGCGATGTATACACCCGGCACTGCAGCACTCAGAACACTGACAATTTATGCTATAAAGGCTTTCACGACCGGACGTCATAGCTGCTGTTAGATCTTCCGGGTTATAAGCCGTAGTCCATAAAACTTTGCAGTTTTTCCTGACGTTTCGTCCAGACCTGCGCCGGACATCTTCGGAGGTCTTCCTGCTTCCGCTGAGTCTTGCCGACTGACGAGTTGCATGACGAGTAGCATGACTGGGCTTTAACCCGTGCAGTTTGAAACTCCGTTGGACTCTGCCTAATGCCTTCTGTTGGAATGTTTAATACGAGTGAGGGGTGTCTCTGTGTTTTGTGTAGCAAGTGTGTTATGGCGTATGTTCATGTTGGTGTTGTAGCATATTGTGTTTGATGGTGGTGACTCTAGTGATATGTTATTTCCTGAACTGTTGGTTTGTTATGTTTTTTGGATGTTTGTAGTTTACATGGTTTGGATCTGATCCTAGTGCAGAGATGAGTTGGTGCGGTGACGTGTTTTCTTTGTTGTAGAATGTTTGTGTGAGTTTCTATATAACATGTGTAACTGATGGCATGTTTGTGCCTTCATGTAAGTGTTTATTGTGGCGAACCAGGATGCGTCTGTTATAATCCTAAGTGTTTGTTTTGAAGCACTTGTTCAAAATGTTCAAATGTTTGTAGAGCTTATGGGACTTAACTACGGAGTCATCAGTCCCTAAACTTACAAACTACTTATGAACTAGCTACTACTAAGGACGGCACAAATATCCATGCCCGAAGGGGGATTCGAACCCCCGATCATAGTGGCCGTGCAGACCGTGACTGGAGCGCCTCAGTCCCCTCGGCCACCGCGGCCGGCTTGAAGCACTTGTAATTTATGTGAGTGGGTGTCTCCAGCTGGGCACCTGAGAGCGACATATATACTGTGGGAAGTGCGCATGGCCAAGCTGTCACGATATCAGCAGAGATAGTCCTTTTCAGAGATAAAACTTCACTATCTATTGCAATCTGTCAGGGATAAAACCTGTCGATCTTGTAAAGCCACTGTCCATATGTCGCTAAGTTTCATAGCTTCTTATTTCCTATTACACAGTGTGACGACAAGGATAATGTTAATAGGAAAGAATAAGCTATGAAACTTAGCGACATATGGACAGTAGCTTTACAAAATCGACAGATTTTATCTCTGACAGATTTCAGTCGATAGTGAAGTTTTATCTGTGACAAGGACTATCACCGCTGATAACGTAACAGCTTGGCCATGCCCACTTCCCACAGTATATACGTTGCTCTCGGACACCCGAATCGTTACTCGTATCCCTCGACATAGTGAAGGCCTACGACCATGTATGGCATTCCGGTCTCCTTTTCAAGCTCCAGCTCTACGCCTTTCCCATTAACTATATCCGCTTCATTCCATCCTTTCTCGCCAGCTGTCACTGTCAATATCCTCACCTCCCATTTGTTTTACCCCTCCGCCAGTGTGCCGCAGGGCTTCGTCCTTTCCCCTCTCCTCTACCTCCTTTATTTGCCCGACATGCCACAACCCCAACCTCCTGTCCATCTCCTGGAATCCACTGACTACACCACCTTGATAGACCTCGCCCCCTCTCTTGCTCGATCCCAACATCTCCTTCAGTCCCATCTCTCCGAATTCTCCACCTAGTGCAGCCAGTGGCTCCTTACTGTCAACCCCACCAATTCCCAGGCAATCATCATAGGTCACATCACACTTCCTTCCGCCACCGCCAACGCGATCTCTACCTTACTCACCTCTACCGTCCCATCCCACAAACCAAAAGCCTCAAATACCTACGCCTTACACTCGATCACTCCCTTTCCTAGAAAACCCAACTTCAGACTGTGATAAATCCCTCTCCCACCTCAACATGCTGAAACTCTTCTGGCCAGTGATGGGAACTCAACCCCTCCACTATCCTGTTCTCCTACCACTCCATAACGCGTCCTGTCCTGTGTTGCTTCCACCCCACTTTGGTTTCCCCTCCACATGGCCATTACCAATCCCTACAGATCCTAGAGCGCTACGCCCTCTACCTCGCTTACTGCATCCAACTCCCATTCCCCATGTGGATCCTGTAAGACCTTATTCCCTTCCCACACTTACTGAATTTCCTCAAACACCTCTGCCTCCACTATGTTTCCCGCAAACTCGACACCCAACACTCGCTCGCGTCCCACCTCTTGTTGCATCCTGGGCCTCTGCCACGCCACTACCTAGTTATCCCTACCTTCACCTCCACACTCTCCACGTCGTCTCAGACGGTAACTTCCGTCACTTCCCCCTCCCAGATGACGCCCTCCGTCCCGACATCTACCCATCCTACCTACCCTAGACAATCCCCGTTTGTGTACGCCCCCTCTCCTCCCCCACCAGTCCCACTGCCCGCCAAGTTTGGCTCTTCCCTCCCTTCCCCTCCATGGTGAGTCCTTGCACCCTCCTCCCCCCTCCTTCCCCGACCGCCCGATCCTTTCCCTCCGCACCTCCCCTCCCTTCTGCTTCTCGGCAGGGACCCTGGGCCCACTCATTTTAAGCGCCGTATAGTGTTCTGTTAGTGCTAGTGTTCTGTATTGCAAGTGGTTTTAAAACATCAGAAACCGCCGAATAGGCAAAATATTGTGTTGCCATGTGCTTTTACATTGTGCTCTCGTCGTCGCCGTCTATTGTTCTACAGTTCAGTATTTTTAATCTACATGGTTTTAACATCTGAATATGTGTGATTTTGACCACTGTGGCTTTTTTTCCTAACTGCTCTCTGTTGTAGGTAATCTTCGCCATTTTTTATCGCCTGGTAGCGGGACCAAGCAATTTATTTTCTCCTTTTCATATTTTAAATTCGACTTGTCCAATACTATTGTACTATTGGCTGAAGAGTGGCACTGAAGGTGCTAGGAGCCTGCCACCACTGGTGGCTTTAAAATACAACAAAGGGAAAAAAAGCCCGACTCGTCAGTAGGCAAGACTCAACGAAAGTAGGAAGTCCTCCGAAGCTCTGGACGAAACCTCAGGGAAAACTGCAGAGTTTTATGAATCACGGCCTTACAACCCAGAAGATCTACCGGCAGCTCCGACAGTTTCATTACAAACACCCTGTACATAGATGTTTGGTAGCTAGATCTTGTTGCACAGACAAGTCTAGGTACCTAACATCTGTAACGTGTCTACGTGAAGCTGTCGCTCACGAACAGATACATATCTGATGATGTATAAAATCTGAAACGAGCCACTGTGCCTGATGTAAGTCCTTCAATTGTGCGACCTGTTCAGCTACCTTGCAAGTACTGCTGATTAATATTTTGTACAACGTGTTATTTTCCAAATACATTTGGCTATTATCAGTCCACTCCATATTTTTGTGGCGCTAGCCCAGCATCCGTATTAGATATTTTGATAAGTAACAGTGTTGGTTGCACAAAAGCTATGTTTCATTTATTTATACATGACACATTTAAAAAACAGGAGTTAACTAAAAATGCGTAAAATAATTCCTGAGCAAGAAATATTAAAAATAGGGAAGGGGCAGACTAATAAAACTGCAAGCCATATGACCACGTTCTCGTTTTGGCGTGGGGTAATGAAGATCGAACTAATAAATACCCGCCGGCCGCGGTGGCCGAGGGACTGCGGCGCAGTCACGGTCTGCGCGGCCACTACGGTCGGGGGTTTCAAATCCCCCCTCGGGCATGGATATTTGTGCCGTCCTTAGTGTTAGCTAGTTCATAAGTAGTTTGTAAGTTTAGGGACTGATGACCCCATAGTTAAGTCCCATAAGCTATACAAATATTTGAACATTTGAATAAATACCCCCAAAGAGCATAGTTTAACGACTAAAATTACTTATCACTGAGGTATCAGAGTGTCAAATAATTGAATTCAATAAAATAGAACCTCTACAACAGATGTGGTAAGTGTTGCTCAAGAATGGGGGGGGGGGGGGCAACAAAGTCAATGGTAAAACCTAATTTAACCGTGCGAAGCTTAGTTTGCTTACGTAACAGCGGCTCCCTGCCACAACCGCGGTTAAATTAGATTTTCCCATTTACTTCGTTGCCCCCCATTCTTGAATAACAGTTACCACATCTCTTGTAAAGGTTCTGTTTTATTGAATTTAATAATTTGACGCTATGCTACCTCAGTGATAAGAAATTTTATTCGTTACACTATGCTGTTTAGCGATATTTGTTAGTTGAATCTTCATTCCCCCAACGCCAAAACGCTAATGTGGTCATGTGGCATGCAGTTTTATTAGTCTGCACATGCCCTATTTTTAATATTTCTTGCTTAGGAGCGATTTGACATTTTTAGTTAACTCCTGATTTTAAACAAGTTCGTAAATTTTTCCCCCTTTCAACGTCTGATGATGCCAAGACGAGGAGACAAGCGTCATGTACACTACTGGCCATTAAAATTACTACACCACGAAGAAATGCAGATGAGAAACGGGTATTCATTGGACAAATATACTAGAACTGACATGTGATTACATTTTCAAGCAGTTTGGGTGCAGAGGTCCTGAGAAATCAGTACCCAGAACAATCACCTCTGGCCGTAATAACTGCCTTGATACACCTGGGCATTGAGTCAGAGTTTGAATGGCGTGTACAGGTTCAGATGCCCATGCAAATTCATCACGATACCACAGTTCATCAAGTGTAGTGACTGGCGTATTGTGACGAGCCAGTTTCTCGGCCACCATTGACCAGACGTTTTCATTTGGTGAGACATCTAGAGAATGAGCTGGCCAGGTCAGCAGTCGAACATTTTCTGTATCCAGAAAGGCCCATACAGGACCTGCAACATGCGGTCGTACATTATCCTGCTTCAATGTAGGGTTTCGCAGGGATCGAATTAAGGGTAAAGCCACGAGTCGAAACACATCTGAAATGTAACGGCCACTGTTCAAAGTGCCGTCAATGCGAACAAGAGGTGACCGAGACATGTAACCAGTGGCATCCCATACCATCACGCCGGGTGATACGCCATTATGGCTATGACGAATACGCGCTTCCCATGTGCGTACACCGCGATGCGACGACCATCTTGGTGTAAACACAACCTGGATTCATCCGAAAAACTGACGTTTTGCCATTTGTGCACCGTGGTTCGTCGTTGCGTACACCATCGCAGGCACTCCTGTCTGTGATGCAGCATCAAGAGTAACCGCAGTCATGGTCTCCGAGCTGATATTCCATGCTGCTGCAAACGTCGTCGAACTGTTTGTGCAGATGGTTGTTGTCTTGGAAATGTCTCCATCTGTTTCCTCAGGGATCGAGACGTAGCTGCACGATCCTTTACAGCCAATCTGATAAGATGCCTGTCATATCGACTGCTAGTGATACGAGGCCGTTGGAACCGAGTACGGCGTTCCGTATTGCCCATCTGAACCCACCGATTCCATATTCTGCTAACAGTCATTGGATCGTGACCAACGCGAGCAGCAATGTCGCTATACGATAAACCGCAATCGCGATAGGCTACAATCCGACCTTTATCAAAGTCGGAAACGTGATGGTAAACATTACTTCTCCTTACACGGGGCATCACAAGAACGTTTCACCAGGCAACGCCGGTCAACTGCTGTTTGTATTTGAGAAATGGGTTGGAAACTTACCTCATGTCAGCACGTTGTAGGTGTCGCCACCGGCGCCAACATTGTGTGACTGCTGTGAAAAGCTAATCATTTGCATATCTGAGCATCTTCTTCCTGTCGGTTAAATTTCGCGTCTGTAGAACGTCATCTACGTGATGTAGCAATTTTAATGGCCAGGTGTGTATTAATTAATGAAACATCGCTTTTGTTCAACCAAGTCTGCTTTTTACCAAAATCATTTTGCTTGTGCTATCTCCGGTCCTTCCGGGTGTTATGTCCAGGAATGTATTACAATGTGAAATGGTGCGCTGCTTCCGGATGCGAGTAGTGTACGGCAACGGGTAAGGTTGTTCCCGGGCGCTAGCGACCGTGTGCAGAGTCCGGCAAATTGCGGCAGCAGAGAGGGGGGGGGGGGGCTAGCCGGTCAATTACTGCTGCACTCCGCCTAATCCGCGCCACAAAGGGCCGCTGAGCCTATTTCACAACACGACGCGTCCCACAACACGCCAGCATGCCGCTGCCGCCGCGTCGCTCTCCCCTCAAAAGGCGGAACGCCCTCTTTTTTTGCGCGAAATTAGTTATATGTAATCCTTGCTCCCGACAGAAATAAAAACCCCCGCCGCAATTCCAGAGGCCGCTCTCGTCTGCCCGGCGGTGTCCCCCCCTTCCCCCTCTCATCCTCGTGGCTTCTTTTAGGCCCGTACAAAAGGATTAACCGTAAGCATTCAAAGGGTTGACGCACACTGGCCGGTTGGTCTCGGAGCGGCGGTTTAGCTTCGCTTTTGATGCGGCTTCCGCTATTACGGGCGTGTCATTTGAGACGGAAGAGCGCCCGCTCCCGTTTTGCATTCGGGATAGCTGGAATTTTTCAGGGGAAAAAAGATTTTCCCCGGACGCCATTGTGTGTTATTTTCGAGCACGAGCAGAATACAGAACCTGTAATTTTGGTTTTAAGTGCTAACGATATGAATGATCTACGTTCAGAACAACCGATATATCAGGGGCGATCAAAAAAATTTTGGTTTGAGAACTTTGCTGCACCAAATACAGAGTGTGCCCCAGTTCTATTAGGACCGGCACTAGCAGCTTTGTTAGTTTATACGACTTATTTCGTAGAATACAGCAGCGCTTCAAGAGCCGGCAAGCTACGTATCGCCGGCCGCGGTGGCCGAGGGGACTAAGGCGCTACAGTCACGGTCTACACGGCCACTACGGTCGGGGGTTCGAATCCCCCCTCGGGCATGGATATTTGTGCCGTCCTAATTCGTAAGTAGTTCATAAGTAGTTCGTAAGTTTAGGAACTGATGACCCCGTAGTTAAGTCCCATAGACTATACAAACATTTGAACATTTTTTTTAGCTACGTATCTGAATACGATAAAGGATATGTGCGAGTAGTATCGTATGAATTCTTGGCTGTTTGCAGGGTTTAGAGCCTTCTCCCCCCCAGTCCCCCACTCTTTTACTTTTAACGTCGTTTTATTTCTCCCTACTCTGAAGCTGTGATCTGTTGACCACTGTGCCGTTAGTAACTTGTGGTTTAGAAAGTTGTCGTCGCTTCCGGAGCTATGGGAGCGGACACCGTAGCTTTCGCTGCCCTAAGTTGGTTTTAGTCTTGTCGGTGAGATGCTTTTAATTCCTAGTGGAATGGTCTTTTAGCTTTCTCACATTTTTCGTTGGGTTATGTGTCATGTACAATGCGGAGTTAAAGGGACTGATGAGCTCGTTGTTTGGTCCCTCATTTCCATCAACACACGCACACATCGTTTGAATTGATTTGTTACACCTTTAGCTACTGCGAACGTATATATTGGCATTAATTTCGGCAATAACTCCAAAAGTAACCAAATATTTGTCTTACTTTAGTTCTGGAAGAACCCTGGAACATATGAAATGGTACGTTACAGGACTGTATACTTAATTTATCTTCTAAACTACAGGTATTTATTGAGCACTGTTTAATTTAGACTTTAAAGTGTATCAAATACTGCTATGCTATTTTGGATTCTTGTAGCAGCTTAATAAGAAGGGATGCAGTAGAACAACGTACGACTTTCTGAATAAGGGCCAAGGCGGTGTGACCAAGTGCAGATTCGATTTTTGTCAAGCAGTAGCTGAGTGCGCCGCGCGGAAATAGCCGTGGGCTCTATAAACAAAGTGTGTGCGTGTGTTGTCCATAGGTTAGTTTAAGAAATTTGTAAGAAGAGGGAGTGATGAACAAGTAGTTTAGTTTCATAGAATTACAAACATTTGAACTTTGAACTTGATCATACATAATACACATATGTTAACTTATTTCACTCAGATATGGATTACAATTGTAAATTTTGTGCGATTCAGTACGATATTTTGCTGTCTCAACTTCCTACTTCAGTTTTACATGGCGTTTACTTAGAGCGTGTTTGCTTGGGGCTATCACAATAGTAAGTCATTCTCGTTGCCCTCTAAAACAGTGTGTGATCACTTCGAACGGCCAGTACAGTTACACACCTGCGTGGCATGGACATGCTGACCTTTCCAGTCAGCTCTTGAGAGATAGTTGGCCGTTTTTCCATGAGTGCAATATCCAGCTCTGAAACCACTGTGGGAGGTGCTGCTCTGGCTGCAATGCCTCTGCCAAGTGCACTCCAGACGTGCTCAATGTTCAAATGTTTGTATAGCTCATGGGACTTAACTGCGGGGTCATCAGTCCCTAAACGTACAAACTACTTATTAACTAACTAATACTAAGGACGGCAGAAATATCCATGCCCGAGGGGGGATTCGAACCCCCGACCGTAATGGCCGTGCAGACCGTGACTGGAGCGTGCTCCATCGGGTTAAGTCCGATGAACAAGCTGGTCAATCCATTCCCTCAGCTCGCGTTTAAGTTTACAGTTATCTCTATATCTTGGCTTTATGGAATTTATTAGTCAGATATTGCAGAGTGCAGAATACTTCAAAGCAGAAATTGTGTAGCACTGAACTATGTAATCTAGCAGGCAGACGCTAACCTCGAAATGGCTCTCATCAGCAGAAGGCAAACACGTGATTTTCAATTCTGTTCGCGACCTATCGCGCATATTTTAGTTCGCGACCGATAGCTCTCCTTTTAGTTCGCTGCTCGGCCGCGAAGTTGGTAGCTCTTTTTAGTTCGTCCCCTCGTTCTGGCTTTTGCTACCGCTACTAAAAGTACAGTTGATCTGCATCTCAGCTCGAAATGACGGCAACTGGCAGAAGGAATCACGCGATTCTGCGCACTCTCGCGTCCTCTCGCTGTTACCCGTCAGTCTTCGGAAAAGAAGCGGACGAACTAAAGGCGAGGGATCTGCGAAGTAGTTCGCGTAGTTGGCCTGTGGGAGCGCTCTTCCGAGCTAGTTCGTTGGCGAACTACACACAACTAGTAGAGGCCACATTATCTAAAGCGATTTCGGACTGTTTGGGTTGATATTACACGTCCTTTTGCTACCTGGAGTGTGCCTTGCAGCTGAGTTGCATTCAGCCTCCTGTCTCGACAGGCTGTGATAACGGTCATCTCTTGGATGATAAGCGTGGACGACCTTGGCCTTCCTTTCCTTGAACGGTTCCTGTTGCCTGAAATCGCGTTCAGGTCCCCGAAATTACACTTTGTGTCAATCCAATAGCTGCAGACGCCTTCCTCTGTGACCGTCCCGCTTACAGCCTTCCTATGGCTCTCCATACCACAGCTTCGGGTAAGTCACGTTGTTCTTAAGGTACGTTTACACTGCGATTTGTATCGGCACATATATGAGATATATGTATGCGCGACTTACATGAGCTGACAAGTATCAACCTCATACATGTATGAGCGTGTGTTTACACTTGTTGAGCCGGCCGCGGTGGCCGAGGGGACTGAGGCGCTTCAGTCACGGTCTGCACGGCCACTAAGGTCGGGGTTCGAATCCCCCCTCGGGCATGGATATTTGTGCCGTCCTTAGTCTTAGTTAGTTCATAAGTAGTTTGTAAGTTTTGGGACTGATGACCGCGTAGTTAAGTCCCATAGACTATACAAACATTTGAACACTTGTTGATTTGTATTAGTGTGCGATGGCTTCTGACGACGATTAGGAGGATTTCACATATTTATGGACTGGTGCGGTTGCTCTTTTGGAAGACGATTGGAAAAAAAGGCAGAGGAAGCGCAGATGGTGGCAAGGAGAGTTTATTGGCAAGCACACTCCTCACGGAGCTTACACAATGCTCGTTCAGAAATTAACACTAGAGTATGGCGCGTATTTCAGAAATAATGTTAGGATGAGTGTGGAGAATTTTCGCTACGCTAGTGTCCAAAACCAACACAAACTTCCGGGAAGCGATTCCACCAGAGGATCAGTTGTCAGTAACACTCCGTTTTTGGGCACTGGGGATTCCTTTTCGGCGTTAATGTTCCTGCATAGAATATCAAAAAGTGCCATATCAACATTATTCTTCGTGTTTGCGAGGCCATTGTGCAAATTTTATCCCAAGAAGTGAAGGTGAAAGTTTGATATATACCAGAATATATAACACGTTATAAAAAATGTTCATGGAGCTGGCACATATATTATTTTTTAGTTCTTATCCCGGTGGCCTCGCGTGATAATGGTAGCAATGGATGCTGAATGCCGACAATCAAGTGTGTGACACCGTGCAAATGTTTTGTCATGAAAATTTCTTTTTACGAGGGCAACTACTGTTACAGATCGGACAAGGGTACAAACAAGTAGCTGTCAACCAGGAACAGCGGCACAAATTTTCTACCGCGTCGTTGTTGTTGCCGACATAACCACGAGAGGCCGTCGGAATAGGAATTAAAGTTTTACCGGCTCATATCTTTTGCACCATATTTTTCTCAAATATTGCTAATAATGGTTTAGTTTTTAGTTCTTTGGAACGACTGACATGCTTCACTCAGTATTGAAATATTATAGTTTTTTTTTCAATAAAGGTTTCCAACAAAAAAATTTGTATTTAGTTTTATTAAGTGTTACTTCACAGTGAATATTAAAGGAACGTTTCAACACGTTTACTTTTATTTTTTTTTTTTAATTATGAAGCATATGTTATGGTCTAACTGGGGCTGCATTAATAGTTCCTCGTTTAGCTTGACATGTTGAATACTTTAGCAATTTCCTCCCATTCGTCGTATCTTTCCGAGTGTTCTTGTAGTCCGCTAATTTCACATATCAGGTACAGGTAGGCCTCCACACTGATTCTATGAAGTTCAACGTATTTGGCTTCGACCAAGAAGTCATGGCAAATTTCAAAATATATAATACTATGCGAACACAACACACGATACAATACACCTACACAAACGACAGTCGGCACCTCCAAAACTCAAACAGCCGCCAAAGAACTCGGTACTACGCATGGGGTGCTTCTGTTATTTATCAAAATGAGTGGCAGACGACTAGACAACAATAAATAATACTACTGCGCATGCGCGAGTTCTGCGAAATGTCGCTCATACATGTCGCGTATATGGCCAAAAAGCGATATACAAAATGTATACGTGACATGTATGAGCTGGAGGGTCCGCATACAAGTTCTGTGGATTCTTCTATGAGGTGAGGTATCGCGACCTATCACATTTACATGTCGCGATACATGTATCCCAATGTAAACGAACCTTTACATTGCACTACTGGTCAGTACTTTACCTGAAACCAACTGGTTGTAGAATTCATTTGGTAAACACAACCCTCTCTCCAGCAACTCTGTTATTGCCACTATCTCGGTTGCTATAATGTTGTTGTCTCCACTTCTTAGAATCGACAGAAAGACTTCGAACCATTTTAGTTCATTCTGGCGACGACAATACTTCAGAACCTACTTATCTCAACTGATCCCCTAATTGTTTTGACCACTGTATATAAATATTTATGCAGAGTGAAACAAAGGTAACTACATTTTTGCTAGAAGATATTTCGGGTCTTTTGTAGGTGAACGCAAGAGGAACTAAATTACTAGGCTTGGTGCAACCTTTTCTATGTTACGAGAAAGCAAAGAAAACAACAAAGTTTAGATTGCTGGGTAAGCATTTTATAATAGAAATGAGTTTGACCAGAATAGGTTAACTTCCGATGTTAGTAGAGGCCCCTGTAGTTTCTAATTTGTGCGTATGCGCAATTTACAACACCCCTTCAAATTTAGAACCCCACACTCGGCACACTCTATAGCTCATTGACACTATAGACACACCCACGATAGGGCTGGCTGCTGATTTACACCCAAGCACGCGATGCGCACGCACTTCGAGTACTCAATAATCACCTTAAAGTCACTCATGTAAAACGGGATTCCACTGGTGGAGGCCGGAAGTTTTGAAGACAAAAAAGTTGCACACTCAAGTCAGCTCGAGAAGCTAAACTGTTTATACGTATCCATGCAACGGTCGGTTCCTGACGTTATCAGACAATTGCCTACGATCGCAAAGTCACGCCAACGTATGCTATTGAGGCAGTGAAGAGTGGGCACCATACATTTTATTTGCACGAAAGCCCACTATTCCTCTAATTTCAGTTCTCCTTTTTTTGAATTGTTTAGGTGCTTTTGAATTTCTACGACGACTTTGTAGGCTACATCCTAGCACAGTAGTTATTAAATTTATGACTATGTCCTGACTCACTTCCTGCTAGTACTCATTTATTCGTCTTACACTGGCCACAATGACTCTTGTGTTAACTTAGTGTTAATTCTTTTTCTCGTAGTTCCTATGTCTACTTGGCTACAAGCACAAGAGATTTCATGTCTAACTGCTGTAGCAAAGGCGGTTGTAGGTCTTTGTGCAGTGTTTGAATATTCGTGCACCTTTCTTGTTGCTTTAAATATTGTAGGAATATCGTTGCACACATGATCTAAGACTGTTTTACATATGGAAAAAATTCACTTCGTTCTTTTGCATCAAAAGATCTAGACTTCTATGATCTGTCGGCGGAGCACACTGAGGCGCTATGCTGCGATGTGCGAGATCGTTCCCCGTCAGGGGTTCGAGTCCCCCCTCGGACATGGATGTTTGTGTCGTCTTTAGTATAAGGTAGTTCATAACTAGTTTGTAAGTTAGGGACTGATGACCCCGCAGTTAAGTACCTTAAGCTTAACAAACATTTAAGCATTTTTTGAAGAAATCTGTCCGTGTGACTGGGCTTCTGTTTGTCAACTAAGCCTCCATTACGTTTTCTAGTGAAATGTAATCCAAAAATGAAATATGAACTCCTTTATCTTTTTGCAACAATGTATAGTAATTAATGCCCCTCACAAAATTTAGAAATTCAGAGAGTTGTTCTCAAAGAGACCGTACAACGAAAGTATCATCCATGTTTCTTCTTCGCTGTCAGGAGGATTGTTTCTAATTTTTTTCTATATATGAACTTGGTACAACAGTGACGGCTAAGAACAAACCAAAGTCAAAAATAACGATAGAAACACTTCATACAACTGTACCTACATCCGGAGTACTAATATCTTATAAGTATACAGAATACGTTGGACATAAACACAACAGAGAAAAATATACGAGGGTCGGTCCTTAAATAGTGACAACACTGCTGTGGAGACACTGTGCAATGGAATCTACTATGGTCGCTGATAGCACACGTTGTTGACATACCTACCTTACCTCCGAGGAAATGCAGAGCCCCGTACCATGTCACCGGCGTGCGCAGTCACTTTTGGGAGACCGGTATAACGTAACGGTGACAGATTGTTTTCAAAACAGGAAGAACGGAGCTCGATCAAGATTGAATGTCCCAGAGGTTGTATAGCACGACAGTGTCATCAAGGTCTTCGAGAGGCGTGAGGGGAATCGGCATTGCCATACAGAACAGTGGCATGTTGGGTAAATCCTACAATGAAGATCGGCAAACTGTGGTAGACTTGCATCGGGTAGGTCGTCCTAGCGTCTCTGAGGAAGTGCATACTGTTGCCGCGGTAGTGAACAGTGAACGACGCCAGATGATTCGTGAACTCGTCCACGAAACCGGATTAGCACGAAGACCGCTCCTTTAGAATCATCAACAGAACAGGCTCTGCTAATGGTATACTACTCCTTCCACATCACTGGCAACGGGTTCTACACAATGCTGGTGACTACTTTGAAGGATAGTAACAGGTGGAAACGTGTAACACTTTTGTATCGGTTGTGAATAAGTAGTTGCCACTATTTAAGTTCCAATTTTCGTATACAAACAAAAAATGGAAACAATAAAAGAGTTGAAAAGTTTACTTATTTTAGAGATTGGATACAATCAGGTGAATACCACAAGTAAAGAAAGATAAAGGAAAATGGATTAAGCCTACTAACGCACCATAGACGTATGTAATAAAAGATCAGTATCATTATTGGCAAAAATTAAACACTACACAACAGTATTTAAGTCGGAGCTGAATGCCTAACATTGAATTTTAGAAACTAAAATAAAAAAGGGGATGGAAAGAAAAAGAACTAGAAAATAAAGAAAGGACAATACTCAGAAAAAGTTTACGGCCTCTAAAGACTAAGTGTAAGAATTGGATGAAGAGATGCAATTAAGTTTCATATAGAAACATGGAAACCATCGCAAACACAATACAGAAGAGAAGATTAAAATTTTACGGACTCATTTACAGACTCAATATCAACAGGATAACGAAGAAAATTTTTATTTCTAAATTAATGAACACTGCGGGATGGAAAAGACAAAAATGGAACTGAGAAAATTTAACGTGGCAGTATACTTCGCAGAGGACGGGGAAAATTTCAGCCTACTGATCAGTGTAAAAAATTTCCTATCCAACTACAAAAACGAAAATCGATGTCAAATGACAAGACATAGGTCACGAGCCAACACATGAAGTAGATTTGGAAAGATAAAAAAAAACCTGGCCACATTCTTTAATAAAAATAGATAAATAAATAGTGTCAGCTCTTCACCATAAGTGCCATATCACTATGATGCGACTCCACGAGGTCTGATGACGTCACGAACTAACCGTTGCGTGGATACGCATAAACAGATCGGATTGCAGAGCTGGCTTGACGTGTGCCACCCAGCCTTCTGTGTCTTCAAAACCTCTGAAGATGTCTCCAGTAGTGAAAGACGAAACGTCAGGCAGAGAGTTATACCGTGGACCACATTCTCATACCCAAGAAACTTATAGGCTGTCCCCAATAATTGTGTCTATATCGTACTTTGAGACTTTTGTGTTTTAGTGTCGCATTAGCACAATATGTAAATGTGATTGGGGGTTTCAAGTCTCAGCTGCTCGTAGTTGTTGTACTGATACAATATGGGCAACTGAAAATTCGTGTCACGGCTGGGACTCGAACCCGGGATCTCTTGTTTACAGACGTCGCAAATCTTAATTGCAATTCACTTAGTCGAGGTGTGATGCTTCTTTCAGTTCGGAAACACACGTGGACTGGATTCCTGGTAAGAATACATGACCTGCTGCGAGCCAAGAAGTACAGTGGAGTGGGTGTGAGAGTTCAGATCGCCGCTGTGGAGTAGCCGATCGGTCTAAGGCGCCTTGCTGCGGAGCGCACGGTAGCTCGCCGTCGGAGGTTCGAGTCCTCCCTGCGGCATAGATGTGTGTGTTCTCCTTAGGTTAGTGTACCTTACTTTTAGTAGTTTGTAGGCTGCGGACTGATGTCCATGCAGTTTGGTCCGATAGATTTACAAACATTTGAACATTTAGAGTTCAGATCGGGCGGAACGTGCTTGCGCGCATCTTAAGCCCACGTGCCTGTGTTAGCGTAGAGGCTTAAAGCAGCTTCCAGGAGGTCAGGGGGTTCGAATTCCGGAAGAGAAGCACCAGTTTTCATAAGTATACGAGCATCTGAGACTCAAAAACCCTAGCTAAAATCATCATTTAGAAAGTTAAAGCATCACTTAGAGACGTTTGTTATTTCGGACTTGTCTGCAATTTCCATGCATCTACATGTTTATTCTGCCTGGAGTTTTCGATCTGATTTCTCTTGTTTTATTGTGATGATCATACGTTCGTATTCGGAAGAGAAACTTGTAAAAAGAAATTTAGTAAACAGATCTCGCCGCAAACTTGTTACGAGGTTCTCCGAAAAATTTGAAGAGCTTCCGATTTTTTTAAATTATATCCAGAAAACGAGAAATTTCAAACGAATCTGCCGAAATTTTCCAAACTTCCTTCACCGATAGTATATGGTGGAACATAATATATAGCGTATCAGTTTGATCCAGTAAAGAAGTCAGGACTTTTTAAAGTGGGATAGGAGTCTTGAATACTGATTTCGTATAACAGTAGCTTAAGAAGACCTCCCCCCCCCCCTCTCTCTCTTCTACTTTCAAAAAATTTAAAAAGCAAGATTAGTTCTGGGTAGGCTGCAACCCCATAGATAGTGGCGGATTTACCAGTAGACTGAGTAGGCCCCATAAGGCCAAAGGCGCTAAAATAAAATAAATAAATAAATGGCATAAGAAATATGTCTTCAAAAAATGTTCTAAAGTTTGTAATTCTTTGGGACCAAACTACTTTGTCGTCAGTCCCTAGACTTATTTTTAAATTTAAACTACTTCAACTAAGCTAAACTAACCTAAGGACAACACACACATCCATGCCCGAGGGAGGATTCGAGCCTCCGACGCGGTAGGCCACGCGACCCGTAACGTGGCGCTCCAAACCGCTCGGCTACTCCCGCGCAGCAAGTACATCTTACCCCCTCAGCAATAGTAGTATATGACAGTGCTTTCATTCGCTCAGAAATATACACAAAAACTATTTCTAGAGCAATGCTAACCAAACAGTTCCGTTGTAAAAACAATGTAGGAAGTGACACTTCGATAGTTGATAGTTACACTAATTACGGAAAAAAGGTGGTATAATTAGGACGATACTGCACAAAACAAAGCTATTATTATTTCATTGACAAAAATTGTAATAGTATGATTGTAAAATAGGGTATTGAAATGTAGAGGTCGCGGTGGCCGAGGTGACTGAGGTGCTCTAGTCACGGTCAGCAAGGCCACTACGGTCGGGGGTTCGAATCCCCCCTCGGGCATGGATATTTGTGCCGTCCTAGTTCGTAAGTAGTTCATACGTAGTTTGTAAGTTTAGGGACTGATGACCCCGTAGTTAAGTTCCATAAGCTTTAGAAACATTTGAACATTTTTTTTTTTTTTTTTTTTTTTTTTTTTTTTGTAGAGGTCGACAAGGATGGCAAAATTTTAATATTTGAAAATGTGAAAATCCGCCACTGTCCCTAGCGCCTAGCGTTCACAGCGAAACAGTGCATTAACAATGACTTCCACTACATTACTTCAGTATTGTTTGGTCGCAAGGAACGACAAATCCATGAAAAGCGCTGTCATTGAGACTCATCATGCAACGCCAACTGTGAGAGAACTTTTTTAACATAAACTGAGTATAAATAAAGATTATAAGAGATGGTCATATTGTCACTCCCCTAGTTCTGAAATAAATAACTGGTCTCTCTCTCTCTTCTTATTTTTTAGTATGACGTAACTTTTCACTGCATCTTCCAAAATTTTAAAGCTTCATCTTTCGAAACAAAAAACAATTTCACATATGGCAACACAGTTAAACGAATACCGCCTTTCGTTTAATAACTTTCACCCGAACTCATGCATCATTTCCGGGACACTTTCTTCCCCTGAATCACGATATTACAAAAAGAGTGGCCTTCCCTGAACTTTCTCTGTGTCCTCCGTGAATTCCACTTTTTGTGGATCCCACAATGCGCAGCAATACTCCAAATTATGAGGCACAAGTGTAGTGTAGACATTTACATCTACATGCATACTCTGCAAATCACATTTAAATGCCTGGCAAAGGATCCATCGAACCATCGTCATACTATTTTATCTCCCATTCCATTCTCGAATAGCGCGCGGGAAGAAAGAACACCTGGATCTCTCCGTTCGAGCTCTGATTTCTCGTATTTTATTCTGGTGATCATCTCTACCTATGTAAGTTGGAGTCAACAACATATTTTCGCATTCGGAGGAGATTGTTGGCGATTGTAGTTTCGTAAGTAGTCCACGCCGCAGCGATAAGCGCCGTTGTTGTAGTGATTCCCATTTCAGATCCTGTATCACTTCCGTAACGCTGTCTCCCCTGTATCGTGACAATACAAAACGAGCTGCCCTTCTCTGGACTCTTTCGATGTCCTCCGTCAAACGCACCTGATAAGGATCCCACACTGGGCAGCAATACTCCAAAAACGGACGGACAAGCGTAGTGTATGCAGTTTCTTTAGTAGTTCTGTTGCATCTTTTAAGGGTGCTGCCAATAAAACGCACTCTCTGGTTCGCCTTTCCCACGACATTATCTACGCGTTCTTTCCAATTTAAGTCTGAAGTAATAGTAATTCCTAGGTATTTGTGGACTTTACGGCCTTCACGTTTGATTGATTTATCTTGTAAACAAAGTTTAACGGATTTCTTTTCGTACTCATGTGGACAGCTTCACACTTCTCTTTATTTAGAGTCAATTGCCGCCGGGCGCGGTGGCCGAGGGGACTGAGACGCTCCAGTCGCGGTGTGCAAGGCCACTACGGTCGGGGGTTAGAGTCCCCCCTCGGGCATGGATATTTGTGCCGTCCTTAGTCTTAGTTAGTTCATAAGTAGTTTGTAAGTTTAGGGACTGATGACCCCGTAGTTAAGTCCCATAGACTATACAAACATTTGAACATTTTTTTTAGTCAATTGCCAGTTTTTACACCACAGTGATATCTTATTCAGATCGTTTTGCAGTTGGTTTTGATCTTCAGATGATTTTACTAGACGGTAAATGACGGCGTCATCTGCAAACAAAAGAAAGAGCTACTTAGATTTTCACCTAAATCGTTTATGTAAATAAGGAACAGAGGAGGACCAATAACACTACCCTGTGGAACGCCCGATATCACCTCTGTTTTAGTTGATACCTTACCATCGATTACTACGTTGTTTAGTAGGACTGTTGCATCTTCTAAGGGTTCTACCAATGAAACGGAACCTTTGGTGCACTTTCTGTAAATATTTTCTATATGTTTTTTCCCCGCCATTACGCAGCTGGAGACCTGCTGCTGTGAGTACCAGTGTTGCTGGTAGGCGAGCGGGTTGGCGACAGCTTTGCGAGGTGGCTAATGGCCCCCAGTGGGGGGTCGCCCCATCTGTTACGGCGACGTCTTGTTTCGAACCCTTTCATGCGCGCGGCCGCAGGGGACGCACATTTAGCGCTGTCATCGCGGCTCTCAGATAGCCATCGCGCCACAAAGCCCGGCATCGGGTTACCACGTCAAGCCGCGCCACCGCAGATGTCACGCTATAAGCCTTTATGGAGACACGCAAAATGCGCCGGGAACACCGACTTGCCGTTTGTCCCGGAGAAGCCCTGTCCCGCCTCATACAAATTCATCACGCGCACGAACCACAGCTTTGGGTCGTATACAAGCGCGGCTCAAAAGAAGTCTTTCCACTTGGACCAATGAGAGTATCGTTCACAAATCTACAAGTACTTATAATCACGACATCGACAGTTTCCGTGTCCAATCTATGTATAACTATAAATGTGTATGTCTGTTCGGTGTACGTTTATCACGTCTGAACCACAATACATAAAGAGCTAAAAATTTGTACAGTTACTAATGTCTACCCGGGGAAGGCTTTAGGCAAGGTTTTATGGCGGTCGGATAGCTATTTATCTATATATATTAATGTGAATGTTTGTTCGGTGTACGCGTATCACGTCCGAACGACAAGACGCAGAGACTTAAATATTTGTTCAGTTACTAATTTATACCTAAGGAACGTTTTAGGCGCGGTTTTATAGTGATCTGATAGATATTTAGTATTTTAAAAATATAACGCGAAATACGGAACAATAATTACTCATTGAAAATTATATTTACTCTTTGAAAATGGTTTTATTGGTTGCATTGTTGCTTGAGAGTTGATAATGATAAAAGGGTGGAGTGTATTGGGATGGAAAGTTAATCTGTCTATATAAAATTCTAGGTGTGTGTGTGTGTGTGTGTGTGTGTGTGTGTGTGTGTGTGTGTGTTAATATTTCGCACGACAGCGAAAACTACAGAACGCAAACGAATGGTCTGTGTGTAATTGTTGTCAGAAAGCTCCCGTTGTACACCGTAGCAGTTCCATGCCGATAGCTATAAGGGGGTGGAAGATATGGTGGTTGAAAGTCGTCAAATTATAAAACAATTCGGACTGGCGTTTGCGGCCGCGGTGGAGTAGCCGAGCGGTCTAAAGCGTCTCGCTGCAGAGCACGCCGTTGCTCGCCGTGGAGGTTCGAGTCCTCCCTGGGGCATGGGTGTGTGTGTGTTTTATCCTTAGGTTAGTTTACCTAGGTTTAAGTAGTTTGTAAGCTACGGAATGATGCCACGCAATTTGGTCCGATAGATTTACAAACATTTGTACATTTTGACGTTTGCGACTCTATAGCAAGGACGTTACAGATAACGAAACGTGATGCCACATACCTTATCTTTGGTCTATGCGTGCTACAATGTCTTCAGCTCTTTCTCTGTAACGATAAGCATACGAATAAGGAAATATAAGAATAAATAAAGCAGTAAAAAAGAAATTTCTTTTAGTACATCTCGTTTAAACAAATCGATTTGCCGTTTCGCGCATTACTTCAAGTGATCGATCTGTGACATTATTACAATCGTTATTGTTGAATTTCGTGATTGGATTCTTCGAAACGAGTGCTATTGTGAATAATTAAGCACTTCACATAATTATTTTTATTTGAATGTTGATTAAAAATGTTTGTTTCTAAAGAAGGTATTGCATTTCATTTCATCCTTCAAAACCAGTCTCATAGTACACTACTGAAAGATAGCTTACCTATCATAATCAACCAACACACGAGCGAAGCCGCGGGTTTAAGCTAGTCATGAATAAAATAAACCCGCTGGAGCTGCTGAAATTCATTTATTAATCTGACAACAGGTTTCGGAGGTTTAGCTGTATTCTCAGGTGCACCATCTATGTCAGTGGTTCCCAAACTATGGATTCCGACCGACTAGCGGATCGTGCGCTCTTCAGGTGGATCGCCGGACGACTTTCAAACACGTGAGAAGAATATCTAACCGAATGAACAAAATTTGTAAGTTTATTTCAAGAGGAAACTTTTTTAATCTGAAAAGTAAAGTACAAATGCCGTTCCAAACAGGAAACCAACGTGGCTAATAACGTACCCAGGGTGACACGAGAACTACGCAGCTGCGCACTTTGTTCGTAATTGCGATATTGGTACTTCGCGACCTCTTCCACCTGCATCAAGTGACAAATGTGTCACCTTGCAATGATTTATTTCTTCTGTCACTGCGAGATCGTATTTTATTTGCTTCTTGTTTAGGGCGTGTAGCTGTGTTTGTACTGTTGATTTGTTTTGTTCAAAACTATATTTCCATTTTGTATTTATGTCACTCTGAGCGCGTTAAGACTGCACCGCCCACATATCGAGAGTGTGGAGTAAGATTATCGAATGTTTATATATGGAGTTCTGAAGAATTAATGGATCCACTACTACTTTGTTATGCCAGCGTGAATTTTCAACCATTTTTTAATTCTTTTACACAAAACACAATTATTGAAGTAAACGATTACATGCATAAAGTATCATTAACACCAAGACTAAACTCTACCAGACATCAGATTTTACCATTAACTTCCTGTAAAATATTTTTTTTATTTGAGAAAATATATACGTAGTTAGTCAATTGAACATTACACCGCGATGTAGGCCTGCATATGTTTATTCCGCTGTTACTGCCAGAGATTCCTGGTGGTCGAAAGCAGCAAGGCCAGCTTATAGCCCCTGACAGCTTGAGAGATATAAATAAAATAAATACGGTAAATATGAAATAGGAAGGAAGCCTAGGCTTTAACGTCTCGTCCACACTTGGACATAAGAATCGGAGCACACGCACGGATAGCCTTCTGTAGGTCCACATTAACCGAACTAAAAGGGTGAGGAGGTCACTGTTTCCGATAACAATGTTTTCGATTAAGCTATAAACATCTCAAATGTGCTGTGGGACCAAACTGCAGTGGCAATCAGTCCCTAGCCTTACAGACTACTTTACCTTATACTAAAGACACTACACAGCCGCGCGAAATGGTCGCGTGATTTAAAGCGTCATGCTACAGACTGGACGGCCGATCCTGCCGGAGGTTCGCGTCCTCACTCGGGCATTGGTGTGTACATTGTCCTTAGCGTAAGTTACTTTAAGTAGTTCATAAATCTAGGAACTGATGACCATAGCAGTTTGGTCCAATTGGTATACAAATATTTTCATAACATAAGCATGGCCGAGGGAGGAGTTGAACCTCAGACGGGGAGCAGCCGCGCACTCCGTAGAAAGGCACCTTACAGCGCACGGCCACTCTTGCGCGGCTATAAACATAGAATATATGTTTCAATTTTTTGGATTACAATTACAGTGCGTAGTTTTGAAGACTTGTGGAAATGAAACGAAACAAAAGATAGTATTACATACACTAGGTGAAAAATACGGCATTGCCCGGTGAGTACTCAAGTAGTGAAGTCACCGAGCGAGGTAGAGCAGCAGTAACACACTGGACTCCTATTACGGAGGACGACCCGGCTACAGCCATCCAGATTTAGCTTTCGTGATTTCCCTAAATCACTCCAGGCAAATGCCTGGATGATTCCTTTCAAATGACAAGGTCGATTGCCTACCACACCCTTACCGAAAAAAGACTGTGGCGGGACATTAAACCACAAGCTTCCTTCCTTCGGTTAAGCGGGGTTTTCCTGTACGTACTTACATTGCATTTGTAATCCGTCAGAAACCTCTGGAAATAATGCAAGAGTGGGATCTGTGTTACAGTGATAGGTACAGTGATTCACGAGTAAGATTTGCGCGTATAATAAGAATATATTTCGTTCTAATTGGCTGAACTACGATTAACTGAAGCTCCTGCTTTTGTGAAAAAGATGCCGTCACCATGTAATGGTGGTAGGCATCAGTCGTCCCGATCCGCGCCACACCGTCTCATTCTATATACGTTCTCTTTCAGTCTGTACCAACGACACGTAGCTGAAAGACTGCGCTTCCATTATTTAGGGTAAGGTTTCAATATCTCATAAACTGTTAGAACTTAGTGGCAACTGTTTATTCACAACCGATACAAAAGCATTACATGTTAGCACCTGTTACTGTCCTTCAAAGTAGCCACCAACATTGGGTAGAACCCGTTGCAAGCGATGTGGAAGGCGTAGCATACCATTACCAGAGCCTGTTCTGTTGGTAGTGTGAATGGAGCGGTCAGCTGCCTGTCGAATCTCTGGAACAGTTCTGAATGCCACGAAGTGGTTCCTTCATCTTCGGAATCAAATCAAAGTCACAAGGACTTAAGTCCGTGGAGTATGGTGTGTAGTACAGTACTTTCCAGTTCCATCGGCCGAACAGAGCAGCCACAGCTTGCGCTGTATGTGCCCACGCATTGTCATGCAAAATGATGGGTGGGTTGCTCAGAAAGTGTTGCTGCTTCTTCCGCAAAGCTGGTCAAAGGTTTTGCTCCAATAGTCGAAATTGCGTCAGAGCACCACCACCTAGAGAGAAGGCCGCGGCGCTCTCGTGTGACGTCAGGCAGAGTAGGTTGCGCGCGCATAGCTGACTGGCTCGCTGCTTCGGCATAGTGGGTCGTGCCCCAGCGACCCCCCAGCCAGTTAAGCGCGCGCAACCTACTCTGCCTGACGTCACACCACAGCACCGTGGCCTTCTGTCTATGTGGTGTTGGTCAGAGACCCAGTATGGCGAAAGTTATGACGATTCTCGTGTACGACTGTAACGGTGTTATTCTAAGGCTTTACTTTCCTCCACAGCTGACCGTCAATGCACAGTATTACTGTTTGTTTTTGGAGCATTACCTGCGACCAGCTTTGTCAAAGTAACGGCAACACTTTCTGCGCAACCCACCCATCACTTCGCACGACATTGCGCGGGGACATACAGCTCAAGCTATGACCGCTCTGTTTGGTCGATTGGATTGGAAAGTACTGACTATCCAACATACTCCCCGAACTTAAGTCCTTCTGACTTTGATTTGATTCCGAAGATGAAGGAACTACTTCGTGGCATTCGCTTCAGAACTGATTCACAGATTCGACAGGCAGTAGACAGCTCCATTCACACCATTCGCACCATCAACAGAACAGGCTTTGCTAACGATATGCTACGCCTTCCACATCACTTGAAACGGGTTCTACACCAAAAAGATAAACTTAACATAGAAACATTCTGGAAATTTTTGCAATTCCTAGGTTTCATATCTTGCCATCACTAACCACGATAGTCCGAAATCGTCTGGAGTGTCGGGTTCTGGGATCGATGAGTTATCGGTACGCATAATTAAGTTTGAACGTAAGACTGCGCACGAGTCGTATTCTCACATAACCTGCATTTTTGTACCAAATCTGAAAATATAACTGGCATGCACCGATTGTTTACGCCGTCAAAACGTTTCTCTTCATATGCAGTATTCTGAACCACGAACGAATAATAACGCGATCTATTCATGAGATGTTGAAATAGATCTCTGTAGGTGAAATATATGTACTCGTTGGTTAGGTAGGACTGGCATGTCTTTCTGATTTGCTGTTCGATTGTCGCAGGGTATTGCCACAGTCTGTGATATTGCCGCCGTGCGCGGCTAAGCAACAGTGTAGTGCAGTACGTGATCGCGAGGAGTCGCAGATAACGCGGAGCGAGAATTATGGATACGTTAATTTAGAATTTTTTGATTAGATGATTCAGACTGAAACAAGATTTCATATTGACAAAGTAAAATAGCTTGTCGCTTCGTAAAACCGCCGGGCATCGGTCAAAAATGTACCTAAAAGATAAGGTTATGAGTTTGATTTTCTTGGAAATTAGTCATAGCAACAGAAATGATTTAATTTTTTTATTATTGTTTTATCTGTAAATGAAGGAAAATGTTTTGCTTGAATCTTTATGGTGTCACTTCAAATTTTGATGCCACTAAAATATAGTTCATGTCTTAAAGTAAAAAAAATGTTCAAATGTTTGTTAAGCTTGTGGGACTTAACTACGGGGTCATCAGTCCCTAAACTTACAAACTACTTATGAACTACCTTATACTAAAGACGGCACAAATATCCATGCCCGAGGGGGGATTCGAACCCCCGACCGTAGTGGCCGTGCAGACCGTGACTGAAGCGCCTCAGTCTCCTCGGCCACCGCGGCCGGCTCTTAAAGTCAAACCCATCCCATGTATCGTACATGATTTATTTCCCTGCCAATTTTTTTATGGTTTATTGAAACTCCACCTTTTGGAAAATGCTAGTCTTAGAAAATCTCAAATTGCACCTTTTTTTTGTTTATTTATCTTGGAGGAGTGTCGCCGGTTTGCAGTTATGTAAGGACTTATTTACTATTGCAGCGTGAAGCTCGTTAAATAATTAAAGTATTTTTAAAAATTGATACCGGTGTTAGTTACAGAAACAGGCCGCCAACATTTATACTAATTGGCCAGTAGTTAGGTTTTCATTGTTGAACAGGTAATTACACGAAAACAGGCTCAATAAAACCAGTCACCATTTACAACGGATCATTACGTCTGCAGACAGCTACACCCCTATTTGCGTTTCCAATTATTTTCATAGAAGTAAAGAGTTTCACAGATTTGAATTCTCAGTTGTGACAAGGTGAAAAGAGTGCATCTACATCCTATACTTACTACGAAGAAAAGGACTCAGAGAAATACTAAATTAACACTGTGTGTTTTAGTTTTATACTATCACTGTGTAACTTAGTGTTGTGTTTCTGCGCTAAGACAAAGTACAGTATGAAACGCTGTTTCATCCGTACTGTGTGTAATTGTTATATGTCGAATTTTCTTTAACCTCGAAAGGAACTCTGAAAAAGGCGTTGCATTGCGAACAGTTTTACCTATTGAAATAGGTAATAAACTCATAAACGTTCAGACTGTAGAAGAGATGTCTTGAGTTCAGATGCCATAGCAGGGTTAAGGAATAACGATGACAAACTCTAGTGGCAGACTCTACAAGGGAGGTGTGTCTTGCATCACGGAGAGCGTAAGTTTGAAGAAGCGTCGAAAAACCCATTTCTTCTGCCAACTTGCGTCTCGTGAAGAACAGAACTCTTGTGGCCGCTTGTCGACAACAGTTCTTGCATCGTACCATACTCAACATACCACAACGTGGCTTGCTGAGAAGAATTCAAATTCAAATGTTTGTAAAGCTATGGTACCAAACTGCAGTGGTCATCAATCCATAGACATACCAACTACTTCAACTAACTTATGCTATGGACAACACACAAATCTGTGCTCGAGGGAGGACTCGAACTTTCGACGGGGAGCAGCCGCGCACTCCGCAGCAAGGTGCCTTGGAGAGTACGGCCATTCTCGCGCCGGTACTGAGTAGAGATGTAAATTATTAGTCTACATTTTCGTATCCCTTTTAAGCAAATCATATGCCTGAAAAGCTGAAAATCGTTTTTTCTGCTTAATTTTTTGCTACTCATACCTTTTGGACTTAGTTAGCGAAGCTGTCTATCCGATGGAAATTATGGCAATGCTGCCAATAGCAGCCTGTTCTCAATCTCTCGGTCAACACTATTTAACAGGAAGTAGATTCCAAGGTTGGTAACAATTTCTAGTCCTAAACAAAGAAATTCCGACTTATTGCCGCCACCTCTAATTCTCACATGTCGCACACCACGGAAGTAACGGCTCTGTCACTACGTTTATATGCAACACATGTTCCGGAAGACGAAAACCGAAATTCGTAAACCGTTTTTCGCTGTTATGTTTACATGGTATAGCCTGGAGCGGATTTTCTCGCCCACTCAATATGCCGGCTGAGAAACAGCTGATTCAGTTCCTGATTTAAATCAACACAATAGCTATTTTTCTTTAATACAAACATTCCTTGATCACTCTAATATTTATTATTCACTTTCACTACATACAATGTCATTTTGTCCGATGAACCTAAAATTCTTAACAGGAAAACACCATCTGACAAGCCAAGAACTAAACGGATGAATTTGCATTAGCACGAAAATCGATTGTGGAACTGGAAAAACCGTTTTACACGAGTGAATTTCTAGAATCGATTTTGAAGTGTTTACATGACCAACCAAAAGCGAATTTGGAAAACCGATTTAAGAAATCCGTTCTAGGAGCCTATGTAAACGGGATGTGTAGTCCCTAGACCTCTATGCTCGCTATCCGGATTCCTGAAAAAGTTCGAACGATTTTTCCCCACCTGCGGTGAAGAAATGAGTCGTGACGTCATCTTAGCGTAAATACGTGTTTGTATTATTGATTATTGATATGGTGTTTGTTCTTTTCGGACATGTCCGAAATAACAAAATCAAATGTTCAAATGTTTGTAGATCTTATGGGACTTAATTACGGGGTCATCAGTCCCTAAGCTTACAAACTATTTACGAACTAGCTAAGACTAAGGACGGCACAAATATCCATGCCCGAGGGGGGATTCGAACCCCCGACCGTAGTGGCCGTGCAGACCGTGACTGGAGCACCTCAGTCCCCTCGGCCACCGCGGCCGGCCGAAATAACAGACAACACTTCTTGACAGTAACGGCCGTAAATTTATGAAATCGAAATATTTAAATGTTTGGAGCGTTTCGGCTGGAAGGGAAGCGTACCTGAATAGCCCGGTCCAAAACAAATTTTCAACTTTGTCATCAAATTCATTTCAATCCCCGAAACGGTGGAAATATTTAAATATTTCGATTTTATATATTTGTATATTGGTGTTGTATCTGGTCTTGCTGACACCTCAAAAAGATCAGACACCATACCATTACAGAAAAACCATTCAAGCTGTAGAAACAAAAAAAGAAAAGAAAAGAAAATTGTCACACCAGCGTGCACCCACACGTGAATCGTCTGTTTTTCAGAAGGTGCTGTGTTCAAGTCACGTGCTCAACGGCGAACGCATGACCTCTACGTGCGCACAAGCCGGTAGCGATCCGGTGAGACACACGTTTGTAAACAGGGGCAAATGTAAGGACGCGACAGGGCGGGAAAAGGCACAATCGTGTTTGTCTGTGCTCACTGCCATGCGTGTGCCACGTTGCTAGTATTATTTGTGTGTTGCGGCGGACTGCTGAACGTGTCTATAAAGCCACAAAACACGACGTGAGAAATAATGTTCAAATGTTTGTAGAGCTTAAGGGACTTAACTGCGGGGTCATCAGTCCCTAAACTTACAAACTACTTATGAACTAGCTAATACTAAACACGACACAAACGTCCATACCCGATGGAAGATTCGAATTCCCGGCCGTAGCGGCCGTGCAGACTGGACTGGCGCGCCGCAGACCGCTCGGCCACTGCGGCCGGCCACGTGGGAAAACTTCCGGAAAAAGACACTGACTTACAAGGGAATGGTCAGACTTGTCATGCCGAAACATGTATAGATTTTTTTAGCACTGTTAGTTAACATTGAAGGAAGTCTGTATGCAGAATGTTAGCTGTTGACATGACCTGCAAGTCACCTAAAAAAATAATAAAAAAAAAAATAAAAATAAAAAATCACGAAAATGGCTGCATTTCCTGCTTAGCGCCTGCGGTGACGGCTGGCCACCCCTGGAAATGGCGAGTCGCGAGCTGTTGTTATGGTGAGCGTTGTGCGCATGGTCGGGAGATGCGGCGTTCACTAAAGAGGAATATCGTTGCACGGTTTTGGTGGAAAGGGGAAACGAATATTGGTTTCTGTGGCATGCACTTCCTTTTCATTTCTGGTACGTATTTCGAAACATACCGTCCTGAAACTGGTTAGAGATGTGAAAGATATTCTGTACATCTAAATCTATACTCCGCAAGCCACTTTACGGTGAACATTCAATCTCCCCTCACAGGTGATGTCAAACCCTGTAAATGTTTTGCTGCTTGCCATGGAGATATACCACAGACGCCAAATGAAGCAATCAATAGAAAACACGCGTGAAGACTATGTGATGTGCGACATGGCAGTTAAACTTATAGACGAGAATGTAAATAGCGCAGACATGTTGCTAGAAACGACTGAAACACTCGATATTGCAGACTGTGAATCTACAGACGGCAAAGAAACGGAAGAAAGTTGCACACATGAAGACTCTTCGAGTGATAGTGCAACGTACCATTGTCAATTATCTCCGAAAGCAACACCAGCAACTACAATTACATTATCAGACAAAGAAAAAGCGGTGAAGTATTGGTTGAAAGAAAGTGGTAAGAAACGCCTACGTGTCAGTACTGTTCAAAATAGGTATCGCTTTGTCCGTTCTGAACGTGTATGCATAGATGCAAAAAGGAAGTCGCTGAACGACATAAGAGTCGACTGGAAATTACGAAGGAGATAAATGCGTGACTTTTTGGGTAATTTACTGATACCAGACGACAATAATTGAGTATCAGCGACACAACTTTGCATGATTGGGCGTTAGAGATTGCCAACACGATAGGCGCTATAGAATTTACAGCTTCTCAAAGATCACATAAAATTGTGGCACGAAAAATAACGAAATTTATATCGAGAAACAGGTTGGAAAATGAAGTGACTCAAATGGAAATGATAGAAGCTTTTCTTACGACTGCAAAAAATAAGATCGCCAGTTATAGTGTATCTTACGTTTGCAATGCAAATCAGTTAGGTTTTCAAAAAGAAATGCGTGCGAAAAGAAAACTGTCATTCAAAAGGGAAAAACATATTGAGGCAATTGCGCAGTCCATGATTACACTCACCCATTCATAACTATAATGCCCATACATAAATGTTCAAATGTTTGTAAATCTATCGGATCAAACTGCGTGGTCATCAGTCCGTAGCTTCCAAACTACTTAAACCTAGGTAAACTAATCTAAGGCCAAACACACACACCCATGCCCCAGGGAGGACTCGAACCTCCACGGTGAGCAACCGCGCGCTCCGCAGCGAGACGCTTTACACCGCTCGGCTACTCCACCGCGGCTATAATGCCCATAATTTGTCTGGATGGTTCATTGCTGCCTAAGCTATATGTGTGTCTTCAAGGACCAACTGGACGTTTTGGACACGTGTCAAACATACAACGTTCTACGCAGAAAATCTTATGGTAGTCGCATCGAAGTCTGGAAAAATGGAAAATAATAACGTTACACTTTTCATGCGTCATGCTTTTTTCCGTTCTGCGGGAACAAATATCTTCTCCTTCTAGATTCGTGATCAGGTCATAAAAGTTCTGATTCATTAAAGGCTGTATTTCGAGCTCACTCTGATAAGGAAGTAGAGATACTTCAGATTCCACCGTGCACGACTAACGTAATTCAACCGTTAGACAGAGAATTTTTCCGCCAGTGGAAAGCGTTTTATAGAAAACTAACAGAGGAAACTATTGTGTACAAATCACTGCAGTTTCCTGTCTATCACCGTGACAATATTCTCAAGTTGCAATCAGTCGTACATTATCAGTTTTCCTCCCCACGGTTTCAAAATGTGATTAAATAGGCGTGGCACGCCTCGAAATATACTGACATTAGGTCTGATTCCTTCCTAATACCGGCCGAGTTTTGTCTACGGACCTCTAATAAAGTATGAGATTCGCAGGGCTGTCGTCTTTTCTTGTATGTTCTTGGTGCACACAAAACCTATGCTTTGAACATTGTATCAATTGCGGTAATTACAAGAAATTAAAGTTTGACATATTCTAAATCGTATATGTATTTGTGTGTATTTCATAGCTATTTGGAAAGAATGTTGTAGATAACATATCAGCTATATTTTTCAACGAATTTATTATTATCGTATTTATTAATTATCGTACGATCGCTTTCACTGGGCGAATCAGCTCTCTCACTGCTGTGGCAGGAGAGCGGCGCTTAGCTAACGCCACCTTGTCCCTAGTTGGCGTTGGTACAACGTAGCGCGAGAGGTCAGGGTTGTAAAACAGGGAGCTATAAGCGCGGAAACCATGCGACAATAATGTCATACTTCACAAAAGTTTTTACAGACTTCCAGATCATGTCGGCAGCTGACAGTCTGCATACAGACTTCCTTCAATGTTAACTCACAGTGGTAAAATAGCAACACAGATTTCGACATGACAAGTCTGACCAAATGTTCGAATGTTTGTAGAGTCTATGGGACTTAACTACGGGGTCATCAGTCCCTAAACTTACATTCTACTTATCAACTACCTTATACTAAGGACGGCACAAATATCCATGCCCGAGGGGGGATTTGAACCCCCGACCGTAGTAGCCGTGCAGACCGTGACTGGAGCGCCTCAGTCCCCTCGGCCACCGCGGCCGGCAAGTCTGACCATTCCCTTGTTAGAGGGACCGGAGGATCGTTTGACATCGCACTTATTTCCGACCCGCAATACGTAATTTACGTCATTTTTTTTATTTTAGACTTAACGGCGTTAGTCTAATATCAGACGAAAAGAATGATGCTAAACGAAACACCAGTGGAGATATAACAGTTGGAATGAAATGGCGAAAGCTAGAATCTACTCACGCAGAAATACGCCCCGCTCCGAATATTTTTGGAGTTTTCTCCGTTAAATAAAAAATAATGTTCATCAACACAGACAAAGAAATTTCATGCATAAGAAGGGCAGTGTTGCAGATGTCACATAATGTCTTTTTCGTTTAGTTCTATGTTTAATTTTTAGAGCACCGGTTAGCAAAACTACGGCATTCGTCGTTTTTATTGTTGCGTATCGGATGAGGTACTTGCAACTAACAGTATAAATACGCTGAAAAATTTATTATAGTTGAAAGTTTACCGGGTTTTCTCGTTACGTTAACGTGCAAAGCAAACACGAATTATTTGCCTGTCTCCCTCCTCACAATCTTCTATACGTTAACGGTAAAATTCTTCTGAGCTATTTGCCGCGTCATGATAAAAAAAAAAAAAAAACTTCCCAACGTTTCGGGTCCGTTGCAGGATCCTTCCTCAGAGAATACTGACTTGTTACCTCCTTGTGCTGGTCTTATAAAGCGTGTACTGTCTTAACAGTTTAGTTTTGATTGGTGTTTGCCTTGATGCTTCTGATTGGTGGAAATAGGAAAGGAAGATGCGCTTTATTGCTGTTTGCATCGGTGATTTCTGTTGGTGGAAAACAGGAAGTTGTACGCATGCGCGCTCTTGGCCATCAACGGCGGCAAACGAATAGTCGGCTTAGTTCTTCTGGGTAGTGGCGAAGTTGCCACGCTGTCAGGAAGTCAAGTTTAGATTATGCCGCGAATTTCATGTGCTCTGTATCAAGAAGATTACTGATTTACCGATCGGACAAGGGTACACCAAGAACCTGGCAACCATAGAGAGGAACAGCATTAATTAGTTGCCCCAAATATGCCGCTAATTTCGAGTGCACTGTTACATGAGGATAACTGATTTATTGACCGCACAAGGATACATCGAGACACTATCAACCATAGAGTAGGAACAGCAGTAATTATTTAGTTCACAGTTCACAGTCAGCCCAAAAAAGGAAGTCCGTCAGTCTACATGATTCGACTTTCAAAGAGAAATGCTACGTTGACAACGAATATCTAGCACTTTGTTAATTATAACGTTGACTGTCGCAAATGTTATAGCGGATTCTTATCAGCATCTTCTCAAAGTACTTACTAGTATATCGTTCTGTCGTAAACAAATAAGTCTAGTCAATAAAACGTGTTTCGTTTATGGAAACAATGAATTTTTCTTGTGCTGACATTTTCTAACACTATTTCCAAACCTACTAGCCATTCCACTGATACACATTGAAATAATCGTAATTCGCATCAATTTTAACATGTCTGAAACTAGATTTTCAAAGTAATAATGTTTACTATGAACAGAAAACAACCACGCCGTCTAAAATATCATTGGCTACTTCAAACTTCGCCACAAATGGTCGGCTTCATTACCGCGTGCTAACAACTGTTCTGTTGCCAACATTACCCGCTAGGTCTGTGTCGGCTATTGTAAAATTTTACCAAAGTAACTGCGCGTCGGGGACTTTGGGATGAAAATTCCCTACATGATTTTAATGCTTAAAATAGGGACTGATGACCCCGTAGTTAAGTCCCACAAGCTTAACAAACATTTGAACAAACATTAATGCTTAAAACTACGTACGTGTAGGGAAAATTCCCTACGTCTGGCAACACTGCCCACCATACAGACCGACAACCAAGAGCGATGGCCTGGGCTGCCATTTCACTTCTTAACATTTCCCTTTGCTTCTAGTCCGCAGTGTCCTTAAAGAACAGCGAATTGTCGGCGATATTCACGCCTAACTTTGTTGTCCTTCATTGCAAGCCATCCCGGGCTTGTATTTCAACAAGATGATGCCTGACCACAAAGTACAAGAGTTTATACTGCCTGTCTGCATGCTTGCCACTCGGTCTGCGCTGCGCGGGAATCGCCGTGGGCTCTAAGGCGCTTTACTGTGGATTGCGCGGCCGTTCTCCGTCGAAGGTTCGAGTCCTCGAGCACGTATGTGTGTGTGTGCGTGCGCGCGCGCGTGTGTGTGTGTGTGTGTGTGTGTGTGTGTGTGTATTCTTCTTAGCATTAGCATGAGTAGGTTTAAGTGTTTATACCTATGGGGACTGATGATTATTGCTGCGGTTAGGTCCTATAGCTTTTCCAACATTTGAATTTGAATTCTGTACTACTTAAACCTTTTGCATTATGTTTTATGCATACTTTGCTTCTCTGACTGATGTACTGTTTGTAGTGCACTATAATTTTCTCAACGCTATGCAACGTGCTTCAAGCACGGAAAACGAGATGTCATATATATATCTTTTAGAGATTTTGCAGCGTAGCTATAATCATTGTATAAAGGGTACTATCCTTCATGGTACTTCTCATTTAATTTATAATTTTCCTATTTGAAATAACTTACTTTGTTAGTAGTTGCCATAACTGTCATAAGACTGTTAGCATCATATTCTTGTCTTTTGCGTGATATTTTTATATATTTCTGTATTCTGACTATTCATTTTCATTTGTTATCCATCTTATATATCTTATGTGTAAAAATACATTCTAATTTTTATTTTGTATGATTGAAGTACATAAAAAAATTAGTGTTAGTGGAATATGTATGTAATAGAGGGCGTTAATAACACCCATCCCTACAGCGCCGCTGCATGTCGTTTATACTGAACCTCTGGCACTGCAATTTTATGATTGCCGAAACTTATTTCGACATAGTTGCAGTTACATTCAGTGTATTCACAATGCTTGGTATGTATTCTGTCTGTATATTACATTTGAAATTGTATTCAAGTTCATCTTGTATTTGTTTTTAATTCCATACTGATTTTATGATCTTGTTCTATAGTTTGAAGGATACAATAAAGATGATTACTATGTGATTGAAATCGATCTGTTGTTTTTAAATAAAACATTAACGACCAATGCAGCTTATTATATCTGGTGTGTTCATTTGAATTTCGTCAGTAAGGTTGTCGAATCTCTCCCCAGTTCAGAACGTTTGGAGCTTTATGAATATGACCCTGCGTCCATTACGTGACATCGACGATCTAACGCAGCAATCTGACAGAATTCGACAAGATACCCTTGACGATGACATCCGACAACTTTGTCAATCAGTAAATGCTTGCATTAATGGCCAGAGGTGGGGCTACAGCGATAGTGGCTTGCTCAGTTGGTTATCCTTGAATAAATCAACCAGTAGTTCTGGACGGTATCTTAATTGGTGGGAGAACTATCAACAACCTCCGTGTTGCTGATGACACTGTGCCTTTAGCTAACAGCGAAGTTCAACTTGCTGAGCTACTGTTCAAATGTTTGTATTTCTATGGGACCACACTATGTTGGTCAGCAGTCCCTAGACTTACAAACTACTTAAACTAAGATAAACTAAACTGAGGACAACACACACATCCATGTCCGAGGGAGGGTTCGAACCTCCAACGCGGGACGCCGTGCAATCCGTAACTTGGCGCTCCAGTAATTCTAGGGAAAATAATCTTGCAGGGAAATATCGAGGGCATGAGACCAAGAGGAAGAGCAGCGAGCAAATGGATAGATCAAATTAATAAGATCTCCAGTCTACCTCTTCAGCAGGCACTAAGAGAAGCTGGCAACCGTTCGGGATGGAGATGATGACAAAATACAGGAGATCATGGAAGCCAGGTTGGAGGGGAAAAGGGAAATGGAAATTCGGGGACTAGAAATTTGGCAAAACATCTGGGACCAGGACAACACAAAGGAGAACACACCAGTTCCTCCCAAAATCTGTCAGAAAGACTTAAAATGGGATACTTCCAGCCAAGCAGAGGATTGATTCACTTTCTCACCGGCCATGGCCCGTACCCGACGTATCTACGTCGGTTCAGGAAGCAGGCGACTCCAGAGTGTGGCTGTGGAGCTCCGGAAGGAACTCCAGAACACGTCACTTTCGAGTGCCCTACATACGGTCATCTTGTCTCTCATCTCAGACTACAACTACCTAACTCAGACACATACCAACTCATCAGACATGAAGCACATCTTCAAATTCTCAATGAATTAACCGACAAAATCTCAAACCACAACAGACAGGAATTTATAAACCGATTACGAGACATTTTTTCCAGGCATGACTGCTGCACCAGGCCGTGCCGCCGGGGTACTCCGCCCTGGATCAGGAGGACTGAGTGCAGCCAAATCACCGATTGCGACGCTAGATATAAGTTAGATTAAGTTAGGCTTAAGAGAGAACACGAAAACAACACAAGGACTGCAGTGCAAAAGGCCAG
The DNA here is from genome assembly GCA_026315105.1 of Locusta migratoria. NCBI lineage: Eukaryota > Metazoa > Arthropoda > Insecta > Orthoptera > Acrididae > Locusta > Locusta migratoria. Next base: position 241,122,949 of record CM048749.1, on the reverse strand, counting down.
CCCAGTGCCAGGGGCACGCCCTCCGGAATTAGTTCGGGGGGCACAGGCCAACCAGTAGGTTTGTACATTACTGGCACACCTGTAAGCACTGCAGCGGGGGGGGGGGGGGGACACAAAATAAGTCACTAAACGTAGCAGTAGCGACTTCCACACGAACACAACACGCCAACGCACCCTGCATGACACAGCACATACGGCAGACACAACAGCAAAAACAAAACATATCGTGTAGCTCAGTAGAAACATTAGAAGTAGCATAAAAAGCACAAAAAATGTAGTAGTATAAGCAGACCCATTTTTGTATAGGTATTGGGTTATTGTATAATTAAAAGAATAAATGAAGATGATTGCTTCATGGGGTCACGATGACTTAACGATGATGAAGATTTATGAAACTGTAATCAAATTACGAAGCGTATCAAGAAAGTAGGTCTCCCTATTATAAAATACAAGGGCAACATAATCGGTGTAAATAGAAGTATATAATCCCTGAGACGGTTTTTCATCTGGAATATGTCAAAGACATTTAAAGATAAATCTCAAGCATTGAACTAAAATTTGTGATGCGACCGGGAATTAAACCCAGGCCTCCATGCTTACTAGGCAGACGTCTTACCGCTAGAACACCACATCAAAAGCAGCTAAGACGCCTCGGAATGGCCTAAACACGATTTCCTTCACATTACAAACTTTAATTCTGCTTCTTTGTTCCATAGAATATTGCCACTACTGCCAAGGCTCTCCATGCAGCGGAATAGCACCTCGGCAATGTACATGTTGGAACATTCTTGTCTAAGGTGATATAAATATCAATGTAAATAGAAATATACAATCCCTGAGACGGTTTTTCATCTCGAATATGTCAAAGAAATTTAAAGATAAATCCGAAGCATTGAACTAAAATTTGTGATGCGACCGGGAATCGAGCCCGGGTCTACATGCATACTAGGCAGACGTCTAATCGCTAGATCACCACGTCACTAGCAGCTAATGCGCCTCGGAATAGCCTAAACACGCTTTCCTTCACATTACAAACTTTAATTCTGCTTCTTTGTTCCGTAGAATATTGCCACTACTGCAATATACTCAGGGATTAAATATTTCTATTTACATCAATATTTATATCACCTTAGACAGGAATGTTCCAACATGTCCATTGCCGAAGTGCTATTCCGCTGCATGGAGAGCCTTGTCAGTAGTGACAATATTCTATGAAACAAAGAAGAAGAATTAAAGTAAGTAATATGAAGGAAATCTTGTTTAGGCTATTCCGAGGCGCTTTAGCTGATAGTGATGTGGTGTTCTAGCAGTAAGACCTCTGTCTAGTAAACCTGGAAGCCTGGGTTCGATTCCCGGTCGCAGCACAAATTTTAGTTCAATGCTTCAGATTTATCTATAAATGTCTTCGGCTACATAATCATTGAATGAAGTCTTTCACGGTCTGTTGTCCAAATGTCGCCGATATTAGGTTCATGGGAATGAAGCTGTGGTCCAGGACATGGTCCTCTGCCTGACGTTTCGTCTACTACTGCTGAACACGTCTTTGGAGGCTTTGCAGAAACTGGCTCATATCCAAGTCAGCCCAGCACGCCGTACTGTTTATGCGCATTCACGCAACGGTCGGCTCCTGACATGAAACCGCTGCCTATGATCGTGGAGTCGCGTCGATGTGCGTTATTGAGATTGTGCTGAAGAGTTGGCACCACTTAAATCATTCATCACAAGCTCCACAATTAATCTACTTTAATTCCTTCTTCAAAAATGTTCAAATGTTTGTGAAGCTTAAGGGACTTACCACCCCCATGAACCACAGACATTGCCGAGGTGGGGTGGCTTGCGTGCCTCAACGATACAGATAGCCGTACCGTAGGTGCAACCACAGCGGAGGGGTATCTGTGGAGAGGCCAGACAAACGTGTGGTTCCTGAAGAGGGGCAGCAGCCTTTTCAATAGTTACAGGGGCAACAGTCTGGATGATTGACTGAGCTGGCCTTGTAACATCAGCTAATGTGGCCTTGCCACACAGCTACTGCGAACGGCTGAAAGCAAGGGGAAACTACAGCCGTTACCCCTCCCGAGGACATGCAGCTCTACTGTATGAACATATGATGATGGAATCCTCTCGGGTAAAATATTCCGGAGGTAAAATAGTCCCCCATTCGGATCTCCGGGCGGGGACTACTCAGGAGGATGTGATCATCAGGAAAGACAATACTGGCATTCTACGGGTCGGAGCGTGGAATGTTAGATCCCTTAATCGAGTAGGAAAATTAGAAAATTTAAAAAGGGAAATGGATAGGTTGAAGTTAGATATAGTGGGGATTAGTGAAGTTCGGTGGCAGGATGAACAGGATTTCTGGTCAGGTGAGTACAGGATTATAAATACAAAATCAATTGGGGGTATCACAGAGTAGGATTGATAATGAATAAGAAAATAGGAATGCGGGTAAACTACTATGACCAGCACAGTGATGGCATTATCATTGTCAAGATAGATACGAAGCCAACACCGACAACAGTAGTACAGGTTTATATGCCAACTAGCTCTGCCGATGATGAGGAAATCGAAGAAATATATGAGGAGCTAAAGGAAATTATTCAGACAATTAGGGGAGAGGAAAACTTAATTGTTATGGGAGACTGGAATTCGGTAGTAGGACAAGGAAGGGAAGGGAAGATAGTAGGTGAATATGGTCTGGGCAAAAGGAATGAAAGAGGAAGCCGCCTGGTAGAATTTTGCCCAGAACATAATTTAGTTATAACAAACATCTGGTTCAAGAATCACAAAAGAAGGTTGTATACGTGGAAGAGACCAGGAGACACCGGAAGATACCAGATAGATTTTATAATGGTAAGACATAGATTTCGGAATCAAGTTCTACAGTGTAAGACGTACCCAGGGGCAGATATAGACTCTGACCATAACTTGTTGGTTATGAACTGTAGGCTGAAACTGAAGAAACTACAAATAGGTAGGAAAATAAGGAGATGGGACCTGGATAAATTGAAGGAACCTGAGGTTCTTAAGAATTTCAGAGGGAGCTTTAGGCAACAATTGACAGAAACAGGGGAAAATAAAACAGTAGAGGAGGAATGGGTAAAACTGAGAGATGAAATAGTGAAAGTAGCAGAGGACAAAATAGGTAGGAAGGAAAGACCTACAAAAAATCCTTGGATATCACAGGAGATACTAAATTTAATCGATGAAAGGAGAAAATATAAAAATGCAGTAAATGAAACAGGCAAAATAGAGTACAGACGACTAAGAAATGAGATTGACAGGAAGTGTAAAATGGCTAAGCAGGAGTGGCTAGAAGGCAAATGCAAGGATGTAAAAGAATGTATAAATAGGGGAAAAATAGATACAGCCTACAGGAAAATAAAAGAAACGTTTGGAGATGAGAAAAACAGCTCTATGAATATCAAGGACACTGATGGAAAACCAGTTCTCAGCAATGAAGGGAAAGCTGAAAGGTGGAAAGAGTATATAGAGGGACTCTACAAAGGAAATGAACTTCGAGACAATATTGTAGGAAGGGAAGAGGATGTAGGTGAAGATGAAATAGGAGATACTGTACTGAGAGAAGAATTTGACAGAGCCCTGAAAGACCTAAGTCGAAACAAGGCCCCTGGAGTAGATGATATTCCCTCAGAGTTACTGAAGTCTCTGGGAGAACCAGCCATGACAAAATTGTTTCACCTGGTGTGTATGAGACAGGTGAAGTACCCTCAGACTTTAAGAAAAATGTTATAATCCCCATCCATAAGAAAGCAGGTGCAGACAGGTGTGAAAACTACAGAACCATCAGTTTAATAAGTCATGGCTGCAAAATATTAACGCGAATTATATACAGAAGGATGGAAAAGCTGGTAGAGGCCGACCTCGGGGAAGATCAGTTTGGGTTCAGGAGAAAGGTAGGAACACGGGAGGCAATACTCACTTTACGGCTTATCCTAGAAGATAGATTAAGAAAAGGCAAACCTACATTTCTAGCTTTTGTAGATTTGGAGAAGGCTTTTGACAATGTTGATTGGAATAAACTCTTTCAAGTTCTGAAGCAAGCAGGAGTAAAATATAGGGAACGTAAGGTTATTTACAACTTGTACAAAAACCAGACAGCGGTTGTCAGAGTTGAAGGGCATGAAAGGGATGCAGTGGTTGGAAAGGGAGTAAGACAGGGTTGTAGTCTTTCTCCATTGTTGTTCAATTTGTACATTGAGCAAGCTATAAAGGAAAGCAAGGAGAAATTTGGAGAAGGAATTAAAGTTCAGGGTGAAGAATTAAAAACATTGCGTTTTGCCGATGACATAGTAATTCTGTCAGATACAGCAAAGGACCTGGAAGAGCAGTTAAACGGAATGGACAGTGTGCTGAAAGGTGCATATAAGATGAACATTAACAAGAGCAAAACTAGGGTAATGGAGTGCAGTGTAAGAAAATCAGGTGATGCTGAAGGAATTAGATTGGGAAACGAAGCAATAAAGGAGGTAGATGAGTTTTGTTACTTGGGCAGTAAAATAACAAATGATGGTCGCAGTACAGAGGATATAAAAAGCAGAATGACAATGGGTAGGAAAGCGTTCTTGAAAAAGAGAAATTTGTTAACATCGAATATTGATTTAAACCTAAGGAAGTCCTTTCTGAAGGCATTTGTATAGAGTGTTGCCTTGTATGGGAGTGAGACATGGACGATAAACAGTGCGGACAGGAAGAGGGTTGAGGCTTTTGAAATTTGGTGCAACAGAAGAATGCTGTAGATTAGGTGGGTGGATAGCATAACTAATGAGGAGGTACTGAACAGAATTGGGGAGAAAAGGAATTTCTGGCATACCTTGACTAAAAGAAGGGATAGATTGGTAGGACATATTCTTAGACATCAAGGAATTGTGAATTTAGCGTTGGAGGGAAGTGTGTGGGGAAAAAATCGCAGGGGAAGACCAAGAGATGGATACAGTAAGCAGATTCAGACAGATGTAGGTTGTCGTTCTTATGTGGAGATGAAGAGGCTTGCTCAGGATAGAGTAGGGAGGAGAGCTGCATCAAACCAGTCTCCGGACTGAAGACCACAACAACAACAAGGGACTTAACTGCGGGGTCGTCAGTCCGTAAACTTACAAACTACTTATGAACTAGCTTATACTAAAGACGGCACAAACATCCATGCCCGAGGGGGGATTCGAACCCCCGACGTGGAACAGCCTCGCGCATCGTAGCATAGCGCCTCAATGCGCTCAGCCGCTCCGCCGCGGCAGTCCTTCTTCCTTTCGATTTCAACTCGCTTTCGTTCTTAAGAACTTCGATGACTTCTTTGTGCATCCTAACGTAGTAATCACTGGACGTTACTAGAACTAAGGCGTCGGAGACTAGAATTTGATGGATACCAGGTCCCAGTGAACGTTCTGCTACCGCTCATTTATCCGTCTTGCCTAGGCGACAATTACTTTTGTGCTTCTTTAGTCGGGTGTTAATATTCCTTTTCGTAGTTCCTAAGGATAGCATTTAGAAGAAATGTTTCTTCAGAAATAAATAGAGCGTGACAAGCTGGAAGGTCTAAATTTTCTAAAGAAAGAGAGCCTACTAAAGGGAAAGTGTTTCTTCCGCACATAACAAAGGCTCACTCATCGCATCAATAAATTACTTGGAATGTTTATTTACATCGACAAGAAAGGTGCGAAAATTTAAAGACCGCCAAAGACCTAGACCCACCACTTACCACAGAAGGAGTGTATCAGATCCGTTGTACTTGCGGTCACATATGCATTAGAACTTCGCAAAGAAGCCTATAACCAGCTAAAAGAATACAAAACTAATTGTCGCCTAGCAAGACGGATAAATCAGTGGTAGAAGAACATGAACTGGGACCTGGTAGCTGCGCGGGAGTAGCCGAGCGGTCTGGAGCGCCATGTTGCGGATCGCGCGGGTTCCTGCGTCGGAGGTTCGAATCCTCCCTCGGGCATGGATGTTTGTGTTGTCTTTAATATAAGTTAGTCCATAAGTAGTTTGTAAGTTTAGGAAATGATGATCCCACAGTTAAGTTCAAATGTTTGTAGAGCTTATGGGACTTAACTACGGGATCATCAGTCCCTAAACTTACAAACTACTTATGAACTAGCTAATACTAAGGACGGCACAAATATCCATGCCCGAGGGGGGATTCGAATCCCCGACCGTAGTGGCCGTGCAGACTGTGACTGACGCGCCGCAGTACGCTCGGTTGCCGTGGTGGAGTAGCCGAGCGGTCTAAAGCGTCTCGCTGCGGAGCGCGCGGTTGCTCGCCGTGGAGGTTCGAGTCCTCCCTGGTGTCTGTGTTGTCCTTAGGTTAGTTTAGTTTAAGTAGTTTGTAAGCTACGGACTGATGACCACGCAGTTTGGTACGATAGAATTACAAACATTTGAACATTTTCAGTACGCTCGGCCACCGCGGCCGGTACACAGTGAAGTTCCAGAAGCTTAACAAACATTTGAACATTTTTGATTTGGGCCTGGTAACCATCAAGATCGATTCTCTGACGCCGTAATTACAGCAAAACGCTGCTATTTAATAACATTTATTTGAACACGACGGTCCCGTTTCGGCTTAAACTGCGATTATCAAATTACATGCGGTGCAGAGTGGGTGGCATTTAGGTTGAATAAATTATTACGTTATTGTATAATACTACAATATAGAGCTTAATATTCACTTACGTTTATGTCTAGATGGTCTGACATACATAGAGCATCCAAGGGGTCTGTATATTAACTGTAAAAATTGGTTGGTAATTTTGATCTTGATTTGATATGTTGACAGTTGCATCCAAGATGTATGTTTACGAAACATATAAACGTCATATTTACGTTATTAGAATTTGTATAATCTTTGGAAGTATTTTAAGTGTGTGCTAAGAATTTATTGGTGCTAATAACATGAACGCGTTTTAGTTGTTTTATTTTATACATATGTATTAATTTTGTTATGTTTTTCTGTTAATTTTTATATTCGATTTTCCCAAGTTGCGTTTATGTTTTCAGAGAGTGCATAGGCATATAAGTTCAATTAACTATTGGCCTGCGTTATCGAAGGATTTTTATTACATGGAGCCTAACCTTTTTCATCGTCGAACAATTCAATATTTAAAAAAAAAAAAAAAAAAAAAATAGTTTGCATGTTTAAGGTTGAAGGACGGCTGTTTGCCGTATTGCTTTCATAATGATATTCAAATATCACCCCTGAAGGCAGTGATCAGATTTAAGACGCTATTATATTCTTTTCATATGTATTGTATATTTGTATGTATTATTTAATCTTATTCTTAATTACGTTTTTTGTTGTTTAGTCTCATATGTCTTCCAATTTTAATATTTATTAGGATATTGTGTCCTGATACTCTCCCTCACCCTGTAAGTGTGTGACATTTTGTGGTTCGAATGTGCATTTCTGTATGTATGATTTATTATCGCGCATGTGTTATCATACTAATTTACTACTATGCTGCAAGGGGTCTGCTGTGCCTCGTTCCAAATGGAATGTATATCGATATGTCGAGTGTCTGTACGACTAGTGGCATGTCTGTCAGCCCCCCCCCCCCCACCTGTCACGATCTTTGACCAGTCAGTCAATGGTGGCTGAGCGAGCATAGGCACTCTGGGTGCTGCTTCCGTTCTGGTAAGACGTGACCGGATAATGCCCGTGTGTGTGTGTAAGTTACAAACCTCCGTCTAGACCATTTTAAGCTCGTGTGTATAATCGCAATGTGTCGAATTGCGACTGAAGTTATTAGATTCCGGTATCATTTCTGGTGAAAATTTAATCAGCCGTTTTTCCATGTGAGCAATTGGTGTCTTTTTCCAAATGATATTTAGTACCTTACTAGTTTCTTTCTTACATGTTCCGTCTATGGATTCTCGCGCGTTCTAAAACGGTCACGGTAATAACAATTCTGCCAAATTCCGAATCTGTTATGGTTTTCTTTGTCAGATGTTTTTAGCTATGTCTGTAATGGTTCGAACAAGGACTTCATCTTGTTCCTTCCGAACTTCCCCCTCAGGCTACTGATATTTCAATGCTCTCTTTCTAACACAAGTAAATCCGCGGTTTCCATAATCATTTCTCTGATTTTTTCCAGTTTTATATTTCTTATACTTAACGTAATTTCATGACCATGTGGTTTTTCTAAAACTCGGTAATCCTTCCGTTTCTTTCTTTCTTTGTGCTAATAACGCTTATCAGGAAGAAATACCAACTGCTTCAATTTATCTCTGCTATACTTTTGCGAGAGTCTCATTTTTGGTTATTTGTGATGTGAGCGGTGTTTCGTGAAGACCACGTGCTCCCGTGTGATATGCCACGACAGTTTTACAACTAGTATTTCGAGTTTTGTGATTCATTATTTTTACTAAACTACAGAGAAGTATGAAAGCAATTAAGAATGAATTTTTTTATTAAATTATTGCGTGATTGCTTTCCGAGATCCAAGCCGTCTGGTCGGATCATTTCGATGCTGCGTCTCGTGCACCTGCTGCTCGGTGAGTGTCCCTATGCTTGGCTTCCATGTGAGTCTGTGTAATTCTCAACTATAATTTATTTTATCTTAAAAGTACTGCTTTTCACAAAATGAGGGGAAATATTTATTGTGGTGAATGAAATGTCAGCTGTTTAGAAGACAACCAGTGGCATGGTCTTTTTTTTTTTTTTTTATTATGAAATATCCCTCCCCCCATTTGTGCTTCTAGGAAATAAATCCAATCTTAAGTACAACTGCATTAACACATTTTTCAGCAAACGCTTCCCTTTTTATTCAAATAATTTTATTAGTGATTGCTTTCTCCTATATTCAGATGCTATTAATAAAATTCAGTTGTGCAAAAACCATTCATCTAAGTTTCATATCTAGGTGACATGAAAAGAAGTTCTTAATTTCAAATAGATTCATTATGACCTGGTCTGAATACAATTTACTTGACTTGAATGTTCAGACAGGTAATCATTTTTGAGAAATTCTAGTAAAGCAAACCGTTCTGCTCACTCAATTCAGTATTCCTCTGGGCTAAGGAATTGATATTTCATTCAGAAAATTAAACTTTTATGATAAAATTAAACACGTTTGTCTATATTTCATGAACTTAAGCAGACAGTAAGCATTCTAGGTCCTTTTGTTCATTCAGTACGTTTAGTGGATGGTTTCGTATATGTATATAGATTTCAATTTATTCAAGGATGCTCATGATAGGGCCTTTCGAAATTTATGGAGTATCTACTATGAAGTCTTATGGCATTAATGGGTGGGAGACCCCGAAGGCCAGGTTCAGCTGCCTAACTGGAAAGGTTTTTCATATCCTTCGCGCCCGCAGGCACCTGTCCTTCGCGAAGTGTCTGTATTAAGTGTAGGTGATTGTAATGGTTTGCGTGTGTAGTGTAGTGTCATGTTGAAGATGATGGGAGAAGGGAGAGGGTGAAACCGGGTGCCGCACACAGCCTACTCCGCTCGGAAAGCACCAAGGCGGCCGCCGAGCTTAACGTCCCCATTCGACTGACGGATCACCATCAACATTTGGTCCATGTTCTTACTCCATGAAACAAGTCGGAGAAATTTGGAATCCAGGACATAAATGCAAAGACTTGTGATCAAGGACTTTGCACCACCATCCTTCTTATCCAGTCTGCCGTAAGGAGAAATTGTCAACAGCGCGTGACGTACACGGATGGTTACCTATCCCAGTACTGGCCACGCAAGACGGTACTTCAGTAATATGTAGAGCATTGGTATATCCTCCGCGGCACGACCGTTGTCAATATCTGCAGTGCGTGTTCAGTGGTGTTAACTGTGTGACGACGTTCCTTTAGGTGAAAGAAAATTAATTGGTCACTTTCTATATACATAACGTATTCTAGAAATCGAGTGTGGAAATTTCACTCAGTAATATTAAATACCAGCGATCTGGTTTATTATTGTTATTATGTCACTTGCTGATCTATGCTACTCTGCGGGCCCTGTGGAAATCTACATAAACATACATACTCCGCAATTCACCGTAAGGTGCGTGGCGGAGGGTGCACTGTACCAATACTAGGCATTTCCTTTCCTATTCCACTCCCAGATAGAACGAGGAAAAAAAGAATGCCTATATGCCTCCGTACGAGCCCTAATTTCTCTTATCTTGTCTTTGTGATCACCACGCGAAATGTAAGTAGGCGGCAGCAAGATCGTACTACACTCAGCTTCAAATTCCGGCCCACTAAATTTCCTCAACAGAAATTCACGAAAAGAACGTCGTCTTTCCTCCAGCGATCCCCAATTGAGTTGCCGGAGTATTTCCGTGACACTCGCGCATTGGTTGAAACTTCCAGTAACAAACCTAGCTGCTCACCTCTGAAGTGCCTCTATGTCTTTCTTTAAACTGATCTGCTGCGGTTCCCAAACACTTGAGCAATACTCAAGACGTGGTCGTATAAGCGTTTTATACGCGGTCTCCTTTACTGGTGAAGTACATCTTCCCAAAATTCTCCCAATAAACCGAATTCGCCTGTCCGCCTTACTCACAAATGTCCTTACATGTTCGTTCCATTTCATATCGCTCTGCAATGTTACGCCTCGATATTTGAACGACGCGACAGCATCAAGACACTCACTACTAATGCTGTATTTGAACATTATGGGAGTGTTTTTCCTACTCATGCGCATCATCTTACGTTTTTCTACATTGAGAGCTAGCTGCAATTCTTGACACCAACTAGAAATTTTGTATAAGTCATCCTGTATGCTATGACAGTCAGTTAAAGACGACACCATCCCATACACCACAGCATCATCAGCAAACAGCCGCAAATTACAACTTACTCTGTCCATCAGATCTTTATATAGATAGAAAATAATAGCGGTCCTATCACACCCCCCTGGGGCACGCCTGACGATACACTCGTCTCTGATGAACACTCGCCGTCGAGAACAACGTACTGCGTTCTATTACTTAGGAAGTCTTCCAGCCAGTCACAAATCTGTGAACCTATTCCATAAGCTCGTATCTTCGTTAGCAGTCTTCAGTGTGGCACCGCGTAGAACGCCTTTTTGAAGTCGAGAAAAAAACAAACCGCCTGTTGCCCTTCATCTATGGCTCGCAAGTTGGGCAAGCTGAGTTTCACATGAATGATGTTTCCTAAACCCGTGCTGATTCATAGCAAGAAGCTCTTCCGTTTCAAGGAAATTAACTATGTTCGAACTGAGAATTTGCTCCAAAATCCTACATGAAACTGATGTCATCGATATTGCCCTGTAATTGTGTGGGTCATTTCTCTTTCCTTTCTTATAAACGGGAGTCACCTGTTTTTTTCCGATCACTAGGAACTTTGCTCTGAATTAAAGATTCGCGATAAATGCAAGTTAAGTAGGGGGCCAATGCCGCAGAATACTCTTTGTAAAACCGAACTGGTATTCTATCTGAAGCAGCAGACTTTTTCGTATTTAGCTCTCTCTGCTGCTTCTCTTCACCGGAAATACGTATTACTATGTCTTCCATTTCGGAATTAGTACGTTGATCAAATGATGGTACATTTGTGCGGTCCTCCTGCGTGAAAGATTTCTTAAAGGTTAAATTTAGAACTTCAGCTTTCCGTTTGCTTTCTTCTATTACTGCCTCGGAATGATCAACGAGTGACTGGACAATTTGCTTCGACCCGCTTATCGATTTTACATGGGACTAGAATTTTTTCGGGTTCTCGGAAAGATCTTTTGGTAAGGGATGGCTGTGGTAATTATTATATGTTTCGCGCATCGATGTTTTTATAGACGCACGAATTCCTACTAACTTTTGCTTGTCATTATTTGCGTGTCCTTTATTGAACCGAAAGTACAACAGTCTTTGCTTTCTCAGCAGCTTTCTAACATTATCATTATACCACGGTGGATCTTTTCCATCCTTAATTGTCTTTACTGGCACATATTTCTCTAACCCTCTCTAAAGGAGGCCCATTCATTTTCTAAGAGCGATCCTAACATCTGTTTATCTGCTCTTCCCAACAAAAACACGCTTCTAGCCTTCTTGATTGGTTTATGAACTTTGGTCACCATCGACGCTATGACGATGTCATGATCACTAATTCCTGTCTCTACTCAGGCATCGTTAGTAAGGTCAGGCCTGTTCGTGGCTATAAGGTCTAAAATATTTCCATTGCGCGTGGGTTGCCGGTTTAACTGCTTAAGACAGTTTTCGGAGCATGTGTCCAAAAGTAGCTCGCAGGACTTCTTGTCTGTGCAGCCAAAGTTGAATCATCGTACCGTCCAAAATATTCGAGAAGAAGAAGAATACCTCGCGTCTCTGCCATCAGTTTGTGACGGCAATTTTCGGAGTTAGACGCGTCGGGGCGAGAGCGGTGGGCGCATTGTGTGTGTGTCGCGCTATTGGACTGGGACCTCCCTCGCTTAGTGGAGGCGCTGAAAAGGCGGTCGCCGGCGTGGGGCGGTTAAAAGCCCGCGCCGCGGAGGGCAATAACCGCACTGCGACCACTTGCCTCGCCGGAAGTGGCCTCCTGCGGCCACAAGGGCCACTCGCGGTCTCAATGGGCGCGCTTTTCACGCAACGTCGCGGGTCGCGTTGCGCCGCTCGCCTCGCTTGTTATTATTATTCTGCCCGGGTCGCGCGCAGAGTAAACACCGCCCCAGGTACTGACGTATTCATAACCACTCGTAGCGGACTGCTGCCGTGGCCCACCCCGCCGCATCGCCACCTCAGCTTCCGCCGTCCACCCTACAGATAGTTTGAAACCTCTGGAAGCCCGATCAGAACTGAGAGATAGCGAGGGATCGCCTTTTGTACCTTTAAGAAAACATCAGAACGAAGAAATAAGGGGGAAAATTTCAGAGTAACTGATTGTTCGCTATGTACGTGAAAATATTGAGACACGGGAGTGGCGTGAATTATATTTAGCAACTTAAAAATAACAACAAAAATATGAAACTTACTGGCAGATTAAAATTGTGTGCCGGAACCGGGACTCGAAGCTGGGAACTTTGCCTTTCGCGGGCAAACGCACTATCGACTGTGCTATCCCAACACGACTCACGATGCCGCCTCACAACTTTACTTCCGCCAGTACCTCGCCTCCTACTTTCCGAACTTCACAGAAGCTCTCCTGCGAACCATGCAACACTAGCACTCCTGGAAGAAAGGATATGGTAGAGACATGGCTTAGCCACAGCCTAAGGGATGTTTCCAGAATGAAACTTTCACTCTGCAGCGGAGCGTGCGCAGATATGAAACTTACTGGCAGATTAAAATTGTGTACCGGAACCGGGACTCGAACCTGGGACAACTAAAATATGTTCAAAAATATTCAAATGTTTGTTAAGCTTAAGGGACATAACTGCGGGTCATCAGCCCCTAAACTTACAAACTACTTATGAACCATGTGACTACGTAGGCTTTCCCGGCGTAATGATTCATAATATTCTTTTCGGGTTTCCTGCCGGATCAATACGTCATCTGGACACAATATTTCGGCGGTCCACCTGGCCGCCATCCTCAGGTGACAGTGCTGGTACACCGACTCGCCCAGACTGAGTACAAGCATTTATGGCAAGGATGGGGCCCCTCCACGCCAACGTGGTGACCATCACAAAAGTTCTACTGTCACCTCCGTATGTGTTAGTTTTGCTAAGGTGGATCACGGGATGTGGGAACCGCGATGTTATCCGTACGTGTGGGCACGATACGGTGCATCTGGAGACAGAATTGGTCGAAAGGTATACGAAGGGTAAAGATACGTAAGGGCAGAGGAAAAAAAGGTGCCAAGGCAAGAGCCAAGGGAAAACAGCCTCTGCGACAGTGGGGTAGGTTTATAAGGGCAAATGTTCAAATGTTTGTAAAGTCTATGGGACTTAACTACGGGGTCATCAGTCCCTAAACTTACAACTCCCCGAGGGGGGATTCGAATCCCCGACCGTAGTGGCCGTTCAGACCGTGACTTGAGCGCCTCAATTCCCTTCGGCCACCGCGGGCGGCTTTTAAGGGCAGTAGCGGTATGTTATCTGCGACAGATCATGCAAGGTTTGGTAATAAGGGATATATCTCAGTACCGTTAACTTTGCTAGGTTTGTCATAAAGAATCAGGCCGGTTGATGCGAGGTTCTGCTGCAGCTGAGCTCCTGTGAAGTCTCCTGAGTCGGCTACGGCAGAATACCTGTCAACGTAGCCAAGTTTGCCATGATAGTTAGACAGTTCGGTCATAGAACTGGCTAAATATGTGGGAATGTGTAGGTTTGTTTGTTCAGTGCGCTGACTATGGTTTCCTTGCCTGTTGGTCAGCTGTGAGCTCAGCTGGCATTGCCAGTCAGTATGCTGTTCTGCTGGGGTTTGCCATATTCATCGTGATTGCGAGTTGGTGGTCCTTATGACCGTAGGTGGTTAGTATAGTACAAGCCGTGAGTGGCGGCCCCTATATACGCCGCGGAAGGCCGAGGGCGCGTGCGCAAAAATTGACAGTTCTGCCATCTACGTGGTAGAAGCCGGCGTAAACGCTATTCAGTAGAGACCGCTGTTTTTTTTATGTCAAACAGTAAATGGTTCCACATTTTACTCAAAGGAAAACCCTTGTCTCTGTTTATAATATTGTCAGTAAGACGAATTACGATCCCTTTAAAATGTAGTCGCAATAGCGAGACGTAGAAGCAACCATTTGTGTCTCATCATACTTTATGTCCCTCAGTAAGACAGTGCTCAGCTACTGCAGATTTCTCTGGTTGAAGCAATATTGTATGTCGACGGTGCTCAGTACATCGATCTTGAATTGTCTGACCGATGTAAACTTTTCCACAGTGACAAGAAATTCTGTATACGGCGGGTTTCCTCAATCCTAAGTCATCTTTTACTGAGCCCAGGAGCGCTCTAATCTTGGTAAATGGACGAAAAATACATTGGATGTCATATATTTTCAAAATTCTTCCTATTTTTGAAGAAATGCTTCCAGCAAACGGTAGGAATACCAGCGACTTGCAAGTTTCTTCTTGTGGTTCCCGTGACGGTCCAAACTGGAAAGCATGACAGATCTGTTGGTCAGTGTAACCATTCTTCCTCAATACCTTTCTCAGATCGTCCATCTCTTTAGTCAGACTTTCAGCGTCTGAAGTGGCAAAAGATCTTTTTGTCAGCGTACTCAGGACACCAGTGCGCTGGTAAGATGGATGACAACTTGTTGCATGCAAGGAGCGGTCCGTGTGCGTGGGCGTTCTGTTAATACAATGTCCCAATGTTCAGACACCATTTCTGTACACAATGACATCTAAAAATGGAAGCTTTCCATCTCTCTCGACCTACATAATGAACTTAATGCTGGGATGGAGGCAATTAAAATGGTCCAGAAAACGGTTCAGAGCTTCTCTCCCTTGTGGCCATACCATGAACGTATCGTCAACGTACCTCCAGAAACATGTAGGTTTTAAAGCGACGTTTTCAGCGCCGTGTCCTCAAAATCTTCCAAAAATAAATTGGCGACTATGGGGGATAATGGGCTCCCCATAGCCACTCCGTCAGATGGTTCAAAATTATTGATCGTTGAATAAAAAGTACGGCCTTCCGCGGCGTATATAGGGGCCTCCGCTCGCGGCTTGTACTCAGTCTCGGCAAGTCGGTGTACCAGCACTGTCACCTGAGGATGGCGGCCAGGTGGACCGCCGAAATATTGTGTCCAGATGACGTATTGATCCGGCAGGAAACCCAAGGAAAATATTATGAAGGGCGTGAATTATATTTAGCAACTTAAAAATAACAACAAAAATATGTTAAAAATGTTCAAATGTTTGCTAAGCTTAAGGGACTTAACTGCGGGGTCATCAGTCCCTAAACTTACAAGCTAATTATGAACTACCTTATACTAAAGACGACACAAACATCCATGCCCGAGGGGGGATTCGATCCCCCGACCGTAGCGGCCGTGCAGGCTGTGACTGGCTTACCGCAGACCGCTCGGCCACTGCGGCCAGCAAAAATGTTCAAGACAGTTAGTAACATAATACAGTGTTACGTAAGTATGGTGCGAGAACGTATGGGTGAAACAGTGCATTCAAAACATCTACATAAACACTCCGCTAATCTCATTTAAGAGCCTGCCAAAGGATTCATTGAAGCGCTTTTATGGTATTTCCTTGCCGTTCCATTCTCTAACAGCGCGCGGGAAAAAGGAACACCAGAATCTTTCCGTTTTCGATCTAATTTCTCTTATTTTATTATAATTACCATGTCTCCCTCTGTACGAGGGTGCTAACAAAATATGTACGAATTCGGAGATGAAAGTTAGTGAAAGAAATTTGCTTTTCAGGTATGATCTGCCTTGAGCAAACATAATTGTTTTTATTTTTTCCCAAACATGTTTCACTGGCGTTGCAGCATCATCAGTGGAATAATTATTGTATATTGTCTGTCAAATGAACAATCAAGTGATTATTACTTTTATGTACATTAAGTGTAGCAAGTACAGATAATTGTGAAGACAATGTAAATTGCTTCTTATTTTTATAGGTATACTAGGCCTACCTTAATACCACATGTCGTCGTATTTGTGGTTCTCTCTCTCTCACAGTACATCTGTGTATATTTTTGACATTTTGTCATCTGCAAACCAAACGTGTGGAGTTAATGGGATGAATGATTAACTTGTAAATATCGGTATATTTTACGAAAATATAGGAAGTCATTTTTTGTGTGAAAGAAATTTCACAAATAAATCTCCCTCCAATCGATGACGCCTTTCTGTTAATGATTTCCGCCCTAATTCGTGCACTATTTCTGTGACACTCTTTCTCCTATGTCGCGATGATACAAAACGAGCTGTCCTTCTCTGAACTTTCTCTACATCGTCTGTCAGTGTCACCTGGTGGGGATTCCTGGTGGGGTAGGCAGTTTCTTTAAAAGAACTGTTGCCAACTGTTCTAAGTGTTCTGCCAATAAAACGTAGTCTTTGTTTCGCCGTCCCTACATGATTTTCTATGTATGCTTTCCAACTTAACTTGTTCGTAAATGTAATTGCTAGGTATTTAGTTGAATTACGTCCTCTGGATTTGACGGATTTGCCGTATAAATCGAGTTTAACGGATTTCTTTTAGTGCTCACATTGATGACTTCACACTTTTCATTGTTTAGGGTCAATTGCAAATGTTCGCAACTTGCAGATGTCTAAATCGTTTTGGACTGCTTTTGATCTTCTGATGACTTTACTAAACAATAAACGACAGCAACATCCGCGAACATCCTAACAGGGGTGCCCACATTCTCTCCTAAATCGTTTGTAAGGATAAGGAACAGTAGAGATCCTATAACACGTTCCTGGGGAACGACAGTTATCACTTTTGTTTTATTCGATAACCTTGCTTTAATTACCTAGTAAAGGTTAGGACTTGCCTGAAGACGTGATATAAGAAAAAGAACCGATATAGAACACCAGAGGCTCCAGAATTATAGTCAGAGCTAGAAATCAGAATTCGACATATGTGTCTTAAGAGAGTTTCCGTGATCCCTATTGGGATTAAATACCTCGGTGTCAGTCTTTAGAGCTCTAATTTTTCCTAAATGAACGGTTTTGGGCCAACTGCTCATCTTCAGATCACTTTTTTTACAATTATGGAGTAACTTGTCCCTTACTAAACACGATGTTCACTATCGTAACTGGTAGTAATAAACTGAAACGTCATGCTGGTTTTGACGTTTGTACGGATGAACAACGAAATGTTTTGTAAGCAATAAACGTTTTTCCTTACATCACTTGTAAGGGTCGTCAGCGAGAAAAAGTTTCCTAAAGGTTTCATATTATTGGATATGTGAAGCTTGTTGAAAGTTGCTAAGTACTGTCATTATGAAGTAATGGATGAACAAAGTTCTACTATTTCTGCGAGGTCCGTTACGTAGCTTGAAATGACCCGTCGTAGTGGAATTCCCGAGCGCTCCTAAGGCCCCTTACTGCCGAACGCGCGTTTGCTCTCCATCGGAGGTTCGAGTCATCCTTGGGCATGGGTGTGTGTGTGTGTGTGTGTTCTCCTTATGTTAGTTTAAGTAGTTTGTAAGCCTAGGGACTGATAATCACAGTAGTTAAGTCCCATAGATTAACAGACGCTTGATCATTTGTTGATATGTCTCAATAACATTTTTAAATTTTAAGCAATTAATCGCAAAGTGTAATTAAATATAGCCCATATATCACAATACAAAAATCTGATGGCAAATTTATGCTGTCAGATGAATCGAAGCTTCTCTACCGTCTTTATTTTCTAGTAGCTTTTTTGAGAGCATTTGTGCATTCTCATCACTTTCATGTGTTCTCATGTTTTGTTGCGAATTGAGTTAGTAGTAAAGAAGTAAGAGATTAAAACCTGTTGCATGATGGGGCGATTTCCCATAGACGTTATTGTTTCTGTTCTCATATCTCATGAACTATGAGTCGTACTGTGATATAATTTCGAAGGTATAATCTAACATCCAGTGTAGAAAAGAAAAGTGTAGCTGTGGAAGAAATGTCTAGCCTATAGTTTACACGTGAAAAGCGTTTATTGTTTAATTCGCCAGACATAAGATGACACTTGTGCGGTTTCGTCATTCAGACTTTCGCAAAGAGATGTAGTATCAAACAGACAGGATTATAATATCTCAGACCGTTTAAGCCAGCCACATTTTACTGACGAAACAGAGATACAAAGATTTAAAACGTCCAGTTAGATTTAAAGATATAAAAAAAGAGTCAATTGTCCGTTTGTTTGTAATACGAGCACATATAGAGTTTGATTGCGATCATGATGAAAGTTGGCATACTCGGATTTCAAAACAAGAGGAACAGCACTGCATAAATAAGATTTCGTACGGTGCGTGGCGGAGGGTACCTTACAACATACTTCATCATTTGATCGATGACCACGGTGCAAGTCTAAAATGTTCAAATGTTTGTAAACCTGTTGGACGAAACTGCTAGGTCATCAGTCCCCTAGCCGCGGTGGAGTAGCCGAGCGGTCTAAAGCGTCTCGCTGCGGACTGCGCGGTTGCTCACCGTGGAGGTTCGAGACCTCCCTGGGGCATTGGTGTGTGTGTGTTATCCGTAGGTTAGTTTAACTAGGGTTAAGTAGTTTGTAAGCTACGGACTGATGACCACGCAGTTTGGTCCGATAGATTTACAAACAAACAAACAACATCAGTCCCCTAGACTTACAAAGTACTTAAACTAATTTATACTACGGACAACACACACAGCCGTGCCCGAGGGAGAACTCAACCTATGAGGGAAGCGGCCACCCAGTCAGTAGCATGATGCCTTAGACCACGCAAGCTATAGTAAAACAGAAAATAAATAAATAAAATGACGTGGATACAACACTTATTTATTTGTGTAAGGTAATGACCAATTACTGGCTTTGAGAACAGCTGCAACTCTTCGAGGAACAGATTCGTTTTTAGTTTGCAACAGTATGTTACCCATTTTTATACCAAAACATGTCGGGGGTGTAAATCTGATCCTCATTCTCTGCTCTAAAACTCTTCACAATGCTTCACTAATGTTAAGACGGAACTATTGTATTATTCATGGGAGATGTTTGATAATTGTCTGATCTGCGCTGCGTGAAAGTGGTGAGCGATTGGGAAGGGGGGGGGGGGGGGGCGCAGCTCACGTGCACCTGGCAACGATGGCGAGTACATCTGCTGTTAATATAAATATATATAAGTTCAAAATCGGATTCTGATTCTGAGTTTTTGCTCGGAACATTAGTTTGACGAAACAAAAAGCATAAAATGTGCATACATGAAAAGAAGACAAAGTCATGGGGAATTCGCTTTAACCAAAGAATTTGATGATGAAAAATTCAGTAACTATTTTAGATTTAACCGTGATCAATTCCAAGAAATGTGTGGTCTCATCAAGAATTAAATTGAGAGTGAGGTATGCAACGCGTCAAGGCCGATTGGAACTGAGGAGAAACTAGCTGTGTTAGTAAGATGCGTCACCTATATGGCCTATACTGCATTATGTAATATAATATTACGATCGCCATTGGCAGAAAATAACAATTCAGCGTCTATAGAAAAATCTTTATTGAATAAACATAATAATATTCTAACAGCCAAAAGTTCTCTAATAACAAACAAAAATTGCATCTGTATATTAAATGTAAATATCGAAATTTTTACTAACAGAAATTCTGTTGTCCGAGAAATCATTAAGGAATGTATGCAACTCATGTTGATTTGAAACCGTAGCTGAAGTGCTTTGTTGAAACTCATAATTTTGGGATGGACTGTTGGAATGTGATAAAATGGTATGGGATGGACTGGGTTTTGGTTATTGTACGGGGACAATTCATGATATGATAGCCGCCGCTGCCGCGATGGAGTAGCCGAACGGTCTTAAGCGTCTCGCTACGGAGAGCGCGGTTGCTCGCCGTGGAGGTTGGAGTCCTCCCTGAGGCATGGGTGTGTGTGTTGTCCTTAGGTTAGTTTACCTGGGTTTAAGTAGTTTGTAAGCTACTGACTGATGGCCACGCAGTTTGGTCCGATAGATTTACAAACATTTGAACATTTTTGATAGCTGCTGATCTGTGATGGACTACCGGCCGCGGTGGCCGAGGGGACTGAGGCGCTTCAGTCACGGTCTGCACGGCCACTACGGTCGGGGGTTCGGATCCCCCCTCGGGCATGGATATTTGTGCCTCCTAGTTCGTAAGTAGTTCATAAGTAGTTTGTAAGTTTGGGGACTGATGATCCCGTAGTTAAGTCCCATAAGATTTACAAACATTTATTTATTTATTGTGATGGACTGTGGAGTTCTCTCGGGAATGTTCACCAATGAGGCCTCCAATTCTGTAACTACACGGAAAATGTCGTTTCTGACAACAGACTGAGCAGGACGGTGACATGTTGCTAGTCATCTGGTACATAGACATGAAGAAGCGGTACAGAGGATCAGCACTCGTACGGCTTCAATTAGTTTTTCTTCCATTGCCAACTAGCAAACACGATATGAACAGCCAGAGTCACCGCGGCTCTCGCAGGAAACTGCGTCCAGGAGGCTGCGGTCCGCAGGCTCACTGCGCGCAGCGGTTGCGTCACGTCACGTCACGCTGCGCACCAACGTGCGCGGCTCCAGCGAGTCGTGTGGCTCGCAGAAACTCACCGTGACTCACCCTGCGTCACGCCACGGACCTGCGTCTCAATTTCCGGCCAGTCTAACAGATAGTACAATCGATACTATAACAACGGGAAAGGCTGCCCAAAATTTTGTTACTCTGCTGTGACTGACCACTGCATTTCGAGGCAGCGTGCCAAAATTAATTTTTTTTTTCTTTAGTCAAAATTAGAAGTACTTTTCACTACATTTATTTTGGTTTCATAGTAAGTCATGCATGCCACCATTCTGTTGATTCAGACTATTACACACCAGAAAAATTAATAAACAGATGAAATAGGGAACGTGAGATGAAACATTTCGGCCAGGCTTTGGCGCCAGTTAGCAGATAGAGGTGGATCGCGCTGTCTACTCACTATGGCAGTGTTTATCAACCTTTCTGAAGCCGCGACCCCCTTTGCGAGTAAAAATGTTCGGCGACCCCCTAGGCCCGTAATAGTTATGTCAGTGATCGCAAATTCAAAGTATTTAATTTCATTTGTTAGATGTGTCTAAGAACTTCACAACCATTCACATCTGGTGAAAGTGGCAGTAGTGGAAACCAATAAATAAATGAAAGAAAAGACTTTATGACTACAAGTACTTGATATATGCTTTTGGTGTCATGAATAATAAGTCTCAATGTTTAATTTGTGGTGAAATGTCATGTGTGAGTATGAAACCATCAAAGCCGATGCATCACTCCTTAATAATTCTACGGTGCACATAAACTTTGCTTTTCTTCGAAACGATACTGAAAACCCTTAACCTGCAGCAAATTACTATGATGCAGTAATAAAGTGGTATTGAAATTAGTTGAGTAAAATTAATACTCCATTGAAAACTCCTTACCAGTTCAAATTACTATGATCGAGCAGTAAAAAGGTATTGTTATGTCTTGGATAAAAATAATATTAAGTCAACGATTAATTTTTTTTCTGACATAACAGTATTGGAACCTGTCAATAAGAATATTGCGACCAGTGTAAGTAACAGTAGCAGTACTTAATAAACACAGTTAAGTCGCTTAATTAACAAGTCATCATGAGGTGCAAAAACTGCTTCATTATTTCGCGTTTCGGTCGGCCCATCATAAAAAGTACCATAGGTACATTTTAACTTGAGACACTTTTGATGTCTGATTAAGGGCCACACGAAACGAGTCACAACATAGCTAATTTTCCACCTACGGGTGACTTGCTAATTAAACGATTTTCACGAAACCATGTAACTTCTGTGTGGCACTTCTGCCATAGCAGCTAAACGTCACGAAATGTAGATTCGCCATCGAACACGATGCTACTGCTTCCTCATAAGACCGCGACCACCCCTCCCCCCCCCCCCCCCCCGAGGAAGACTTCGTGACCCCCCCCCCCAAGGGGCTGAAAAATACTGCACTACGGTATCGGCAGTCATCAAGGGCAAACCTGCTGTGGGATGGGGTCTCTCATAGGCTAGAAATTCATCATAGAAAATTTTAATTTAACAGTGCAAAGTGAACACAACTTCACAATGTTAGATAGCAGTTTAAGTTATAGTTTCTTAATTGTGCAGTTTCTCTACTTCAGAGTTAATAAAACAAAGTGGAATCCCTTTATAAAGAACTTTAGCACGAGGGAAAGTCAAAAATTACCCGCAACATAAATATAACTTAATACTGAATTATATCCTAGTTTATTTTATTGTTATGATGTTGCGATCTTGCTATGAAAGTTTGTTGCTAATTCCTCCATTTGTCTTTCTTTTGTTGCAGATAGGTCACGGCCGCTCCATTAGAAGTTTGCACCATAGACGAATAACGAGCAGTAATCCGGTTTTTGTGGTCGGAAAGTGTACCATGGGCAAATATCCGTCAGAGACTGCAGCACAATACGGGAACAGTGTCTTGCCATAGCGGAGTTCAAATGTTTGTAAATCTGAGGGACTTAACTATGCTGGTTATCAGTCCCTAGGCTTACAAATTACTTAAACTAAGTTATGCTAGGAACGACACAAACACCTATGCCCGAGGGAGGACTCGGACCTCCGACGGCCAGGAACCACGAACCCCGCAGGAAGACGCCTTGGAACGGTCCACGGTCCGCGGTCCACAGCGGAATGTCTACCAATGGATCGAAAAAGCCTCAATAATCGAATTTGGATTAGATGCTCAAAAAGGGCATTCTGTGGACTTGAAGTACTCGAAGTAGGTACATATGATGCAATTTTGTTTTTCTATAACGCAAATAATGGCAGAATTGAAGTGCTGAAGAGAGTTGGTATAGACCCTGATGTGTTTACAAAAAAAGCATTTTACACCATCGACGACAGCAGGGTCAAGAAAGCTGACAGATCACTGTCTTACCTGCAAATACAGGCCAGGCAGATTCGAAGAGCAGGAGGATGAGGAGGAAAGCTGGAGGATGAGGAGTATCAGTATGGAGGCTTTTAAAACTGAGGTAAACTTACATCATGTGATAGTACGAGACAAAATGTTTGGACCTCATTTTCTCAGTTTTACATTTTTTACGTTATTAGAAGCCTTTTCTCAAAAAGTATATGCACTAACGCTATGAAATTTTCAGGATCTCTTCTCTTGGTGTCTTCCTGGAACTAAAAAATACGAGATCCTGCAGTTACATTCTGAGTTTTAGATGATATCATGTAGGAAAAATGTGAATTATTGATGTGCAGAATTAAAAACTTTGTAAATTATACAGTTTGTACCATAAATTAATAGTGCAGTTCAGTGGTCTTATAACCTTCTCAGAACACTACAATATATTTTTCAAATTAATTGCATGTTTAGAATTTGAGTTATGCTTTTTATAAAGACAAAGTAAAAATTACAATTTTCGGGCAAAATATTTTCCATGCGTATTATATTTTTCCCTAAAAATATAGCTCTTTTGCTTAACACATGCAAAATTTTAGATTTGTACATCGATAAATACGGCTATTATGAATTTTTCAAAAAATGTTTACATTTGCCAGTACGTCCCCCCTTAAGGGATCGTCGATTCACCTCGGACGAAGAAGTGAAGGACATGGTAGATACACGGCTCGCTGCCAGGCGAAAGCCTTTTCTGAGGGCATCACGTAGCTTGAGCAAGAATGTACTAAGTGCGCTGAAAAGCAAAGAGACTATGTTAAAAAAATGATGTTTATGTAAGTGTCCTATTTTTATCACAACAAAAGTTGTAGCTACATTGCGGATACCTTTTTACGTACCCTCGTACATCATTTGTTTTACCAAACTAGTTCCTCGCTTATTAATCTATCAGCCCCATGATCAAGAATCCCAATGACCAGGCTGTCGACGGGACGTTAAAACTTATGCATGATTCTTCCTTATGATCGAGAACCAACAACCTCCATGCTGCCTGCAGCACTGAAGACATAACTACAGAAGACAGTCGGTAGATGGACAGCTTTATTTAGAGACTGTCCATTTAACTCAGGGTGGTGAAAGCAACTACTGTTGGAGCCGCTGGAAGTTGATCCATAACAGTTTCAGTAAATTGCTCGCAAAAATTTCGTGCACTTTCTGCTACGAGTCATGTCATACAACTTAGTACATTTAGCATGATATTTCTGTTCTAAAGGAACAGAATTTTGATGGTCTGCCGTTCTTAATGTAAAATATCATATATTAATACGAAATTTGCGAGAATTTCCGTTTTCAGCTGCTCTTCAGTAGTTGGTCTATTATTTTGTAACACATGATAATTTATGCTGGACCGAAACTGGAACCCGGGTCTCCCCGTTTCGAGAGCGGTCGCCTTAACCACTCGGTCCCGCGAACAGGTTCCCCGGACAGACCAAAACTTCCGTATGTTACATTTGTTTTAATATATGTCTATATGGCAATTCCACATTATAGTTCTCTCCAGAAGTAGTTTAAAATTTGTTACAAGTTGTCACGGCTCAAATTACGCCACTTCAATTCTATTTTATAGGCACTTCGCGGATACTGAACTACAAATTCAATTACGTCTCATCTATGGTAACACAGAGGAGGGAGTGTTCAAATGTTTGTTAACCTTACGGGACTTAACTACGGGGTCATCAGTCCCTAAACTTACAAACTACTTACGAACTTCCTTATACCCGACCGTAGTGGCCGTGCAGACCGTGACTGAAGCGCCTCAGTCGGAGGGAGTGAAAGAAGAGTAAAGGAGTGACATCTTGGGATGTACGATGTTCTACCGGGTATCAGTGTCGTATTTGCACGATAGTTTGGTTACACAACTCGTAATCTTCATCTGGTGCCACCTGAAAAAAAAAAGTTCAAATGTTTGTTAAGCTTATGGGACTTAACTACGGGGTCATCAGTCCCTAAACTTACAAACTACTTATGAACTACTTACGAACTAGTACGGCACAAATATCCATGCCCGAGGGGGGATTCGAACCCACGAACGTAGTGGACGTGCAGACCGTGACTGGAGCGCCTGTCTCCGCGGCCACCGCGGCCGGCTGGTGCCACCTGACACTACTCCTCTAATGGACGTGGTTCAGTAGTTATGTCTGTGGCCTTCCCCCTCCAATGAGACATGCTGACTCGCCCTCTGCGGTCCGCTCCCAGTAGCTGCCGTCTGCTGGAGCGTTGCCACTCCATTTGCTATCCGATGTCGTTCTGGGCGATCCCTCTTGGGGTGTCTACTCCTGGGTGTTCCATCTTCAGTCTGGCCCGTCTGTGGCCAGCTATCTGCTGGGGCAGTGCCATTCTGTTCTTCGTCCGCAGCGAATCTAAGTCTTCTTTTTGCTGTCTGCGCCCGCCAGGCCCGATCCTAGGTGTTCCATCTTCGGTCTGGCGCTCCCTCTGTGGTCCACGCCCGCTTCCTGCCATCTGCTTGATCGTTGCCGTTCCGTTTCCCATCCTTACTGTTCCGGTTTTTCCCTTTGCTGTCCCCACTCGTCGGATCGGCTGCTGGAGCTTCCATCTTCGACATGCTTCGCTTGGCACTCTGAGAGTCTTTTTCCATATCCACGATTTCTATTCGAGGTATGCTGTAGTTACCCCATTGATTCTTCAACAATTACAGAGTAGGTTTCAATGATCTGCTTAACTGGCTGCCCATGTCGTGTTTCACGAGAGTATCTGTTACTCTTATCTCTAATGATTCCATTTTAATACTGTCGCAAAATCTGCGCTCGAGTCCTGATTTCATCATAATTCATATCATGATCTAGTTCTAGGCAGTGTTCAGGAATGGCTAATATCGTCACCTGTCTTAATCGGGTGTCTCTCATTCTCCTTGCATTTGATGTCTCCTATACATCGCCTGGCCGATGTAGGACATTCCACATCAACAAGTTATAGGTCCCTGGATTTTTCAACCCAAGGTCGACTGTAAAATTTCCCTCCATGCTCCCCAAGCTAATGGCTGGACAGAAAACATCTTGATGTTGTGTATCAGTACGATACTAGTGATTCTGGTAGAAATAGAACAAGTGTAGGGCATATATACCACACTCTTTGCTTCACCTTGCTCAGCCTCTGGGCCCTTAGTATAGGTGCTACATACTACAAACCATCTCAGTTTGTTTGATCGAATATCCATTTTTGCAGAACACTGTGTTAAGATGCTCTTTGTCCTTAGTCTTTCTAGATCTGACAGGGCACGTGCTCTGTGCGCCATTATTTTAAGAAACTCGTTCTGTGCGGTATAATGAAAGCTTCTGGGCAGCAGATATAAATCAGTGTGTGTGAGTCTTTGATACACACTGTGGCGAATTGATCCATCTTTTTTCCCTTTTAATAGTACATCCAGAAATTATAGCTGGCATTCTTCTTCAGTTCTATGGTGGCTTGATGTGCGTGTGGCAAAAGTGTAGATATTAAAGAAATTCACTGAGCCTGTCTTTGTCCAGAGGCCAAATCCCGAAAGTGTCATCTACATACCTGAAGAAGAACGTGGTTTACATCTGGCTGTCTCTAATGTCCTTTTCTCAAATATCTCTACATGAACATATTGTCACCTTCAGTATTCTCATAATATCCCATGCAGTAAAAATGTGGAGGTCAGTGTATGCCTGAACAGGTGCAATCAGCTCTAGTGAGTTTGTAAATGGGGCCCTGGTTACAGTGATTCCATATCAAAACTAACCATGATGTCTGAGTCTGTGTTGCGTATTTGCTTGTGGCGTTGTATGAAGTCTTCTGAGTTACAACTGTGGTGAACACAGTTCCCCATGTGTGGAGACAGCAGCTGTGTCAAGTACTTGGATGTTTCGTATGTAAATGTTCCAGTATTACTGAGAATTGGGCGTTGGGGTACATCCTCCTTGTGTATTTAGGCAGTCCATGTGGTGTAGGTGATACTGGTGCTTTTGCCTAAGTCTCTTATGACTTTTCAAGAAAACCTGTTTGCTTCAGGAGTAACCTAGTCTTCTTTTCAGTGAGGCCAATTCCACAGTTTCGTGTGGAGAATCCCCCAGGAGATGGTGTACCTTCCCATTGAACCACTGAACAACAGAATGGCAATGTCCCATCAGATTGCAGTGAGTGGGTGTGGACTACAGAAGGAGTGCCAGACCGAAGATGGAACACCTAGGAGCGGGTCTAGCTGGAGCATACATCAAAGGGAGCACCTAGAACCGCAGCGGACGAAGAACGGAATGAGTTCAGTCTCAGATCGCACCTGAAGACGGTTACCAGCTACGTAACCGAAATGTCGTGTCAGTACATTAGATTGCCGAGAAATCATGAATAGGTACAACAAATTATTGATATGGTGTCTATAATTTTCAGAGGACAGGCACCAATAGTTAACAGTTCAAATGTTCAAATGTTTGTATAGCTTATGGGACTTAACTACGGAGTCATCAGTCCCTAAACTTACAAACTACTTATGAACTAACTAAGACTAAGGACGGCACAAATATCCATGCCCGAGGGGGGTTTCGAAACCCCGACCGTAGTGGCCGTGCAAACCGTGACTAGAGCGCCTCAGTCGCCTCGGCCATCGCGGCCGGCTACTTAACAGTAACGGCCGTAAATTTAAGAAATCGAGTTACAATAAAGGAGTGACTTTTCAATCAACCATTCAAAGAACACACCTTTAGAACAAAATACACAATTCGAAGCAAAGATAGCTGTATTGACAAATGTGAAAAAAGAATGATTCCAACTTTATTTGCCGAAACCGGTTACCTAAATAAATATTATAGCGATCTTGGCTCCGATGTTTTATTTTCTTCTAATGACTTTTAAGTCGACACGAGGAAATTATACTTACAATAACCAACCCCCTCCCTCTTCTGATGTAATTGACTCACAGAAGATTGGAATAAAAAGTACCAGATGTTCAGATGTTGCTTCAGGCTTTCCTGACGGATTTCATCTAAATATGATTCTCGTGCGAGACGTCGGATATTATTGTCAAAACTGCACAATATTTCGTCAGTACACCTGGCTGACATCTTCAGGTGCGATGGACACACTACTGGGCCGTGGCCGAGGAATTACTATTTACAGGGAAGTGAATGCGCGTGCTTTTAAACCTGCTACAAAAAAATCAAATAAAAATAAATAAACAACTATCGCAACTGTTCATCGTAAATGTAACTTCCCAAATACCATTCCTTGTGCGCTATTGGCCACCGTTTATGGCGCGTTCACGCATGCGCATTCCTTTCTTTGAATGCTCTAAATAGGAATTCCTCGGCCGCGGCCCAGTAGTGTGTCCATCGCATCTGAAGATATCAGCCAGGTGTGCTGACGAAATATTGTGCAGTTTTGACAACAATATTCGACGTCTCTCCCGAGAACCATATTTAGAAGATGTTCAGATGTTTGTCAATCTATGGGACTTAACTGCTTGGTTATTAGTCCCTAGCTTACAAACTACTTAAACTAAGTTAAACTAACCCAAGGACAACACATACGCCCATGTTCGAGGGAGGACTCGAACACCCGACGGCGAACGGCCGTGCGCACCGCAGCACGGCGCCTCAGTGCGCACGAATATTCTGCCACGGCTGGTAAGTACCCGAGCAACGCAAGGTGCTAAGGTTAGTAACAGCTCACTCAGGTTCACATACAGGGTGTTACAAAAAGGTACGGCCAAACTTTCAGGAAACATTCCTCACACACGAAGAAAGAAAATATGTTATGTGGACATGTGTCCGGAAACGCTTAATTTCCATGTTAGATCTCATTTTAGTATTTATCTTTAAATGTAACTTGAAATAATTCGTGCAGACAAATGTCAAAATACCCAATTGTTTCGTTAGTATGTACTGTACTTCCTCGATTCACGTCATCAACACAGATTTTCTGTGAACGTTTGGGCAGGAATTGTCGGTGATGTCTTGATTAGGCCTCATGTTGTTCCACCTACGCTCACTGGAGCACGTTGTCATGATTTCGTGTTTAAATGTTTGTAGAGCTTATGGGACTTGACTACGGGGCCATGAGTCCCTAAACTTACAAACTACTTATGAACTAGCTAAGACTACAGACGGCACAAATATCCATGCCCGAGGGGGGATTCGAGCCCCCGACCGTAGTGGCCGTGGAGACCGTGACTGAAGCGCCTCAGTCCCCTCGGTCACCGCGGCCGGCCCATGATTTCATACGGGATACTCTACCTGTGCTGCTAGAACACGTGCCTTTACAAGTACGACACAACATGTGGTTCATGCACGATGTAGCTCCTGCACATTTCAGTCGACGTGTTCGTACGCTTCTCAACAACAGATTCGGTGATCGATGGATTGGTAGAGGCGGACCAATTCCATGGCCTCCACGCTCTCCTGACCTCAACCCTCTTGACTTTCATTTACGGGGGCATTTGAAAGCTGTTGTCCACGCAACCGCGGTACCAAATCTAGAGACTCTTCGTGCTCGTACTGTGGACGGCTGTGATACAATACGCCATTCGCCAGGGCTGCATCAGCGCTTCAGGGATTCCATGCGACGGAGGGTGGATGCTGTGGTGTCGCACTTCTAAAGTACGCGCCACGTACTTTCGCCGCGCGCCGCCATGCACGCAAACGCGGCGTTCTTACGACGTCGGCCACGAGCGCCCTCTGCTGCTACCCCGCTCGTGGCCACCACTGAACTGCATCACTTGGGAATCAGATAGGCACCAGTTAAGATTTGGCTATCGGATAGGCACTAGGACTCATCAGTAGGCAGGCCTCTCTCTAGTTCAACTATGTATCAGCATTCTGCAGTCTTGAACTTTGTAAAAGAAAAGTATTATCTTATTTAATAATGATTGTGCAGCCAAGATCGTATTTTTCATTTATTATGTTACCGGTTTCGGCGTATTCGACGCCATCTTTATGTTTAACGATCCCTCAATCTGGATGTACTCTTTTAGTATATAAAAATGTCGTGAAATTATGTAAATTACGACAGGTCTGAAGATGGCGTCGAGTACGCCGAAACCGGTAACATAATAAATGAAAAATGCGATCTTGGCTGCATAATCATTATTAAACAATTATAGATCGTCCCATTGAACTATGAGTTCCTTATATATTATCTTATTTCTATGAAATATAAAACTTGTTCTAATTTAACCTAGTGTTTCTAGTTTCTGCTGTCCCACTGGCTGGTCACCTCCGTACGGAGGTCTTTTTCTACTCGGCCACCGACACCTACGACAACTGGCGGAACGAGATACAAAAGATGCATGTATCCTCGCTAACGGAGGACATTTCGAACATTTCCTGTTCAAATGTTTGTAAAGCTTATGGGACTTAACTACGGGGTCATCAGTCCCTAAACTTACAAACTACTTATGAACTACTTACGAACTAGGACGGCACAAATATCCATGCCCTAGGGGGGGGGGGATTCGAACCCCCGACCGTAGTGGCCGTGCTGACCGTGACTGGAGCGCCTCAGTCACCTCGGCCACCGCGGCCGGGAACATTTCCTGTAACAAAGTGTTTCACGTCACGCTGGTACGTTCTGTTGCTGTGTGTTTCCATTCCATGATTAATGTGATTCGAAGAGAAGTAATAAAATGAGCTCTAACATGGAAACACGTGTCCACATAACATATTTTCTTTCTTTGTGTGTTAGTAATGTTTCCTGAAAGTTTGGCCGTAGCTTTTTGTAACACCCTGTATACTTTCTCACTCTGCCATGACATAATCTTTACCAGAAGCTTCGAGTAAGCCCATTCCAGTGGAAGACGGTCCCCGAATCAATGCTGGTGAGAGAAACCACGACACAGTCCACGCAAACGCTGTCAGAAGTCGGTGCTTAGGAGAGGTGGTGGTTTCGGTGGAGGGGGGGAGGGGGCGTGGCCTTCACTGTCGCAATTAGCGCAGCCTGACAGGGGGGGAGGGTCTAATGAGGGCCCGGCGCCGGTATTTGCAAACGGCGTGAAAACTAGCGGCCGCATCCACGACGGACGCTAAGACGCCGCCGCCCGCCCCGCCCCCGCCATGCAAATGAGCGACGGCCCCAAATTAGATTCCGCTCTCTGCCTGCCAAGCCGCCGGCGGAGATCCAGTTTTGTAAGATAATTACTCGAATTTCGCAGCGTGACGGAGTAAATAACAATTACGGCGGATACGAGAAGCGGCCGGCTCGGAGACTTCCTTCCCATTCGGGGCGGCGACTTAGTTATCCCTGACTTGTGGCTTAACGAACCGGGCGCAAGAAAGTTTAAAGGCGCCGGGGGTTCTTCCCGAGTGGAAGGGCTCCATTTTCCTCAGGGAGAAACGCAGTTGATAATTAGAAATGCCGATACCTTAATGTTTTTGAGACTCCCTGCAAATAACGGACCGGGTGGTTACAATTAAACTTCAGCTACTAGCCGAGAAACTGTGTCGACTGTAAGTATCGTATGGCAGCGGAACGTGGTAGGTATGCAGATGCGTGCCGGCCGCGGTGGCCGATGGGACTGAGGCGCTCCAGTCACGGTCTGCACGGCCACTACGGTCGGGGGTTCGAATCCCCCCTCGGGGGTTCATAAGTAGTTTGTAAGTTTAGGGACTGATAACCCCGTAGTTAAGTCCCATAGACTATACAAACATTTGAAATATTTTTGCAGATGCGTTAATGCAGAACCGATTTAAGCTGGAAAAAGTAGTTCGAAACGAGGCCGCTAGGTACAAATTTAGCATTGTATCCTCTTTGTATACAGGGTGGTCGGAAATTCCCATTTCAAACTTCTAGGACTTGTAGAGGGTAGTGAGTACATAACAGTATGAATAGGAAGCCATGTCCGGAAAAGTATCGTCTCCCTTCTACGACAGTTGAGGTGGAACGACTCTGATGTATAGCTTGCAACTGAGTGTTGAAGCTTTAAATGTGGCCGTGTCAGACTCCGTAATTATTCTCGAGTCGTCTGCTCGTCACCATAAAAATTATTAAGTTTGGAAAAAAAATAACTTTTCAAGTTCTGAATCTTCTATACCAGGTCCTTGCGCATTCAAAGAAGCATAGTCAGAAGAATTTCTTTTATTTAGACTCTCGCTGCTGATCGGGTATACTTTTAAAATTATTGTCCAGTTTTAACTGTCAAACTAATGTTTATACTAGTAAACGTCGTGTTGGCCACAGTGATTCTATATATCTTGTTGATAGTAAATCGATCGATGTAGGCGAAAAATTAACAAAGTCTTCCTTTGACTTAACTGTCAAACATCAATTAAATTTAAATAAAATATCTTCTCAAAAAATAGTAGAACCTTTAACAGGAAATAATTCTCAATTACTGTTCATGTAATATATATGGTAGATCTCTTCAAGATAAATAAATGATGTTGGCGAACACGTAGTTAAAGTTTAAATACGACTTTTCAAAATGTTCAAATGTTTGTTAAGCTTATGGGACTTAACTACGGGGTCATCAGTCCCTAAACTTACAAACTATTCGTACTTATGAACTAGCCAATACTAAGGACGGCACAAATATCCATGCCCGAGGGGGGATTCGAACCCCCGACCGTAGCGCCTCAGTCACCTCGGCCACCGCGGCCGGCAATACGACTTTTATTACACTTAACATTTACAAGTCGGAAGTCAAGAATGAACTGTCATAATGTATTTGCTCAAATTTTAGGAAGATTTCGTTGACAATGTAAATAAGGGCGACGATAACCGCAGATAACACAGTCTGCTGCAAAACTGAGCTGATGTAAGGTAATAGCGGAAACAATAATTCGTCGCACTACACAGTTTGAATTCAGATGTGTAACTGGTCAACGTCTGCTTAGGGACAGAGAACCGTCTGCACAGGACGCTGTAGAGACGCCAGGTGGGATGGGGAGAGTGTACCACAACATGCTTTGGAGGTACAATGTGTGTAACGTCGGTGGTGGTCGCTACACCGAGCCACTGTTGTAATGCAGCAGTACGTTGCGGCTGGTGCCGTAGATGCTGGTTTCTTGTTGTTGTCGCCTAATGTAAACCATAAGGTCTAAATTGTAATGAATAAGCGTAAATAATAACGGAACGATTCAGTACTCTTTTCAAGTTGATTGCAACAATTGTACTGGGCCATGCCTAATTACATTCCTCAAGTAGGAGTGCATGAGATAATCATCTGACTTGAAACCGTCGTGGAACGGAAAGGATACATTACCGGACATGGGTTCCTGTTCAAAATGTTGTGTAAACCACCCTCTAAAAAGTTGTATAAGTTTGTAACGGGAATTCCCGACCACGCTGTATAAAGCCCTGTATAAAGAATGTAGCGCCAACTCAACGGCGGCCGCCATGTTTGGCTAAGTGGCTGGTATACTCCCGCAATGCACCACAAACATTACAGCGAGGTTATACTCACTATACGATGGTATTGTAAGTACAAATGATAGAGAAGCAGAAAAAATATACACCGAAGCAAGACACAATCAATAACTTCGCTACGCGAGAGCAATGGAATCGTATATTTTTAAATGGGCATCAATCAGCAATTTGATTTTTAGTTCGAAATTGATTCAGTTACTTCGTATATAGTTGTACCAACTGGCATTAAAAGTGCTACGGCCACCAGTTAATGTGTACATAATGAGGTACTGAAAAACGGTGTTAGTTTTACAGAGGCATCAGTGGATGACTCCTGCCCTTTTAAAACAAACGAACTACGAATTTCGACTCATGCCCTTTCCAAATGGACCGTAGGTGGCAACACTAACCGATATTGCGTATCGGTAATGCATTATATCGTATCACTAGATGGCATTACTGTCGCTGTTGATTGTTTGGACTTGTTTTTTGTTGTCCTCCTTTTCCAAGCTGTTAAACGTAACACATTTCTTCTGGGACTCAAACGTGGCCAATTAACTGAGCCAAATATACCAGACTACCCATAAGGAAAGGTTCCAGTTAAGTCTAATACAATAAAGGACTTGGAAAAAGTGTAGCGTTATCTACCTGACGAAAACACATGTCTGTGAATAAATTATGAAGAGGCCTGTAGCGAACGGCAACCGAGACCATGAGTAAGGGATTGTGAAATATTGATTTTTGTTGTAAAATTGTGCATAGCTGTTGTAAAATGTAGAACTGTACGCTTTATAGATAACGACACTAGGAAAAAAGGATTATAAGATTTCAAACTTTTTTTCGTGTATTTAATTTTTAATTTTTATAGATGTATCAGTTTGCAACCTTTAACAGTTAATAAAACAATTAAACTATTTTAATATTACATTAGAAATCCAGTCTTTTGTTAAAAATAGATGTTTTTATAAAATATATTGCCGATGCACCTTCAAGTGCTACAGTTGGACGTCTTTTTCCTACCGGGAAAAGATATTTTTACTCCCAAACACGCCTAACATTCAGATGGGAATTTTAATATTTTAATGTTTCTTAAAGACAATATGTACCTTACGTCAAATGATATTCAGTAAAGTTACATATTTTGAGTCTCCCGTAAATTTTTTTATTGCTAAATTATCAGTATTATTATTATTATTGTTTCAAACTAAGCTTTATGTATTACTAGGAGGCTATATCCTGGCGGCCGGCCGCGAACATAAACAAATGACAAAAACCTTCATTTTGTACAAGAAGACTAATCATCTCACAGAAAATAAAATTTTTCCGGCAAAGCGAACGACTCTAGCGAAGGCGGTTTTGCAACTTTACAACGTGGTATGTGATTAGTCATTCTTTTACGCTCGCAGCCGAGTGCCACAATAGAGTGTCCGAATAACACTTTTTTTACTCCAAGTCCTACTTAAAGTTGACCAACCGAAACATTTTTCTAAATATCAGGTAGCGTAATACGTTTTATTTAATTGCCCACTTCAATAAATCAACAATCGCAAATATATAAATCTGGAGACTGAAGGCGAGTTGTCGCGAATGCACAGTACTTTTACGAGTTAACAAGTATTCAGTGAGGTGGCTCATTTCTTAGGATCCTTCATAATTCTTGAAGGACCTCCTTTTCCCAATTTTGCAAAAAAGACCAAGAAGAAGACCACGAGACAGATGGGACAGATGTTTAAGAAAGACAGCTGGGTTCCGTTGGCAACAGGAAGTTCAGGATCGAAAGAAACAGAAGAACGTCTCGGTCTTAGGCGGCAGTATTGCCTGACTCCGGGTAGATATTTTAGCAATTTGAAAGGTTCATTCACTTGATTCTTCTTTAACCCTGAGACGATTCCTTACGCTAAATTTAGTAATAGGGTCTGCTAAAGTGGAGAACACCATCGAGGCGAAACGTCGGCGGCGCCTTCGTAGAGCGCCTATGTTGGCAAAACACCACATGCACCACGCTTACGCATCCACCCGCTGAACTTAATTACAAGCACTGGTGGCTTTAAACATTGATCATTTGCCATGGTATTTGCTACTTGGTGATAATTTAATATTTCATCACAGTTTTCTTCGTAACTTGAGTGTCTCACTTGGCTCAATGACTTTCCGGATATTTGAACACAAGAAACAATAAGAAAGAATGAAAACTTGACAAAAAAGAAACCTCAAAAGGAAAGACATACAGCCTTATGTAACACAGATACGTTTGGGAAAAAGCAGAATTTTGTTAATCAAGAGGCCACTTTATCCGCACAATTTTGCTTGTATCTTTACTCAAATCATATACTTATTGCAACTTGAATGGATATGGAGCCATTGTCTGTAACGTGAGTACTCCATCGTAATTCTACATTCACTACTTTAAGCAACTGACACTTTCAAGCGACAGACATCACACGGATACAGTATGCTACAGTTGCGGTATAGTACCAAAAGACCGACATCGCAAAGGACGATAGTAGCGTGACCAGACCTGTCTTAAATAGACCATGATTCTATGTGCCGTACTGCCATATGTATCACGCATTCATAATGAGTGCGCCCGTATTTTAAGGGGGAACGTTGATGAAATTGACCAAAAATGTCAACATTCGGTTTATGTTTTATTTGTTAGTACAACTCATGGACAATAAGTTCCCAAGTTTCAATGTCGAATCGCATCCTAAGTGCCTGAAAATTAATTAAAAGTGTGACGCGGCCTCCCTGCCACGCCCACGTTTTCAAGCAGCACTTCAGTGCCGGCTCAGTGAATCACGATTCTGTGTATTACTTTCAACCAAACATCTGTGGGATCCATCTAGAAGGTCGTGATCATACTCTTTGGCTTTATAAATTATATTTTACTCTGTTCCGCATCTTATAAACAATGAAAAATTACAATTGCCTGGCTGTGGTAATAGGAAAGAGACAGCGTGGCGAATGGAGATTTGGGTGTGGCGGGAGACATGCATGGAAGAGTCCTCTGCAGTGGGGCTGATCACTGCCTCCACGGTGGCGGAGTGGTCAGTGCGTCTGCCTAGTAAGCAGGAGAACCAGGATTCGAATTTTCATTGATGCCGTAAGTGATAGCAAATTACGATTTATTTCAATAACAAATTAGCTGCATCGTTTATGACGAAGCAATTCTTTTTTTGCCTTGTGATATTGAGGGAGATTTATACAAGTGTTGGATTATTTCTTCATTCATTTTTGCCACGATCACAAAGAGTGTATAAAAAACTGGATAAACTGCGTTTGAATAAGTTAGTAACAGAAGACATGATAACAACGACAAAACAGCAATGAGGGTACGTCCGAAGTAAAAACATCTGCTGAAATGTGAACTCGTCTCCTAGCAGCTCCAAGCGAAAAATTAGTGAGGTGAATGGTGCATAATACAGTGATGAATCTCGGTTTCTGGCCGATCCTGCACTTCTCAAAAATTGTGTTCATGGCAAAACCCAGAATCCAAATGAGCATCTAAACTCTCTCATATGGAAACGATGCCCTAAAACCTCATTTGCAGCTGCTACAGTTGTCAAAATTGCATCTTATGATGCAGTTCTTGTATTTAATGATGGGAACGCCGGGAGGAGGAAGGTATTAGAAAGATTGGGCTTCAAGATAGGAAATTTTACTCAAGACATCCTGAGAAAAATACATTTACAGCGCGTCTCTGCAGCCGGAAAGTCATTTGGAGACCTGGTAAAAGAAAGAAGACAGACAACAAGAAATCATAAGGCACGCATTGAAGCGAAAGAGTACAATTTCGGTAGCTTCTGAAAAAGTGATACAAGGAAAAAAGTTAATTTGAACTTTGTATTGAGTTTCTGGAAAAATTGTTTTTTAAAGTTTTGTACTTTTTCCTCAGATTCTATGAGTGCTAGAATTATGAAATTTTGTACACGTATTTCTGTAAAACTAATACATGTTGTGGCAAGAGCAAATTTGGAATTCTGATTGCAAGCTGAGATATGGGGCAAAGTACTTGGAATTTTGCGTGAATTTAAAATTGTACTTCTGGAATTATAATTAAAAAATATGAAAATTCTCCTATTGGACCGACTCCAAAAACCTCATGAGAGAAACTTACAACAATATAAATAAACAGAACTTTTTGTAGAAATCTATTGAATTCCTTCTGAGAAAAAGCAACAGACATTATTTTTAGAAAGTAAGCTTGAAATTTCAATAAAAAATGTTGAACATATATAATCAAAAGATTTCAGATGTAAATATGTTACTTTCATGTAAAGTGTGGCCAAGTTTCATTGCCATATCTCCAAAAGTGTGTATTTGGTGCATTTTTTAAATAGTGTGTGGTTTTCATTAACGTATCCCCTTAAACAAACCACACACTTCTGTCAGTTGCCAATTCTGAAAAAAATCAATCGTGCGTAATTACTTAAACGCAGCTCGTACAGCTTTGAGGCTGCTGGCTAACAGCTTTGTCGCGTCCGCTGGCAGTGAATCATAGCTGTGTAGCCGGGCGATACAATGGGTGTAGTTGCGGTAAGGTCGGCTCGGCGGCAGGGCCTCCCCGGTGGCGGAAGTAAGCGTGGGAGCGTGCCCGGCGCATGCGCACTGGCAGGTCGCATTGTGCCCGGCCGCACGCGCGCGCGCTCCTACTTATTTAGCAACAAGCGATGTTAATCGCCGCCATTGTCCGCCCCGTGCGCCTCAGTCGCCGCGCCCCCGTTCCGTATTATACGGCACGGACTGGCCGTAATCACGTCTCGAGACATCAGCTGCTCCGCGCTACCACACACACACATACTCTATGTGATCGAAAGTATCCGGACACCCCCAAAAACATACGTTTTTCATAGACAACGTGACTCGCGGTGGAATGACCGCGCGCACTGAGGCGCCGTGCAGCGGGGGTTCGATTCCTCCCTCGGGCATGGACAAAGAGCTTGAATTTCATAGAGTGGCGATAGGTTCGCCATGTTTGAGGCAAATTAAACTGGCGTCCGCCATGATTTTTGGGGTATCAGCTGACAGATGGCATGCAACACCCACTCGAGAATTTTCTCTATTTACAGTTCCTCGTTTTAAATAAAGATAGTGCGGCTCGCACTCAGTGGTAGAGTGCCAGGCTACAAATCCAAAGGTCGCGGGTTCGATCCCCACCAGGTCGAAGGATTTTTATTTGTCACTTTCCACTTCTTTCACCTCTGGCAGTGTTGCTGACGTGAAAAATACCGAGTAACACCGTGGTTCGGAACCCACGTTAAACTGTAGGTCCCCCTTTAACTGCCTGGGTAAGTCAGTTCGAAGGTCGGAGGAAGGCAACGGCATACCACCTCCAAACAGGACCATGCCTAGTAAAGCACTGTGGTGTTCAAACCAATCTTCGGATTGTTGACTGATTTACTTTTTGACTGTTGAATACGGATGTGCATCACGTTCCGTCAGACTTTATCGCAGCTGCAAATAGTGCGCCTGGTAATATATTTCCGAAAAATGCGATAATGAAATATCACTAACCAGTCAGTAACACAATTCCAATTCGAAGTATAACGGTTAGCTGAGGTTTGTAATAACGACGAAAGTGTCGCTGTGAAAATATTTGTGTTAATTTCAATGCAAGTATATGGTCCAAGCGAGCTGCGAA
This sequence comes from Locusta migratoria, assembly GCA_026315105.1. Taxonomy (NCBI): domain Eukaryota; kingdom Metazoa; phylum Arthropoda; class Insecta; order Orthoptera; family Acrididae; genus Locusta; species Locusta migratoria. The sequence goes on along the minus strand of CM048749.1, from coordinate 241,083,523 downwards.
ACATGTAGTGAACATTAATTGTTATGACTAACAGTCATGACTATACATTTATATTGTGTTTACAAACTTGTAAAATTGCTGTCAACTGGTTTGGTTGTGAACTTTGGTGGACGAAATTTGAGTACAAAGACCACCAAGTAATACAGTTAAAAATGCGCCTAGATCATCTGCCACTAAAGCATTCCACGTCGAAATAAGGTATCGTTAATAATTTTCATTACTGCCATGCTGAAACAAGTAACGTTTGGTACGTGAAATTTCAGTACAAAGACGAAAGTGATAACAGAATATTGCAATAAAAATGCGCCTGGGTCAGCTGCCACAAAAGCATTCGATGCCGTAATAACGTGTCATTAATAACTTTCGTTGTTACCACGCTGGAGTAAGTACATATTTGTTGCAAAGAACGCAGATATATACAAGTGAAAAAATTCTGGCTGTCACTACAGCTTGCACACTTTGCACTGGTTACATGTCAACCTAGCTCGATCAACTACTATCAACAACAAATATGTTTAAAGAAAGTGTAGACACACAAAGGTATGAAACTTCCTGGCAGATTAAAATTCTGTGCTGGAACCGGGACTCGAACCAGGGACCTTTCCCTTTCGTTGTCAAGCGCATTACCGACTGTGCAATCCCGACACGACTCACGATACCGCCCCACAACTCCACTTCCGCCATTACCTCGCCTCCTATTTTCCAAACTTAACAGAAGCTCTCCTGCGAACCATGCAAGACTTGCAGTCCTGGAAGAAAGGAGGCTGTGACTAAGCCATGTCCACCATATCCTTTCTTCCAGGAGTGCTAGTCTTGCATGGTTCGCAGGAGAGCTTCTGTGAAGTTTGGAAAGTAGGAGGCGAGGTACTGGCGGAAGTAAAGTTGTGGGGCGGCATCGTGAGTCGTGTCGGGATAGGACAGTCGGTAGTGTGCTTGCCCGCGAAAGGCAAAGGTCCCAGGTTCGAGTCCCGGTTCTGGCACACAATTGTAATCTGCCAGGAAGTTTCATATCAGTGCACACTCCGCTGCAGAGTGAAAAATTTCATTCCGGGAACTCAAAGGTATGGTTTTATCAACCACAGGAACCACAGAGGAAGAAATATCGAAAAGACAAACCAACTCTAGGTAGAAAACAGAGCATTTTTTATAGCGTATACTTCAAGCGAAGTGAAGAATAGGTCATCTGAAGCTTAGATCCATTAATCCGGAATTTTGTTGGATTATAGAGAGACTAAGATCAAACAAGGCAAAACAGATGGTTTTTCTGCACGAAGTAATTGTCATTTAATCACTTTGACTCTTGTTTTTAAATGGTAAACGTACTTTAGGCGTATTTCAGCAGCAAAAATGGCACAGACAATATAGACTAAATACAACACAACACTTCAAGCTCAACAATAACGTATAATAGACAGACTCCTCTCTACTATACTGACCATCAAAAATATGGCGGCCGAGTTTACACAGGTTGCCGCAAAGAGCGCTGTAGGTCGTGTGACAGCCACTCTACGAAGTTCAAGCTTGTTGGGCATGGATGTACGTGACAGACGTGATTAGGAAACTCCACTGGCAACGCTGCAAGAGAGACCTGTATCACGATACGGGCTTCTGTCAAAGATCCGAGAGCGTACTTTTTGTTGTGGCGTAAAGTCAGCGCCACATGCCAGACGCACGAAAACGATCCTGAAGAAGGCAGCGGATGACCGGCAGCCGATCACACGCCGACACCGCACCTCATGGGGGGAACAACCACAGTCTATCACAGACAGTCGCGAAACTCTCTAGGAAAAAAATTGCAGCTGAAGCGATACTAGCGCTCCAAGCGGCCAGTAGAAAATAACAGTGGAATGGCATAATGCAAACTGAGAAGCTGCCGTTTTTAATGATGTTAATTTCATATTTCCTGGTCACTGAATGTTGCTGTCAACTTTGTAATACAATTACGAAAACGTCATTAAAGTAATATCACCGCTTCTGTTAATGGCGGTCAATAATTTAAGAAACTGTCAGTGCAGTGTAATTCATACAGTTCACAATGCCCGAGTCATATTAATATCGTCTGAAACCTTTTGAAAGCAGAAATGAATTGCAACCTGATGTGCTGAAGCATATAAAAGGAACTGATAATGATTATGTTCGCATTCTCGATGCGCACTGACATGTTGCACGAGTTTTGTTTCAGCGAATTTCGGACATTGTAATGCTTTGATAAGTACACACGATTTTTACATTGTAGGGGACTCGATTCTACAACGTCGCTTAAACCACCTTTTCACCTCGTCCTTACTTCTGTGCCTTTCGTGTACGGTACTTATCACAAGTTTTTAGCTACTTGGCAGGTATCAAACTGAATATCTTCAAGAAAGTGACGTGCTAACATTAACAGCTTATATATGGACATATTTATTTGTAGCTACGTATTCACTTTATCAAACTAGTAGGTAACCAACAAAATATATTAGTATAAGGGTGATAATTTTTGTGAAGCTGAGGTGCGAACGTAATGCAGTCATTCATACATTACTTTTATTCAGCAGTAAAATTGTGAAATAGTGGTCAAGTATTTGATTCTGTTTAACAGTAGAAGTTTGGACGTGAATGAATTTTTAAAGATTTACTTCTATGCCTAACAACAGTAAATGAAGACCTCTTATTCATAACATTAATCTGTTACTTTTGAGCATCCTTTGCAAATGAGAGATCCCCGAATTATATTTTTGACAGTTGCTATAATTTATCGCGCCACAAAAGCTCGTAAATTACAAGTTATTTAGAAAATGCTGCTTCAGTCCAAATACACATTCATTGCTCAATCGCTTCGCGGTGTGATTTTACGACCCGGCCGCTTGGCAGCGCTGCAATGCGAAGTTGCAGAAAATCACTGGGGTTCGACTCTGGCAGCAACCGAGAAGCGCGCCCTCCACAAGCAGCTTTATCTAGGCTGACATGCGTCTGGAAGGGCACTCCGAACTCGACCCCGAACTAAACAGTTACCCAGTGCTTTAGTCGGAAAAATTTTTAGACGGTACTCCGCTCGGCGGAATAAATTGTTAGGTGGTACTCTGCTCCTTCCACATAAAAAGAGTCTAATGGACATTTTCAGAAAATCATGAAAGTAAAGATTTAAGCATGTGAATACACTAACAAAATATAGCTATAATTGATTTGAAACTCATTTATATTGTATTCATGGGTTTAGTGTAGATGAGAATACCACCCATCGGCTTTGGACGACATCTTATCGTAACTATCAGGAGCGACGTTCCAAAAGTCAATAAGAGTGCGTGTTGCTTCCGGGAATTAAAAACTTGTTAATTGTTACTGGTGGTAAGGTAGTGGTTACCTGAGCAATTAAAAAAAATAGACGTTGATACTGGTGACTGTGTGGCGTCAATTGTTTTGATATTTACGCCTCGTTGTAAGATTGAACAAAGGTGTGATGTCTCACGATGGCTACCTGAATGCAATGCCTTAAAGATGGCTGCCTGAACGCCACTCCTCATTGGGTGCCTTCATGTGCCTTGTCAAAGCGGACAGGTGGTAGGCTCAGCTACACTAATTACGTATTAAAGATGTTTGGTAATGAATTGTCATCCCAAAGATCGTAATGGAATATACTGGATCAACACCAAGAAATTTTGTTATATTGCCTGAACTGATTTGCTTTCTGTGAATCGGATGGTGGCACAGAGTGGCATCAAAAACACTTTGGCCACAGTGGAGTGGACGAGGGCATTGAGGCGCTATGCTCCGATGCGCGAGACCGTTTCACCTCAAGGGTTCAAATCCTCCCTCGGGCGTGGATGTTTGTCTTTGTTATAAGTTAGTTCATAAGTAGTTTATAAGTTTAGGAACTGACGACCCCGCAGTTATGTCCCATAACCTTAACAAACATTTGAACATTTGGACAAAATACTTAGCGTTTGTAGTGGCTTATCTCTTTGGCGCAAGGTTCTTAAACGCTTTGGAGTCGGTAAGAAGCATGAACTCTGTCTCGGTTCAGACTAGTAGGAACTCTCCTTTGGCTAATGAGGCATTTGAGGCCAGTCAGATTCCATTAAAATTGTGTGAAACTCCAATTTGAACGCTTCGTCGGTTATGATCCCAACTCGAACGAACCTAAAACTTTCCAATTTTTCTTTCCGAAATCCAATTTTTTACAAATGTAAGACAGAATTTTAGCCGCTACACTAATAGCGAGTTTGAATTTTAAGGCAGTACTCCGTACCGCCCCAACTAAGGCACTGCAGTTACCACATACAGCGCAGCTAGCATCCTGCAAGAAGACGCCGCCGCGAGAACAGACAGACAAAGTTGAGTATTTTGTACACCATAGTAAATAAAACTTGTATTACTAATCTGTATAGCTGTCTTAGCTGTCCACGCATCTCACGCGTCCTGAGCAGATCCTTTCCCGAACTATAGACCGACGAGGACAAAACACTTTTAATGAAGAATCAACCAATATATTAATCTTCCTGGCAGATTAAAATTGTGTGCCGGAACCTGGGACCTTTGCCTTTTAATCTGCCAGGAAGTTTCATATCAGCGCACACCCCTCTACAGAGTGCAAGTTTCATTCTGGAAACATCCCTTAGGCTGTAGCTAAGCCATGTCTCCACCATATCCTTTCTTCCAGGAGTGCTAGTCTTGCAAGTTTCGCAGGAGAACTTCTGCGAAGTTTTGAAACTAGGAGGCGAGGTACTGGCGGAAGTAAAGTTGTGAGGCGGCATCGTGAGTCGTGTCGGGATAGCTCAGTCGGTAGAGCGTTTGCCTGCGAAAAGCAAAGGTCCAAGATTCGAGTCCCGGGTTCCGGCACACAATTTTAATCTGCCAGGAAGTTTCAGATCAGCGCACACCCCGCTGCAGAGTGAAAGTTTCATTCTGGAACCAATATATTGCTTCCTCCTATTAATATCTTGTGAAGCGACTACAATGATGAAGCTTAGAGATTAGGGTCCACTCGGAGAAATACTCGCAATTTTTCTCTTGATCCTTCCGCGACTGGAAGAAAAGGAAGTGACAGTGGTTCATAATGTACCCTCCGCCACACACCGTTATATGACTTGCGGAGTATGGTTGTAGATGTACACTATGTGAGAAAAGTCACCGTACCCCTCCAAAAATGTACGTTATTCATATTAGGTGCATTATGCTGTCACCTACTGCCAGCTATCCCTTATCAGCGACCTCAGTAGTCATTAGACATCGTGAGAGAGCAGAATGGGGCGCTCCGCTGGACTCACGGACTTCTTTCGTCAAGTGATTGGGTGTCACTTCTGTCAGAAATCTGAACGCGAAATTTACATTCCTAAACATCCCTAGGTCCACTTTCCTGATTTTGTAGTGAAGTGGAAACATGAAGGGTCACGGTCAGCAGTAAAGCGTAATGGCCGACCTCGTCTGTTGACTGACAGAGACTACCGACAGTTGAAGAGGATCTTGCAGTGTAATAGGTAGGAATCTATCCAGACCACCACACAGAAATACCAAACTGCATCAGGATCCACTCCAAGTACAGTGACAGGCGTGAGGTGAGAAAACTTGGATTTGATGGTTGAGTGGCTGCTACAGATCACGCAGATCAATGCCAAACGACGCCTCGCTTGATGTAATGAGCGTAAACAATGAATGATCGAACAGTGGAAAAACCCAGCACACAGTCCTGATCTTGATTTCCAACTTTCATTTCTCACGATGTGACACGTGACTGAATTATTTTGGAGGCAATTTAGAAAAATAGCTCAAACATGTTGCCAAAAAGGTTAAAAAGGGATTAAAGGGAAACTTACGGTACTTTCCGGTGCACCATGCATTTACTGTCATAGTCCACGCTTTGGCAAGAAATACGATGTGCAGCGTGTTTCTAAGATTGCACCAAAGCATTTTCCTTCAGACATGCTTATATTCTGAATATATTGGTTTAGTAACACTGTAAAAAGATGAACATTAGACATAGTATATATTGAGTATATATGAATCAGATTGGTTGTTAGGACCAAACAGCATGTTCCCAATTTCAACATGTTCGAAGACATTCAAAATTTTAATGAAACTGGTAATGATTATGAAGGTAAATGCTGTAACACACTGCAGTTCTAATATTATTATAATATTTCAGTTCTTGGGAATGTATCTCCGTTTTGTGCAGCACATAGATTTGCCAACACTCAACTGTCCCCTATCTGTTTATTAACTAATTATTGATGATTAATGCATTCTTTAATATTTTTATTAAGCTTTATTTTTATGATTTCGGTTTATTCTTATTCTGATTTAAGAATTATTGGTTATTATTTTGGAGTTGCTTTTTATTATTTTATATTAATTTTATTAAGTTTTTGGATTTGTTGTTTAACAATTACTGCAAGAAGATCAATTTACTTTATTCTATTCATTCTAATTTTTGTTTTTATTGTTTTATTATTATTAATTATGTTAGTTTGTTCTTTTTCTAGTTTAAATTTGTTTTCTTTTTATATATTTTTTTAGTCAAGATTGGTTCCTGCTTTCTTTTTGATTTTGGGTTGGGGTTATCAACCTGAACGTTTGCAGGTTGGTATTTATTTAATTTTTTATACTTTAGTTGCTAGATTACCTTTATTGTTGGTTTTATTTAGGATTAATGATTTATTTAATACTCTTTATTATCCTTTACTATTTGATTTTGGTTCTTTTTATTCTTTGTTTTATGTGTTTTTCCAACCCCCATTAACCACAGACATTGCCGAGGTGGGGTGGCTTGCGTGCCTCAACGATAAAAATAGCCATACTGTAGGTACAACCAGAACGGAGGGGTATCTGTGGAGAGGCCAGACAAACGTGTGGTTCCTGAAGAGGGGCAGCAGCCTTTTCAGTAGTTACAGAGGCAACAGTCTGGATGATTGACTGAGCTAGCCTTGTAACATCAGCTAATGTGGCTTTGGCACACAGCTACTGTGAACGGCTGTAAGCAAGGAGAAAGTACAGCCGTTACTTTTCCCGAGTACATGCAGCTCTACTGTATGAATATATGATGATGGCATCATCTCGGGTAAAATATTCCGGAGGTAAAATAGTCCTCCATTCGGATCTCCGGGTGGGGACTACTCGGGAGGAAGTGATCACTAGGAAAGGCAACATTGGCATTCTACGGATCGGAGTGTGGAATTTTAGAGCCCTTAATTGGGTAGGGAAGTTAGAAACTTTAAAAATGGAAATGGATAGGCTGAAGTTAGATATAGTGGGGATAAGTGAAGTTCGATGGAAAGAGGAACAGGATTTCTGGTCAGGCGAGTACAGGATTATAAATACAAAATCAGTTGGGGATATTACATGAGTAGATCTGATAATGAATAAGAAAATAGGAAAGCGGGTAAACTACTATCAGCAGCGCAGTAATCAAATTATCATAGTCAAGATAGATACAAAGCCAACACCAACCACAGTAGTACAAGTTTATATGCCTACCAGCTCTGCCAATGATGAGGAGATCGAAGAAACGTATGAGGAGTTAAAGAAAATTATTCAGACAATTAAGGGAGAGGAAAACTTAATTGTGAGACTGGAATTCGGTAGTAGGAAAAGGAAGGTAAGGTAAAATGGTCGGTGAATATGGACTGGGCAAAAGGTATGAAAGAGGAGATCGCCATGGAACATAACTTAATTATAACAAACACCTGATTTAAGAATCACGAACGAAGGTTATATACGTGGAAGAGACCAGGAGACACAGAGAGGTACCAGATAGATTTTATAATGGTAAGACATAGATTCCGGAACCAGGTTTTAAACGGTAAAACATACCCAGGGGCAGATATAGACTCTGACCATAACTTGTTGATCATGAACTGTAGGCTGAAACTGAAAAAAATGCAGAAAAGGTAGGAAAATAAGGAGATGGCACCTGGATAAATTGAAGGAACCTGAAGTTTTTGAGAATTTCAGCGGGTGTTTTAGGCAACAATTGATAGAAACCGGGTAAAATAAAACAGTAGAAGAAGAATTTATAGCATTGAGAAACGAAATAGTGAAGGCAGCAGAGGACAAAATAGGTAGAAAGGCAACACCTGCAAAAAATCCTTGGATATCACAGGAAATACTAAATTTAATTGATGGAAGGAGAAAATATAAATATGCAGTAAATGAAACAGGAAAAATGCAGTACAGACGACTAAGAAATGAGAAGTGTACAATAGCTAAGCAGGAGTGGCTAGAAGACAACTGCAAGTCAGTAGAAGAATGTAGAAATAGGGGAAGAATAGATACCGCCTACAGGAAAATAAAAGACACGTTTGGAGACAAGAAAAGCAGCTGTATAAATATAAAGAACTCAGATGGAAAACCAGTTCTCAGCAAAGAAGGGAAAGCTGAAAGGTGGAAAGAATATATAGAGGGACTATACAAATGAAAGGAACTTAGAGACAATATTGTAGGAAGGGAAGAGGATGTAGATGAAGATGAAATGGAAGATATTATACTGAGAGAAGAATTTGACAGAGCACTGAAAGACCTAAGTCGAAACAAGGCCCTTGGAGTGGACGACATTCCCGCAGAACTACTGAAGTCTCTGGCAGAGCCAGCCATGACAAAACTATTTCACCTGGTGCTTAAGCTGTATGAGACAGGGGAAATACCCTCAGACTTAAGAAAAAGGTAATAATCCCCATTCCAAAGAAAGCAGGTGCAGACAGAACCATCAGTTTAATGAGTCGTGCTTGCAAAATTCTAACACGAATTATTTACAGAAGGATGGAAAAGTTGGTAGAAGCCGACCTTGGGGGAGATCAATTTGGATTCAGGAGAAATGTAGGAACTCGAGAGGCAATCCTGACTTTACGGCTTATCTTAGAAGATAGATTAAGGAAAGGCAAACCTACATTTCTAGCTTTTGTAGATTTGGAGAAAGCTTTTGATAATGTTGATTGGAATACACTATTTCAGTTCTTGAAATCAGCAGTAGTAAAATATAGGGAACAGAAGGTTATTTACAACATGTACAAATACCAGACAGCGGTTGTCAGAGTTGAAGGGCACAAAAGAGATGCAGAGGTTGGGTAGGGCGTAAGACAGGGTTGTAGCCTTTCTCGAATGTTGTTCAGTTTGTATATTGAGCAAGCTATAAAGGAAAGCAAGGGGAAATTTGGAGAAGGAATTAAAGTTCAGGGTGAAGATATAAAAACATTGCGTTTTGCCAATGACATTGTAATTCTGTCAGAGACAGCAAAGGACCTGGAAGAGCAGTTGAACGGAATGGACAGTGTGCTGAAAGGTGCATATAAGATGAACATTAACAAGAGCAAAACTAGGGTAATGGAGTGCAGCCTACGAAAATCAGGTGATGCTGAGGTGATTAGACTGGGTAACTAAACAAGAAAGGGGATAGATGAGTTTTGTTACTTTGGCAGTAAAAAAACAAATGATGGTCGCAGTACAGAGAATATAAAATGCAGAATGGCAATGGGAAGAAAAGCGTTCTTGAAAAAGAGAAATTTGTTAACGTCGAACACTAAGTTAAACATAAGGAAGTCCATTCTGAAGGCATTTGTGTGGAGTGTTGCTTTGTATGGGAGTGAAACATGGACGATAAACAGTGCGGACAGGAAGAGGATAGAGGCTTTTGAAATGTGGTGTTACAGAAGAACGCTGAAGATTAGGTGGGTGGATCGCGTAACTAATGACGAGGCACTGAACAGAATTGGGGAGAAGAGGAATATCTGGCATACCTTGACTAAAAGAAGGGATCGATTAGTAGGAAACATTCTTAGACATCAAGGAATTGTGAAATTAGCGTTGGATGGAATTGTGTGGGCTAAAAATCGCAGAGGGAGACCAAGAGATGAATATAGTAAGCAAAGTCAAATGGATGTAGGTTGCCGTTCTTATGGGGAGATGAAGAGGCTTGCTCAGGATAGGGTATCGTGGAGAGCTGCATCAAACCAGTCTCCAGACTGAAGACCACAACTACAACAACATGTGTTTTCTAGTTTTGCTTTTCTAGTTAAAATGGCAGTTTTTTTTAATTTCATCTTTGACTTCATGTTGCAGCTCCTATTTCTGGTAGAATGCTTTTGGCAGGTATTTTGTTAAAGTTGGGTGGTTATAGTATTTTTCGTTTCATAAAGGTTCTTTCTTGTTTGGGTCTAAGATTTAATTACTTTTTTGTATTTAAGATTATTTGGGTGTGTTGTTATTAGATCTGTTTCTCTTGGTCAGAGTTATTTAAAGTTTTTAATTGCTTATTGTTCTGTTGCTCATATAAGATTAGTGAATTGTGGTTTAATAACTATGAATTGACGGGGATATATAGGTTTTCTTTCATTAATAATTGGTTAGGGTTAATGTTCTTCTGGTTTATTTTGTTCATCAAATATTGTTTATAAGCAGTTAGGTAGACAGAGATTGCTAGTTAGTAAGGCTATAATTAATTTAATACCTAAAATGTCTATTTGGTGATTACTTTAAAGATGTTTAAATATGGCTTCTACTCCATCTATGAATCTTTTAAGAGAATTTAGTTTATTAAATAGAATTATTTCTTGATCTTCTTATATAATTTTATTATTAGTTTTTTATCATCTTTTAGAGCTGTTTATACATTGTATATGTATTCTTATTCTCAATATGGTTTGTATTATTATGGTATTTATACTTGTTCTTTGGGTTATTTTTGTGAATATCATCTTTTATTTTTACATTGATTTCCTCTTAATTTATTTTTTAAACTTGTTGTTGTTGTTGTTATGGTCTTCAGTCCGGAGACTGGTTTGAAGCAGCTCTCCAACCTACTCTATCTTGAGCAAGCCTTTTCATCTCCTCATAAGAACGGCAACCCACATCCACTTGAATCTGCTTACTATACACGACTCTTGGTCTCCCTCTGCGATTTTTAACCCACACACTTCCCTCCAATGATAAATTTACGATTCCCCTATGTCTAAGAATGTGTCCTACCAAGCGATCCCTTCTTTTAGTCAGGGTATGCCAAAAATTCCTTTTCTCACCAATTCTGTTCAGTACCTCTTCATTAGTTATGCGATCTACCCACCTAATCTTCAGCATTCTTCTGTAGCACCACATTTCAACAGCCTCTATTCTCTTCCTGTCCGCACTGCTTATCGTCCGTGTTACACTCCCGTACAAGGCAACACTCCACACAAATGCCTTCAGAAAAGACTTCCTTACCCTTAAATTAATATTCGATGTTAGCAAATTTCTCTTTTTCAAGAATGCTTTTCTTCCCATTGCCATTCTGCATTTTATATCCTCTGTACTGCGACCATCGCAAGTTATTTTACTACCCAAGTAACAAAACTCATCTACCACCTTCATTGTTTCGTTACCTAATCTAATTCCTTCGGCATCGCCCGACTTTCTAAGACCGTATACCATTATTTTTGTTTTGCTGTTGTTAATGTTCATTTTATACGCTCTCTTCAACACACTGTCCATTCCATTCAACTGCTCTTCCAGGTCCTTTGCTGTCTCTGACAGAATTACAATGTCATCAGAAAAACGTAATGTTTTTATTTCTTCCCCCTGAACTTTAATCCGTATTCCAAATTTTTCCTTGCTTTCCTTCACCGCCTGCTCGATGTACAAATTGAATAACATCGGAGAAAGGCTATAACCCTGTCTTACTCCCTCCCCAACTGATGCTACCCTTTCATGCCCTTCGAGTCTAATAACTGCGGTCTGGCTTTTGTACAAGTTGTAAATAACTCTCCTTTCCCTGTATTTTACCCCTGCTGACTTCAGAATTTGAAAGAGTGTATTCCAATCAACATTGTCAAATGCTTTCTCCAAATCTACAAAAGCTAAAAATGTAGGTTTGCCTTTCCTTAATCTATCTTCTAAGATAAGACGTAAAGTGAGTATTGCCTCCCGGGTTCCTATGTTCCTCCTGAATCCAAACTGATCTTCCCCGAGGTCAGCTTCTACCAGCTTTCCCATTCTCCTGTAGATAATTCGTGTTAAAATTTTGCAACCATGACTTATCAAACTTATGGTTCTATAATTATCACACCTGTCTGCCCCTGATTTCTTTGGAATGGGGATTATAATATTTTTCAAAAAGTCTTGTCATGGCTGGCTCTCCCAGAGACTTTAGTAGCTCTGAGGGTATGTCATCTACTCCTGGGGCCTTGTTCCGACCTAGGTCTTTCAAGGCTCTGTCAAATTCATCTCTCAGTATAGTATCTCCTATTTCATCTTGATCTGCTTCCCCTTCCCTTCCTACAACATCGCTTCTAACTTCATTTCCTTTGTAGAGCTACTCTATGTACTCTTTTCACCTTTCAGCTTTCCCTTCTTTGCTGAGAACTGGTTTCTCATCTGAGTTCTTGATATTCTAAGAGTTGCTTTTCTTGTCCCCAAGTGTCTCTTTTATTTTCCTGTAGTCGGTATCTACTTTTCCCCTTGCTATACATTCTTTTACAGATTTGCATTTGGCTTCTAGCCACTCCTGCTTAGCCATTTTGCACTTCCTGTCAATCTCATTTTTTAGTCGCCTGTACTCCATTTTGCCTGTTTCATTTACTGCATTTTTATATTTTCTCCTTTCATCAATTAAATTTAGTATTTCCTGTGATATCCAAGGATTTTTTGTAGGTCTTGCCTTTCTACCTATTTTGTTCTCTGCTGCCTTCACTATTTCATCTCTCAATGCTACCCATTCCTCTTCTACTGTTTTATTTCCCCCTGTTTCTGTCAATTGTGGCCTAAATCTCCCTCTGAAATTCTCCAGAACTTCCCTTTCCTTCAATTTATCTAAGTCCCATCTCCTTATTTTCATACCTTTCTGCAGTTTTTGCAGCTTCAGCCTACAGTTCATGACTAACAAGTTATGGTCAGAGTCTATATCTGCCCCTGGGTATGTCCTGCAGTTTATAACCTGGTTCCGGAATCTATGTCTTACCATTATAAAATCTATCTGATACCTTCCGGTGTCTCCTGGTCTCTTCCACGTATACAACATTCTTTTGTGATTCTTAAACCACGTGTTGGTTACGATTAAATCATGTTCCGTGCAAAATTCTACCAGGCGACTTCCTCTTTCATTCCTCCTACCCAGTCCATATTCACCTATTATTTTTCCTTCTCTTCCTTTTCCTACTACCGAATTCCAGTCTCCCATCACAATTAAGTTTTCCTCTCCCTTAACGGTCTGAATAATTTCCTTTAGCTCCTCGTATATTTATTCGATCTCCTCATCATCAGCAGAGCTAGTTGGCATATAAACCTGTACTACTGTTGTCGGTGTTGGCTTCGTATCTATCTTGACAATGATAATGCGATCACTGTGCTGCTCATAGTAGTTTACCCTCATTCCTATTTTCTTATTCATTATCAGTCCTACTCCTGTAATAGCCCCAACTGATTTTGTACTTATAATCCTGTACTCACCTGACCAGAAATCCTGTTCATCCTGCCACCGAACTTCACTAATCCCCACTATATCTAACTCCAACCTATCCATTTCCCTTTTTAAATTTTCTAATTTTCCTACCTGATTAAGGGATCTAACATTCCACGCTCCGATCCGTAGAATGCCAGTGTTGTCTTTCCTGATGATCACATCCTCCTGAGTAGTCCCCGCCCGGAGATCCGAATGGGGGACTATTTTACCTCCGGAATATTGTACCCGAGAGAATGCCATAATCATATGTTCATACAGTAGAGCTGCATGTCCTCGGGAAAAATAACGGCTGTAGTTTCCCCTTGCTTTCAGCCGTTCGCAGTAACTGTGTGGCAAAGCCACATTAGCTGATGTTACAAGGCCAGCTCAGTCAATCATCCAGACTGTTGCCCCTGTAACTACTGAAAAGCCTGCTGCCCCTCTTCAGGAACCACACGTTTGTCTGGCCTCTTCACAGATACCCCTCCGCTGTGGTTGCACCTACGGTACGGCTATCTGCATCGTTGAGGCACGTAAGCCACCCCACCTCGGTAATGTCTGTGGTTCATGGGGGTGGCTTTTTAAACTTAAGTATTTCTAAAGTTCTAAACAAATATTTAAAAAAAAATCTCAATGAACCAATAGAAAATAAATACGCGACTTAAGATTGTAAAAAATCATATAATTGATTCCACAAAACAACATTTTAAATTAAAATACTTAAGTTTAAAATTATTTTTTAATTTAAAATATTGTTTTGTGGAATCAAGGATATGATTTTTTTTTCATCTTAATTCGTGTATTTATTTTCTATTGGTTCATTGAGATTTTTTTAATATTTGTTTAGAATTTTATTTTTTGTATTATGTATTTATTATTTAATAATTATAGACTATTTATTGAGTGGGAGATGTTTAGTTTAAATAGTTCTATGGTGGTAATGGCTTTTATTTTTGATTGAATATTTTTAATTTTTAAGTCTTTTGTTATGTATATTTCTTCTTTAGTTATCTATTATAGAAATGATTATATACATAATGAAAACATTATTAATCGTTTTAATTTTTTCAACAGGTCTTTTAATTATTAGACCAAATTTAATTAGAATTTAATTGGGTTGAGATGGGCTAGGTTTAGTTTCTTGTTGTTTAGTTATTTATTATCAGGATGTAAGGTCTTACAATGCTGGTATGTTAACTGCTTTATCTAATCATATTGGTGATGTTTCTATTTTGATTTCTATTTCTTGAATATTAAATTTTGGTAGTTGATATTATATTTATTATTATGATTTTATTTTTGATACTTTTGAGATAAGGATTTCTTACTTTATTAATTGTTTCAGTGGCTATAACTAGGAGAGCTCAAATTCCCTTTTCTTCATGACTTCCAGCTGCTATAGCTGCTCCTACTCCTGTTTCTGCTTATTTAGTTCATTCTTCTACTCTTGTTACTGCTGGAGTATATTTGTTATTTCGTTTTAATCCTGTATTAATAGTTTATGATTTTGGTTCATATATTCTTTTTATGGTTTTTTTAACTATATTTATATCTGATGTTGGAGCTAATTTTGAATCTGAATTAAAATGATTATTGCTCATTCAACTTTAAGTCAACTTGGTTTAATAATAAGAATTTTATCAATAGGTTATTCTGATCTTGCTTTTTTCATTTATTAAGTCATGCTTCATTTAAGGCTTTATTGTTTATGTGTGCAGGTTCTATAATTCATAATTTGCTTGATTCTCAGGATATTCATTTTATGGGTTTTATTGTTCATTTTATACCTGTAACTTCTGTTTGTTTTAATGTTTCTAGTTTGTGTTTATATGGTATACCTTTTTTGGCTGGTATTTATTCTAAGAATTTAATTCTTGAGGTTGTTTGTTTAAGTTGAATTTTTTTTTAAAAATTTTATTTTGTCTATTGATTTAACAGCTTCTTATTATTTTCGGTTGTTTCATTAATTTGTTATCTGGTGTTAATAATTATTGTTCTAGATTAATGAACTGCAGCAACCAGTTGCTTGTGGTTATTTATTTTTTTAACTTTAATGACCGGTTTCAGGCGCTTGAGTGCCCTTCTTCTGGTCTCCATACAGACAAACAAGTGCATTGGTATACAATAAGGCCATAGAACCAATAAAAGTCGATTACAGATATTTGAAGCAGTTTCAAACCAAATAGATTGTAATTCATATAATTGAATAAAATTAACACATTTTTGTACTGTTGCTTAACAAATATACATGCTAGTGGTGGAATCAACGCTAAGTGCAAAGATTATGGAATGAGTAACAATCAGCTGCTAACAAAGTGTCTATGGATGAGGCTTATAGTAAAAAAGTAACGATAAATAAGGGAGAAAACAGGCTATGGGAAAACAGTAATACTCAAAGTAGTTGAAGAAAAGCATAAAGAGAGGAGCAGGTGACTGACAAATCAGTCGCTTAGCAGATTAAAATTCAATAGTCTAGAAGTACAATGATAAGTGGCGCCATAGGCGGAATATTTCAGAACTACCAGCTGACACAGTAGTAGGATGCTTAGAATGTCACTGTCAGGGCATCTGTCAATATAAAGAATTTGTCATTGTGTCTATGGATTCAAAATTTAATGGGTATAGATTGATGAAGTGATTATTATACAACAAATAAGTTAAGGATGTGGGTTATAAGTTCACACATCTTAAAATTTATAACCCACATCTTTAACTTATTTGTTGTATGTAATTGTAACTCCTGAAGCTAGTAGAATTACAGTGTTAAGAAGTGGAATTTGTATTGGGTTAAATGGTTGAATTCCTATGGCTGGTCATTTTATTTCTAATTCAACTGTTGGTGCTAATCTACTATTAAAGAATGCTCATAAGAATGAAAGAAAAAATAATACCTCTGATGCAATAAATAGAATTATTCCTCATGGTAATCCTTTTTGATACTAATTCTGTGTGTAGTCCTTGAAAGGTTCCTTCTCGAATCACATCTCGTCATCATTGAATTACTGTTAAAATAATTTCGGTTATTCCAAAAATAAATAAATTAATGTTAAATTTATGAAATCATTTAGTTAGTCCTGAGGTTAAAATTATTGCTCTGATTTCTCCAGTTAAGGGTCATTGTCCATAATCGACTATATGAAATGGGTGGTTGTTGTTATTTGTTAACATAGGTTCAGTAAACTTCTCTTGAATATATTGATCTTATAATTGAGAATACATATGCTTGAATCATTGCTACTGCTGATTCGAGAGTTAATAGTGTTATCTGTTCAAATAGTTAAAATTAATATAATTCTTGTTGTTAATGATAGTCCTATATTTCCGAATAGTGTTAATAATAGATGTCCTGCAATTATATTTGCTGCTAATTGTACAGCTTTTCTAGGTGGACTTCATACTTGTGGAAACACTAATCTAACTGCTTATTTCACATTTGAAGCAGTTGAGGGTATGGTGTTATTTTACGTCTAAAGGCAAATTACTCAAATAATAGTTTCATCTCCGAGCTTATAACAAATAAACAGAAAACATTGTTTGGCTCAGATTCTACCTAAAGTAGCAGATGTGCAACTGTACCAGTCTTGGAACTGCATATTTAAAACGAAACAAACCATAGCTTTCCAGATTCATTTTTTGAATAGTATTTTTTCAGCCAAAATTTTAGGTAGCATAAGTTTTAAAATCGTAATTGTATTTAACACTAACTGCACCAACCACACGTTGCTGTGGCTTGTTACGGATTAAACAGAAAAGAGAGAGTCAGGCGTTGAATTCCTTGAAATGTTTCCCTCAAGCCACCGATCGCCCAGCATAGTTTTCTTGGTTTCGGTGATATTAGTCTCTTTTCTCTATATTGTTTATTCTTTCTTGTGTCTTAGGTGTTTTCCTTAGCATGAGTTATTGTAAGTTAGTGTAAGAAGTGTGTAAGCTTAAGGACTAATGACCACTATAGTTGGGTCCGTTGGATTTACAAACCTATGACATTAATCTTGTTTTAGGTGTTGGTTTCCATTTTAATTTAAAGAACGTCTGGTTTGGGATGATGACTGTGGGTGATTGCTCCCCTGTCAATGTTAGGTCTCATCAGTGTCACTTCCTCCCCAAGTATACCTGCAGGTGAGTGGGAGAAACATTCCCTAATGTTCGAATAGACCATTAGTAGTGTGCTGCTTGAAAGAGTCACGTCAATTAAATATCTAGGCGTAACGCTGCATAGCAATATGAAATGAAGCTAGCGTATGAGGACAGTCTTGGGGAAGGCGGATGGCCTACTTTAGTTTCTTGGGAGAATTTTGTAAAAATGTGCTTCGTCAGTGAAGGAGACCGCATATAACACGCTTGTGCAACACCGTCTTTAATATCGCTCAGGTGTTTCGGATCCCAATCAGATTGGTCTGAAGGAAGGCATCGAAGCAATTAATAGGCGGGCGGCTACATTTCTTAGTGGTAGGTTCGATCAGTGCGCGAGTGTTACTGAGATGCTTCTGGAACTCGAATGGGAGTCGCCGGAGAGAAGGTGACATTCTTTTCAAGAAACAATGTTGAAGAAATGTAGAGGACCGGAATTTGAAGCGGACTGCAGAACGATTGTACTGTCGCGAAATTACATTTTCGCGTAAATACTACAAAGCTTAAAAGAGATACAGACAAGCATTCGTTTTTTTCTCGTGGGAGTATAGCAGGAAAGCCAGAAAATAGTGGTGGTCCTAGGTTCCCTCCACCACGTAACTTCCGAAGGATTGCGGAGTATTTGAAAAGTCCGTGTAAAGTCCGAGAGATGGCACCACAGACGTGTGTTGACGTCACGTTTAGTTAGTAGCATGTCTGGAAAGAACGCCCACTACGTTTTGGCCGTATTGCTCTACTTCTTTGTGTTTGGCATTCGTGTGAATCAAGGAAGTCGAGTGATTGTCTAAGAATGGACGAAAAAGAATTTTGTTTGGTGATTAAACATTACTTTATGAAAGGGAAACACCTAAAAAGACCAAAGAGAAGCTTGATAAAAATTATGGTGACTCTGGACCGTCGACTAGAACAGTTTATAAGTGGTTTAAAAAATTTTCGGAGTGGCCATATGGGCACAAGTGACCCTGAACGTTCTGGACACCCTGTGCAGATTACGACTCCAGAAATTATTGATAAAATCAATGATATGGTGATGGATGACAAAAGAGGTAAGGTGCTTGAGATTGCTAGTGCTGTTGGCATCTAGAATTAACGTGTACATAATATTTTGAATACACATTTCGACATGATAAAGCTATCTGCAAGGTGGGTGCCACGATTGCTCATGCTTGACCAATAACGGAATCGAAGTGTTACAAGGAACGTTTTGTACTGTTCGGAAAAAATCCGCAAGACTTTAAGCGTCGTTTCGTCACTTTGGATTACTATACTTCTGAGACCAAGGAACAATCTAAACAATGGGTTACTAAGGGAAGATCCCCACCAAAAAGAGACGGAAAGGTTATGGCGATGGTCTTTTGGGATTTGCAAGGGATAATCCTCATCTACTATCTGGAACAGGTTAAAACTATTACATGTGCATATTATTCATCATTATTGGAACGTTTGAAAACCGAGCTGCAGGAAAAACGCCGGCGATTGGGTCACAGAAAAGTCCTTTTCCATCACGACAATGCATCAGCAGACACCTCAGCAGTTGTGGTCGCAAAACTACTGGAAATAGGAATAGGCCATCTGTGAGACGGCATGCTCTCCACTAGTTTCCTGATATACACTGGTAATATTTTCTGAAACTCTACTCGAAGTCTCTTTTTCAGTTGTTCTTTCGGTGGTATTATTGTTTGTCTTACTTCTTTATTCCACCCCCGTGAACCACAGACATTGCCGAGGTGGGGTGGCTTGCGTTGCTCAACGATACAGTTAGCCGAATCGTAGGTACAACCGCAGTGGAGGGGTATCTATGGAGAGGCCAGACAAACGTGTGGTTCCTGAAGAGGGGCAGCAGCCTTTTCAGTAGTTACAGGGGCAACAGTCTGGATAATTGACTGAGCTGGCCTTGTAACATCAGCTACCGTGGCTTTGCCATGGAGTTACTGCGAACGGCTGAAGGCACGGGGAAACTACAGTCGTTACTTTTGCCGAGGTCATGCAGCTATACTGTATGGATATATGATGGCGTCTTCTTGGGACAAATATTTCGAAGGTAAAATAGTCCCCCATTCGGATCTCTGGGTGGGAACAACTCTGGAGGATGCCGTCAACAAGAAAAACAAAACAGGCATTCTACGGGTCGGAGCGTGGAATGTTCTAGCCCTTAATCGCTTAGGCAAGTTAGAAAATTTAAAAAGGAAAATGGATAGGTTGAAGTTAGATATAGTGGGCATTAGTGAAGTTAGGTGGCAGGATGACAAGGATTTCTGGTCAGGTGAGTACAGGGTTATAAATACAAAAAAAGACGGTAGTAACGCAGGAATAGGTCTCATAATGAAAAAGAAAATAGGAACGCATTATCGTAGCAAAGATAGACACGAAGCCAACACCGACCACAGTTGTGCAAGATTAAATGCCAACTAGCATGGCCGATGATGAGGATATCGAAGAAATGTAAGAGGAGATAAAAGAAATCATTCAGAAAGTTAAGGGAGACGAAAACTTGATTGTGATGTGGGACTGTAACTCGGTAGTAGGAAAGGGAGGAGAAGGAAATGTAGTACGTGAATATGGGCTGGGCAAAAAGGAATGAAATTGCAGATAGCTTGGTGGAATTTTGCGCAGAGCACCATTTAATGATCACCTACACTTGGTTCAAACATCATGAAAGAAGGCTGTATACGTGGAAGAGACCAAGAGACACTGGAAGGCACCAGGTTGACTTTATAATGGTAAGGAATAGATTGAGAAACCAGGTTTCTCAATCTGTAAGACATATCCAGGGGCAATAACTTGTTGGTTATGAACTACAGATTAAAACTTAAGAGACTGCAGAAAGGAGAAAAGTTATGAGTTGGAACCTGGACAAATTCAAGGAACCAGAGGTGGTTGAGAGTTTCATTGGGAGCATTAGGCAAGGATTAGCTGAAAAGTAATACAGTAGAAGAGGAATGGGTAGCTCTGAGAGATAGGGTAGTGAAGGCTGCAGAGGATCACACAGGCAGAAGGACAAGGCCTAATAGAAATCTCTGGATAACACAGGATATACTGAACTTAATTGATGAGAGGAGAAAATGTAAAAATTCAGCAAGTGAAGCAGGAAAAAGGTAGTATAGACGTCTGGAAAATAAGATTGACAGGAAGTGCAAAGCAGTAGTGGCTACAGGACAAATGCAAATCCGTAGAGTAATGCATACCGCCTACAGGAAAATAAAAGAGATATTTGGAGACAAGAAAAGCAGCTTTATGAATATCAAGAACTCAGACGGAAAACCAGTACTAAGCAAAGAGCCGAAAGTTGCACTGTGGAAGGAATATATAGAGGGCCTATACAAAGAAAATAAACTTGAGGGCAATATTCTAGAAAAGGAAGACGAAGTGGAGGAATATGAGATAGGAGATATGATACTGCGAGAAGAATTTGACAGAGCACTGAAGTAGATGACATTCCGTCTGAAATGCTGATTTCGTTAGGAGAGCCAGTCATGAAACAAGTGTTCAACCTTGTATGCAAGATGTATGAGACAGGGGAAATACCCTCCGACTTCAAGAAGAATATCGTAATTCCAATTCCAAAGAAAGCAACAGCAGACAAGTGTGGAAATTAGAGAACTATCAGTTTAATAAGTCATGGTTGCAAAATACTAACAGGAATTATTTACAGACGAATGGAAAAACTTGTGGAATTCGAGCTTGGGGAAGATCAGTGTGGATTTAGGAAAAATGTAGCAACACAGGAGGCAATACTCACATTACGACTTATTTTAGAAGATAGGCTAAGGAAAGGGAAAGCTACGTGTTTAGCGTTTGTCGATTTGGAGAAAGCTTTTGACAATGTCGACTGGAATACACTCTTCCAAATTCTGAAGGTATCAGTGGTAAAATATAGGGAGCGAAGAGTTATATTCAACCTATACAGAAACCAGACAGCGGTTTTAGAGTCGAAGGGAAAGAAAGGGACGCAGAGGTTGGGAAGGGAGTAAGACAGGGTTGTAGCCTTTCCTCAATGTTGTTCAATCTGTACATTGAGCAGGCAGTGAAGGAATTGAGGGTGAAATTTGGAGAGGGCATTAAAGTGAGGGGGAGAAGAAATAAAAACATTGCGGTTTGCCGAAGACATAGTAATTTTGTCAGAGACCGCAAAGGATCTGGAAGATCAATTGAATGGAATGGACAGTGTCTTGAAAGGAAGATATAAGATGAACATTAACAAGAATAAATCGAAGGTAATGAAATGTAATGTCAGAAAATCAGGCGTTGCTCTTGGAATTCGATTAGGTAATGACACAATAAAAGTAGTAGAAAGGTAACTTCTGAAGGCCGAAGTAAAGGAGATATAAAATGTAGAATGGCTATGGGGAGACAAGCGTTTCTAAAGAAGCGAAACTTGTTAACATTCCAATATTAATTTTAATGTTAGGAAGTCCTTTCTGAAGGCATTTGTCTAGAGTGTAGCATTGCATGGGAGTGAAATGTGGACGATAAGGAGTTCAGACAAAAAGATTATAGAAGCTTTTGAAATGTGGTGCTACAGACGAATGATGAAAATTAGATGGGTAGATCACGTGACTAATGAGGAGGTGCTTAACCGAATTGGGACTGACTAAGAGAAGGGATAGATTGGTAGGATACATTCCGAGACATCAAGGAACTCTCGACTTAGCATTAGAAGGAAATGGGTGGAGCAAAAATCGTAGAGGGAGACCGAGGGACGATTATAGTAAGCAAATTCAAAAGAATGTAGGTTGCCGAACATATTCTCAGATGAAGAGACTTGCACAGGGCAGGGTAGCATGGAGAGCTGCATCATACCAGTCTGCGGACTGAAGACCACAACAACAACTTCTTTATCAAGATTTTCTCAAAGATTCTCATTCACATTCACGTCTGCTGATTGAGAGGGAGGATGAAGACAGTTGAATGATAACCACATCCTCACATTCCACGCCGTATGTTTCGGGTCAGTATCTAGATAAAACTAAAAATATTCACCAATCCCCATTTTTTCGACACTCTTTTTGCTATTGTCCTTCAGTATTATAATTAACTGAAATTGTTCCATTTTACCCCGAATAAAAACCAATTCACGAACTCCATTTGCCAACATGCACACCCACACCATTACAAGTCCACCACCATACTTCACAGTTGATTTTATCCTTCCATCTGACTTACTCTCATCAACAAAATAATGTAACGTCATTCCACTATAAATTGTCTTCTCTGACATGCTCTTTGGCAAATAACATTTTCTTCTTTCGATTTAGTTTACTTATGAAGGGCTTCCGTATTGCAACACGGCCGTGGAAGTTACCTCTTCTAAGAACTGTCCTTATTGTTTGGGGCTGCACTTCCTTTCCGAGGTCTTTGGCGATCTCAGTAGTGAGGTTTGGAGTTCTTAACTTGGATTTCATTATTATTTTTCGGATTATGTAACTGTCTTCTCTCCCAGAAAACGTTCTTGGACGTCCGGTATGCTGCAGATCGTCAATCCTATCTTCCTCTTGGAATCTTCTGTTGATATCCGAAACAGTACTTATCTTCATTTTTAACATATCAGCAGTTTTTCGACAATTTTTACCTTTGGCATGATGAAAAATCACTAGCTGCCGCGGTTCGAAAGTGCTTTCTCTTCATCTGCGGCCCATCGTTACTTCAGATGTACACAGCACACTGGCTAGCTAAATGTTTACGTTCTCGACGTCCGTAGCTCCCCTAAACACGGGATCTGCACAACTGTTTTGTCCGAATAATTGTATTAAGGCACGCTTACGGCACCTCTGTAGTTCCAGAGTCACTGGTTCTTTCCAGCTTTCTAAACGTAAACATTTTACCACGGTGTTGAATCTGTCAGACTGGGATATTAAAAACTAGTTTGCATGTGCAACATTTCATATGAATCATCGTACCAGGGTGTGGCACAGACTAATTATTAGGCGCACAGTTTTCGTGCGCCTCTGTTCCACCTCTGCCGCAAAGTGAAGTTTCAGGTCATCCGATATACTTCGAAAACAATTGTTTTATGTAGAAGAATATAACTTCATCTATCTCTGTAGTTGGTTTCTTTGTAACACTTTTATTTTCTGCGTAAAAAATTATAAAAAAAGCTATTTTCGGATTTGTGCGTGTCTTCGCCAACGCAGCTTCCTCAATAGATTTTGCAGAAATTATTCGGTAGAAAAATTATTTTTTTGCATCTTATAGCCAAACACCGCGTCATGCAATTGAACTGGTTTTCTTTTCGTTACTGTCCACAGATATTGTTATAATAAAAAATAAAGTACAACGCTGCGAATACTTTGAAGAGTTTGCACTGAAAAATGTAGTCGCTGGCCAATTTGCGTTTTGCACCATACATTACTGCATACGAAATGTAGCTAACATATCGATATTGTTTTTAACGGTGGAAGGAGAGCCATAACCCTTTCTATTCTCGAGAAAATATGTAAGATACGTTTGACGCGACGCGGTCGTCAGCTACGCGACACCACAGACAAATATCTGTGGCGGCACACGCGCGGCTGTTGCTGCCTGCTGTGCGGAGCTGCCTCGTCTCTCTCTTCTTCCTATGCTGCCGATACAGACCCAAGCTGGAAATGAACAACTTACTGAAATAGAAAGACAATGAGATTCATAAACTGAAGATGCTGATTATGTATTTGTACGATCTATATTCTCTGGTATCAGTAAACTTTGTGGCAGGCATGACAACACTATCTAAGTTAAATTCTCGTTACCACTGAATGATACGTTCGGCGAAGCCAGATGGGACGAGCAACGATTTTTTACCATCAGGGCCTTCTTCCATTTCTTGACACATGATTTCCACCCCTTCGTGGAACTTCAGCCTACTGCTAAACCATAGATGATACTAGAAACATCTCTCGTCAGTATTCCTCAATCTGAATTGTATACTACTTTCAAAAATTCAACAATTGCAAAAGTACCACAATAGCTTCACTAATTACTAAGAAATATGATGGTTGCTGATGGTAATTATCATTAAAAATTATGACAGAGACAAAATAGAAATGCAAAGTAATGAAATACTGGACGTACAAGCACAGCTGCCATCAAAGAAGAAGAAGAAGAAGAAGAAAAAAAAAAAAAAAAAAAAGCTTACATCAGTATCTTAGTCATCAGGACCATGGAAGAGCTACGAATAAAGACCTAAGTAAGGCCCATCCGCGGTGGCCGAGCGGTCTGCGGCGGGCCAGTCACGTTCTGCATAGCCACTACGGTCGGGGGTTCGAATCCCACCTCGGGCATGGATATTTATGCCGTCCTTATTATTAGCTAGTTCATAAGTAGTTTGTAAGTTTAGGGACTGATGACCCCGTGGTTAAGTCCCATAAGCTCTACAAACATTTGAAAATTTTTGAACCTAAGTAAGGAAACTCTTTGCATGCAAATTCAGATAAACAAGGAAACTATAATTTGCAAAATTTTTTCATATCGATATGTCTTTCAATCTAAGGGCATATGAAAAGCATATCGGATGTCACCGGGAAGCAAACAGTTTCTGATCGTATATACTGCACCATAATCATGATTAAATACGTTAGTTCTACAAAGGTTCTTCCAATTATTAAATTTGCAGTGGCGCTTATTTCTCTGTATTGTAAAAAAATGAGAGAGACTATATCTGATTTTAATTACATTCCTAAAACATATCCCTAATTTTTCTTTAGTGGGTCTGACGTTTCACACACTATTTTTCTTCTCTGTTAAGTCTTTCTTACTCAGCAAGTGACTGTCGTTGAACTGTCGTCTGTTTAGTCGTAATAGCTCAAGAGCGTATAAAGAACTTCCATAGACCAAACAAGTTGGCTCGTCACTTTTGCCTGTTGCTCAACAGGCCTTTCAACGCTCTTATACTCACTTTATCAGAATACAGACACACACACACACACACACACACACACACACACACACACACACACATATATATATATATATATATATATATATATATATATATATATATATATATATATATACAAATTAAATTGATTATTACTGTACGTCACGCACCAGTTGTCATTAATAAAATATATACATGTCAACACGACATGTTTCGGGACGATATTATCCCATTATCGAGTTCTGTAAAACAAGGAAACGTAGAATACTAAGGACACTATACACCACTATATACTTCATTTCACAATCATTACACCTTATTTGGTACACCCCGCTTTCCCCATCCAGTTGTCACCTGCATCAATATTCAGGCTATGTTCTAATTTATTGTCTGTTCTAAAAGCAATTTTTACGTATTTCTTTTTAAACAGTCTCGCCAATTTATACACGGGTTCCCAGAATGGTATAACGCTATATTTGTGCGAATTTTCTTCACGTAGTTGATTCTTAGGTGTAATGATTGTGAAATAAAGTATATAGGACAAACGGGAAGGAATTTTAAGGTGCGGTTTAAAGAGCACAGTAATAGAGAGAATGGCTCATCTACAGTGGCAAAACACCTGAAAATTGAACGACATTCGTTGGGGTCCATACATGATAGTTTGAAACTCATGCGCTATGAGGACAAAGGTTGGTTATTATCAAATATCGAAGAAATTGAGATCTTTTGTGCGTTGAGAGAGGATCCCAGCAACGAGCGCAGCGAAAAGACAGAACTATCTAAAAAGCATTACTGGGCATATTTTAGCAACCTCCTCCTTGAGAAACACTGATGTGTGTGCATGTATTAAATATCGACTTCTTGCTTTTAACTTCACTTAAAAATTTATAGCGTAGTTCCGTTACAAAACCTTTAATTTAGTGACTGATTTTATGATTAAATGTTAGGTACCTGACTAGAATATCTTTGGCCACCAATAACAGCGGTTAAGCATATGAACAATCTTTGAAGTTGGATCAGCTGTCCGTTAGTGCACAGCTTGCTGCCATCTGAGAAACATGTGGTACTGCGCAAAGTTTTATTTTTGACAATGATAGCTGTTGTGTTCACAAGGTGGACGATGGTCGGCCAGGTCAACTCAAGGGCACGATTCATGTAACAGAAATTAGTAGCACCACTCTTAAACACATTTATTATGTATGAACACAATACAAAAGATAAAAACAACTTAACTTTCTTTGCTCGTAGTTCCTGAGCAAGCAGTGTCCCATGCCTCGAAGCAGTCTTCTGTAAATACAACACTGTCACCATTCCATAGTCCACAAACCTACGCCAATGTAACTTTTTAATACTGACTGTCCCATACAGACGTGGATAACGGACGCAGTGGCGGCGCTAGGCGTCTGCGACGTCGGCCACCGCCACCGGCCTCGTGCCTGTGGGGGCCTCGCAAAACATTGTTAAAATTTTAGGTTTTTTATTTCTTTTTATATTTGACGCTTAACGGCGCTTTCCAACTGCTAGGTTATGTAGCGACGACCTACATCTAACTTACACCAGCTTAACCAATGGACGAACACAACATTCGTACCCAAGGGTGGGATTGGACACCCGGCGAGAGCGATCTCGCTCACCGTGGTATGATGCCTTTCGGCCGAGAGAAGCTTCACAAAGTTAAATGATTAAGACTAACTTGAAAAGCAAAATGATCCTGTGTTGTCAGTACTATCAACTGAAGCCGAAATAGCGGCTAGTATTAAGATGTGGTCTTAAAAAATTCAGTGAGACGAAAAGATGAAAAGTTCCTCTAATTTGTGTTTGTTTATTGTAATTTTTGTCATTGCAATACTACTGTATATTATACCTGTGGTGTCGCACAAGTCCAAAGTGCGCGCCACCTACTTTCGCCGCGCGCCGCCATGCACGCACGGCGCGGCGTTCTTACGACGACAGCCACGAGCGACCTCTGCGACAACTCAGCTCGTGGCCACCACTGAACGACATCGTTCACTTGGGACTGAGATAGCAACCAGTTAGGACCTTCGGAATCAGATAGGCACCAGTGAAGACTTGGCTATTGTACAGGCACTAGGCAGGCCTCTAACAACTATGTATCAACATTCTGCAGACCTATGTAAAAGTTAAGTATTGTATACATTCTGTGCAATATATATCTCTTCTAATTTACTCTAGTGTTTATAGTTTCTGGCTGCTCCCCTCCGTACCTGCACCAGCGTGCTATCTTTATTCCTGTGTCGGTCTCATTTCACTCGGCCACCGACACCTACGACGAGGCTGGGACACAAAAGCGGCGACGAAGTTGGGACACAAAAATACCAATAAAATTTTAGTATAATGATTATTGATGTATAATTCAGCTCGTTTAACATTTTCTTCATTAATGAAAAAATGAAAGGGGCCTCGCCAATACGAGTTCGCCGACGCCCAGTTTTCATCTAGCGCCGCCACTGAACGGACACGGACTAACTATCGAGGACGTGCGAAGACTGTCTGGTTCACGGGCACGCTGAGACTCCGACTTCCGACTGTAGACTCCGTAGACTGCTGGCGTAGGATTGGCGCCCGCCTATATCGCGGGCGGCGGAGGGATCTCACGTCGATCGTTGGATGCGCGGAATCCGATCGTCCTCGTCTCGATTGGCTGCCTCTCGCGGAAGCATAAAGTGGTGCGGCGGCAGTGGCAGCCTCCACCCTCTGCTGGTGCCCGTTGCACCCGCGTCGCTGCAACTGCCGCGCGAGCGCTCTCTAGCGGGAGCGCGCAATCTTCGAGGACGGACACAACAATAGCTATTGTGTTTAACGATGCTTCCTAGCAGCAGAAAAGTTTTATGGTAGGTATGAGGTTAGTTTCATTGGAATATTTGTATATAGTGCCCTTATTATTCTACGTTTCCTTGTTTTACAGAACTTGATAATGGGATAATTTCGTCCCGAAACATGTCGTGTTGACATATGTGTGGTGTCGCACAAGTATGAAGTGCGCGCCACGTACTTTCGCCGCGCGCCGCCATGCACGCACGGCGCGGCGTTCTTACGACGTCAGCCACGAGCGCCCTCTGCTGCAACTCCGTTCGTGGTCACGAGTTGGCCGCGAATGCTGCATCGTTCACTTGGACTGAGATAGGAACGAGTTAACACTTGGGAATCAGATAGGCCTGAGTTAAGACTTGGCTATCGGATAGCCACTAGGAATCATCAGTAGGCAGGCCTCTATCTAAACTATGTATCAACATTCTACTAGTCTGCTGCTCTCCAAGTTAAGTAATGATTTTTATTAAATATATCTCTTATACTAATCTAGCTTAGTGTTTCTAGTTTCTGCTGTCTGCTCATGGTTGGACTGCTGACAGGCCACGGGAATTTCAAAAAACACCTACGTACAATGGGAATAACAGAAGAGGGCCCTAAATGTAGGATCTGTGATGACGGTGATGAAACTGCATCACATCTAATCTTCGAATGCATTGCATTGGAGAGTAAAAGGCACAGAACATTTGGGACAACCAGATCCGAAGAAATTGTGTCTAATAAAGAACTGGTAAAGGGACTCCTTGCACTGTTCAAGGGCATTGGTTGGCTTTACTAGATATACAGGGAGCGATACCGCACAATAAACTTAGTTTCGGTGCGGGCAGTGGCGGGTTGGACCAAGACTGTTTTGGCTTCCCTGGAAAAATCAAATCAAATCATTCCGCTGTCCCACTGGCTGGTCACCTCCGTACCTCCACACGCATGCATCCTTTATTCCTGTGTCGGTCTCTTTCTATTCAGCCACCGTCACCTACGACAACCGCCGGAAACGAGACACGAAAAAAAATTTTTTTTTTATTGGCAACTGGTGCGTGAAGTACAGTAATAATTGTGAAACAGTTGTGTGATGGCGTCAAAACAGATGAAATTAAATTGAGTTTTGAAGCAGTTCAGGAATTAAATGTAATTGTATCGAGAAGTTTGCGGTGGACATGCAGCATGTGCTGTTGCAAGCTGCGCTGCCCTCCTCTGCCTGTGCTGCACAGGCCCTACGCCTCGCCTCTGCCTCGCCTCTGCCTCGCCTCTGCCTCTGCTACGTCAAGTTTGCGCCGGTTCATAGTAAGTGTCCGAACAATTATATGAGTCACTGTAGATATAGATTCGCTAAAGGCCGGTTCGTCCATCTATCGTTAATCTTCTCGTTAGTTAACGAGAAGATGACTTTAACGCCCAGTTAAATGTGTACGTTAAATGCATTGCGTTTGTCATTGCCAGATAACCTCTCGTTTGCTAACCTGCAGAAAACGAGAAGGTATGATATATTTCTACTATGTTGGCAATAGGACAAATGAAAGTGCCGTCTGAATGAACAGCTGTTCGCCATATCTGACTGGCAGGGACGAGGTTAGCAGACCGTAACAAACGTGAAAGAAGCTCGTATTTAACAAGAAGTGAGTGCTTTCGGCCTTAATAGAGAAATATAAGGACACTGACAAGGGGAACACCAAGAATGGTACAATCAAATTTTGATGGGTCGCAGGTATGTTGTGCGGGAACTCCTCCAGACCACCAAGCTCAAAGGATTTGTTCCAGTGCACCTTGGTTTCCAAGAAAATCGAGATCGAAGTCCAGCTCGTAACAGTTATATCTATACTCAGTCAGCAAGGTTAAGTGATTCAACCAGTCAACGAACAACCATGAACTAACTGAATGAACGACCGCGAACCATAGATCTACCAGATGATAAAAAAAACTGTGGTGTAATTAGTAAGGCACTAGACTGTCACACAGACGACCCGTGTTCATATCCGGCTACCATTTTTTTTAAACATTTGTCCGACGATTGATTGTGTATAATGATATTCCTCTTTCGCATTTTATCAATTCTTATTGCAAAGGCAAAGTTATATCACATAATTACAGTTACATGCGAACGACACGCTACGAATGACTAGCCACCTGGACGCAGCGTAGTAATCCGTTGGGACGATTCAAATGGGCACACACTGCATACGGCGATATAACAGTGGGGCCGGGTACTAAACGCAGCTAGCAAATGCTTCTCAAATGTTATAGGTGATAACTACAGCTGGTTTACTGATCTTTCAGTCGCCGTAAAGTATGCTTCGAAATAACTAATAAAATAAAATAATCGTCGCACAATACATAACATATTGAGCAATTAACATAAATTATTATTATATGACAAATTACTCAAGCAGTAACATACGAGTGACTATGAAAGCATATAATTATGCACAACAAATCGTCTGTCAAGTGTAAATATATATATATATGTATATATATATATCCTAGTGGGATTTGAACTCGGGTCGACTACAAGACAGTCGAGCACCGTGCTACTTACACCACGCTGGCTGTTGTACAATTTGTGCCTTAATATCGATATAGGTGTTACGCACTGGACTTTGATCTCGATTTTCGTGGAAACCAAGGAGCATTGGAACGAATCCTTTTAGCTTGGTAGTTTGACATCCTCTTCACTGTCAACCAAATCATCTAACCATTTCCCGTAAGCTTCTATTTTGATATCGTAACAATAATTTAAAGGTTATGTTACGTATCTGCAATATATCAAACTTATCGCTACTGACATGGAAGGGGCGATACAAGTTTTCCAGTAAAGATGCTTTCCACACAAGTTTCTCATACATGTAGGGCTTCTGTCATTTTGTTCGATAAATCGGTCTTTATCACGTAATGTATTGTTGTATTTTAGCGTTTTGTAATTCTACTCGTTAACTTAACGGCCAGTTTTAGGTCACTTAACGTCAGGTAAACTCATAACAAAACATTGCCAAACGCAATTTTCCGCTAACGACAAATCAGTGTTTCATTTCCATGTTAAGGCTTATTAGGCTTTACTACAACTGTTAATACAGCTGTGAGCAGCCCCGCAGCTTACAAGATTTCCGGTGTTAAATACTAAGCTGTCCACAGAGACACGTCAGATCTACTGTGCGCGAAGTGTATAGGATCGGTACACATCTGTCGAGCCGGTACGGGCGGTGTGTTCGGCGCGCCCGCCGGGTGCTCGGCCTGTCAGAGTAGATGCCGGCCTGTTTTCGTCGCGTTGGCCAACAGTGGCAGCGCGGGTAATGGCTTTAGAGCGACGGCGACCGCCGCGGGCTGCGCGCTATCGACCGCCGCCGCTGCCGCCGGCTGGGCCTCGCGCCGGATCGGGTTGCAAATGTATGGAAATCGGCCGAAAATTGCGCCGCCGCGACACCGCGCCCTCTGCGGGGGCGCGACGCGTGTGCGTGTGCGTGGGTGTGCGTGTGTGCGGCGTGGACCGCGGCAGACGGAGCAGCCGCCCTCGCCGCTCCCCAGTGAATGTCCTGCAAATTAGCAGCCTTCAGTTGTCGTAACAATTTTCCTATCGAGTGCCGGCCAGGGGGACGCCGCCTCCGCCCCCGCACGGCGCTCAATGGCCGCGTAATTGCGCGAAAATGATACGCGGGCCGACAGCTAATCCAGCCGGCGAGCAAAGTGGCAGCGACGGCGCACATGGCGAGGCGAGGAAGCCCGCGGGCAGCGTAGGCCGCGCTGGCCTCGCATTGCTGATGGCGACCGCTGCGTCGCGGATGCGTGCCGCGGGTTTGAGCGCCCGCCACCGTGGCTTTTAGCGCCCGGGAAAAATTGCTAGTAGAAGTGTTGCAACGTTTATGTTTAACCCTTTAATGCATATTGTAGCTAATCAGTTACATACCTATTTTTTTCCTTTGTCTCTCAGACTGATCAAAATTTTACCACAAATTCATTTGTAGCTGCTTGTATACATAGCGTTGCGTATGCTAGCAGCTCGTAGAAATTATAGCTCGCAGAGCGTGTAAGACAACCGTTATTTGTAAAATTAATTCTCTCTGACCATAACTTGTTAGTCATGAACTGTAGGCTGAAACTGAAAAAACTGCAGAAAGGTAGGAAAATAAGGAGATGGGATAAATTGAAGGAAAGTGAAGTTCTGGAGAATTTCAGAGGGAGCTTTAGGCAACAATTGACAGAAACGGGGGGAAATAAAACAGGAGAAGACGAATGGGTAGCATTGAGAGATGAAATAGTGATGGCAGCAGAGGACAAAATAGGTAGAAAGGCAAGACCTACAAAAAATCCTTGGATATCACAGGAAATACTGAATTTAATTGATGAAAGGAGAAAATATAAAAATGCAGTAAATGAAACAGGCAAAATGGAGTACAGACGACTAAAAAATGAGATTGACAGAAGTGCAAAATGGCTAAGCAGGAGTGGCTAGAAGCCAAATGCAAATCTGTAGAAGAATGTATAAGAAGGGGAAAAGTAGATGCCGCCTACAGCAAAATAAAAGAGACATTTGGGGACAAGAAAAACAATTCTATGATACCAAGAACTCAGATGGGAAACCAGTTCTCAGCAAAGAAGGGAAAGCTGAAAGGTGGAAAGAGTACATAGAGCAGCT
This sequence comes from Locusta migratoria, assembly GCA_026315105.1. Taxonomy (NCBI): domain Eukaryota; kingdom Metazoa; phylum Arthropoda; class Insecta; order Orthoptera; family Acrididae; genus Locusta; species Locusta migratoria. Next base: position 241,050,718 of record CM048749.1, on the reverse strand, counting down.
CTACAAAGGAAATGAGCTTAGAGACGATGTTGTAGGAAGGGAAGAGGAAGTAGATCAAGATGAAATAGGAGATACTATACTGAGAGATGAATTTGTCAGAGCCCTGAAAGACCTAGGTCGGAACAAGGCCCCAGGAGTAGATGACATACCCTCAGAGCTACTAAAGTCTCTGGGAGAGCCAGCCATGACAAGACTATTTGAACTGGTGTGTAGGATGTATGAGACAGCCGAAATACCCTCAGACTTTAAGAAAAATGTAATAATCCCCATTCCAAAGAAATCAGGCGCAGACAGGTGTGAAAATTACAGAACCATTAGTTTGATAAGTCATGGTTGCAAAATTTTAAAACGAATTATCTACAGGAGAATGGAAAAGCTGGTAGAAACTGACCTCGGGGAAGATCAGTTTGGATTCAGGAGGAACGTAGGAACCCGGGAGGCAATACTCACTTTACGTCTTATCTTAGAAGATAGATTAAGGAAATGCAAACCTACATTTTTAGATTTTGTAGATTTGGAGAAAGCAATTGAAAATGTTGACTGGAATACACTCTTTCAAATTCTGAAGTCAGCAGGAGTAAAATATAGGGAAAGGAGAGTTATTTACAACTTGTACAAAACCCAGACTGCAGTTATTAGACTAGAAGGACATGAAAGGGAAGCATCAGTTGGGAAGGGAGTAAGACAGGGTTGTAGCCTTATTCATTTTGTACATCGAGCAGGCGGTGAAGGAAAGCAAGGAAAAATTTCGAATAGGGATTAAAGTTCAGGGGGAAGAAATAAAAACAATGCGTTTTGCTGATGACATTGTAATTCTATCAGGGACAGCACAGGACCTGGAAGAGCAGTTAAATGGAAGGGACAGTGTGTTGAAGAGAGCGTATAAAATGTACATTAACAAGAGCAAAACAAAAATAATGGAATGCTGTCTTAGAAAATCAGGCGATGCTGAAGGAATTAGATTAGATAACGAAACAATGAAGGTGGTAGATGAGTTTTGTTACTTGGGTAGTAAAATAACATGCGATGGTCGCAGTACAGAGGATATAAAATGCAGAATGGCAATGGGAAGAAAAGCATTTTTGAAAAAGAGAAATTTGCTAACATCGAATATTAATTTAAGGGTAAGGAAGTCTTTTCTGAAGGCATTTATGTGGAGTGTTGCCTTGTATGGGAGTGAAACATGGACGATAAGCAATGCGGACAGGAAGAGAATAGAGGCTTTTGAAATGTGGTGCTACAGAAGAATGCTGAAAATTAGGTGGGTAGGTCACATAACTAATGAAGAGGTACTGAACAGAATTGGTGAGAAAAGGAATTTTTGGCATACCCTGACTAAAAGAAGGAATCGCTTGGTAGGACACATTCTTAGACATAGGGGAATCGTAAATTTAGCATTGGAGGGAAGTGTGTGGGGTAAAAATCGCATAAGGAGACCAAGAGACGCGTATAGTAAGCAGATTCAAATGGATGTGGGTTGCCGTTCTTATGAGGAGACGAAAAGGCTAGCTCAGGATAGAGTAGGGTGGAGAGCTGCCACTTAAAGGCTTACATTAAACATACAATTGTGGCCGTAAGAACCAGTTAAAGGGTTCGCGTGAACTACTGACTTCTGTGATTCTTGAAGTTTTCCCGGAAGACATAATATTGCATCATCTTTCGGGAGTGCACCCGGGACAGCGACAATTCTTCGTCCTTCTTCAGTCCAACAAGTCTGCATTAGCCGAACATTGTACTTCTACTGGCCATTCCATCAATTACAAAGAAGTAAAGATTTTAACCACAGCTTCTACTGTCGGGACTCAGTTGTAAAGGAAGCAGTACACATACAACTGACGGACAACCTGTTAAATCGTGACGACGGAATTCATCTTGACAATGCGTGGAAGCCACTTATATCACGCCTTCGTTCTGAAAGAATGTCTGCGTCTTCACTTCCGATTGAGTGAATACCTTATAGCCACAAACAGGCCTGACCTTATTAACGATGTCTGTGTAGAGACAGGAATTAGTGATCATGATATCGTCATAGCGTCGATGGTGACCAAAGTTCATAAACCAGTCAAGAAGGCTAGGAGCGTGTTTTTGTTGGGAAAAGCCGACAAGCAAATGTTACGATCGCACTTAGAAAATGAATGGGCATCGTTTAATTCTGGGACTATGGATGTAGAGGACTTGTGGACTAAATTTAAATGCATTGTTAATGAAGGGTTAGAAAAATATGTGCCAGTAAAGACGATTAAAGATGGAAAAGATCCACCGTGGTATAATAATAATGTTAGAAAGCTGCTGAGAAAGCAAAGGCTGTTGCACTCTCGATTCAAAAAAGAACACGCAAATGATGACAGGCAAAAGTTAGTAGAGATTCGTACGTCTATAAAAAGATCGATGCGTGAAGCATACAATAATTATCACAGCCATACCTTAGCAAAAGATCTTTCCGAGAACCCGAAAAAATTCTGGTCCTATGTAAAATCGATAAGCGGGTCAAAGCCCACTGTCCAGTCACTAGTTGATCATTCCGGGGCAGTAATAGAAGAAAGCAAACGGAAAGCTGAAGTTCTAAATTTAACCTTTAAGAAATCTTTCACGCAGGAGGACCGCATAAATATACCATCATTTGATCAACGTACTAATTCCGAAATGGGGGACATAGCAATAGGTATTTCCGGTGTAGAGAAGCAGCTGAGAGAGCTAAATACGAAAAAGTCTGCTGGTCCGGATGGAATACCAGTTCGGTTTTACAAAGACTATTCTGCGGCATTGGCCCCCTACTTAGCTTGCATTTATAGCGAATCTTTAATTCAGCGCAAAGTTCCTAGTGATTGGAAAAAAGCGCAGGTGACTCCCGTGTATAAGAAAGGAAAGAGAACTGACCCATACAATTACAGGCCAATATCGTTGACATCGGTTTCATGTAGAATTTTGGAGCATATTCTCAGTTCGAATATAGTAAATTTCCTTGAAACGGAAAAGCTTCTTTCCATGAATCAGCACGGGTTTAGGAAACATCGTTCATGTGAAACTCAGCTTGCCCTTTTCTCACATGACATCTTGCGAGCCATGGACGAAGGGCAACAGGCGGATTGTGTTTTTCTCGACTTCAAAAAGGCGTTCGACACGGTGCCACACTGCAGACTGCTAACGAAGATACGAGCTTATGGAATAGGTTCACAGATTTGTGACTGGCTGGAAGACTTCCTAAGTAATAGAACGCAGTACGTTGTTCTCGACGGCGAGTGTTCATCAGAGACGAGTGTATCGTCAGGCGTGCCCCAGGGGAGTGTGATAGGATCGCTATTGTTTTTTATCTATATAAACGATCTGATGGACAGAGTAAGTTGTAATTTGCGGCTGTTTGCTGATGATGCTGTGGTGCATGGGAGGGTGTCGTCTGTAACTGAATGTAATAGCATACAGGTGGACTTAGACAAAATTTCTAGTTGGTGCGAAGAATGGCAGCTAGCTCTCAATGTAGAAAAATGTAAGGTGATGCGCATGAGTAGAAAAAACAATCCTATAATGTTCGAATACAGCATCAGTAGTGAGTTTCTTGATGCGGTCGCGTCGTTCAAACATCTAGGCGTAACATTGCAGAGCGATATGAAATGGAACGAGCTTGTAAGGACAGTTGTGAGTAAGGCAGACAGCCGACTTCGGTTTATTGGGAGAATTTTGGGAAGATGTACTTCACCTGTAAAGGAGACCGCGTATAAAACGCTTGTACGACCACGTCTTGAGTATTGCTCAACTATTTAGGACCCGCAGCAGATCGGTTTGAAGGAAGACATAGAGGCGGTTCAGAGGCGAGCAGCTAGATTTGTTACCGGTAGGTTCGACCAATGCGCGAGTGTCATGGAAATGCTCCGGCAACTCAATTGGGGATCGCTGGAAGAAAGACGACGTTCTATTCGTGAATTTCTGTTAAGTAAATTTAGAGGGCCGGAATTTGAAGCTGAGTGTAGTACGATCTTGCTGCCGCCTACTTACATTTCGCGTAAAGATCACAAAGACAAGATAAGAGAAATTAGGGCTCGTACGGAGGCATATAGGCATTCTTTTTTTCCTCGTTCAATTTGGGAGTGGAATAGGAAAGGAAATGCCTAGTAGTGGTACAGTGTACCCTCCTCCACGCACCTTACGGTGAATTGCGGAGTATGTATGTAGATGTAGATGTAGATGTTACCACTTTTAATGATTAATTATTCATTTGTAAGCACTGTGGATACGTAACAGCTCTCTTTATGTTTGCACTCAGCGCTCACATGTTTATCTTTGAAGTATATATTCATCTATGACTAGCGCAGCAGTTACTAATGTGATATCTTCAAGCATACGCAGTCTAATCATCAGTAGCTTTGCATCACGTGATTTACCGTATAAATAAGCACGCGCAGACGCTGACAACTCAGTCTTGCACTCGCCTCGAAGATGGCTCTAAGGTTTGCAGCCGAAATATGTATATATATATGACGAAGAATTGTCGCTGTTCCGGGTGCACTCCCGAAAGATGATGGCATACTGATTACTTCCTGCACCAGAATCTTGTTCCAAGGCCCAAAATTTAGAACTGACTCAACATTTACTTTAGCAGCAGGAAGACAAAGAGATGGTGGTCGACACACGTCGAAGATCACGAGAATTACCCACAATCATTAATATACAAACCACCGATAACTAAACCATTTCATGAAGGTGGCTGAGAGAACATTTATGGCACAACGGAATTAAAAATATGATAATTTGCATCTGAATTTGTTTTCAGCACTGGTGAAAAATATCATTAAATAAAAGAGAGGCTATTCATAAACTAATATTCATAAGTAGAATAAAATTTCACATTCGTAAATTGTATGAACCAATTTTGTTAAACAATAAAAATGCATCCCACTGAAAATTAATCTAAAGTAATTTGAACTGAACATCGTCGGGATTTACAATCAACAAGCATTCAGCCGCTCACACGCGCAAAGCAAAGCGAAACTCACCCAAATCAGCGTGCTGATACGAAGCAGAAACATGCGCCGCTATCGTAGGCGAAATTCAGCGAACTAGGATGTACCACACCACGTAGGTCGCTCTGAGCTGTCTTTCTTTACTTGAGATGGTACGCAATAATAGCGAGATTAATTTCCATTCAGATCATACCGTGAGCATGCGGAATTATTGAGACACACGACACGTGTCCGTTACATTACATATTCGCACCACACTGAAGGCGACGTGCTTAAAGATCACATTCATTTCAACAAAAACCAGCGAAATCACAGATTACGAAGCAATAATACACAATAGGAAGGCACTGGTGTGTGAGCAGTGGCTAAAACTCAAGTGACTAGCTGTAAACCCTTGAAATCGGAGTTCGGAGCCACGTGGTTCCGAAAAACCAGCAAAAATACAAAAATTCAATTTCGGAAAAATAAAGAAAAATAGCTACAGCATGCAACCCTTAGAAATGCGTAGGATATTATAAGGAAGCTAAAGAAGTCCAGTTAGACTCGATTGGGAAGGTTTTACATGTAGTCCAGTCTTCAAAAATAAAAAAAAGTGGAATAAATTCAAAGTCGGAGTAAATCAACTAAGAAATACCTAGTATTTCATAAGTAAGCTAATAAAGGGGATCGTACAAGGCTAGAAGAGAATTTACTGCCGGAGTCTGAAAGCAAAGTACAAGTTTGGAAATGAAACAGCAATTTAAAATAGACGGAGAGGAGATTGCGAGCTACTAATGGAAATCAGCAAGATACATACATAATTTCTTGCCTGAAGGGCATAGAAACAGACACAGGGGTAGCTGAAAGCTTTGTTCTAAGAACACGCTATGTGGAGTACATATGACTCGCGGAAGGAGAAAACAGCAATGAATATTTCACATGCACTACACAGAATAAAAATATTCCTGCATATTAGTCGCTTTCCACAAAGCTAGAAAGACATTAAAGAAAGTCCATACACCACCAGCTAGACTCACACAGGATACCGATTACCAGAAGTTATGAAACCGAATTAGTTGCATGTTCACTGCATTTACCTATGCAAAACTTCCGAAGTCTAACAAACCAGACAACGAATCGCTACCCTCTCAAGGGAGGAAACAAAATCAGAACGTCTTACCAGGTCAAAGCGCAGCCACAGAATGTCCTATCAGCCTGCGAGATCCTTGGCACCAGCCACCGGAAATCGCACCGAAAATGGTGGTGTGGAAGAACTTAACCTCGCATGTCTTGACGAGGCTCACTTACCTGGCATTGCCAACCCAACTTGTAACCAAAGGGTGGAGGAACCTCTTTGGTAGCATCAAAAGGAGATTGGTAACAACCACCTATCAATACGAAGCCAGAGAAACACTAGTACTAAGCAGCCAGCAGCTGACGACGAAAATTCACATACGTACACACAGACTCCCATGCTAGAAGATTCTCATACATGCACATAGAGAATAAAGCAAGTACACATTCTCACAGGAACAGTGGCTTCGTGGAGAAACCGTTCATATTGCCACATTCATTGATACAATGATAAATTATTAGCATAATAAAATCCCAGCAATATTACAGAAATTAACATTTAAAAACATGGAATGAAATGCTATTCCTTATTCCACCGAACGAAAGGGGTTCTCGTTTAGCAAAAAACCCCGTCTGGTGAGCTTAGATAAATTACAAAGTTAAAAACCTAGGGAAGAGAGCAGACAGCCGTCTTTCAACACATGGCTTCATACGTCGTCTGCACTGGCGTCTGCTGGGTGGTCAGAGACAAGCTGACTTGGCAAGATGGCGAGGTGGCCGGTTCGTAGTGTAGTACCAACATAATCATGAATGAAAGAGGTGACAAAAGAGACCTCTCTGGAGCTCTAGTAAAGGGTATTATCTCCTTCAGGTAGCAAGGGTTGGTAGACAAGAGGTTCTGAACGCGCTATGGATCGCGTTTAGCGCGCCTGACAATCGGTGCATGGAGGAGAAGGCTTTTCTCGTGGCCTGAGGTTCCACTCTTGCTGCTACTGGCGAAGTGAGTATATCGTCGAATCATGCTGAGTGTATGGCATGTCGTTAGAACTTTGCTTTCTTTGTGATCAGGCAGTCTTGCTTTATCAGTGATAGTTGTCTTGAGTAATTCTTTCGCTATGTAAGGCGAAGTGTTTTTTAATTTACAGAACTCAAGTGATTCAGTGAAAATTTAGTATTTGTATTTTCATTCCAGTGGTGACTTTGTCCTGTTTTTCTCAAGTTAGGATACACGTTTGAGGCCTTCAGCCTTTGTGTAAACTTAGTATGTTCGAATTTTCTTCTTGTTTTCTAACTAACGTTTTCGCATCGTGTCTGTATCCGCATGTATGCTAAATTCTTTCTCGAAATTTCTTGGTTGATTCCGTTTTCCCTATCTTGGTATGACAGAGTGCACGACGAGCTTTCGTAACGGTCCTTACTTCGGCCTTCAGCAATGCTTTTACTGATACCAGCTTTCTTCTATATGAATTCTAGCGTGTGATTTATTTGCTTTTTCTAAATTAATATCTTTTTGAAAAAAAAAAAAGCGCAAGTACTGTGGCCGCTCGCAAAGTAATTTAGAGGAGCAGTGAGCGTTTTAACTTGAATTTGCAGATCTCAACTGCCCGAGATCTTGCATAGAAAACGTAACAAGCTACTTTTACTTGGCTTACCGCTGCCAGGATTCGTTCTTCTGGCGTTTCTTGATTTAATTTTTAATGTTTGTTTGGTTCGCTAGATATCCTCCCATCCCTTGAATGTGTGTGTGTGTGTGTGTGTGTATGAATGAGTAAAAATCGCAAGTGCTAGTGTACTTCTATCGTAATTTCAGCCGCGCATTGTCAGTGCACTTGTTTCCTGTTTCAGCAGTGCTCAACGAGTGTATTTTTTTGTATTTTTGGGGTAAATAATTGTCGAGTTTACGCAGTGTGAAACACGGGTGCAATTACGGCCGCGTTGTGTGCAAAAATAATTTTGCATGTGAAACTCTTACAGAAGCACCACATGTTCTGACCACGTGGTTAGCCAGGAACTTGTGCCGTATTTTAACGGTTTTGAAAATGGATAGCGTTACTGAATCAGCAGTTGAAACACGTAGGCGAGCCACTCTTAAGGAACAGGAAAGGGAAAATTGTGATAGGTAACGGGAAATAGATTCAGTTGCTACTGAAAATCCGCACGTTGCCTTAAGCGATGCGGCGAACGCGGGAGATAGTTTTCAAACAGAAAATATTTAAGCATAGGTGTTGGGTCGATTAGAGGCAAACGGCCATCCAGAAGTCGTGAGCCGAGCTCTCTTTGTGGATTATTGGAATAACCCAGCCGCGAGCCCTTGTCTGAACAACCGACACGCTCACAGCGCTCCTCAAATAAATGATTGCGCCGATTACCTAACAAATGAAGGAAAAGTCGCGAAAGATTGATGAAATGAAAGAACAGCTGAGAAAGAGTGATGAACGCTTAGCTAAAATAGATGAACGCACTAATAATGAGTTCCGTGAAATAAAAGAACGCCGAGGAGACTGAGGCGCTCCAGTCACGGTCTGCACGGCCACTACGGTCGGGGGTTCGAATCCCTCCCTCGGGCATGGATATTTGTGCCGTCCTAGTTCTTAAGTAGTTCATAAGTAGTTTGTACGTTTAGGGACTGATGACCCCGTAGTTAAGTCCCATAGACTATACAAACATGTGAACAAATAAAAGAACAGGTCGCAAATCAAGAGGCGCGCGTATTACAAGAAATGACTAGACTACGTGAGCAACTGGCTGAGGGAGTAAGTAGGAACAGCGCGGAGATAGAAACTATAAAATCACGATGTGCTCACTCAGGTAACCACCGTGAGTGAACACGTGGAAGGACGCATAGAAACGGTTCAAACCGCTGCAGTTACTAGCGTGCAGACCACGGTAGATGAGGTAGTGCAAAGGATTGCACGGGTAAAGTTAAACCTCACGCAGCCTTTAAGCAAGAGTTGCAACCACGCTGACGAACCACATGTTCGCGTGGCCCAGCCGCAGGAGAAGGTCGCCTGCAGTAACAGCCGTGAGCCAGGCAGTCGAGACAGGAGCGCAGGCCACGACTCACACTCAACTTTCGAGAAGGAAAGTGAATTTCCCCGATCAAATTCAAGTCGCATCCAAAACAGGACCTTACGTTGCAATCAGAACCCAGCAAAGTGCTTCGATTACCAACATTCGAAGTATTCAGGAATGCGCACAGTGGAATTCATCCGCAGGCGCGGGTAGATCAATTCGACTTCTCCCTTCCACCCAACTGGGCCAAAGAGCATAAAATAGAGTTGGTGCGCAGATACCTGGAAGGCGAACCCGCAACGCGAATGAGGTCGTTCCCTCAGTATGGCGAAAGCTACAAGAGCTTCCGACAATACTTTTTAGCTTCTTACTGGTCCGAGAACCAGCAGGACCGCGTGCGCCACAACATCCAAATGCTCCCCTTCTTCGGCCACTCGAACTTTGCCAGGCCGGCCGAGTTCTTCCAAGACATGTTAAATGAGAATTATTATTTAACGAGCCCGTATCCCGTGGCTGAGCTCATTAGGATTTTTTTGGGTAAGCTGCCGCGGCGTCTGCGCAATGCTCTCTTAACAGGGAGATGCAAAGACGACGTGGAGCAGTTTCAGGCACTCCTCGAAGATCTCGATTTTGATTATGACCCCCGCAGAATAACTTTCCAGCCAAACAGAAAAAGGGAAATAGTAATCAAGAACAGGTACCGGAGAAAGAAAAGAATAATAGTTCTAATCGGCAATCTTGGAAAAAGGCCAGTAAACCAGCAAAACAGGCAATGGCACAACAAGAATGAGAACGGGTATAAGGGTGATTATCGCGGGAAGAAGAAACACAAGTGGGGAAACGGCACAGCCGGCCGCGGTGGCCGAGGGGACTGAGGCGCTCCAGTCACGGTCTGCACGGCCACTACGGTCGGGGGTTCGAATCCCCCCTCGGGCATGGATATTTGTGCCGTCCTTAGTGTTAGCTAGATCATAAGTAGTTTGTACGTTTAGGGACTGATGACCCCGTAGTTAAGTCCCATAAGTCATACAAACATTTGAACGTTTTGGGAACGTCAATAACTGGCACTGAAACGACAATAAACCTTGCGATGCAAATTCCGAGCGCGTTCATTGGGAACGGTCGAACACGCCTCCGCAGGATGTAAAAGTGCATTCACCCGACCCGAAGCATAAAAAGCCAGACGCGCAACCCGGAACATCGACCTCAAAACAATGACGTTCTTACTAGGTTCCTCCCTGCTCTCAGTATGACGACGAACAGGGGACGGAACACGTCAAATGGAAAAAGTTTGACGACGTAACGGAAGTCCTCTTAGAGGTGTAGCCCATGAGTCTTTATTTTGCTTGTGTATTTTATATAGGTTATAGGTTCCATGTTTCTAATGTATATTTTGTATGTGTTTTCCACTGATTCTTCGGCGCCGACAAGGTGTCGCATAGAAGATGCATTTGTAATATTTGATGTACTACATAAGGGCATATACAGCGCTGGCTGAGATAAGTTGAGTTCTTTAGAATCAGCTGACGCGAGGCCTGGTGATTCGGTGTGCGCTCTTAAATGTTGTGCCACCTTCGGTAACGTCGGCTCCGCTAAACAGTCGTTTGATTACTACTTTATCGTGGAGCGCCTGTGTAATGGCCACATTTAATTTTCAGTCGTTCGTGTGTGTTATTCAACTGCTGCACCAGATATGCGATCTAAGTACCACTAGTACCAAAACAAAGTGTAATATTTTAGATTGTACCTTTCTTTTCAGCTATGCTCCGGAAGTTTAATGTTTTTAGGTTGTATTGATATCCAGTACCGTCAGTGAACTAATGGGAAAAGCATGTTCCTCCAGAGCAGGGAGGACGGTAATAAGTACTGCAACAGCCAGTATATGTGCGCCCTGTGTCCTTCAAATTGCCAATGTATTTGATTTTGTAAGTCGCCGTAAAGATGCCGCCTCCCAGACAGAAACGGATTAGCGAATGGTGAAGCGAAGAATATGTTATGAAACATATTGTGTATTCTTAAGGCAGGGGTTTGTAATGCAAGTGGGTGGCATATCTAATTACCAATTAATGAAGAATCCGCAATGCAAACTTTAACATCACGACCTTAACTGCGTGCATCCCTAACTGAATTTTCCAGATGTATTTTGCAGGAAGCTGTAATCGACGCAATATAATTGGTGAGACGGATGGACTGAAGAATCTATCTTACCAGGCCCACTTTAATTTTCTTGATGAGAAAAAGTACAATGACGAGGCCATGATTAACGCGACCAGAGCGCGGTGACGAGTAACCGAATTTGGAACACCATAAGTAGTATTAAAGAGAGAATATGTTCTCTAAAATGATTTTCTTTTTGTAAATGTTAGGTGGAACCTAGGTATCATGGTTTTAATATTTATGATACGGATTTAATGAGAAGCCTAGAACAAGGCCATCTAATCACTAGTTTATGTCTTGATTTATGTTTTTTACAGGCAGAAAATAAAAAAAGTAGAGAGGGAATGGGTAGCATTGAGAGATGAAATAGTGAAATCAGCAGATGACTAAATAGGTAGAAAGGCAATACCTACAAAAAATCCTTGGATATCACAGGACATACTAAATTTAATCGATGAAAGGAGAAAATATAAAAATATATAAATGAAACAAGCAAAATGGAGTACAGACGACTAAGAAATGATATTGACAGGAAGTGCAAAATGGCTAAGCAGGAGTGGCTAGAAGCCAAATGCAAGTCTGTAGAAGAATGTACAAGTAGGGGGAAAATAGATACAGCCTACAGGAAAATAAAAGAGATACTTGGAGATAAGAAAAACAACTCTATAAATGTCAAGAACACAGATGGAAAACCAGTTCTCAGCAAAGAAGGAAAAGCTAAAAGGTGGAAAGAGTATATAGAGAGGCTCTACGAAGGAAATGAACTTAGAGGCAATATTGTAGGAAGGGGAGAAGACGTAGATGAGGATGAAATAGAGATACTATACTGAGAAATGAATTTGACAGAGCACTGAAAGACCTAAGTCGAAAAAAGGCCCCTGGAGTAGATGACATTCCCTCAGAGCAACTGAAGTCTCTGGGAGAACCAGCTATGACGAAACTGTTTCACCTGGTGTTTAAGATGTATGAGACAGGCGAAGTACCCTCAGACTTTAAGAAAAATGTTATAATCCCCATTCCAAAGAAAGCAGGTGCAGACAGGTGTGAAAACTACAGAACCATCAGTTTAATAAGTCATGGTTGCAAAATATTAACACGAATTATATACAGAAGGATGGGAAAGGTGGTAGAAGCCGACCTCGAGGAAGTCAGTTTGGGCGCAGGAGAAATGTAGGAACACGGGAGGCAATACTCACGTTACGGCTTATCCTAGAAGATAGATTAAGAAAAGGCAAACCTACATTTCTAGCTTCTGTAGATTTGGAGAAGGCTTTTGACAATGTCGATTGGAATAAAGTCAAGTTCTGAAGCAAGCAGGAGTAAAATGTAGGGAGCGTAAGGTTATTTACAACTTGTACAAAAAACAGACAGCGTTTGTCAGAGTTGATGGGCATGAAAGGGATGCAGTGGTTGGGAAGGGAATAAGACAGGGTTGTAGCCTTTCTCCATTGTTATTCAATTGTACATTGAGCAAGCTATAAAGGAAAGCAAGGGGAAATTTGAAGAAGGAATTAAAGTTCAGGGTGAAGAATTAAAAACATTGCGTTTTGCCGACGAAATAGTAATTCTGTCAGAGACAGCAAAGGACCTGGAAGAGAAGTTGAACGGAATGGACAGTGTGCTGAAAGGTGCATATAAGATGAACATTAACAAGAGCAAAACTAGGGTAATGGAGTGCAGTGTAAGGAAATCAGGTGATGCTGAAGGAATTAGATTGGGAAACGAAGCAATAAAGGAGGTAGATGAGTTTTGTTATTTGGGCAGTAAAATTATAAATGATGGTTGCAGTACAGAGGATGTAAAATGCAGAATGGCAATGGGTAGAAAAGCGTTCTTGAAAAAGAGAAATTTGTTAACATCGAATATTGATTTAAGCCTAAGGAAGCCTTTTCTGAAGGCATTTGTATGGAGTGTTGCCTTGTATGGGAGTGAGACATGGACGATAAACAGTGCGGACAGGAAGAGGATTGAGGCTTTTGAAATATGGTGCTACAGAAGAATGCTGAAGATTAGGTGGGTGGATGACGTAACTAATGAGGAGGTATTGAACAGAATTGGAGAGAAAAGAAATTTCTGGAATACCTTGACTAAAAGAAGGGATATATTGGTAGGACACATTCTTAGACATCAAGGAATTGTGAATTTAGCATTGGAGGAAAGTGTGTGGGGTAAAAATCGCAGAGGAAGACCAAGAGATGGATACAGTAAGCAGATTCAGACAGATGTAGGTTGCCGTTCTTATGTGGAGATGAAGAGGCTTGCTCAGGATAGGCTATTGTGGAGAGCTGCATCAAACCAGTCTCCGGACTGAAGACCACAACAACAACAACATAGGAAGATTGAGATTTGTATGTTTGTGTTAATCAACTGTCTTTTATTTTCTTTATTGTTCCAGGTGTTTATGTATTTTCATGTTTGTTTTAGTATTTATCTGGTCATATGATTAGGATGTCAAGTTATCTATTTATTGATTTTAATACAGAGCTTACTTTATAATGAGAATTTATGTTTTTATGTATTTTGAGATTTTGTCTATAGAATGTTTTAAGGAATCGAGGGACCACTGGAGCAGCATCACCTCGTGATGCTGCTGTTCAGAATGGACAGTAAATGAGTGTAGTGCCACTAATTATGCTAAAATTATCTTTGCTTCTCTAAAGATTCCACAAGTACTTGCCGGGAGCCAGGAGCAATCCAGTGATCTACAAGGGATCGGAAACTAAATAGTAGCCAATAGATAACCTGAATGTCGCGTTGCATTAGGCCCAACATTTAGTTTGCATAGTAGATTGTAGCAGCGCGACCTTAGCCTGCTGGTAGGTCAAATTTTTAATAATATGTCGCCGCGCCACGCCATCCCGCTCCTGTGATCTGCTTCTTATCAATGTTTTGCCACTTGCGCCTCCTTGTGTGTGGGACTGTGAGTGTGTCTCTAGAAAGACTGTGGCCACAGCATCGACCTTACTAAATTAGCGTTGTTTTTTGAGTGGCTGTGATAGTACTAGGAAAGTTCTTAAACATTTCTCAAATGTTAAACTTTTCTTTGATAAGTAGTGGGTCACGTTAATAAAGCCTGTGGACCCAAGTAGTCTGTTTTGTTTAAGGTTTTGCAATTTACTTTAATTTTCTCAATTGTTAGTTTATAAATCATCTATGTAATTGAATATTTCTATGTTGATGAGACCACATTGTACCACATGATGAACTCCACTGGACAACGAAAAGTCATAACCAATCGAAGTTTTCTCTAAGTGCCAAGGACAGAGTTCGTGCACGCCACACTGCTGCCAGAAGTGTGGGCCGCAACCTCGGCACCCACCCCCGTCGCCGCGAGAACCAGGGAGGAACTCCCGCCTCGCACGTCATGGGGGAGCCCCACCGAGTCATACCGGCCAGACAGTGGGTCGTCGACAGTGCTGGGAGAGCGGGCAGCCCAGCACTACGCGCAGTCACAATCCAGGCCGCTGACGTCACAAGGTCAATGGGACACACGGCACGCTTCCGGGCACTGCCAGACGGTTGCAGCCGGCTGTGAGCACGGATGATGCGCGTTACTGTCAACACGGTGGGCAATGCCCCCCCCCCATCCCCCAGATGCAGCCATCGGCTACAACTTGACCACCCTAGGAGGCGAGGACGGCGCAGATCAAATACCAACAAACACCCTGCTGCACAACACTCAATGAGAGCAGCAGGGGCACAACACAGATGTCTGGCGTCAACCAGACCAGTTTCTACATGTACCAGGAAATCGATGCCATGGCATTGTCCACCTTACGTCTCCAAGTTTGCTAGTGGTCATATCAATCTCCTATTTGGTCCCTGATACCAGAAAATATTATTTTGGGTTCGCCCCAACATTCATCTTCGCACTCCCTTGACTTAATGATGGAAGACATAATGAACATCCTTCCTCAACACACTTCCATGCTTCAGCACTTAGGAATTCCACATCCTTGGATCCTGTATGGATGTCGGAATGCCACAAATCCTATGCCACTCACTACCTCTTGTGATCGCTCGTCATTGAGGGTGCTCACAAAACTTCTCTTCCTCTGTGCCTAATGCAAGATGATGATTGATCCAACCATTGGCACTGAGTCAGCGAAGAAGAGACGTTGGCGAGGCGAGATGCACCTGGAGCTGGAAAGAGGGACAATCAACTACGAACATGGACACTGAACGGCAACTTGGCAGCAATAAAGTGTTAAATAAGTGCGGGTTGCGGTTTCCACCCAGTTATCCCGAAGAGTACTTCCTCCCCATTGATGCCCCTAAGCTATTATCGAAGTGTGTGGTGAATATTTAATCATTAAAATCGTTAGAAGAAAGTGATCACTCACCATAGTGAATCGAACTTGATTTCTTTTTTAAAGACACTCCAGGGAGTGAAAACCTTATCATGATTGTATTTAATTTGTTTAAATCTGTAACTTTTGTTTCTACATCTTTTGTTACCTTCCAAAATCTTCGACCAGTATATATTTACGCTACACCTATTTTACTATTTTTAAATTTTGTTTCAAAAATTTAAAATGTTTGCTCATATTACTGTTTAAATGTTCTTAATTTATCATCTTTTCTTTGACATAAGATGCCAATAGTTCCCCACAGTGCCCAGAATAGACACATTTTTAAAAATTTTCCTTGTGTGTACCTAATTTTAATATGGATCCAACCGGTATAATAGGATTGGTTCCAGACCATTTAACGCCCCTAAGCAGAGGGTGATGAAACACATCCACTGAATGTGTGGTCGTGTTCCATATTGAGTTATTCATTAACCTAAAGTGTCTCTCCACCATTAATGTTGTCTATTTGTATGTCAATTATTTTATTCCTTTATTAATGATCAATGCCCCATGTTTATATATGTTTCCATCCGTGTGAATGAACTTATGTGTTCGTATGAATGTGGAAGGTTTATTTTAATAATGAATGACTGTCGCGCAATGGCTTACAGTCACCACTTCACGCTTTAGGCCTCATTATACTTTAGTTAAGAACGCATGGCTTCATATGTCATCTGCACTGGCGTCTGCTGGGTGGTCAGAGACTGGCTGACTTGGCAAGATGGTGAGGTGGCCTGTTCTTGGTGTAGTACCAACATAATCATGGACTAAAGAAGGGAGCCGGCCGCGGTGGCTGAGCGGTCTGCAGTGTGCCAGTCACAGTCCGCACGGAAGCTGTGGTCAAGGGTTCGAATCCCCCCTCGGGCATGGATGTTTGTGCCGTCTTTAGTATATGCTAGTTCATAAGCAGTTTGTAAGTTTAGGGACTAATGACCCCATAGTTAACTCCCATAAGGTCTACAAACATTTGAACGAAAGAGGTGACAAGAGACCTAAATGTTCAAATGTTTGTTAAGCTTATGGGACTTAACTACGGGGTCATCAGTCCCTAAACTTACAAACTACTTATGAACTACTTACGAACTAGGACGGCACAAATATCCATGCCCGAGGGGGGATTCGAACCCCCGACCGTAGTGGCCGTGCAGACCGTGACTGGAGCGCCTCAGTCTCCTCGGCCACCGCGGCCGGCGACAAGAGACCTCTATGGAGTTCTAGTAAAGGGTATTATCTCCTTCAGGTAGCAAGGGTTGGTAGACCGTAGGCGCTGAACGCACTCTGGATCGCTTTTAGCATGCCTGATATCTGGTGCATGGAGGGGAAGGCTTTTGGCGGGGCTGAGGTTCCACTCGTGTGGCAACCGCCAAAGTGAGTATATCGTCGAATCATGCTGAGGGGAAGGCATGCTGTTAGAACTTTGCTTTCTTTGTGGTCAGGCAGTCTTGGTTCATCAGTGATAGTTTTCTTGATAAATTCTTTCACTGTGTGAGGCGAAGTGTTTCTAAATTTACAGAACTCGGTCTTTCAGTGTAAATTTAGTATTTTCCTTTTCATTCCGGTGATGATTTTGTGTCCAGTTTTTCTCAAGTTAGAATACACATGTGTGGCCCTTAACCATTATGTAAACTTAGTTAAAGAACAACAAGGAAATTCCAATAACATACTAACATTTTCGCATCACATCTGTATCTGCGAGTATGCTAAATTTTTTCTCGAAATTTCTTGGTTGATTCTGTTTTTCCTATCTTGGTATGACCGACTGCACGCCGTGCTTTCGTAATGGTCATTACTTCAGCCTTCAGCCATACTTTTACTGATACTAGCGTTCTTATATATGAATTCTTGCATGGGCTTTTTCTAAATTAATTTCGTTTTGTAAATTCTATGTAATTGAATGTGGTCGCACACCACATGGTACTTATGGATAGTATACTGCTGCCTCCTTGCACATGAGTTCATTTGGTGAATAGTTGATTTTAATTTGTTCTTGAAGACACCCGCTATCTCGTCAAAACGCTGCCGACGCTTCGTTTCACTGCTGCTATCAATTGTTGCCATATGAGTAATGTGTCGCAAACATTATGCACTTGTGTGGAAGTGAATGAATGTGCTTTCCTTTATCCACTGTTTATCTGGAAATATATATAATATTCATAAAGGGCAGGAACAATTTCATTGCGGGCAGTAAGTACATGATTTAATTCACTTTTGTACAAGGTGTGTGCTTCACTGTGCTTAATTTGGTCTCCCCATATTTATTTGCTTGTTGATTTTATTGAGTAGATTATGATTTAAATCATCAAACCTCTGTTCTATAATTTCATGCTCACCATCCCATGTTTATTTATCTATTCCTTTTCATATATTTTTGTGTTTGTTAAAACGTTGGCTGCTCCCTTAAGGAGTGAGCAGTTAGATAAATTTCCCATGCGCAAGTACTGGGGCCACTCGCAAAGTAATTTAGAGCAGCAGTGAGTGTTTTAACTTGCATTTGAAGATCTCATCTGCCCAAGATGCTGCATAGAAAATTTAACAAGCTACTTTCAAGTGCTACTGAATCATTATGACAGTAAGCTACATTGAGTTACTTCTAACATGTGCATTTGGTTTCATTAGTATTCCTCCTCTGCCATGTAAAAATACTCAATCTGATATGACTGTTGCATTACGAGATGCTTTCTGGAAAGATGAGAGGCATAATAGTGACAGTTACTACATGTGGTACATAATGGAAGCGCTATATAGCTGACCAGCTATAAACGGTTTGTTACTACTAGTCCATAATAATTTTAAGGAATTTTTATTTCTATATTTTTCGCAGTATATATGCACTATGCATTAATTCTGGTATTTTTTATAGCTTCAAATAAAAAGTCATGCATTAAAGGGTTAAATACAATAAAATTCTGTCATGTATAAAATCCTCTCTAAAGCCCTTGTAAACAGAACCGAGCCCCAACTAGGTTTGCATCTAGCCGAATATCAGGCGGGTTTCCAGAAATGCTGCTCCTCTGTAGAGAAAATCAACAATCTGAAGTCTATAATCTTCCACTTTAGATCAAATCCAAACCTCTCTATATTATCTTTATCGACTTTCAGATGTAATAGGCAAGTCAGAAAGCTAAATTTTTACCGTTTTATCACCCAAATAGCAAGTTAAACAAATTATTTCTATAGATCCTCAAACGTTAAATGCCACTTTGCGACTTCTGAGTATAGATAGAACAAGGTACACGGTTTCTAAATACAATAATTTATAACACAAGACCTATACATTGCTAGGAATACAACACAAATAGATTTCATTATAAAATACGAAAATAACCAAGAAGCACAAGGCCCCGAAACTAAAACCTGCTAATATGCATTTCATAAAAACATAAACTAAAGTAGTCTGTTTAGCTACATATTATATTAGTAGAATACAATTAGCCATTCTGGGACATAAATTGATATGAAATTGATTATGCAATTTTTTTGATTAATTATGCAATTTTTTAATTACGTAATTTATTTATTTATTTACAATTACTGTTATTGCAGTCATACTTTAATTTCTTATGTAATTATTTTCAGTTACAATTGCAATTGTAATTACTCATTTAATGTGTTCACTCTTCCACATCCCGACTGCCACTGAGCCATCTACATGTCCCCCACCACAACGCTATCACGTGACCAATCAGAGATCCCCTCCCCCCACCCCCACCGAAAGCACCCCGGCCATTAACACCTATATGGTGGGAAGCCCACAGCAGGTGCAGACTTCTCTGTCCCTCCCAATTAGAGCAGAGCAGCATTCAGAATGTGTAGGGACTCTGCTCCTTCACCTATAGCTCTACTACTTGTGTGGAAGCACCTCCACATGCATAGGAGCTGTTAAAGTAGGTCCCCCCGGTACATTATTTAGCATAAGTAGCCCCAGAACCAACACTGTTTATGTGGTTTGTACCGCATTGTCTGCAAAGAAGCCCCACCTCCTTTTCACAGAGCAACAACATTACATGAAATAACATCTAAATAAATGTGTCACAGAAAGTTGAGGAAGCATTGCTAAAAGGGCCATTTACACATAGCGTCTTAACCGAACAGAAAGGGACCAAGATAAAGTCATCGAGTAGTAGATTTTTCCCAATATCATGGGACATTTCCACCTTAATGTTGAGGTCACAAAATCTGTTCTGCACATCTGAATGCTCACTCCAGATATATTTCTGCTCTCTGCCTGCCACTAAACATAATATACACACATGAGCGAAAAAACTCATCAGAAATCTCTCTGCTTTCATAATTGTTCGGTACAATATTGTAATTACTTCTTTTGCAGAGACAATTGCACTTAGTTATAATCCGACTTCTGAATATATGGTTTTACTACACAGGGTCGATTTCAACTTCATGCTTTATGAAGTAATCAGTGCAGGAAGTGGGGACGTTTATTAGCTGTAACAGTTGCTGACACAAGACAATTCACTGGAAATACTATATTTAATGAATAAGTTCTATACAGACGATCAGCTGACGCCATTCCTTCAACGATTATCCAGACTTACTTTATCGCACATTAACACCACCATGACGTATTATTTAAACAGGCATGAACTGCTCTGTTCACTGAATTACCAGACTTTCAGCTTTTGTTGAGGTTTCGATAATAGGGAGCACTACCTACAGAATAACTACATTGTCTCCAGTGCTACACTGTAACATACTAATACTTCAACATTCACTTACTATGAGAGAGAAACAGTTTAGTACTACACCATAGAACCAATACATGGCGCTGTTATTAGTATTATTTTTCATCTCAATGATAGAAGTGTTTTCAGGAGTTTACGCCAAACAGACAATTACACGCCGCAGTCTTAACTTTATGAACTCAACCTAACATTGAATTTACATTGTTCTGGAATACAGACTTAAATTAATTTCACTTTTTGTATGAAAAACTTTATGAATAATCATCGTTTTCGACAATGAGTTCTACGTAAATTAGACATATTGGCTATGAGAACTGAGTTTATTGACAGAGGGATCCAACAAGTATTCTATTTTTGCAGACCTAGGTCCGGAACCCTAAAAAACCATTATATACACAGTTCCCTCTTTAACAACCATTGCGAAGCACGGGCACATAAGCTAGTATTTAATATTATAGTTAGTAACGTTCGTTTTATGTTGTAGACTGCCACAGCCGACTAAAAATGTAGATATGCAGCAGATAATTTATATATAAACAATTATATGTATTTGTGGACAAGAACTGAATATAATTGCATGAAAATCCACGATAAATTAAATATTAATTGTGTAACTATATTTCGACGGCGGCAGTATATTTGAACAGTGAGGCGCCACACTTAATAGCTACCTGAGCGAAGAGCATCGGTCTCAACCGTTTTTAGGAATGTTAAATATATATTTGTTTGTTATATGTAAACAACATTTTTAGGGAGGTGGTCAAAGCATTTAATTCTGTGATATTCAAATGTATAATATTTTGGAAAGGAAATTGTATTTTTAAGATGAGGCGTTAGGATGCACGAAAGGGACTTGTAACTTGGACGTGGTGGTGAAAGGTGACGCTGGGCGGTCTGAAGCCGCGTTACGAACTTGTGATTTGAAGAGATAGGCATGTGTGGACTTAGACAATTTACGGGGCTGTGACTGAAGAACTTAGTCTCTGGTTGAAAAGTGGTAAACTATGGACGGTGGTAGGGCTGTGGAACTGTGATAATTCAGCAATCAAATCAAAATGTTTGTATAGCTTATGGGACTTAACTACGGGGTCATCAGTCCCTAAACTTACAAACCACTTATGAACTAGCTAACACTAAGGACGGCACAAATATCCATGCCCGAGGGGGGATTCGAACCCCCCGACCGTAGTGGCCGTGCAGACCGTAACTGAAGCGCCTCAGTCCCATCGGCCACCGCGGCCGGCTATTCAGCAATCGTGTAGTCGTGTGATGACAAACTGTGTTTTATAACAAATACTGTAATTAATCGCGGATTAATTTGGAATTGCACTTTTCGATGGACTTCTCTAATTTACGAGTGATAATTTCGAACTCTTACTCTCGAGTGCGTGTGATACTTATTGTGCCTCTCATGAACGATAGTTGGAGAAATATTCAGTTATTTACCGATGGATAAAGTAGGACCACCTCCGCATTTTCATGTCCAAAAGGAGTAATAAACTCCATTTATAAAGAATTACTTCGTGAGTGAATCACTTCCTTATCTTAGAATCCATTTTGTTGGTTATTCAGAGGTTTAATTTATGTTTGTTTAAATATATTTTCGCATCAACATATGAAGATCGATAGGCTGTCTAAACTACAGATTTATTATTGATGTTGTTTAAACAGATTGGGTAGCTGTTTAGGGCATAAAAGCTGACATACATAACTCACCCCTATGAACAGAGACAACGCGCCATAATCCCTTTATTACCCCGAGTTATATATTGCCCAAATCTTATTGGTGAGTACCGATATGAAGGTCGCAACTGTATGTAGCATGAAGTCGTAATTCCAAAGGTAAGTTCAGTAATATATGTGGATTCTGTCTGAAAAACCTTACACAAATACAGACGTAATACATGTCAATGTCAAACTAAATGTAGTAGTTTTACTGGATGAACAGTGGAAACTTAGTAAGTGAGGAACTTCTTTCAGTTCATGATTTGCAGGGGTTGTCAGCAAGGAAACGTTTCCTAAGGGTTTTCAGATACGAGTCATGTTTATTGTACTCGCTAAGTTCTGTTATTCTGAAGTAGTGGATGAATTAAGTATGGTTATTCGCACGTCGTAAGATGTGGCAGTTTTTCAGGCAAGTCAGTGATTATGACTTAACGTCTCCTGAGTCCGCCTCCGTAGTCCAGTGGACAGCGTGGTTGGTTGCCACGCAGGGGGCCCGGGTTCGATTCCCGGTCGGGTAGGAGATTTTCTCCACTCGGGGACTGGGTGTCGTGTCGTTCTCATCATCATTCCATCATCACTGACATGCAAGTCGCCGAAGTGGCGTCAGATAAAGAGACTTGCACCAGGCAGGCTGAACACGACCCCAGTTGGGGTCTAACGGTCTTAAATGCCACACGATCATCATCATCAACGTCTCCTGAACTACGAGTCAAACTGTGATATAATTTCTAAAGTACATTCAGTGACATACATGCATAATATCTGTAAAATAAGTACCGAATTCAGTTAATAGTGTAGAATTCACTGCATGAAAATCAGCAAATAAGCCATAAACCTTTCTTCTCTCGTCATTCTCTAAGGTTGTCGGCGACAAAAGCTTTCGTGAATGCTTCAGATTGTGTGTAGAGTTTCTTACAAGTCGCTAAGTGTGTTCGTTCTCAAATAGTGTACGAATAAAGTGTGGTTACTCACCCGTCACGGGCTGTTCTACTTTTTCAACTCCACCTCTCCCCCTTGGAAGATAGGTCGATTTTATCCCCACGGTGATAGTTTTCTGATAGTAACGAACATGCGTACCAAGTTTGTTTGAAATCGGTTCAGTAGTTTAGGAGCAAATGTCGGGAATACACACACACACACACAAACTTACATCCTCTTTTGTAATATGTACGGATTTATCGACATATTTATGTAATTAACTTGTCAGCTAACAAATCCAAAGACAACTTGTTAGAAAGGCGAGATAAGGTAGTGAGTAAGCAAGCAGAAATAGAGAAAACGAGAGCGAGATGGATGGTGCGCTAGGCGCGTTTGGCACTCAGAGAGTGGGGCGGCTAGACACACGCCTGCCAGTCCCTCGGCACGGGGAAGCTACCTGTATTACCTTCTATGGTCTGTGGTGGTAACAAGCTGGACTCGCATTCAGGAGGAAGGTGGGTCAAATCCACCTCCGGTCTTCCAGATTTAGGTTTTCCGTGATTTTCCTAAATCACCCCAGGCAAGTGCCGGGATGGTTCTTTTGAAAGGGTACGGCCGATTTCCTTCCCCATCCTTACTCGAACACTCCGAGCGTAAGCTCCGCCTCTAATGACCACGATGTCGACGGGTCGTTAAACACTAATGTTTCTAGAATGAAACTTTCACTCTGCAGCGGATGTGCGCTGATATGAAACTTCCTGGCAGATTAAAATTGTGTGCCGGAACCGGGAGTCGAACCTGGTCCCAGGTTCGAGTCCCGGTTCCGGCACACAATTTTAATCTGCCAGGAAGTTTCACTAATGTTCCTTCCTTCCACTGTCGCGTTCACTTGCGCTTGGCAAATTATAGTTACGTTGTGATTTATTACATGTGTACTACTACAAATTTCGGGCCCGGCCTGTTTAAAAAAAATGAAAACAATAATTTCAAGTGGAGGCTGGTTTTAACCTTCTCCAAGGTGAATACGGTAATGATTACAGCGGTAATTAGTATAGGGTAAGTTAAGGATTACAAAACAGAGGAGGAGGACAGCAACAGGGTTATTTACAGCGTGGAGGAGACGTAAGGCATAATTGCTGAGCTCAAGGCCCCGGAAATTTCCAAGAAGAAAATCCAGGACAGAGGGATGCATAGTCATGAATAGAAGCCACGTAGAACCCCGCCTATAAACCGGTGTTTAGCTCAGAAAGCATGCGTTTGTAGACGAACGATTTTAAGTATAGTCGGTTGTTGTATTTGCTGATTTGAGTTGTGAAGAACAGTTCATTGAAGTATCCCTATAACCGAGCGTCTAGGCTATTGAGGTCTACATAATAAGCAGGCCAACTCAGCGGTCCTGAAATGTCTGCGTCAGATGATGGCGCACATTGTGATGAAAGTGTCTCGCCATCTTGTATGAACAACATAAGTAATCGTTGCTAAGGTACGGATTACACTAATGAGGATTTACAGATAATGCCTCCCATTTAACCTTTGTGGGAGCGGGTCTGGCCCTATTAATCTATCGCCAAGTATATCAATATTCGCATCCAAGCGCTGTGCAGCCCTTGCAATAAATATGTGCTAATCTAACGAAGTATGCTTTTCTGGAACAGTTGTTATTGGACTTATTTTCCCTGTTTCGATGTGTACTATCACCGCTCAAAGTATTTGAGACTTACTCGTTCACAGAAATGAAACAGCCGTTTCCTTGCTACAATCTTTCTATCCTCTTCATACGCGTTTTGTCCTTTGTTTTAGACCATCTTCAGTGGATTCTACAGCTGAAAATTGCGTGAGTAGCCTACATTATTTCGATTAAAACAAAGTGAATGTTTATAATCTACTAAGGTTACAACATTAAGCAAAAATGTAATTTCCAGGTGTAGAATCCACTGACTATGTCCTAAAATAAAAGGCGAAACGCTTATGAAGAAAATAAAAAGACTACAGTAAGAAAACAGTTGTTTCATTTCCGAAATCATGTTTTCCTTTACTTGCTGCACAAGATGTCCACACAAATTAACTTGTTATTTGAGAATGTTTAGAACACCTACATATGAATTTACTGCTCAGGAAACGCCTCAAATACAGAAGACCAGTATATGAAATAGGAGTCTAAATGCTCTTAAATGTTCAAATGTTTGTATAGCTTACGGGGCTTAACTACGGGGTCATCAGTCCCTAAACTTACAAACTACTTATAAACTACCTTATTCTAAAGACGGCACAAATATCCATGCCCGAGGGGGGGATTCGAACCCCCGACCGTAGTGGCCGTGCAAACCGTGACTGGAGCGCCTCAGTCCCCTCAGCCACCGCGGCCGGCCTAAATGCTCTCCATAGGATTCAACCAGAGAACAGAGTGGAAACGTGATTGTCAAAATAAGACAGGCCTCTCCAACCAACACCACCTAGAAGACAAGGCCTTACAACAGGCCGTGCCTACGTCACACTTAGAGGCCGCGGCCGCCACCTCACAGGCTGTTGGCTGGGGCACGCCCACCGCCGCGCAGTGGCCGGCCAGTCAGATGGCGGCCGCGGCCTCTAAGTGTGACGTAGGCACGGCCTGTTGTAAGGCCTTGTCTTCTAGGTGGTGTTGCTCCAACTCGGGTGCTTCGCGAGCACCAGCGGGCACCGGGAAAAGCATCGGTGCTCTGCTGCAGCAGTCGGTGCTGTGTGGCACGTGAGCACAGAATAATGCCTGTGACGTGAGGCAGGCACAGCGCTGTCAGCGCAGAGGTAGCAGGGGAACGTGCTGACGACGCGCGGAGCGAGGCCAGAGTCGTCTTGTTTGTGACTTATTGAAACCAATAATAATGATGTCAATTTTTGTTTATAGACAAAAAGTTTCATTGCGCTCCTTATTTTATAAAAATTTTCAACATCCTTTGTTGGTCTTTGGCATCGCATTGATGAAACTAATTTTCTCATATTAGGTACAATGGTTTTGGCAGTTACAATTCGAAAAACAGCTTGCAACAATTCATTAAACTTGACCTTGTTTTTATTTCGTTAATATTCATAATTGGAAACATTTGTTCACAAATGAACGATGCTCAGAACATTGCAACACACTTTAGGGTAAGGACATGAATTCTCAGGAATTCTTGCTCAAATGTTTATAGAGCTGATGGGACTTAGCTACGGGTCATCAGTCCCTAAACTTACAAACCACTTATGACCTACCTTATACTAAAGACGACACACAGATGAATGCCCGAGGGGGGATTCGAACCCGCGACGGGGAACGGCCTCGCGCATCGTAGCATAGCACCTCATTACGCTATTTCGTTCCACCGCGGCGAATTCTTGTTCATCAAAGGCTATAAATAAAGGAATTTAAATCACTACTGTAGACTAATGGTAATAGTGGTCTGTTTAAATTGAACTGTACTGTTCTGTCAGCGCAGTTTGGATACATGGTGGGGCATCCTCTGCGTGCACAGAAAGAAGCATCATAAAAAGTTTTGAGTGCTGTTTTATTTTCTTTCTTCAAACCTATCTTAGAAAATTTTATCTAATAACTATGTACTCCCAGATGTGGCCATAAGTACAATTAAAAAAGAAAGGTATGTTTTTGGTTTTCTTCAGATCGTGGCGATAGTGCTTTTAATTTAGTTATCAGTTCCCTTCTGTCTGTTCATTCAATCCCCTCGTGTGTTACGGAATGTTTGTTTTCGTAGTGAGAGCGCTTTTATATTTACGGTACAGTGTTAAATTAAGGATTGCGTCGGCCGTACGGCGTGGCACCGGGGCGCGCAAGCACCGAGTGCTCGAGTTGGAGAGGCCTGAACTAAGATAACACGAAACCACGAACCTATAGAGACAATCTAACAGCTCCAGACTTCCATCAAAGAAGGCAGGTGTGGGTACAGTTTAATACATGCCGAACTGACAGGGGCGTAGCGTGGGGGGTGCCGGGCGGCCATGGCCCCGGGGGACACACATGTTGGGGGCGGCAGGGAGCTGTCAGCTGGGTTTTACCCGGGGATGTCAAGTATACTTTCCATAAATAAGACTTCAAAGACACTTACAGATTTGTCAGTAAATTACAACGTGTGTTCATTATGTTGCATTAAGACATTTTTAACCTTCCCTAGCCGCGCGGGAGTAGCTGAGCGGTTTGGAGCGCCACGTTACGGATCGATCGGCTTCACGCGTCGGAGGTTCGAATCCACCCTCGGGCATGGATGTTTGTGTTGTCGTTAGATTTGTTTAACTTAGTTTAAGTAGTTTGTAAGACCAGGGACTGATGACCAACAGAGTTTGGTCCCATAGAATTACAAACATTTGAACATTTAACCTCCGCTAACATTTTTAATTGTACTATGTAAACATACTTCTAAATACATCAGTGCTATTGAAATCAGTTTCGCTTCATTCCTGGGTCAAAATAATCTATAAAAGGAATATTTTTCAGGGAGTCTTCGCCAAGGTTATATCAATTATTTACTCGTTTTGCTTAAAAAACAAGTAGAAGGTTTCCAAAATTTTATTTCGCGAAATACAGATTGGAAAAATTTACAATGGGGGACAAAAAGATTATCCGGCCAGAATAATTTTAAGTCCAAGAACAGAGGCACTAAGTGTAAAGTTACGGTTTTGCTTCATCTTCTCTTCAAATATGTGAACCAGTTCACCATTAACCAGCGCCGAGGCCCAGGGGCGCCGCTTACGCCAACGTATGTACAAAAAACCGCCGGTACTGTACTATACCACCAGTATTACAATTTACAATCATCCATCTTGCAAAAATAAAATATTACTTAATGTCATTCAACATACGTCGTTAATATCACAAGCACGCGCTGAATCTAGAATGTCAGACGAGAAAACGCGCTGAATGCAATCTTCCCATTGACTGCATCTGTCCATGTTTCAGGCGAGCATTGTCTGACGTCTGGGAGACGGATCTACCACAGCGCCTCTGTTATTTGTTTCAGGAACTGCAAAACGGGAGCGCCCATGCAGCTGCACCATCTCTCGTGCACCACAGAAACTACTAGTAGCTGCCAGTCCAAACAGAGGGAAAGACGGACTGTGAAACAGTTATTACAATTGAGATTAATTAATTTGAATGGATTTATATCGAATATTTGTGACTTAATGACTCATCTATAGCAATTAATAGATCATGCAATGCATTTATGGAGAATACTCAGGGCCGGCGCAAACCAAAGTGCCGCCCCGTGCGAGCTGCTACATTGCCGCCCCTCCCCCCCATTTTTTTAAAAACAAAACGTTTGTGTAATTCTATTTAAACAAATCTGTTGGAAATTTCAGCAATCAATCGCAATTTTTGTTTTTACTTTTCATGACTACCTGGGTTTCAGCTACTGAGTGGTCAGTCTCGAAGCTTTTACTATATTATTACATCTAAACCGTCATGTTGACAGTTACGTTCAGCATGACGGCACACTTGTAAGCATAACTCAAAGCATTGAGAATAGTCACACTGTGCCCGAAATCTATGTACCGGGTGATCAAAAAGTCAGTATAAATTTGAAAACTTAATAAATCACGGAATAATGTAGATAGACAGGTAAAAATTGACACAAATGCTTGGAATGACACTGGATTTTATTAGAACGAAACATTATCGTTATCGGGCCTTTTTTCTTCCAGGAACTGCGTGATTGTGACTGCTACCGTGACGGGTGAGAGGTACGCCGATATGTTACAGAATCGCATCATCCCCAGCCTGGCTGTAAACACTTGCTCTAACGTACGACTTTTATGCAGGATGGCGCTCCACCCATATTGCTAGGCGCGTGAAAGATCTCTTGCGCGCGTCGTTTGGTGATGATCGTGTGCTCAGCCGCCACTTTCGTCATGTTTGGCCTCCCAGGTCCCCAGACCTCAGTCCGTGCGATTATTGACTTTGGGGTTACCTGAAGCACCTCTGTGCCTGAAGTCACAAGTGTATCGTGATCGACCGACATCTCTAGGGATGCTGAAAGACAACATCCGACGCCAATGCCTCACCATAGCTCCAGACATGCTTTACAGTTCTGTTCACAATATTGTTCCTCGACTACAGCTATTGTTGAGGAATGATGGTGAACATATTGAGCATTTGCTGTAAAGAACGTCATCTTTGCTTTGTCTTAATTTGTTATGCTAATTATAGCTTTACTGATCAGATGAAGCGCCATCTGTCGGACATTTTTTGAAACTTTTTTTCAGCCGGCCGCGGTGGCCGCGGGGACTGAGGCGCTCCAGTCATGGTCTGCACGGCCACTACGGTCGGGGGTTCGAATCCCCCCTCGGGCATGGATATTTGTGCCGTCCTTAGTATAAGGTAGTTCGTAAGTAGTTTGTAAGTTTAGGGACTGATGACCCCGTAGTTAAGTCGCATAAGCTTAACAAACATTTGAACATTTGAACCTTTTTTTAGGTTCTAATAAAACCCAATGTCATTCCAAGCATGTGTGTCAATTTTTACCTCTGTATTTACATTATTCCGTGATTTAGTTTTCAAATATATACTGACTTTTTTTATCACCCGGTAGATCTGGAAAAAAAAAAATTCGACTGATTGGTAACATTCTCTACAGATTTGTGTAAAACAGTCGCTGGGCACCAGCTCAAAAATGGAGTCAAACCTAATTGAAGAAATCTAGCTAATTTTAATAAGCCTTGTGAATTTACACAAAATGTTCAAATGTTTGTGAAATTTTGTATTACTGTAGGATACATTGTTCAGGAAATGAAGTCATGAGAATTGAGCCGCGTGAAATAGAATTTCAGGCCGAATTTCACTACAGATGCAGGTGAAACAGTCAAAGAGTGGTGCGGAAGACAATGGAGAGAGGAAGAATAGGGAGATGGATTAACATAATAATGCAATAAATACCCACCCGGGTATCGACGGCTACTAATGCTGGTCGAAATTTATTAACTGACTGCACTGCGGTTGTTCATTTCAAAGAACTGACACTCGACATCTGTCATAATTTCCATGTGTCAGTACTTTCGTGTCTGATTATGGAATAAGCGGTAACAAATTATTCATCGCCGTATCACTTCTGTTTTCTTCGCTTTATTTTCATTTCAGCAATTGGGACGACTTGTGCTTATTATCCGAATGGCCAATTTTTGAAGTAACATCATAAGAAAAATAAGTTTTCCTATTCTGCAATCTTGAAGGAAAAAAATTCTAACTTATAAGTAACGTGCATGCGCAATAGTAATTAAACGTTGTATAAAAAGCACTTACTTATTACATACCAAGTTGCAAGAAATTCGGACGCACCGATTCTTCTGTTATTGTGAAACGCAATGAAAGTGCTTCTGACCAATCTTGACTCCCTCGGCCAATTACCGAAACGAATTCTGTAGTTTTCGTTGTAGAGAACGCAACAATACCTATTGCATGGTAAGGCGAAGTGGTGACGCGACAGTGCCAGGGACTAGGTCACGTGATGCGGTACAGCGAGGGTACGGTTAAACTAGCGCCCAAGAATAAGAAGAAGAAGCAAGAAGCTCACAATAAGTATGTGACCGATGATATGGATTTAAATTTATTATCAGGCAGCAATTTCTATGGCATTGCGAACAATAGAAAGAAATATTAACTTCGCGAAAATTGCACAACTCTTTTCAAACAGAAATGAGCTTCAAAGCTAGCTAGGAAACCCTTAGAAGCAATGTTTTCTCTATGGATTTTCGTGTTAGAACGTGTCAAAATTAACGTTTTGACGAGACGGCTTTGTTGCTAAAAGACGATACTTCGTCAGGTTTTCATCAAAATCAAAGCGACCAATACTTTACTTAGATGAAACATGGATTCTAACACATTGTACAGTAAATAATGTTGGCAAAGTGATAGTGTGCGAGTAGTATTGTCAAACAAAAGTGCCGGTCAGAGATTAAGTTTTGTTCATACAGGCGGAGACAGGTGTTTCATGGCTCAAAAACCAAAACGTCCGACTATCACTCAGAAACGGATAGCAAAAATTTTCAAAAATACGTCGAAACCCAACTTATGCCAGGCTTACTACCAATGTCTTTATCCATTGTAATTACTAGCAGCGTACTTACCTTTTCGAAATACTTTTAGCCATTGTAGGTGTTGGACATGTTTGACTGCAGTAATGTTCAACTTTTTTTTCCAAAATGCGAGAAGAGTAAAACACTCGAAAATTGCCACTGAAGGGCTTAGCAAAATTGCTTCAGGCTTAACATGTGATCGCAGTATCGAACGTTGTATTCGAATTTACAAATTAGATTTTGTCTCCTGCAAAGTTATTTGTGAATTAACGCACGCCGGCCGCGGTGGCCGAGGGGACTGAGGCGCTTCAGTCACGGTCTGCACGGCCACTACCGTCGGGGGTTCGAATCCCCCCTCGGGCATGGATATTTGTGCCGTCCTTAGTTGTAGGTAGTTCATAAGTAGTTTGTAAGTTTAGGGACTGATGACCCCGTAGTTAAGTCCCTTAAGCTTAACAAACATTTGAACATTTGATTTGATATCGCAATGGGGGAGTATTTTACTTACAGATTAAAATTTTTTGGCGGAACTGGGACTCGAACCTGAGACCTTTGCCTTTCCCGGGCAAGCTCTCTACCACTGAGCTACGCCGACACACCTCACATTTGGAAAATAGGAGGCGAGTTACTGGCAGAAGTGAAGTTGTGTTGCGGCACCGTGAGTCGTGTCGGGGTAGCTCAGTCGTAGAGCGCTTGACCGCGAAAGGCAAAGGTCCCAGGTTCGAGTCCCGGTTCCGGCACACAATTTTAATCTGCCAGGAAAGTTTCATATCAGCGCACACTCCACTGCAGAGTGTAAGTTTCATTTTGAGAATATACTCTAAATCATAAGAAAATTATTTATATTATTATAAGTTGACGATCGATAAACTCATGATCGTCAACTGCCATTTCTTTTTAAGAATCTTTGAAATACATTGATTGTAATAGTAAACGAAATACAACATGCGCCAATTCCGACCTTAAGTGGTACGTTATACTAAATTCCATGAGATATTCAACCTGAAATATACATCAGTAACAGTAATAAGGTGAGTTGGAGTATATTCCGTTATTTAACTACAAAACAGATGATTAGTAAAGAATTTCAAAACAATTATGTATTGTCACAATCTAACAGCCGGCCGCGGTGGCCGAGGGGACTGAGGCGCTTCAGTCACGGTCTGCACGGCCACTACGGTCGGGGGTTCGAATCCCCCCTCGGGCATGGATATTTGTGCCGTCCTTAGTTGTAGGTAGTTCATAAGGTTTGTAAGTTTAGGGACTGATGACCCCGTAGTTAAGTCCCTTAAGCTTAACAAACAAACAAAAATTAACGCACGGCGCGTGAGAGCAATAGGCCTGTGCGTTGCCGTGCCACGTCACGCAGAGTAGGTTGCGATCGCGCACCTCACTGGCTGGCCGATGCGAGGCGGTGGGCCGTGCCCCATCAGCCAGCCAGTGAGCTGCGCGATCGCAACCTACTCTGCGTGATGTGGCACGGCAGCGCACAGGCCTTCTCTTCAGACTTCAGCGCTTCACTCATAAGAAAACTGACTGCTCGCCCTCTCTGTTCCTCAGGCGTAAACACGGCGGTGCTGCCACAGTGGCGAGGAAGAAATTAGTCCTCCTCCGTCTCCTTGTTCAACAGGGGCAGTCGGCAGGTAGTCGAGGCGCCATTCCACAGTTTCCTAAGCCGCTCCCTCAGAGGTTTGGTTTCAAATCCCTCTTCGGCATCAATTTTGAGTTTGTCCCAAGGAGGTTAGAATACAGGGACACGCCCTTATGTTTAAAAAGTGAAGCCTACCTCCGCCTTATTGCTAAGGTTTGGAGAAGCGTTTGTATTGCAGAACTAATGTTTCATGTCACTTAAAACAGGAATAAAACGTCCGACGGTTTTGTCGTGATGTACAACATGTTAAAAGAATGCAAATTAGCCGTTAAAATAAAGTTTTCAAATATATTATAATGGCTATTTATTACTATTTAATCAAGAAAGTATATTTTTTGAAAGTACATACTTTGCAGTGACTGTCATTTCAATGCATTAACAGTAAGAGGATCGACTTAACGCAGACTTTTAACGGAGAAATAGCATTCCAAAACTGACCAAGATGGCGGACAGGTTTCAAATGATGTATGTGTTCGGCATAGATAATGCCATCTTCCTTTATTCTAACCTCCTTGGTTTGTCCTAAGGAAATTTGCTATTCTTTTTGCATACCACATACTTTTTGCATTCTTAATGACATTTTTCAGAACCTTACAGTACTGTTTGTAACGAGCTACTGCATCTTCATACTGACTGCTTCTAACATTTTGATACAATTCCCAGTTTGTTCTACATCATACTGGTATCCCCTTTGTCAGCCACCTTGGCTGTCTGTTACTAGAAGTACCCTGTTTTGAGCGCTTTAACTTTCTTTGCATTTGAAAACGAATCACAGATCTAATTTCATACTCGGCGGCATTTTCAATTACGGCTGACATTATAAAGAAGCACTACAAAGCACACGTCGGCAGCAGCGATCTGAAAATGGCGTACATTTCTTCTACTTGATCAAAGTAACTGCCGCGCATGCTCGGAACACAGACATATATTACTAGACCGGCAATGCCATATACAGTATCATTGGTATCAGTGAAGTCTCGCCGCCATATTTCTATACTATAACGTGAAAACTGTCGTTTGCGTTATTACAGAAAATAGTCGTAAAAATACCGAAGAATTGACGTAACTACGCTGTCTTTAGACTTTTGACATAATAAATTCGTATGATGTATATGGCTGTAATTTTTTCAGCCGCGGTGGAGTAGCCGAGCGGTCTAAAGCGTCACGCTGCGGAGCGCGCGGTTGCTCGCCGTGGAGGTTCGAGTCCTTCCTGGGGCATGGGTGTGTGTGTTGTCCTTAGGTTAGTTTACCTAGGTTTCAGTAGTTTGTCAGCTACGGACTGATGACCACGCAGTTTGGTCCGATAGATTTACAAACATTTGAACATTTGATTTGAATTTTTTCAGCTGGATTAAGCTTCGAGACATATAGTAATGAGTTGCACTGATTTCCTGTTATTATTAATCTGTTCCAATTTCACTCAACTTCGGATTTTGTAGCAGTAATATGGCCATCATAGAAGTGTAGTTTATCGTTGGATAACACGTATTCTCCTTCTTTTGAGAGTTCTTACAAAACCTGCAGTCTACTTTGACAAATACACTAATGAAGAGCGTTTCCTGTTTTTTTTAAATCTGTTACCAGTTTTAACCAACTTCAGCTTTTCTTTTAATCGTATGACAGTTATAAATGTGCTACTTGTCGTAGATAACACATCTCTTTGTCAGTGTGTTTTTCAGATAACTACAGTCTGCTTTAACTGTAGGTAATGGTAAAATTTTAGTTACCATCATTATGCTGGCAACATCGACAAAACAATAGAAAGCCCGCGCCAAGATAATATATTCTTAGAAATCCACACAAACTGACCTGATTAGTGTTTCGTACAAACGATGAAGTAAATAAATAATGATGTACCTGCTCTATGGTCGAGAGGTTCTTGTATGTACACTCATTCACTCAGTAAAAGTAATTGCCTTCGTAAACGAAGACTTCATGACAAAATATTTACGCTGTCACACGATCGGCTAATGCCAGCCTCACATGATTGACAACATAATGACGCGAAGCGGTAAAATTTAACCGTACGTAACAAGCTGCTCATAACACGATTCGACAATGTACGTCTATGTGTTAAATTTAATTATTGCGGAAGTATTAGTTCAAATGCAAATCATTTTCAATTCAACTAGTAAAGTTTACAACGTCATATCGTATCAGATCATGGTAGTACCTTATGGAAAATTTTTGACGTAAGGTGAGGCAAGATGGCGGCATCAGGCTTCAATCACAGATGGACGTTTGCCAGTCTAGTAATGTATGTCTGTGGCTCGGAACTACGATCGTAGCGCTGCCGCGGTTAGAAATAGAAACGGAACTTTGTGGCCGACCTTGGTATTTCAGGAGGAGGCAAACAAAACCGTTCGCAGTGTCCGCTGGCAGAGTCAGATATTAATAAACAGAACATGACGGGGCTCAAAATTTGCGATGGCTGCATCGTTGCGTATTGGAGCGAATGCATATGAACAGCGAAAAAAAAGGGATGGGGGTGGGGGGAACAGAAAAAAAAATGAGGTGCCAGAGGCGTGTCGCGTCGCTTTGTTTCGCAAAATAGCGGCGCTTGGGCGCGGTGGCGTAATGGGAGAGTTTGCAAAATGCGCCTAGTTAGCGGGCCGTATTGATTGTCGCTTGTTTAGCCGGCGGCGCTATAATGACCGGCTCCAAACACGTGCGCCGCGCATGCCAAATGCCGCCTCGCCAGCCCCAATAATGAATAATTGGGCGCCGGGGAAGGGGAAGGGGAGGGGGCGGAATATCGGCCTGTCTTCCCCCTCCCTCCATCCACCAAAAAAAAAAAAATACTGCCGCACGCTTTACTTTTCCCTCATTAAGCCCAATCCGTTTTTCATAATTTGAACAAAAATTAACCATGCAGCGTACATTTCAGTAACCATTAGCTTTCACAGTCGTTAACCTCGCAAACGTAACGAGTTACCCAAAAATAATTCTACCATAAGTAGCTTTCAACTCGGTATCCACACAAAATGAAGCAGTAACACTAAATTTTGCTTATTCTCTCACACTATTTGTCGCAATAATTTAATACCAATAATATTTTGCACACTTTGACTACTAAAGCAACCATTAACTAGGAGTAATTACGCATATATATTTAATACTTATTAATGAAGCTGCGTTGTAGATCAAATTAATTTCGTTATTAATACTTGTAAATAGTTATACCTTCCAAAGTTTATACACTTCATATTTTTAATGAAGCTATTTAGTACATCAAATTATTTTCGTTACTATTGTTTGTAAATAATATCTTCCCAAGTGCATGATAATTAATGAATTTACGAACGTGGTCTTCATTCACAAGAGTGGGGAATGTAAAACAAGTTTTAGTTTCGTACAAGAATATATATTACTCCAAGGCCCAATATATGTTATTACAGGTCGCACTAAAAGTATAGCAAGCATTTTGCATATGTATTCAACATTTTCGATATGTATCTCTTATGATTTCCACGTTTGCAGTTAAAAATTTTGTGTTTGCGGTCCGCCTGTGTCGAGCGGTCTGGAGCGCCATGTTGCGGATCACACGGCCTCCCGCGTCTGAAGTTCAAATCCTTCCTCGGACATGGATGTTTGTGTTGCCTTTAGTATAAGTTAGTTCTCATCCGCAAGTTCGTTATCCGCATATGCAGATATTAAAGTTTCGATTGGATAACAGAAATAGATAGCAGTATTTAAAATCATGGTGTGTAATGATATAATTACTGTTAGTGTCATTTCTGCGACAACATAACTACTTTTGACTTTTCTTTACCTACTCTTTGTTCTTTACCTACTCCAAAACAGGCTATTCCAAACAGGGAAACATTTGCGCTCCGGACACACAGAGTA
Source organism: Locusta migratoria (assembly GCA_026315105.1). Classification (NCBI taxonomy): domain Eukaryota; kingdom Metazoa; phylum Arthropoda; class Insecta; order Orthoptera; family Acrididae; genus Locusta; species Locusta migratoria. Next base: position 241,014,312 of record CM048749.1, on the reverse strand, counting down.
GCGCTTCGGAGCCCGTGTGGTTGGAGCACTACGTCAGCTGTTTAATCCAGGCATCTTCTTAAATTTCAGTAGTTAAAACTGATTGGCATACAGGAGATTTTACTGTGTTTATGTTCAAAAAAAGAAATAATTCTTTCGAATTTTTACGAAAGGGACACTAATTGCAGTTCCACTTTTGTCTCCAGTGTAATAATACACTTTTTTACATGCAAAACAGGCCACTATATCGTTGATCTTTTCCTTGCCATCAAATACTTACCGAATTTTGTTTCCACATTGACGATTTCAATTTGTTTTCCTTCACTAATGTCAAATCACCTCTTTTCAATTATACTGTATAGTATCCATTGATGTCGTGTTCATTTGAGAAAGAACTGTCACTGTATTCACTACGTTATACGTTGTTACTCTGTCACTACAATGCGCTACCTGAAGGCGGTGGAAATTTGGCATGGCATCTAAAAATGTTTGTAGAGCTTATGGGACTTAACTACGGGGTCATCAGTCCCTAAACTTAAAACTACTTATGAACTAGCTAATACTAAGGACGGCACAAATATCCATGCCCGAGAGGGGATTCGAAGCCCCGACCGCGACTGTAGCGCCTCAGTCCCCTCGGCCACCGCGGCCGGCGCATGGCATCTCTGGTAGGCAGTGAGCCGGTTTGCCACCCAAAAAGCTCTCGATAGACCGCAAATAAGACACGGTCGCGTAAACGAATTAGGCGCAGGTGCCTTGAGTACAGCTACATCCGCTGTGGCTAGGGGGATGAGGACAACACACTTCCTCTCTACCTGAGTCCTGAAAGGATTCCAAGAATCTCCTCGGACTTTAAGTTTTCAGCTAACATTTCTGCAGACGTACTGGGCAGATACCTCCCTCTTTATTCTCATATAACACGCAGATATCAGCGTCGCTCACAATTTTATCCACAAACTAATAAATCTGCGGATTTCCGCATCCGCTCAGACCTCTAACTATAGCAGCCAGCGAGACGACAAGTAGTTCTGCGGTGCAGTATCCCAGGGTCACTGCGGCGTTAGAGCGCTATCTGTCGCCGCTGCCTCATCGTGACACTGACGTCACTCTCCTATGTTACAGCCTCGTCCAACTCAGATGGGGCCTGCAGAAATGAGATAATCACGCCATGTACCGAAACGCCACAACTGGGCTTGGATTCGTATCTGTTACGTAATTCAAAGATCCGCTTGGTTAGTATGTTGTTATCTGTTCTGTAGATGTGTCGAAAAACTGTAGTCTTCTCCTCCTCATCACAGCAGTTAGTTCTTCAATTTTGAAGAATAGCTCTCTGTTTGGTCTTAACCTATATTCAGCACTATTATTTCTCATAGCTCCCAGTATTTTCCTCAAAATTCTGCTTTCTACCTTCTCTAGTTTCTGATCTCCTTTGCTTATTACTTTAATTCTTTCTGCCGAATACTGAGCTGCGGGTCTGGCCACTGTTTGGTAATGTCTTAATTTTGTGTTCCATCACAACGATTTCTTGTTATAAACATTTCCATTGTGTGCACACTAGTTTCTGTAACTGTCTTTTCTTTTGCTGTTCGTTATCCACTCTCCAAGGTATTTGAAGCAACTTTTCTGTGTATTGTGTTTTTCACAAATGATTTGAATGCTTATTTTTGCAATATTCAAAAACAATGTTCAAATGTTTGTAAATCTATGGGACTTAACGTATTTGGTAATTAGGCCCTAAGCTTAAAAATTATTTCCACTAATAAGAAGACCACGTGGGTATCGGATTTTAGATTTTTTTTAAATATATTTATGGTACGTGAAGTTCAGAACTCAAATAACCATCAGCCAAAGACATTCGACGCAACTCTAAAAATTATCGAGAAAATGAACTTTGAAGTTGTGCGCCGCGGCGGAGCGGTCGAGCGCATTGTGGTGCTATGCTCCGATGCGCGAGGCCGTTCCCCGTCGTGGGTTCGAATCCCCACTCGGGCATGGATGTTTGTGCTGTCTTTAGTATAAGTTAGTTTATAAGTAGTTTGTAACTTTATGGACTGATGACCCCGCAATTAAGTCCCATAATCTTAACAAACATTTGAACATTTTTTGAAGTTTCAAAATCAAATGTTTGTTAAGCTTATGGGACTTAACTACTGGGTCATCAGTCCTTAAACTTACAAACTACTTATGTACTACCTTATACTAAAGACGGCACAAATATCCATTCCCGAGGGGAGATTCGAACCCCCGACCGTAGTTTTTGAAGTTTTGCAAATACATATAAGTACCAGTAATTAAAAGAGTTGCAGCATCTGTACGGTATTGTCAATTAAAAAAGAAAGGAAAACTCAAGAAACATTGCAAATTCCATATTTGTAGCAATACTGAAAAATGAAATAAAAATCCTTCATTCCGATATGGTCTCACACGCCAGGATGAAAACCATCATAAAAACGTGGAAAACATTTTCAAGGCATCTAGCACACTGCACAAATGCCACATTTTTACAGTCCCCATTTTTCTTTGATATGTCAACTGGAAAGCAAACTTGATTTCATCAAAATTTCTCATGTATCACACAGTTTACAAGCGAACCTCGCATACCTGATCATTTCACCGAAAATGGAGAGGACAGCTGGCGATGAATAATTGAATGAAGTTTTATTCAATCTTCTCTATTGCTAATTTCACGACCTCGTTCGATCAGGTAAGCGCAGTTTTGCAGGCGCTTAATGAAATTTTTTACTTGACGGTAGAAATACAAAGCTGCACCAATGGGGAATTACTTGCACGATGCAACACGGGATCGGTTTGTCCTCTCCAAGAATAAATCAGCAAAAGAAACGTGTGGCTTTAAAACATCGATTACAAAGTTTTGAAGTCAACTTGTCAGATTTCGATGATTTGACGTTTATATATTTTTTTTATATACTCATCCACCAATTTTTCATCTCTTGGTCCCAACAAAGACAACCGTTGTCAACCAGTTGAGAAGCCAGTACTGTAAAACCATAATTATTAACAACATTCTATAAAATATAGTAAATTACGGATACACAAAAATACGTTCATGTTTCGTAAAAATTATATTAGATATTAAAATTTTATAAGTATTCGAACAGACCGAAAAAAAATTAAAATCTTTTCACGGCGGTATTCGAACCACCGACCCTACGGTCAAAGCGCTACCACCTGAGCTACATCGACAGATTCTGCAACGTTTTTAATTACTGGTATTTACATGTACTTGCAAAACTTCAACTTCGATTTTCTCGACAATTTTTAGAGCTGCGTCGAATGTCTTTGCCTGACTGTGATTTGAGCCCTGAACTTCACGTATAATCAATATTAAAAAAATTTCTAACATACGATACCCATGTGGTCTTCTTGTAAATTAAACTAACCTAAGGAAACACACACACCCAAGCCCCGGTGAGGAGTCGAACTTCCGACGGCGAACAACCGCGCGCTCCGCAGCGAGGCGCCTTGGACCGCTCGGCCACTCCAGCGCGGCTTGCAATTCTCTGATCTATTCTTGTACATTGTGTAGTGAGTGTGTAATTAACGCCATTTCATCTGCAAAGGATAAACACTCAATAACGATCTTGTTGAAGTCCAGAACTCAAATAACCATCAGCCAAAGACATTCGACGCAACTCTAAAAATTATCGAGAAAATGAACTTTGAAGTTGTGCGCCGCGGCGGAGCGGCCGAGCGCATTGTGGTGCTATGCTCCGATGCGCGAGGCCGTTCCCCGTCGTGGGTTCGAATCCCCACTCGGGCATGGATGTTTGTGCTGTCTTTAGTAGAAGGTAGTTCATAAGTAGTTTGTAACTTTATGGACTGATGACCCCGCAATTAAGTCCCATAATCTTAACAAACATTTGAACATTTTTTGAAGTTTCAAAATCAAATGTTTGTTAAGCTTATGGGACTTAACTACTGGGTCATCAGTCCTTAAACTTACAAACTACTTATGAACTACCTTATACTAAAGACGGCACATATATCCTTGCCCGAGGGGGTTTCGAACCACCGACCGTAGTTTTTGAAGTTTTGCAAATACATATAAGTACCAGTAATTAAAAGAGTTGCAGCATCTGTACGTTATTGTCAATTAAAAAAGAAAGGAAAACTCAAGAAACATTGCAAATTCCATATTTGTAGCAATACTGAAAAATGAAATAAAAACCCTTCATTCCGATATGGTCTCACATGCCAGGATGAAAACCATCGTAAAAACGTCGCTGAATACCTTTAGTATTGATGGCCTTCCTCCATTCTGGAACTACCTTCTTAAGAAAACAAATGTTTGAGTCGGACCAAAACAGGATTTGCGGTCGAAACCGTAACCGTATTCTCTGAACCTCTTCTAGTTAAGGCCGAAACAGAAACTTGCGAAATTCAGTTAAAATTTAGGTAAATCTAAGTAATTCCACAGTTTAACATATACTGTCACGACAGTCACTGCCATGAAAGTTGTTACCAACTGACAGTTGCAACGACACTAGCGCTCCTAGTGGTGGGCAAGCCGCCGAAAGAGTGATGTTTGTTTATAATTATTTGTGCCGAACTTAACTGATTCAGTGGTATAACGAAGAACTTAGTCATGAACAAATATTTACAAACATGTGTATATTTACAGCCAGGGTTGGGGAGTAACGTGTTACTAGTGACAGTTACTTTTCAAAGGTAACGACGTTATTATTTGCCTAAAGTAACTTTAACTGTAACTAAGTTACTTTTATCGGTTAACGTTTTAACGGAAGTATTGTTTCTTTTCGTAGTTAGTAGCGTAAAATACTGTTAGTAAGAATCTCAAGACTACAAATACCAGCCTTTTAGTGAAGAGAAAATAGAAACAATATTTGTTGAGCATATTCAACTTTTCACGGCGTAAATAGTCCATTAGATTTCGGGACTGCAACCGCGTAAAATTCACTTCTTCCGCTAATATTTCGGCCGCGTACCTTCCGGTCATCTTCAGAGTGAGTCGAAGACTGTGGACGAGGTGCCGGGCGCGACAAGGACCAAATCTGACTGGGTTTGTGATGTGGCTACAACAAGACAGATGGCCAAGTACAGCCGATTAGACCAGCCTTCCCAGGTATATTCTATTGTTCGACGCCCTGTTATAAATTTGACGGGAAAGAATCTGGACGAAGCCACTGTCTCTGTCTTAAGTAAAGGGCTAAATTTTGCCCCCACTTTCAAGACCTTTCCAATACCATCTTTCATTAGTGCTTTTGAAGAAGCTGTCCGTCCACTAACAGAAGATTCAGCTGAAGAAATCAGACGTGAAAGCTGGCGAGCAATTATGAAGTATCGTCCACAAAGAAGTAACATATCTAGAGAAGAGAGTTTAGCCATACGAAAACTCCGTGAGGACACAGACAGTAGTTTTACGTGCTGACAAAGGCAACGCCACCGTCCTCCTGCCTCAGGAAGACTACGATGAAAAGATCTATGGTTTATTAAGTTCTGGCGCGTACCGGAAGATCAGCAAAGACCCCACTAGCAAGATGAAAATAAGGACTGCTGCCTTACTGAATGCTTCGTCACTAGAACCTGAAGTTATAAGACGCTTAAAAGTGCGAGGTGCTTTGCCACCGAGATTTTATGGGCTTCCTAAAGTTCACAAACTGGATAAGGATGAGCGTCTGGAGGATCTGCCTATGCGTCCAATAACAAGTACAATTGGTTCACCTACCCACCTTTCTGCCCAGTATTTGGCTTCACTATTAAAGCCATTAGCAGGAAAATGTAGTCACCACATCCGATATTCTGTAGATTTTATTCAAAGACTCAGTCACCTCAGGCTCAATAGTACAGATGTACTGGTGAATTTTGACGTGGATTCTCTTTCTCTAATTGGTCAACATTTTGACAAGGATATCACCGCCTTATTTGAACATGTACTGACGCCATCTTATTTCCAGTTTAATGGTGACTTTTATGAACAGATTGACGGAGTTGTTATGGGAAGCCACCTATTTCCTCTGGTAGCGAATTTCTTCATAGAAGACTTCGAGGGCATGGCCCTGGACTCAGCAAGTTTTAAACCAACGGTCTTCTGGAGATACGTGGATGACACGTTTATAGTATGGCCTCACGGGAAGTATGAGTTACATCGATTTCTTGACCATCAGAACTCCATCCACGCTAACATCAAATTTACTATGGAAATGGAAAAAAGATGGCTGCCTCCCTTTTTTGGATGTACTCGTTCGTCGAAAAGCTGATGGTACATTAGGACATGCAGTATATCGAAAACCAACCCATACGAATCTGTATTTACATGTCAGTAGCTGCCATCATCCCTCACAAACCGCAGGGATCCTTAAGACATTGGTACACAGAACACATTGTTTATCAGACAATGACAACTTGCAGGAAGAGCTCAGACACTCGAAGAGCATTTTCAATGCAAATAGATATTCGCAGCAACAGATTCGCATAGTATTCGATGTGAGTCCAAGAATGCAAGCACCAGACGTAGAAGAAGAAGACGAAAATAATAGTTACAGATCAAGAGCCTTCTTACCTTACTTGGGCGCTCTTTCGTCAAAGATAAGCCGCATTCTCGACAAAGATCGTGTTAAGGTTATCTTCCGGCCACCTGTGAATATTGCAGCCTTACTCGGGTCAGTAAAGGATGATTTGTTGCTTTTCAGCCGGCCGCGGTGGCCGAGGGGACTGAGGCGCTTCAGTCACGGTCTGCACGGCCACTACGGTCGGGGCTTCGAATCCCTCGGCCATGGATATTTGTGCCGTCCTTAGAATAAGGTAGTTGATGAGTAGTTTGTAAGTTTAGGGACTGATGACCCCGTAGTTAAGTCCCAAAAGCTTAACAAACATTTGAACATTTTGTTGCTTTTCAAGTGAGGTGCGTACCAGATTCCTTGCGGAAATTGTGATAATTCATATATAGGCCAGACAACACGCACTGTCCACGAGAGATGCGTTGAACACAGAAGATATATTCGCCTATTACAGCCAGACAAGTCAGCTGTGACTGAACATTGCATAGAAACAAGTCATTCGATGAACTATAGTGATGTGAAGAATTTGACACCCATATCTTCGTTTTGGGATGCTATATTTAAAGAAGCTGTTGAAATTAGACTGGCCAACAACTTAATAAATAGAGATAAAGGTTTTAATTTAGACAAAGCTTGGAACCCTGCATTTGGAGTATTGAAATCACAGAGAAGACGTGAAGGTGTTGCCGCCGCCGAGCACATATCGATAAGTGAACACCAGAGCCAGTTGCTCGGCCACCATTGACCAGAGATCTGGAGAATGTGCTGGCCAGGACAGCAGTCGAACGTTTTCCGTATCCAGAAAGGCCTGTACAGGACCTGAAACATGCGTTCGTGCATTATCCTACTGAAATGTAGGGTTTCGCAGGGATGGAATGAAGGGTAGAGCCACTGGTCGTAACACATCTGAAATGTAACGGCCACTGTTCAAAGTTCCGTCAATGCGAACAAGAGGTGACCGAGACGTGTAACCAGTTGCACCCCGTACCATCACGCCGGGTGATACGCCCGTATGGCGATGACGAATACTCGCTTCTAATGTGCGTTCACCACGATGTCGCCAAACACGGACGCGACCATCATGATGCTGTAAACAGGACCTGGATTTATCCGAAAGAATGATGTTTTGTCATTCGTGCACCCAGGTTCGTCGTTGTGTACACCATCGCAGGCGCTCCTGTCTGCGATGCAGCGTCAAGGGTAACCGCAGCCATGGTCTCCCAGCTGATAGTCCATGCTGCTGCAAATGTCGTCGAACTGTTCGTGCAGATGGTTGTTGTCTTGCAAACGTCCCCATCTGTTGACTCAGGGATCGAGACGTGGCTGCACTATCCGTTACAGCCATGCGGGTAAGATGTCTGCCATCTCGACTGCTAGTGATACGAGGTCGTTGGGATGCAGCACGGCGTTCCGTATTGCTCTCCTGAAGCCACCGATTCCATATTCTGATAACAGTCATTGGATCGGGACCAACGCGAGCAGCAATGTCGCGATACGATAACCCGCAATCGCGATAGGTTACAATCCGCCATTTATCAAAGTCGGTAACGTGATGGTACGCTACCGCATTTCTCCTCCTTACACGAGGCATCACAACAACGTTTCACCAGGCAACGCCGGTCAACTGCTATTTGTGTATGAGAAATCGGTTGGAAACTCCTTCATGTCAGCACGTTGTAGGTGTCGCCACCGGCGCCAACCCTGTGTGAATGCTCTGAAACGCTAATCAGTTACATATCATAGCATCTTCTTCCTGTCTGTTAAATTTCGCGTCTGTAGCACGTCATCTTCGTGGCGTAGCAATTTTAATGGGTAGGAGTGTATTTTCCACACCTCTCGACATGGAGAAGGAAGAAGACACATTAATGCCTTGGCCATTTTATGATGTAGTGTTAGAATTTTTATAGTTGGATAAAAAATAATAATAATAAAAGATTCCTTTTGCTTCAAATTGCATCACGGTCGGAATACAATTCAAAGCAGTCGAAACTCCAAAGTGAACTTAAGAATTCATGTATAATTGTTTTTTTGCGTACTAGTTGGCGTTAAGGCGCGTTTACAATGAGTTTGAAACTTGTTCTGCAACGTTGCTCGCTGCTAAGCCAATGCTGGATTACGGTACCGATTTTCACAACATGCTGGTGACACGAAAGCTACGTTCCGAGGCAGCGTCGGTAAAGAAACTATGTTCGTGGCTTGCTAGCTCTAAATGCACCTATACAGCGGTAGTGTTCGTCTTTTTCTTTTTTTCTGTGTATCTATAGAGTTAGGTGTTGTCTTTTCGTGTATTCATTCACGAAATTAAGTAGACAAGGAGCAAAATTTACGAATTCGTCATCTAAGAGGCCTGTGAAATGTTCAAAAGAAGCAATACTCCCTACAGAAAATTGCTGCATTTCTTGGCACCAGCCGTATGTGAAGTAGATAAAACAATGAAGTCTCTCATTTCTCAACACCCCAGCAATAACAAAAGGATTCGTGATCTCATTTTGGAAAATGAGTCGTTATCGACTTGCCGTACGTTACTTTCCGGCCAATGAAAGAGCGATGACAACATTTTGATTTTAAAGAGCTTTTTATGAAGCAGAAATGAATGTACGAGTATGTTGGAGTCAGCAGTGTGTACTAAACTTGGATGTGAAAAGCAGCAGATCCCTTGTCACATTCATTTGTAGTGTGAGTGTCTTTAAGGCTAAAGAAGCTTCCTTAACTGAAAATGACGATTTGTAAGAATGTTTAAACGTAAATAAATATGTTTCAATGCTATTCATATAACTGAATTACATTTCCTACGCACTTGCTGTTGCCGAGAAATGTTCAAATTTTTGTATACTTATGGGACTTAACTACGGGGTCATTAGTCCCTAAACTTACAAACTACTTATGAACTAACTAAGACTAAGGACGGCACAAATATCCATGCCCGAGGGGGGATTCGAAACCCCGACCGTAGTGGCCGTGCAGACCGTGACTGAAGCGCCTCAGTCCCCTCGGCCACCGCGGCCGGCTGTTGCCGAGAGACAAAGACTAACAGGTAGTCTTCTCTTTACAGGAGTTGTTTTTCTTAACTTTGTGCCTTTCTTTGAAACAACTGACCCCGTAACATTCATTATGATTTCAAAATTTGACGGCGAAATCTTGGTGGAGTTACAAAAAGGAGAAATGTCTTCCAAATTCAGCTCGCACAGTCTGTTACTCAAATTCAAATGTATGTAAAGCTATTGGACCAAACGTCTATGGTCATCAGTCCCTAGACTTACAAACTACTTATGAACTGGCTAATACTAAGGACGGCACAAATATCCATGCCCGAGGGGGGATTCGAACCCCCAAACGTAGTGGCCGTGCAGACCGTGACTGGCGCGCCGCAGAACGCGCGGCCACCGCGGCCGGCTCACTAATTCTTCCTCTTCACCGGTCATAGCGTAGCTAGCGATTGTCGATGCGAATACACGGTTTGAAATGTTTGCTCATTGCTGCCATTTCAGCATGACAGACGCTTCGAATATATAGTAGACAACAATTTCGGGATGAAATGGAACGTTTGAAAAGCTACATTTGGTGAAAATGATTAAACATTGAAACTGAGATGCAATCAGATAGAATATGCTGTGGACTATTTGTTTAATAATGCATTAATTATGTATTATTATTATTATTAATTATGTATGTATTAAAGTATTTAATTATTATTGACATTATAGCTTGTTTCTTTTCTACAAGAGTAAAGTTAACTACGGATATACAAATGAGTTACAATGACAATTTTTAAATGTAACTGTAAAAGTAACTGTAAAATAACTGTAAACTTACTTGTAACTGATACACTTATTTTCAATGCATAGTAACTACAACTCTAACTAAACTACCTTATTTGCTTTTAAAAAGTAACTTTCCCAACCCAGATTGCAGCTTATGCCGCTGAAAGTAAGTAGAATATAAACATAAGAGAAACATAAATTTCTATTATGGTCTGTTCTTACAATGAAAAAGAGTTTTTTTGACACGTATCAATTCGGTATGGCGTCTAATGATTCGCACATTTATACGCTTCACTCGTCTTTCTTATACGCGTATATTGAGTGTGATTACTGTAGCTTAAGAAGACAATGTCTTTGAAGATTCTTGCCGTTTGTGGTTCAGTTGTAGCAACAATTGTGGAATTGGGTTCTTCTTTGTTGAAAACAGTTTGATTACTTTTTCCATTTTCTTGCCACGTTTGTAACGTTTCAGCTACAGTTGTCGTGGCTGATTTGGAACGTTAAATGCAGCAGTTGTTGCATTTTTTTTATTTTTTTTTATTTTTTTTTTTTTATTTTATTTTATTTTTTTTTTTTTTTTTGTCTATGGGACTTAACTACGCGGTCATCAGTCCCTAAACTTACAAACTGCTTATGAACTACTTACGAACTAGGACGGCACAAATATCCATGCCCGAGGGGGGATTCGAACCCCCAACAGTAGTGGCCGTGCAGACCGTGACTGGAGCGCCTCAGTCTCCTCGGCCACCACGGCGGGCTGTTGCATTCTATATTCGTTCCTACGTTCCACCGTCACCGATTTTACTGAAATTGTAGTGAAGGAACGTTAACGTTCTTGAGTAGATAAGCGACGTCTTTCAGCCAAAGGGCCTTTCTTCTTGTTTTTCCTAGTCATTTTCTATTTTTAATAGTAGATTAAATTATTCAGTAATGCCTGTAGCTTACAAGATAATTGTAGATAAACTGTGCTGCAATGCACCGTTTCGTACCTTGTCAGGGATCTTAGGAAACCTAAGAAAGACAAACAAAAACTTAATTATATCCATAATGAATGTGAGGTCGCGGTTGTATTACTTAATTATTTTGTCAAGTAGGCTCAACCAGAGATATCGTATAAAAACACTAAATATGACGCGTTTCAAGGGTCAAGCCCTCATCATCAGATAATCTGTACAAGAAACTTAAAACAAAAAACGATAAAAATATAAAACTGAAATTACTGAAATAGTTAATAAATTTAACAGCCTACATGAGAAAATTGAATTTACCGTTGAACAAGAACACCACTTCAGTTCCTTGACCTTAACATTAACATTACTATATTTAAAGTATATAGGAAACCTACAACAACCGACATTCTAATACATAACAGCTCTTGTCACCCTAATGGCAAAAAACTTTTTGCCCTACGCTGTTCAGTCGATAGAGCCTTCAAAGTGCCAATGAAAGAAAAAGACAACTATTGAATTTAACGTTATAAGACAGCTTGCTAGGGTCAATGGTTACCAGGAAAACATAGTAAATAACTTAATACGAAAGAAACAGCGTGCGAAATCAAATAAAAATGGCACGGAAAATATCAAGAGAGTAATGGTTCCGTATTTTGGTAATCTATCTCAGAAACCTTTTAAAGTAGAAGCTGCTTTTAAAACTAATAATACGTTACATCATGAATTAAGAAATAACTTAAACCAAGAGACTGATAAATATGACAAATCAGGGGTTTATAAGATACAATGTAATAGTTGCAATGCCAACTTCATTAGTCAGACCTGTAGATCGTTTAGAGTAGGGTACAAGAAACATATGGACGCCTTGCGACTTAATAATTTTGACAAGTCCGCTTTAGCTACGTATATCCGCGAAACTGGCCACCCATTAAAGCGGACTGAAAATGACCTTAAGATTTTGCCTAGACAGGATGAGGTAGAAAGTTAGATCTTCTAGAACAGCTAGTGATTATAATACATATCGCTAAAAGCGACGCTTCATTAAATGAAGAAGTTGAAGGTGATACATACAGCTTTTTTAAAAACTGTGTAGAGCTATTATAACAAATGTCGTTTATTTTAAATTTCAACATCTGTCATATTGTGCAAATGATTTCGTGACACCTGCGTGTACCCAATAGCGAGTGGATGATGATTGGAATTTAGAGATCTTTGTTTTCATGTGCATACGTGCGCCCCAGTCCTGTTGTTGAGTCCGTGCATTCCGGTAGTGTTATGCGCCGCCAGTGCTAGGGTCAGGTTTGAATTCTGACGAATCACAGTATGCTGAGGAGCTTTCTTCGGAGACGCGGTTACAAGGGAAGTAACCACGTTTTCCTATATTACGTTTTATATTTTTATTGTTTTTTGTTTTAAAGTTCTTGTCAGATTATCTGATGATGAGGGGTTGACCCTTGAAACGCGTCATACTTAGTGTTTTTATACGATGTCTGTGTTTGAGCATACTTGACAAAATAATTAAGACAAACGAAGATGGAGCTATTTTCATTACCTGCTTTATGACGTTCCCTAATGTAAAAAATACGTTAAAATCAATATAAACGATACTATTCGCATTCATCCAATGTCTTATTCAGAAATGTAGCTTGGCGGCCGCTTGGAGTGCTGCTGTCGCAGGGTGTAACAAAAATCTGCGGGAGTGTCGTGACTGTATACGTTAGACTGAGGTAATAACACACTTATATGAACCTATTTCTTTAGTTTCACTTGTAGAACAACATATTACAATATATGCATATTAAGGACCGACAGAATATTCCGTTACGGATTCGGTTTCGGCCAGTTACAGCCAAAATATTGGTTTCGGCCAAAAATCAGCCGAAAGTTTTATTAATGTGTTTCCATGAAAGCGCGAAGTTTGTTAATAACTAATGTGGGTTTAGGAAACATTGGTCATGCTGGTCACAGCTTTTCCTGTTCCGTACGCGTAAATTTATGCTGACAACCATCATACTGTTAGTCGGAACTGTGACCTTATTTTTCGAAATAGGGAAGACCCGGAGAATGGCGCCACCTTAAGGGAAACTAGTTTTTTTTTTTTACCTCATTAAAAGTGTGTCTTTTTCGTACGGAATAATACTACAGCTTCGCCAACTAATATTACTTACTTATAATGTTTTTCACTCATGTATCTTGTTAAGTTTTATTTTAAAAATGTGTTCTGAAAGCATACGCAGTGGAGCCATTAACCTGGGTATCAGGGTAATGACGCCATACATTAGAAAATGAAGGATAAATCTACACGATGAATAACTAGTAGTAAATATTACAACTGTTCAACTGTTGTAATTTATTCCTATCACTCTTCTGTATTAGACATTTAGAAGGTTTCAAGTACTTGCCGATGTAAAATTGGAATAAAAATACATTTTATAATATAGGCTTGATTAAGACACCGCAAGCCAGAAATACAGATTTCGCACTTCAAAACTACTACATTCTGCAAGTGCCCATTTTACAAAATGTATGCATCTGTGTTACACTTCATTTTGCCTAAATTCTCCACCATGGCGTCATTGCCCCAGTTCAAAATGTGGCTTAGAATATTAATTTAAACCCTAAGAAACAATTAGGTTAGAGACACGGAATCAAAGCTAAATATCTACAGACTACGTTAATACGAGTATTAAAAAGCAGTGACAGCCTATAGAGGTACTTATTTCAAAAAATACAGGCTCGAAAATTAGATGTAAAACGTCGGAACTAACAATTTCTTTCACACGATTAAAACTTGTCAACAATCACGGGTGGCGACCACAGGAATTAGTTCCGCGGTGGGTAACGGAGATAGAACACTGGCAAGCGTACTCGTACTGCCAACCGTTCTTCATAAAACTGGAGTGTCGCCGTTACCCTGGTCTCTCCTACTTTCTACAGTACTGATTGAAGCTGTTTTACTGATTGTAACTTATATGCATTTAGTAATGCCAAAAAGGATATCTGTAAAGTTGTTTATCGATTGCAAAAACGTAAGTGAAGAAGGGAAGATAATGATTGCGCTCACACACACACAAATTGAGGGGCTGCTTATGAAGCAAACAAATTATTACTTTTTGTGTATTTTCATAGTGGTAGTCATATCCATGCTCTAGCATTTCGTAGAATCTAATTGGCATGTTTATTGTGTACCTAAAGACTATCTTCCTATAAGACGATATGCAGAAATGTGGAACTTTTTTGTGAGTTAATTCGAAGTGAACGGGACCGAAAGTACCTCGAACTATCAAAATTTATGTCCGAAAAAAGTAAATCGACCTTAAATACATGCGTCACAAAATATGGATTTTTTAAACAAGGTGTTTAAATAGTGATTTACATTGGCAGCCTAAAGTTTTTAAAGTATTTTAACTATGTACTTCCCGATATAATGGTAGAGTTCCTTTTTCGGTGAAGAGAGTATGTATCCGCATTTTTTTAAATTTTTTTTTAATTTTTATTTTTTATGACGCTCGGATTTATGCTAAACTCGTAATTCAAATGTTCGAGATATCGGGTCTCCCCTGTGTCAAAATGTTCAAATGTTTGTAGAGCTTATGGGACTTAACTATGGGGTCATCAGTCCCTAAACGTACTAACTGCTTATGAACTAGCTTATACTAAATACGGCACAAACATCCATGCCTGAGGGGGGATACGAACCCCCGACCGCAGTGGCCGTGCATACCGCAGACCGCATACGCCGCAGACCGCTCGGCCACTGCGGCCGGCTCTCCGTTGTCATTTTCTACGGATTCCTGGTTAGGGTTACACGCACTAAACAAGGTTTAGTACGGGGACGGAATCTTGCAAAATGTGGGAAAACTAGTGATTTGCGGTATATCTTAAATTTACCGAAATTCTAACTTCATTAAGTTTCAGTTTCGGCCGAAACTAGAAGAGGAGCCGAATATTCGGTTACGGCTTCCGTTTCGGCTGCAAAACATGCTTTGGTCGGACTCTACTGTATATGTTAGGCTGTGGTAATACCATAAATACCATATTTATATGAACTTACTAGCTAAATTCCCGCTGTTTCGCACATGCAGACTGGGTGGTCTGCACTGGTTGTTCCTACTTCCAAAAATAAATTTCCTTAGATTTAGCTTTAAAAATGCTTTCATAATCAAGTATTTTCATAAAACTTGCCACTATCTATTGAACCATTGTTGGCAGAATTCAAAACACCACGAAACGCATTTTTTAAAATTTATGTCCATGGTTCCAAAAGCAAATTTTCACATTTCTAGCATCAAAATAGTCTGAGTAGCACCCTTAAAAGATTTTCCTTTATTTCACCTCTTAATGGTTGAATTTCCAAAAATATGGAATTACTTGATTTTAAAATTACAATCAAAAATCTAAATCCGAAGTTATGTATTTCTTGCTTCAAAATTGCCTTAATAGCAAAGTATTTTCAAAAAACCGTTCATCCCCTATTTCACCCCCTTAGGTATGGGAATATCGATAAATCGCTGATGCCTACAGTGTCAGATAAACGACATCTACAAATTTCAAGTTTTCTATCGTCTGTAGATTCACTTTTCAGCGCCTTTTCCGTCTATTAGAAACAGATCCAGAACTCGAAATTTCTTTCTTAAGCTTTGGCATCTCTTTTCAAACGGCAATATGTACTTATTTTTCTTTATTCGTACGCTTGCTGCAGAAAAACAACGTAAGAATGTGCATCACGTTTCGCTGTATAAACCTCTTTGCTATTATAGTGTCAAAAGTCATCGCTGGTCTTCAGTGTGAATTTTATATAAGCTGACGACTTTCAACTACCCTCTCATAGCTATAGACACGGAACTGCTAATCCAGTTGTCAGTATTTTGATCCTAAGGACTACAGTTGTCTTTGCAGTTTTTATATTGAGATCATTGGTGTATTGCCAGTGTAGTTAATGCTCAGTTAATATATGTCTGTGTTTCCCAGTGTTTTATCTTTAAGTCTTTTTATCTTTGAGCATCTGTTAATCGTCCTATTGCTCCACATTTCATGGATTTTTGTTCGCCATACTCACCCACCACCACACACCGCGAACAAAAACACCATAGTGCACACCGCGAACCTAAAGGCTACTCTCATGCATAACCGCCGTTGGTCTGCAGTGAATAAATTTGGCTACCAAGCGAAATATACGGACACACGTCCCACGTGCTATTTTTATATATGTATACTAGCTAAAAACCCGCAGCTCCGCTCGCGTGTTGGTTGATTATGATAGTTTATCTATCTTTCAGTAGTGTGCTATGAGATACAATTCCTTTTTTAGAAACAAACAGGTTTGATCAACATTATCAGGAATATGAGTAGTGTAGATCAAATCACACGTAAAAATGCATTCATTTCGAAGAATCCAATTACGAAATTCAACACTAATGATTGTAATAATATCACAGATCAATCACTTGATG
The DNA here is from genome assembly GCA_026315105.1 of Locusta migratoria. Taxonomy (NCBI): domain Eukaryota; kingdom Metazoa; phylum Arthropoda; class Insecta; order Orthoptera; family Acrididae; genus Locusta; species Locusta migratoria. The sequence continues at coordinate 240,997,630 of CM048749.1, read as the reverse complement.
TAATGCGCGAAACGTCAAATCGTCTTTTTAAAGAGATGTATTAAAAGAAATTTGTTTTTTACTGCTTTATTTACTTATTCTTATATTTCCTTATTCGTACGCTTATCCTTACAGAGAAAGAGCTGAAGACATTGTAGCACGCATAGACCAAAGATATGGTCTGTGGCATCACGTTTCGTTGTATGTAACCTCCTTGCTATTGAGTCGCAAACGTCATCGCTGGCCTTCAGTCCGAATTTTTTATATAATTTGACGACTTTCAACCACCATATCTTCAACCCCATTATAGCTATCGGCATGGAACTGCCATGGTGTACAACGGGAGATTTCGGACAACAATTACTCACTTACCATTCGTCTGCGTTCCGTAGTTTTCGCTGCAGACCGAAATATTAACACACACACACACACACACACACACACACACACACGTAGAATTTTATATACATCGAAAACTTTCCATCCCAAAATCAAAATGTTCAAATGTTTGTTAACCTTATGAGACTTAACTACGGGGTCATCAGTCCCTAAACTTACAAACTACTTACGAACTACCTAATACTAAGGACGGCACAAATATCCATGCCCGAGGGGAGATTCGAACCCCCGACCGTAGTGGCCGTGCAGACCGTGACTGGAGCGCCTCAGTCTCCTCGGCCACCGCGGCCGGCATTTCGTCACTAATCATCCCAAAATACTCCACCCTTTTATCTTTATGAACCCTCAAGCAACAATGCAACCAATAAAACCATTTTCAAAGAGTAAATATAATTTTCAAAGAGTAATTATTGTTCCGCATTTCGCGGTATATTCATCAAATTAGTAAATATCTATCAGAGCGCTATAAAATCGTGCCTAAAACCTTCCTCAGGTATAAATTAGTAACCGTACAAATATTTAAGTCTCTGCATATTGTCGTTCGGACGTGGTAAGCGTACACCAAACAGACATCCACATTAATATATATATAGATAAATAGCTATCACATCGCCATGAAACCGTGCCTAAAGCCTTCCCCGGGTAGACATTAGTAACTGTACAAACTTTTAGCTCTATATGTCTTGTGGTTCAGACGTGATAAACGTACACCGAACAGACATTCACATTTATAGATATAGATTGATTTCTTTAGTTTTACTTGTAGAATAACATATTAAAATATTTGCATGTCTTCGTGAATCACCCTGTATAAAAATTTCCAAACTTTGAAACAAACTTACAACGGATGACATTTTGTTTATTAAGAGAATCTCCGTCACCAAGCTACTGGATGCAGTTCCAGTGTCAGGTCGGCCCTTTCTGAAGCTCCGTTACTCGGCCAGCCCCGAGATTCCCGCTGGGTCGCCGTGTGCCTGTCCCGGCTTCTCCCCTCCCCCAGTGCCGCGCAGTTCCCGTGGGACCGCTGCTGCCTGCGCGGTGTTGATCAATGCTGGAATCGCAATTCGCGGCAGTTTAGCGACGCCAGGGCGCGGCGCGAGCGCCCGCTCAAAATGGCGGCGCGGGGAACCCCCTCTTTCCCGGGGAACGTCGCCAGCGCCAGCGGCGGCGGCGGCGGCGGAAGCAATTAAATAAGCGACGCTCCAGTTGGCCGCCGGCGTCGCTTCCGGCGCCCTCCTCTCCTCCAGTTTCAGTTCTTCCCCTCCCCCTTCCCCGCCGCTTCCCCCACCCCCTCTCCGTTAATTGCGGCGCCCTAACGAGATTATCTGCCGGACCGCGCGCCTCAAAGGGGGCGCTTCTTTCGTGCCAGCGGAACCGTGTGTAGGATAATTATTTCTGCTACCAGGGGGATTTTCTTTACGCTCGGTTTGATGCGGTCGTCGAGCGTTGTGGAAACAGCGCGCTACTCGTGCGTGGCGGCGGCGCACAGATAAAGAGCCGGGCGCCGCATCACGGCGGGGGACACGAGCTGAGCATACGTCTCCTTGTCGCCGTCAACCAGCTGAAAGCCCTGACATTCGATGTGCAAGTTAGAGGGAACCAGTTTCAAGCGCCGGCCAATACTTCCCAGTCAACAAAAGTACGGGGGCTGAAAAGTGTAACGCTGCTTGGTCACATGCCTTTCTCAATGCTACACGAGGGGCGTTTCAAAAGTCCGTGCAAAAATAAAAACTACTAACGTGTTTGAGGGTACCCATTTTTATTTTACTGTGAAGACTACTGAAATTTTTGGTGGTTCTGGATGGCTTACTATGCTTTTGTTCGTACAAGTAATGCCAAGTAATTGAGTCTTTCTGTGAGAGAGATGTTATTGCTTATCGCACTTGGAATATTTCTGAGGTACCTAGCAAGAGTTATGGTTCGTCTTACATTGTTTCTGATAAGCCATTTTGTTTGAAACCAGGAGTAGGAGACGTGTATTGGCTGAAGAGGGAATATATATTTGGTTTAAAGTTGAAGGACCATCTAAAAATAATAATAATGTGCAAGGTGATGTTACTGTGTATTATCATTCCTAAATAAAGATCCTTATCCTTAAAAAACTAGTTGCTGGGCACTTCGTGTCAGTTTATCTCGCACGTGAGGGACAGTTTATTCAGTTCGTCCAACTGTGTTCTAATTTGTTGACCCCTTCCGAACAGTGGCAGACTAAGAAGGGCGAAGGGGGACTCCAAATAAAAGCACTTTTGTTTCTTTCTTTTTTTTTCTTTTTTCGATAGCACTTGTTGGTCAACAGTCTGCCAGACACTTTGACGAAGGACACTTGCAACAGTGACCGAAACGTCGAATTTTATAGATTGATAATGTGGCCAAAATCCCCGTTAAATTTTATTGACAGGGACAACGGCCGCGGGATTCTTACATCTTCCTTGAAACATTTCACACGATTCCGTTTTTGGTCAAACCTGAGCAATCGCGGCACCCATCTTGCGGATAGCTTTCTCATGTCCAAATGTTGATGCCAAATGTCCACAGCACTAGCAATCTCACGCAAGGTAACTCTTCTGTTATCCGTCATCATATCATGAATTTTCTCAATGATTTCTGGAGTCGTAATCAGGACCGCCATTAACTATCCAGGCGCTCCGGGCGTGTCGCCATTTGGCTCCCTTTACTACATAAACAAATCAAATGTTAAAATGTTTATAAATCTATCGGACCAAACTGCGTGGTCATCAGTCCGTAGCTTACAAACTACTTAAACCCAGGTAAACTAACCGAAGGACAACACACACACCTACAAAAACACCGAACCTTGCAGTGCTTTGCAACGGGGTACGTAACTGTTTACCAGTGATCGTCCTAAATAGTTAATTACGTCGTCTTATGCTCTACTACCAGTATGGTGTTTGCTTGTGAATTTGATTATTTTACAAAAAGAAATATCGGAAATGAAAAGCAAGTGATTTAATGGATGCGTCTCAGCGACATTTCAAGAGTGTCGTGTTGCCTATGACACCACTGTCCAGCATAAAGCTGCCGCTGTCGTAACGATCACTAGGCATACAGCAGCGATACATTGTCTGGCCATTAACGTTTTGGATAATTATCTTAAAAAATAAGTTCTATCGCACTGTACAATATAAAATAATTTTTGCGTGTTCCAAAGAACGAGTAGATGCGTAAAATGTGGTTAAAACACGCTCATAGATCCCAAATAAGATAGCGATCGCTTCGTGCTTTATTCCTGTGAGGATCATTTTGATATGGTATTACTTCACAGTTAATTGACATGCTCGGCAAAACATTCACGAAATGAAAATCACCTGTCAGTTGACGTAACTAAAAATAAATAAAAAACCGTGAACGAAAAATAAAAATCATTTTCGGACTTAAATCAGAGAATTAAAATGTAGCTGACAGACAGGACACACGTTTCCGTTACTATTAATCAACCACGGAACAAAACCCTTGTCTCCGACTCTTACTGACAATTACTAGCGTGTGAGTGTAAATCTTGCGCTGCTAACATTTGCAGTGTAACAAACATTGGATGGCGCTGTATTGTTCTAGTGCCTTAGGGAAGTATTCTCCTTGAATGCAGTCCATGAATTGCATGATCTATTAATTGCTATAAAAGAGTCATTAAGTCAAAAAAATTGGTATAAGTCCATTCGTATTAATGAAACCATAATTTAATACCCGTATTTTGTTTAATTTGAACCGACTGCTAGTTTCTGTGGTGAATGAGAGAATGTGGAGCTGCATGGACTCTACCTTGTTGCTGTTCTTTAAATGAATAAGACATGCGCTGTGGTAGGTAGTGTCGAGTGTGAAACATGGATGGATGCAGGCAGTAGGAAAATTGCATTCAGCGCGTATTCTCTTCAGCTATCCTAAATTCAGTGCTCAGTCGTAAGATTAGCGACGGATGTTGAATGAGACGGAACAATGCTTTAGCTCCGCAAAATAAGGGATTGTAAATTGACGTTACAGTAGCGGTGTTTTTTGACATGCTTTGGCGCCTCTGGGTCCTGGTGCCTTGGGCCACGCCCGGGTCGCCCCACCCTAAAGCCCAGTTTTCACGATGATCGCGATAGTAATAAACAGATCACGTTGCGCGCCATCTAGCGACGAAACGCGGAACTATTAGCATTTCGTGACCGCAAACGGCGTTTCGTACTAGCTAGTACGCTTTAGGACAGGTTCTAAATTTGCTAGTAGCGAAGTGGGTGCGCATGCGCAAAAATGAATTCGTTGTGCGGTTTTCATGTTTATGTGTGGAAATAGCAGCGTCCTTACTGAAATTGCTTGCTTTGTTGGAGTGATACGTCTTGCGTCAATGGTTTGAAACAGAGCAGGAATTGCGCTTTCGATTGAGGCATACAGCATCGCTGCAGAAAATCCTCTCTATTGTAAGAAGGTAGAATGACTTATTTATGAAGAGAATAACATAAAAGTGTAGATTTAAATGAATACGTCTTGTTGATTAACTTCGTATTTTTAAAATTCTATAATATTTAGCATGTCAGAAAGTCAGATGCACATAATCTTGGAAGTGTGATGCTAAAAGCAAAGCAAAATTTAGTTGACTGAGGTCCCATTATGGATCAGAAATTGAAATTGCTGTGCAGACTTTAACAGCATAACAATATTTGTAAGAGTCGGTACAGAAATTATTTCTGAAAAGGCTAGGCCTTCGAAAGGTTCTCTTGTCGCCAGAAACCGCAATGTTATAGCGAACCTGCAACAGGAAGTAACTGACGCATAACTTTAACAAAGCTAAAAATGTAACTCAAGTGTAAAAAGTATTTCGTACCTTCAGCTTAGCGAAATTCTTTCTCTCTCTCATCGCCGTATTTTTGTCCCCTTCTCTCTCATCGCCGTATTTTTGTCCCCTTGGATGAACGAAAGCAACTTGGTAAAACACTACGCACTTAATATTAGTAATAATAATAATAATAATAATAATCTGAATTCATTGAGGTCCTCTGGTATGATATACTTCATTATCTGCATGCAGTTCCATCTCATTCTTCGTGTCTTCCTCTTTAACAAGGACACATCCAACTTTTATTTCTTCTTCTCTGCAGTATTCTAACAAACTTTGCCACAGCTCCTGCAACCGCCGAAAGCGTATACAAACAATAACAAGCCCGTATTTTCGCACAGGCGCTGCTGTTAGTTGTAATCAGACGTGTAGACGGAGGTTCATCGTATTAACGCAACCAAGCCTGTATGATCGCACGTCATTAGTACCCAGTTAGTACGCTTGGAGCGCTGCAGCAGACAGTTATCTTTCTTGTGAACTTTCGTTCGTCGTGTAAACTAGAGTAAGGCCGGCGCTGGTCGTAATCTCCACACAGCGTCCAGGACGTTCAGCGTCACTTGTGCCCGTATCACCACTCCGATTTTGTTGTTGTTGTATTTTAAAGCCTCGGAAGGTGACAGGCTGGCAGCAGCTTCAATGCTGCTCTTCAGCCAATTGTACACTACTGGCCATTAAAATTGCTACACCAAGAAGAAATGTGCATGATAAACGGGTATTCATTGGACAAACATATTATACTAGAACTGACATGTGATTACATTTTCACGCAATTTGGGTGCATAGCTGCTGAGACATCAGTACCCACAACAACCACCAATGGCCGTAATATCGGACTTGATACGCCTGGGCATTCAGTCAAACAAGGCTTGCATGGCGTGTACAGGTACAGATGCACATGCAGCTTCAACACGATACCACAGTTCATCAATAATAGTCACTGGCGTATTGTGACGAGCCAGTTGCTCGGCCACCATTGACCAGACGTTTACAATTGGTGAGAGATCTGGAGAATGTGCTGGCCAGGACAGCAGTCGAACATTTTCCGTATCCAGAAAGGCCCGTACATGACCTGCAAGATGCTGTCGTACAGTATCCTGCTGAAATTTAGGGTTTCGCAGGGATCGAATGGAGGGTAGAGCCACGGATCGTGACACATCTGAAATGTATCGACCACTGTTCAAAGTGCCGTCGATGCGAACAAGAGGTGACCGAGACGTGTAACCAATGGCACCCCCATACCATCACGCCGGGTGGTACGCCAGAATGGCGATGACAAATACACGCTTCCAATGCGCGTTCACCGCGATGTCGCCGAACACGGATGCGACCATCATGATGCTGTAATCAGAACCTGGGTTCATCCGAAAAAATGACGTTTTGCCATTCGTGCACCCAGGTTCGTCGTTGCCTACACCATCGCAGGCGCTCCTGCCTGTGATGCAGCGTCAAGGGTAACCGCAGCCATGGTCTCCGAGCTGATAGTCCATAGTGCTGCAAACGTCGTCGAACTGTTCGTGCAGATGGTTGTTGTCTTGCAAATGTTCCCATCTGTTGACGTGGCTGCACGATCCGTTACAGCCATATGGATAAGATGCCTGTCATCTCGACTGCTAGTGATACGAGGCCGTTGGGATTTAGTACGGAGTTCCGTATTGACCTCCTGAACCCACCGATTCCATATTCTGCTAACAGACGTTGGATCGCGACCAACGCGAACAGCAATGTCGCGATACGATAAATCGCAATCGCGATAGGCTACAATCTGACCTTTATCAAAGTCGGAAACGTGATGGTACGCATTTCGCCTCCTTACACGAGGCATCACAACAAAGTTTCACCAGGCAACGCCGATCAACTGCTGTTTGTGTATGAGAAATCGGTTGGAAACTTTCCTCATGTCAGCAAGTTGTAGGTGTTGCCACCGGCGCCAACCTTGTGTGAATGCTCTGAAAAGCTAATCATTTGCATATCACAGCAGCTTCTTCCTGTCGGTTAAATTTCGCATCTTTAGTACGTCATCTTCGTGGTGTAGCAATTTTAATGGCCAGGAGTGTATAATAGAAACTTGACATGAAGATTTAAAATATATACAAGAAGATAAAATACTGCAGAATTTAGACAATTAAAGGAGATAAAATTGGAGTATTGACACAGAGCAGTAAAACACACATTCAGAATTTAAAATGGCCGCGGTTAAAACACACACATATGTGCGGGGCTAAAAACGCATGGAGATTAAAACACACTAATGAAGGACATACGACGAGAAGGAGAGCACACACTTAAAACCACATAACTCGAATATTCAGCCTGTTCGGCGGTTGCTGATGTCTTAAAACTCAAACACTGAACACAAACACTGGCACCGACACTTGAACACTGAAGAAGCACTGATTAAATTCGATTTAACAATTCCGCTTTTGGTTGGTCATGTAAACACTCCAAAATCGATTCTGGAACTCCATTTATCTAAAGCGGTTTTGCAGTTCTACAATCGATTTTTGTGCTCGTGTAGACGCAGCAGTTTTTGAAACGTTCTTGGCTTGTCAGACTATGTTTTCTTGTTACGGATTTTCGGCACTTATGGACAGAGTTATATTTTCTAATGTGAAATAAAAGTATAAATATTAGAAAGAGCACGAATCTGTGTTTTTAAGAGAAATAGCGATTGTGATCACTAAATCAGGAACTGAATCAGCTAATTTTCATCCGCTATATTAAGTGGGTTAAGAAATCCGGTTCAGGCTATACTATGTAAACACGACAGCGAAAAACTGTTTACGAAATTCGGTTTTAGTCTTCCGGAAGATGTGTTGGATGTAAACGTTGTGACTGTCGTCTTCGCACTGTCGTCTTTTCAAGTCTTACCACCTCCAACGCGTTCAAGCATTGGAAGAATGAAATTTATGTTTTACCTGCACGATTGACTGATAACAAATACCGAACGTTTCTAGAGGTAACATTTCTATCAACTTTATTGTAAAATATTCTGTTACGCATACGTCGTATCATATCGGTAACAGAGCACTGAGATTTTTGAATATGCTATTTCCAGGACGTTGGATTGGACGTTTGTTCCACGTCGATGATCAGCACGCAGTCCTGATTTAAATCCACTGGATTCTTACTTCTGGGACCATACGAAAGAACTTGTTTATGCTCGGTAAGTAAATAATGTGGCCGAACGTCCGCAGGGGATTTTCAATGCTGCCAATATCAGAAAGGCAAATGTGCATGTGTTTAAACAAATGTGTCAAAAGTGGGTTCGCCTTCATGAAGCATTTATATAACGAATGGTAGTTATTTTGAGCACTTATTGAGGAATGTTGCAGAGCACGGAAATAAGTTCAATGGTGGTTTTGAACAATAGTGCTGGACCAGGATTCGAACCCGGATTTCTCGCTTTGGGCCAGCGGTCTACCTAGCCGCTTAGGCTATCCAGGCACGCTGCCCTTCCTGCCCAAATATTCGACATATCGCACTCTACTGTGGTAGCGGGAGTGTTTGTGCATCCACACGGAAGTTACCAAATATCTGTTGGGGACATACATACAGTTATTTATAGGGTGTTTGTTTTGTCGCACGTGTAAAAATATTTAAATGTTCGTAACTCTAACGGTCTTAACTGCTGTGGTTATCAGTCCCTAGTCTTACAAACTATTTAAATTAACTTATGCTAAGAACACACACACACACACACACACACACACACACAGACGTATATATCTATCTATATAAAAGCGAAAGAACACTCATTTATACCTTCACTCATTCACTCTCTGACTAAACTTGCATTTTCTATTATGATTAATAAATCACGGGGCAATCTACTCAATACTGTGGAGTGTATTTGAAATCTCCATGTTTCTCACAGCGACACTTTTATATAGCTTGCTCAGGCATGGGCTCTCCACAGAAAATATTCTTATCATAACCTGGAGAAGTCACAAGAAATATCGTTTATATTCAGGAAGGAAGGAAAGAAGGAAGGAGTATTAGCGTTTAACGCCCCGTCGACAACGTGCTCATTAGAGGCGAAGCTTACGCTCGGATTGTTTGGGTAAGGATGGGAAAGGAAATCGTAATTTGAAGTTTTTGTGTATGCTATGCTATGCTTATAAGTATGGTGCAGTACAGCGAATCTCCAAGAGTACTATAAGAACTTTCATGGGGTTTCATAGGTCATCTGAGATTTCCTTGGGGCAACATGTAAGCTTCATTTCATCAAAATCGGATCAGGGGAAGAAAAGATATCGTAATTTGTAATTTCTGGTGTATGCTACGCTTGAATTGCAGCGTAGTATAGCAAATATCCGAATGAGGCGTGTTACTTACATAGTATACCAAATAACTAATAAATAGCGATAGTGCGTTTTTTACTCACATAACTAAGGTGTAATAAACTGAAACAAGGGCTACAATTTGCCTTACGGCAGCGGTCACGTACATTGAGGGGAATAATTATTTGTGTTGATAATGAAATAAATAATTAATTTTGTTCCGATCCGTAAATTAATGATCCCCCTTAACCAAATATTTCGTTGCCAACGTTAACATACTAAACCGCTGCCACTGCAAGTAAAATTTAACTCAGATACGACACAAAAAATAATTTTTTTATTAGATGTATACCGCCTGCCTTGCAATGCCATGGAAAGAAAAAAAAGTGCGTCTTCCCGAGGGTATCATTTGGATTTAATACATAACGATGTTCTTTCGCATCCATCGATGTTTCATTTAGTAAGATTTCTTTGCAGGGAAACACGATTTTATGTTGTTTCATTTATGATTTCGAAGAGTACTTATTACATCTTGAGTCCATTCTATTCAGGAATGTCTAGAAAACGTTGTAGTACAGTACAGAACAAATTGAGGCCCTGTTAGTTATGTAGTGCACCAAAGAAATAATAGTTGGCGTTGCTGCATTTTTTAATTTTATATTTCTTTTAGGTAGTTATGCTATAGAACAGCAACGCACCATTAAATGTGCTGTTGGTTTTGTAGTGCTGCAAAGAAACAATACATAATCGTGTTGTGAGTATTCCTTCAGTAAGAGAAATATTTTGAATTAAGAGCGCAATATTATCTCTGCAAACACAAACTAACATTGAACAGCGAGTTGCAGATTACATTTCGTATATTCACAGCTTAACGACATTTCTTTGCTTCTTTTTGACAGGGAACATTTGGATATAAAACATAACGTCATTCCTTTGCGTCTATCGACGCTCCAATTTACGTTGGATTTCTCTGCAGGGAAAATCGAATTTATGTGGTTCCCTTTCTGATTTCGGTGTATCCTCATTACATTTTGAGTGTGTTCTGTTCAGGAATGCCTCGAAAACGCCAAAATACAGGAAAGGACAAAGTGGGGTGACATTAGTTACATAGTACACCAAATAACTAATTATGGCGTTGCTGCGTTTTTCTTTTCATTCTCATAACTATGGCATAATAGACTACAAGATGGGGTACTGTTTTACTTACGGCGGCGGCGTTGTGCACTGATGTTGGCAACAGCCGTTGAATGCTTTTTCAAACATGTCACGTAGAATGAGGGGAATAATTAATTATGTTCACGATGAAACTTACACATAGCTTATCAACCGAACAAAAGAGGACCAAGATAAAGTCTGCGATTAGTAGATTTTTTCAATATCGTGTGACATTTCCACCTCAATGTTCAGGACACTGTTCTGCGCATCCGAATACTCACTCCAGAGATATTTCTGCTTTTTGCCTGCCACTAGAGGTAATGTAAACACGTGAGCGACAAACTTATCAGAAGCGTCCCGGCTTTCATAATTGTTCAGTACAATATTGTGATTAAAATCTGCAATTACTTACTTTTGGTGTAGACTTCATGAAGATAGAGATTTCAACTTCGAGCTTTACGAAGTAATCACTGTAGGACGTGGGCACATGTGTTAGCCGAAACAGTGGCCGATGCTGTTAACACAGTCAAGACAATTCACTGGCAATACTATATTTAATGGAAATACGATCAGCTGACGCCATTTCTTCAACGATTGTCCAGAATTACTTTATCGCACATTAACATCACTATGACGTCTTATTTAAAAAGACATGAACTGCTCTGTTGATTGAATTACCAGACTTTCAGCATTCGTCGAGTTTTCGGTGATAGGGAGCATTGCATACAGAATAACTACACTGTAACATACTAATACTTCAGCATACACTTACTGTGAGAGATAAACAGTTTAGTAATACGCCATAGAACCAATACATGGTGCTGTTATTATTATTACTATTTCTCATTTCAACGATAGAAGTGCTTTCGGACGTTTGCGTCAAACAGACAATTACACACCGAAGTCTTAACTTGATGAACGCAGCCTAACATTGAATTTACATCGTTCCGGAGAAAGAGCTTGAAATAATTTCACTTTTTGTATGAAAAACTTTATGAACATTCATCGTTTTCGACAATGACTTCTACTTAAATTTGACATCTTGGCTACGAGAACTGAGTTTATTGACAGAGGGATCCAACAAGGATTCTGTTTTTGCTGATCTAGGTCCGGAACCTTAAAAAACCATGATACATACAGGTCCCTCATTAACGACCGTTGCGAAGCACGGGCATATAAGCTAGTGATTCATATTTTAATGAAATTTACATAGGTAGGTCTACCGACTAAACAGAAGGTATTGATAGAAGTGTTTTTTCTGTGTTGTGGCCTAGGCCAGATCTTGAGTTGACAACAATTATATACCTGATAAGCAATTCTCATGCTTAAAATTATTACAGACTGTTTCTACCCAGTGTTCAGTGAAACCTTTCATTTAATTATTTTTCAATATACTGTTTCATCAACTTTTTACGTAATAGTTACGAAAAAGTATAGCCTTAAATATTTTTATTAAAATCAGTTACTTGGCCAATGCACTCTATTTGCATTAAAAAGGATATCACAATGCAGTATATAATAGTTTAGCAAATTCAGTTCAAGTAACAGTAAAGCAGAGTCGGTATTTTGTTTAATTTTCTTTGCTAGGACGCCACACGCGCATGGGCTACGTTGTTGAAGGGCTCTCTCGTGTATCGTCAGTTGATAACATTAACAGATATACGTTTACAATCAATCCTAAAAATATTGGATTTTAGGAACATAAAAATAAAGAACACGATACAAGAATATTTTATCAGACTTTTTCAAAAATGGCCATTCGTCCACTGAGATAAAAAGAGCATAAGACCACCCCGAAAAAATCACTACAATGTTAACCTCCTTTGACATCGAAATTTTTCCTTTAATTAAGGATATTACTACTATCACACAGAAAAAATCGGAACATAGCCGTAATATACATACTCACCCGAAATATACAGGATTACTTAAAATGGGCAAAGATTCTCGTAAACCGCTGGAAAAGCTGGAATTAAGAGAATTCCGCGTAGCTGTGGAGACTCGTACAGCGCGTACCACAAAAATAACGCTTGAAAGAACTAGAAGAGCACAAAGGAAATTGTAGAAGTAGAGAGACTCACAAATCAGTTGTTGCAAAATATGCTTTAGAGAGGGGAGGCCATCGCTTTCAGTCTCATTGGACTCAGGTATTACCAGTCACAAGTAGGCACCATAAAAGGCAGCACAGAGAGGCCACATACTCGTCAAACACCACAAAAATTTTAGTAGGCTGGAGGAGTACGTTAAACTGAATGACATCTGGATTCCGGTTCTGAATAAGATGTGTATCCGTCGCAAAGTTCACGCAACACTCTCGCTTTCCTAGAGTAGTGGAATAGCAATTAAAATTCAGTAGTCATTGCGTGACACTAAACAGTGTACGACGTCATACATTCTGGATTTCAGTCACTAAAAGTTGAGGAACCGTTGACCAGTCATTATAAATAGATCATGTAAACGAAGACTTCCATGGCTGTTGTCACAGTCAATACAATTATTCAGAGTGTTGGAACGCATAGTCAATATGTCAAAATCTCCTGCACACCGAAGAAGGCCGCTTGCAATAGTGACCGAAAATCCAGTCGGTTTTTTATATACTGACGGTCTGATCGATTTCTCAGTGAGATTTTTGAATAAATGATAGAATAGGGTAAGTTATCTAAGAAGTTAATTATTGTTTTTAAAAAATATAGTTAATTTCGATACTTAAATTTTCATTTGTTTAATTCTTTTCACTTATTTAACTTAATATTTAAATACAACAATTAATATACAATTTGTTTATTAATTTTTCTTCTTATTATTGATAAAAGTATTTAAATTTATTCGCATTGATACAGAAAGAGGACGCTATAAAAATAACATCTGGAGTAATAACACATTAGTCAGGCATTATATATTTTAAAATTCTGCAAATATATTAATTTTTTTATAAAGTGTCAACTTAGTTCAAAAAATTGCCAAAAAAGACGTAAAATCGATTAATCGAATCCAATCCTAAGGCAGCTGCAATTCGGTCACGTGGCTCTGTCTCAAAGCAATATTAAAGAAATCATGAATGTTAAAGTAATAAGAAACAGGAATTCGTCTCTGATCATTATGCGACTAAAATTAAAGTGAAAGTTCTCCCTAACAGAAACCAAAAGAGACAGAAAAAAATGTTTAAATATAACACGTACAGGCTCAACATCACAAAGAAGGCAATAAAACATTTTGAAGAAGAAATTAAATGGCTAAATCAACAGGGCAACGAAGAATGCATTTGATTCAATTAATAAGAAAGTCTGCATTAATGAACCTGTGAAGAAGCAGTTGCAGAACGAACAAGTTTAAAAGATTCTAGAACTGTGCAGAACCGAAATATAAGCTTCAGTATTCAGATCTTCATGAAAGATCAGTCAGTCTAGTGCCAGCTGTCACCAGTGCCGCGGCGTTAACAGCGCTAAGTATCTGAATTTAATTTGTGTCAAATTTAATTTGCCAGTCTAGTTCATTTTCGTTAGTACTCTGTTTTAAGAGGTTTATTCCCGCGTACTTGCAGATTTCGTTTGTACTACTGTTTTAATAGTTTATTCTATCGTATTTGATAAATACCGTTGTGTTTAGTCTTCGTCTTTGAACGGTGTATTTCAAAACAAGTCAGAGACCGTTACTAAGCTCGTTATCAGTCAGTCCAGTACCAGCTGTCACCAATGCCGCGGCGTTAACAGCGCTAAGCTGCCGGACTCAGTTTTGTTGATTCGACAGTGTAGTTACCACTGACCACAGTTAAGTCAGCAGCCAGCCGCCTTCATTAGAGTACTAAGCTTCTTTAAAGTTGTTAATTGCTGTGAATTGTATCGATAGGATGGATAGGATGTGTGCCTGCTGTGTGCGGACGCAGGAGGAGTTGGCCGCGGTTCGCGAACAGCTGAGCGTGCTGTTGGCTACGGTCAGCCGTCTTTAGGCTGCTGTCTCGGGGTGCAGCGATGGTGGGGAGTCTGGTGCGTCGAGTGGGACACCTCAGGTGTCTCACGCTACGCTCTCTGTCCCTGCTACCGAGACACCTTCAGGTGTACCGGACGTCGTCGAGCCGCCTTCTCCGCAAGGGGAGTGGCGGGTTGTACGGCGTTCGCGTCGCTCGAGGCGGAAGGCCAATGTGGAGGCTGGACGTCCGTCCGCGCCCGTTCGTCCTGTGAGTGAAAGTGTGGCCACTCCTTCAGCAGGGTCCGAGCAGGTGCACTGGGGGAGGGGATTATTAGTTATTGGGAGCTCCAATGTCAGGCGCGTGATGGAGCCCCTTAGGCAGATAGCGTCCAGATCTGGAAGGAATTCCAACGTGCACTCGGTGTGTTTGCCGGGGGGCCTCATCCGAGATGTGGAGGCGGCCTTGCCGGCGGCTATCGAAGGTGCGGGGTGCAGTCGACTGCAAGTCGTGGCTCACGTCGGCACCAATGACGCTTGTCGCTTGGGTTCTGAGGACATCCTCAGGTCCTACGAGCGGCTGGCGGAATTGGTGAAGGCTGCTGCCTTCGCACGCGGGGTGCAAGCAGAGCTGTCGATTTGCAGCATTGTTCCCAGGGTTGATCGGGGTCCTTTGGTTTGGAGCCGAGTGGAGGGTCTGAACCAGAGGCTTCATCGACTCTGTGACAGTCATGGCTGCAGATTTCTGGATCTGCGTTATCGGGTTGGGAATTGTAGGGTGCCCCTAGATAGATCAGGGGTGCACTACACTAAGGAAGCGGCTACTCGGGTAGCAGAGTACTTGTGGAGTGCACATGGGTTTTTTTTTAGGCTAAGCACTAACTCTGATGAGCACTCGCCTGTCAGCATTCAAACAGCGAATTCAGGCCACGTTCGGAACAAAAATTCGAACATAAAAATATTAGCCGCGAACTTACAGAGTATTAGAAACAAAGTTCCCGAATTTGCAGCGCTGCATGGAAGTTATTGCGCTCAGATAGTTTTAGGCACCGAAAGCTGGCTAAATGATGATGTGGCAAGTTCAGAAGTATTTAGCGAAGCGTGGAATGTATATCGGAAAGATAGATCTGATACAACTGGAGGAGGAGTGGACAAATATATTGTTGCTACTGAGATCGAGGTTGAAAGTAACTGTGAAGTTATCTGGGCACGCATAACAGGTCTAAAAGAAGTAAAGTTAATAGTTGGGTGTTTTTACCGGCCCCCCAGTGCTGCTGTAGCAGTTTTAGAATCATTCAAGGAAAGTCTACACCAGGTAGTGCATAGGTATCCGGGCCATGTAATATTAGTCGGAGGTGACTTCAACCTTAAGAGTATAGATTGGGACCTCGCTAGTTACATTTCAGGCGGTACAGACAAGCAGTCTTGCGAGCTCCGAAAGCTGTCTTGAGCAGTTAAACCGGCAACCCACGCGCAATGAAAATATTCTAGACCTTATAGCCACAAACAGGCCTGACCTTATTAACGATGTCTGTGAAGAGACAGGAATTAGTGATCATGATATCGTCATAGCGTCGATGGTGACCAAAGTTCATAAACCAGTCAAGAAGGCTAGGAGCGTGTTTTTGTTGGGAAAAGCCGACAAGCAAATGTTACGATCGCACTTAGAAAATGAATGGGCATCGTTTAATTCTGGGACTATGGCTGTAGAGGAATTGTGGACTAAATTTAAGTGCATTGTTAATGAAGGGTTAGAGAAATAGGTGCCAGTAAAGACGATTAAGGATGGAAAAGATCCACCGTGGTACAATAATAATGTTAGAAAGCTGCTGAGAAAGCAAAGGCTGTTGCACTCTCGATTCAAAAAAGAACACGCAAATGATGACAGGCAAAAGTTACTAGAGATTCGTACGTCTATAAAAAGATCGATGCGTGAAGCATACAATAATTATCACAGCCATACCTTAGCAAAAGATCTTTCCGAGAACCCGAAAAAATTCTGGTCCTATGTAAAATCGATAAGCGGGTCAAAGCCCACTGTCCAGTCACTAGTTGATCATTCCGGGGCAGTAATAGAAGAAAGCAAACGGAAAGCTGAAGTTCTAAATTTAACCTTTAAGAAATCTTTCACGCAGGAGGACCGCATAATATACCATCATTTGATCAACGTACTAATTCCGAAATGGGGGACATATCAATAGGTATTTCCGGTGTAGAGAAGCAGCTGAGAGAGCTAAATACGAAAAAGTCTGCTGGTCCGGATGGAATACCAGTTCGGTTTTACAAAGACTATTCTGCGGCATTGGCCCCCTACTTAGCTTGCATTTATAGCGAATCTTTAATTCAGCGCAAAGTTCCTAGTGATTGGAAAAAAGCGCAGGTGACTCCCGTGTATAAGAAAGGAAAGAGAACTGACCCATACAATTACAGGCCAATTTCGTTGAAATCGGTTTCATGTAGAATTTTGGAGCATATTCTCAGTTCGAATATAGTAAATTTCCTTGAAACGGAAAAGCTTCTTTCCATGAATCAGCACGGGTTTAGGAAACATCGTTCATGTGAAACTCAGCTTGCCCTTTTCTCACATGACATCTTGCGAGCCATGGATGAAGGGCAACAGGCGGATTGTGTTTTTCTCGACTTCAAAAAGGCGTTCGACACGGTGCCACACTGCAGACTGCTAACGAAGATACGAGCTTATGGAATAGGTTCACAGATTTGTGACTGGCTGGAAGACTTCCTAAGTAATAGAACGCAGTACGTTGTTCTCGACGGCGAGTGTTCATCAGAGACGAGTGTATCGTCAGGCGTGCCCCAGGGGAGTGTGATAGGACCGCTATTATTTTCTATCTATATAAATGATCTGATGGACAGAGTAAGTTGTACTTTGCGGCTGTTTGCTGATGATGCTGTGGTGTATGGGAGGGTGTCGTCTGTAACTGACTGTAATAGCATACAGGTTGACTTAGACAAAATTTCTAGTTGGTGCGAAGAATGGCAGCTAGATCTCAATGTAGAAAAATGTAAGGTGATGCGCATGAGTAAAAAAAAACAATCCTATAATGTTCGAATACAGCATCAGTAGTGAGCTTCTTGATGCGGTCGCGTCGTTCAAATATCTAGGCGTAACATTACAGAGCGATATGAAATGGAACGAGCATGTAAGGACAGTTGTGAGTAAGGCAGATAGCCGACTTCGGTTTATTGGGAGAATTTTGGGAAGATGTACTTCACCTGTAAAGGAGACCGCGTATAAAACGCTTGTACGACCACGTCTTGAGTATTGCTCAAGTATTTGGGACCCGCAGCAGATCGGTTTGAAGGAAGACATAGAGGCGGTTCAGAGGCGAGCAGCTAGATTTGTTACCGGTAGGTTCGACTAATGCGCGAGTGTCACGGAAATGCTCCGGCAACTCAATTGGGGATCGCTTGAAGAAAGGCGACGTTCTTTTCGTGAATTTCTGTTAAGTAAATTTAGAGGGCCGGAATTTGAAGCTGAGTGTAGTACGATCTTGCTGCCGCCTACATTCCGCGTAAAGATCACAAAGACAAGATAAGAGAAATTAGGGCTCGTACGGAGGCATATAGGCATTCTTTTTTTCCTCGTTCAATCTGGGAGTGGAATAGGAAAGGAAATGCCTAGTAGTGGTACAGTGTACCCTCCGCCACGCACCTTACGGTGAATTGCGGAGTATGTATGTAGATGTAGATGTAGAAGTAGATGTAGAAAACACATAAGCAGATCCATAACCTGCAGCTGAAGAAATTAGAAAAGCAATTAGTACCCTGAAAAACAACACAGCCAGTGGATAAGACACTATTAAGGCTGAACTCATATAATGTGAAACGTGTCCATAAAAAATATTTTTGTAAGAAAATGTCTAATATTGTACCTCCTGTTTTGTGTCGAGTAACTTGCTTGCAAGAAATGTATAATATCACTTCTACCGTGTGTATCGATATGTGTACTTAACTCTGTGAAGTTTCATCTTTGGCAAAGATCATGTATTGCATAGCTTTGTAGCTCGCGCTGAGAGAGAGAAGCACTTGTGGTTCAGCTCGCTTAGAGAGCAGTTGAGTTTTGTGTATGGCTCCGATATAGAGCAGAGGCTGCTGTGCCAGCAAGTCGATTTGATTGTATTTGGAATATATATTGTATTGTATTGTAACACCGCTGTAATGAAGGTAATTGCATTTGATGTCATTAGGAAGAAGTTGTATTATGTAGGTAATGTAATGCTGATTATTAATAGTAAGTAACAAAGTTGACCTTTCTTTCCTGTTTCATTTACGTAGTTAGAAGATTAACCTACTTCCTTCATTCGATAATTAGTTATTAGTGGATTTATCGTGCAGTATTGATTTTGATAATATTGTTGAACAGATTTCGTTAATGGTGCCATAGTACATGATAGTTAATTGACTATGATACTAAATTTCAATAATCAGAAACTGATCTGCATAAAATTCTCACAGTCAAACATTAAGAAAGTGGTTTGTGGATTTTTAAATAATATCTTTCTCGCAGTCAGAATTTTGAGTATACTCAGTGTCTGTTTCAAATGGTGACTTGCCACAGTTGTTTTGTGTTTAAAATATCCGTTGCGCACATAATCAGTTTAATGCACTGTTTCTTATTTAATAGTATATACATCAATATCAGGGCCATAATTAAACCAAATTGCTGTGTTAATGAACAATTTGTTGTCTGATTTAACGATAGGTTCAACATCCACAACACACACACAGCTTTTAAATTGTCTCAACCAAAAAATTATAGCTAACCTTCAGATCATGTTTTAAGAAATACAGGAAACTGAAAATATTTCAGAAGACTGGAAAGTGGCTCTTATCCATCCTTAGCTGTAGAAAGGTGATAAGAAAGACGTACGTAACTACAGAGGAACATCCATGTTGTTAGCGGTTTATCAAATATTTTTATCAATATTGCTAAATAAAGTAGAAGCAACACTTGGTAGCCATTTGGGAGAAAGAGTGGATTTACAAAGGGCAAATCTTGCTCTGAACATTTTCAACCTATAAACCGTAATCCATCACAGACGTACAAACTCCAAAGACACATTTGCAACATTTATAGGTTTTATAAAGCACTTGATTCGGTTGATAGAGAAACACTAGACAAAATGAGTCAATAGTTTGGCATTAAAACTATACTTGCAAACCTAATTTGTGAAACGCTCACAGACACAAAACTAAAAGTA
This sequence comes from Locusta migratoria, assembly GCA_026315105.1. Lineage (NCBI taxonomy): Eukaryota > Metazoa > Arthropoda > Insecta > Orthoptera > Acrididae > Locusta > Locusta migratoria. The sequence goes on along the minus strand of CM048749.1, from coordinate 240,977,861 downwards.
AAGTTTCATAGTGAAATATCCAAAGCATGTGACATAAAAAATGTAAGGCAAGGTTCAGGCCTGTCTCCACTCCTCTTCAACTTCCTACTAGAAAAAATGATAAGACAATGGAAAGAAAAACTAAAAGAATATACGCGATCACCAATAAGACTTGGGACTAAGAACAAATACGTTGAAATTCACTGTCTTTGAAGGGGCACATAAAATGATCTGTTAGAAGAACGGAACGAATTATGATAGTTTAAAATCACTCTTTATTTTATTTATTTACTTTTTTTCATGACGAGCTTTTTCTGGGGGCTCTCTGAACCAGTGTTTCCTGAACACATAGGACTCGCCGCCGATGGTGAGTACAAAATTAACTTGGACATATTATAAATTTAGTACTGCGGTGGCAGTAGATGGGCGCCGCAGCGTCTGACAATGAGTCGCAGGGCAACGAAGCCCTCACATCCCGGCATCTGGTGCTCCGCGCATACGATCATCAGATAAATGGGACGCCCGTAGTTTATAAGCCTAGGGACTCATAACTAGAATTTTCAAGTCTCACAGATTTACGAACATTTGATTTGAAGTTATTGTATTCCAGTAAAACCTTTGTATAGACGAAGAATCTCATTAAGTAATAGTTAAAACCAACTCGGATGGTCCGCGCTCCGCATTTCGCACGCAAACGGTGGCTAAGTACTCGAATGGGCATCACACAGTTGTGCGGTTGGTCCGCACGCGGCAGAGACGTCCGCGCAGCCCTTCCACGCCAGTTAAATCCACAGGAACAAGTTGGTGTGTGCACAGTGCTGCGGATATCGCGCATGGAAGAAGCGGAATACTTCATTTCTGACGCAGAATTCCACTATCGTGGTAATACGTGTCCCTACAACATCTTGACGTCTTTCAAATGTTCAAATGTTTGTAAATCTATCGGACCAAACTGCGTGGTCATCAGTCCGTAGCTTACAAAATACTTAAAACTAGCTAAACTAACCTAAGGACAAACACACGCACCCATGTCCCAGGGAGGACTCGAACCTCCAAGCGAGCAACTGCGCGCTCCGCAGCGAGACGTCTTAGACCACTCGGCTACTCCACCGCGGCTTTGGGGTCTTTCACCCATATTTCATCTTGAATATACCAACAGCATTCTAACCAGTCTCTGTCTATACCGTATCTGTCCTTACAGACCCAAGTACAGACTCGCCATCCCTCTCCAGCTGCCGGCCGCGGTGGCCGAGCTGACTGCGGCGCATCAGTCACGGTCTGCATGACCACTACGGTCGGGGGTTCGAATCCCCCCCTCGGGCATGGATATTTGTGCCATCGTTAGTAGTAGCTAGTTCATAAGTAGTTTGTAAGTTTAGGGGCTGATGACCCCGTAGTTGAGTCCCATAAGCTCTACAAACATTTGAACATTTGAACCTCTCCAGCTGGGAAATGTCTGTAAACCTATCGGACCAAACTGCGTGGTCATCAGTCTGTAGCTTACAAACTACTTAAACCTAGGTAAACTAACCTATGGACAAACACACACACCCATGCCCCATGGAGGATTTGAACCTCCACGGCGAGCAACCGCGCGCTCCGTAGCGAGGTGCTTTAGACCGCTCGGCTACTCCACCGCGGCATATGTACTCAGTTGTAAAACAATACAAATGTAAAGTTATGTACTACTGAATGAATGTATAATATTAAAGCTATGAATGATTAAATATATATTTTTAAAGTAGTCATTTTCCATACACTTATTCATATCCTTGCCCTCAGGTTACTGCTACTCGTTCTGTCGAGTAGGGACCCTTTTGAGATTTTCAAGTATCAGGCTGTCTTGTATTCTACTGACAAGCTCGTCAAAGAAACGAATAGTCATACGAGAATATGTATAAAACTTGTCTTCGTCATTGCGCAAATCGGAATACAGCGTAACGAACGCACGTTTCATACATCTTTGCTCCACCAAGGGATGCACGCAAAACTTTCTCTCGCGTGTGTACTTTCTCTTCTTGTGTATCAGATGAGCTGAAATGACTTTCAATTGTAGCAAGCTCATATTTATCAATGGGATCAAACAGAACGATGTGCTAGAGAACGGATTTCAGAGCACAGTGCACAGAAATCTGCGTTTGGTCGACTATAAAAAACCGCTCACATCCGCCTGACTGTGTAGACCACTCACGCGGGTCTGCCATCCGCGCTCGGAATGTGGAACGCGGACCATCCGCAAAAGTGTGTAACGGCCTAAAAGACGTGTTTATAGCCCGCGGTTGCTCCGCGGCGAAGAAATCGCGGTGGAGGAATCGCGACGGTTTGGCAGTGCCCTGTTTATCATAATACAGCGTGGGCCCTGTTTATCCTCTTCAGTCCCGAGCACATATTGGCAATGTAAATGAACTCCTTTTGTGCTATTTGGTTCATTTTAATGCTAATTAACAATAAATTACAGTCCAAAAAATGTTGCAAGCATACGGATTTTTTGTAGTTGGTATCAAGTACGATATCTCGAGAATTGACCAGGACAGTTATAAACACAACTGTATAGTTTCATGTTGCTTTATTCCAAAAATAAATCGTCACAAACATTACACTTATAGTTCTTATTTGCTGTAGCATTTAATAATGTTTCAAAATACAAACTTTTCATAATGGTAAAGAAATAATTCAAAATTTTCAAACAAAATTATCATTACAAAATTTCAAATTTTTGTTGCATTTTTCATTTAACTCATGTGTCAGAAAACAGTTTGTGTTACAAGTCCTAATTAATTTTATGTTTTGTGGAATTGGTTGAAACAATTCCTGCCACTAGTAAAGCAAAGGAAGACCTTACACTACTGACACCATACAAATGCCTAGCCTTTGCAGCTTTCTGCCCTGCATTTTGATCTGTACTTCTGAACATGGTTCATCATTTCAGGCAAATGATGTACACTTGCTTGCCTTATCTCCATTTGTGGTAGTGGAACAGGACATCTTGGCCTCTTTCTTTCTTTGGAACAATCTTCATCGGAGTCTGGTTCTTGCTCCACAGGTTCCATCTGCAAACTTGACCTTTTGAGGAAATATATTGAGTTTTCAGAAATATCAAGCTTGAACTGGTAGTATGGCATTGTATGTTTCTTTGCAATACCATTTTGCATTGCACTCTCCCTGTATTGCAACCATGCAGCAGCAATTGCAAAATCCATGAAGTGATGAATCCCTCTAATAGTCCACTTGTGGGTCCTGGATCTCATGGCATATTTCCTGTGCAACAGGTATACACCTCCCATGTTAGTATTGTATGCCTTTACCATACATGGACGAGGAACTTCGACATGGACTTTCTTCAGTTTAATTTCATTGCAGTAAAACATCTTCATCGCCAGATTCTGTTTCTATGTAAGAATCATCTGGATTAATTCTGTTCACCAACTCAAAGATCTCATCATCAGTCAACCCTGGGAATCAAGCGAGAAACATATATACCCTCACTTCCACTGCCGGCCGCGGTGGCCGAGGGGACTGAGGCGCTCCAGTCACGGTCTGCACGGCCACTACGGTCGGGGGTTCGAATCCCCCCTCGGGCATGGATATTTGTGCCGTCCTTAGTCATAGGTAGTTCATAAGTAGTTTGTAGGCTTAGGGACTGATGACCCTGTAGTTAAGTCCCATAAGTTGTACAAACATTTTTTTCACTTCCACTGACGTAAACAAAGTCGGCTTTGAATCCCGCGGTATCGTATATGATACAAGAAATTAAAAGCTTTATAATCTGTTATTACATCGATTTACAGTTAGATATTAACCGAGGAATGTCTGTACACTTTAGAAAAGATATCTAGGCAAGTAAAAACACATTTAATTAGGAAAAAACATCTCTTTAGCTTTATTTCGTTGAGACATGTTGTGGAGCTGCGAAATCCGAAGATTTGAGACGGTCCCGCCAACTATTAGCATTCAGGAGAAGGACGAACAAATAAGCTGCAGCAAGCGCGAAGTCTATAGTACATGATACCCTAGACCTGAAAACTTTTTGCTGAGAGGGCACCCAAGAAAAAAATCGCACTGACGTGTTTGCGGCCCACTTTAGATTTGTAGTTTTATAAGTTTTTGCAAACATTTTGGGCCAAAATAATAATCTAAATAATAAAGAATCAGTTAATAAGAGTGTTTGAAACCCTTTTAAGAAAAAAAAGTATTTAGTGGCGGGTTTCGAACCACTGACCTTCAGCTGACCTTCAGCGTAGTGCCCACTACGCTACAGGTAACAATTAGAAATTACGTTCTTTAATATCAAACTATTGATGGCTTTTGCTAACTGATGTTAATATGGCATTTTTAGGCATTAGATTATCATTTATCGTAAGAAGAACGACGTGTTTTTGTTAATTCTTCAGTTAATCCTTCTTCATTGCTTTGAAATGACAACGTGTAAGTTACAATAAGAAAATCATCAAATACGTAACGCAAGATGGCGTATGCCAGAGAGTTCTGGGCGAGGAATGTCACGAGACATCTGCGAACGGCTGGTTTTCGTTAATTCAATGAAGCGTGTCAAAACTCGGTTATTTTTGTAAATATCTCTCAAACGATACGAGGTATGGAAAAAAACCATAAGGGAACAAAGTTGTACAGAATTTTCTCCTCTACAAATTCGTTTACTCAATTTTCGCGTCAGATGAACGGTATATTTGCAATTAAAATTACTTTACAAACGGCTTTTTTGTATTACTAACGTATATCTTGTCCGAAATATTTGAAAAAGCGAGGTTCTGGTGGCTCTGGTGGCTGGCGGCCTACAATCATGTCTGTAAAATTTGGTGCTGATCGGTTGAACGGTTTGACTTAAAAACAGGGAACACGTTGCGGACAGACAGACATACATACATCCCAAAAATTGCTGTTATTTTTCCAAATATCTCTGAAACGATATGAGATATGAAAAAAACCACATTAGAGCAAAGTTGTAGAGAATTTTCTTCTCTACAAATTCTGTTATTCCATTTTCGTATCAGATGAACGGTTAAGCCGTTATTTTCATTTAAATTTCGAGCTGTCAAAAGACGATCACAAAGGCCCACTTTTAGTGTTACTACCGTAACCTAAAGTGGGCCAAAATGATACCTGGGGACAGAAGAGATTATAGGCGCGGTTACAACGGCAGCCCCTCCACTCTTACGCTGCAGCGTCAAAATACAAGCGGTTGCACTTTCCAAACCGCTTACAACAATGGCGTAACTATGGGGGGGATGAGGGGGATAGAACCCCCCCCCCCCCAGAACCCGAAAAGAAAGAGAAGAAAAAGAAAAAAGAAATCGCATAACAGCAATCTGATAAAGGTAAAGATTGGAAACTCGGGGCGTTTTACCATAAGCTTTCATTGGATGGGAGTGAATTAATTTCTTCAACGGGAGTGGTAGATGGCAGTGTGTCTGGAAACTGACTAAAATTTTGCTCGTCAAGCAGATCTTCCCCCCCCCCCCCCCCCAAAGCCAAGGCCTAGTTACGCCACTGGCTTACACGACAGCTAATAGGGCTGTTCGGTGCGCCAAATGTCTTGCCGACAGGTGGGAACAGGGTGCTCAGGGTCACTAGATCTGAAACATCTGCTGTGTGAGTGCCGAGCGAAGCCACCGCAAAATCACAACGGTTGCTCCGCCGCGGAAGCACCGCTGTCTATAAACGCAGCCTTAATCACGTAGTGTGGCGCGGACACCTGACTGACGCGTAGTTCCTTCCCGAGAGCGCTGTGCAGCCCCTGCTTCCACGACTCGGAACATCGACGTCGCAGAGGGCGTTTGGCAAGGCGGCCGCATTGTTCCTGTCGTTAAGCGGCGTGTTGTCCTCCAGACACAGCGCTCGCCGGATCCTAATGCGGCCCATTCACACGCAAGGCGGCGCGTCATCGGTTTTCGCAGGCGTTCATTAGGAGGCGGGAGACGGCCGGAGCAGCAGCAACCCGCAGTGTTAGCGCGCCGTATTTACACCCCATTTGCGTTTACCTTGAAAGGGGAAATTGTGCAATTAAATTACTTATCTCTGGCGAGCGCGAGGGCGGGGGCGCGGAAACGTGGGAGCGTTTCGCGCGGCGGAGCACTCGGAGCAGAAGGAATGCCCCTGGACCACTTTGTGCAAATAGGCCGCAATTTGTGCCGGCAATCACAGCGCGATTACTCGAGGTCGATAGCGCCGTGGCCGCGCATCGACCGGACGCCTCAGTACTGGCGGCTCTTTCGATATCTGCTACGCTTCCAGACACCAACTTTAGTGGGACGGATTATTGTCTCCGCTACATATCTCATGTCAGCTCAGTTTGTGCAGGATAACTTGCTTATATTTATGTTCTTAAATGAAAAGACAAACCTACATTTCTAGCTTTTCTAGATTTGGAGAAGGCTTTTGACAATGTTGATTGGAATAAACTCTTTCTAGTTCTGAATGAAGCAGGAGTAAAATAAGGAGCGTAAGGTTATTTACAACTTGTACAAAAACCAGACAGCGGTTGTCAGAGTTCAAGGGCATGAAAAGGATGCAGTGGTTGGAAAGGGAGTAAGACAGGGTTGCAGTCTTTCTCCATTGTTATTCAATTTGTACATTGAGCAAGCCATAAAGGAAAGCAAGGAGAAATTTTGTGAAGGAATTAAAGTTCAGGGGAAAGAATTAAAAACATTGCGTTTTGCCGACGACATAGTAATTCTGTCAGATACAGCAAAGGACCTGGAAGAGCAATTGAACGGAATGGACAGTGTGCTGAAAGGTGCATATAAGATGAACATTAACAATAGCAAAACTAGGGTAATGGAGTGCAGTGTAAGAAAATCAGGTAATGCTGAAGGAATTGGATTGGGAAAAGAAGCAATAAGGGAGGTAGATGAGTTTTGTTACTTGGGCAGTAAAATAACAAATGATGGTCGCAGTACAGAGGATATAAAATGCAGAATGGCAATGGGTAGAAAAGCGTTCTTGAAAAAGAGAAATTTGTTAACATCGAATATTGATTTAAGCCTAAGGAAGTCCTTTCTGAAGGCATTTGTATGGAGTGTTGCCTTGTATGGGAGTGAAACATGGACCATAAACAGTGCGGACAGGAAGAGGATTGAGGCTTTTGAAATTTGGTGCTACAGAAGAATGCTGAAGATTAGGTGGGTGGATCGCCTAACTTTTGAGGAGGTACTGAACAGAATTGGGGAGAAAACAAATTTCTGGCATACCTTGACTAAAAGAAGGGATAGATTGGCAGGACACATTCTTAGACATCAAGGAATTGTGAATTTAGCATTGGAGGGAAGTGTGTGGGATAAAAATCGCAGAGGAAGACCAAGAGATGGATACAGTAAGCAGATTCAGACAGATGTAAGTTGTCGTTCTTATGTAGAGATGAAGAGGCTTGCTCAGGATAGGGTATTGTGGAGAGTTGCATCAAACCAGTCTCCGGACTGAAGACCACAAAAACACAAATGATTTTTATGTAAATGTTTAATGTTATATGATTCTTAAAGAAGTTTTTTATATGTTTTTTTTATGTTTCATGTACTGTGAGGCGAGTCAACCTACGAGGGCAACATCTTCGACTCCGATTCCAAGGAGTAAATATCCGGCCACATCAAGTCGCGGGTCGACAGCCTTGAGGCAAGAAGATGTTGATCCCTGGGGTTGTCGCCGCAAGAGTTGACATTATTATCGAAGTTTCATGTTAAAACAACAAATTTTAAAAGTCAGTTCCCTTTTGTCTGTCAATGACTACGTATGTAATGTCATGGAAAGCAACAAATGTTATCGTGTTTAAACTTGACGAAAGTGTCAGAGTACATCATTTATGAAGAATTATTTTACGATAAATAATATATTAATGAAACGAGGAGAATATTTAATTTAAATATTCTTCAATCTGAAGGAAGATTTTTTAATGAAATTTTATTGGTGGAAAAGTTACGTCGAGAAGACTCCGATAAATGTTTCTTTTAGAACTTTGATTAATCGATCATACACATCGATCGATAATCATTGAAGAATTTTTTTTTTAATCTGTGGCTATAGCAACGACCACAAACTAAAGAATTTCTTTTGACCGTCTTATCTATGAGAGAACTTAGAAATATTTTAACAAGAGTGACTGTTAAAGACTTCTTCCCTCGGCGCAAGAATCTGATTTTGAAATATTGCAACGTATAAAGATTTTACATGAACATATTTTTTATTATTTTGTATAAATTTTTATGGGCGAGTGGACACCTCAAGGACTACGAAGTCTGACACGGCCACATTCAACCCTAATCATACAAGACAAGTGCTTTTGAAGATAAGGTTTTAGCACACGTTCCGCCGCATGAAGAGGTCGTTCCGCCGCGCAAGATATAAGAAGTGTCAGGCCCGTGTTAAGATTCTGAAACAGACACAGGCAGCAACGCTCCAAGTCAGGCGCAGGTGAACTTCGAAAACGAGAAAATATAGCGCGATAATCAGTAATTAACCGACTTAAAAAAAAGAGGAGGTTCCCAATTCCACCGATTTTTTATTTTTTCAGAACCTTCGACTGTGTGAACCTATTTGTATTATTCTTTTTTCTCTTTGAAAGGTGGTGCTTCCCGTGCGGTCCCATTTCAATTTGGCCCTGTTCTGACAATGGCATCCATAAGAAAATCATATAAGTTTTAAATTTGAATTAAGCATGTGCGCGACAAATGAACGAATAACTCAATATCACGCCAACCGATTTAGATGATTCTCTTTTTATTGGAAAGGATGTACATCAAGGGTAGTTTGATGGGAGTTTGGTTAGGTTCTGGTTATTGGATCAGTGACAAAGTAACGGAAACCATCAATTATTAGGAGCGAATTAACGGTATCTTTTACAGGCAAATTAGCGATATCATTTATAGGGTATCCGGATATTTGAGGCACCTACCGTAACATCGTTATGGTCAACTAAATCCCTGTTCGAAACTTTTTTCATGTAAAGCCACATTTTAAAAGTGTATTTTTGCACTCTTCGCAAGTCTGATTTGAAATTGTCCTCGCGGTAGATTTCCTCTGTTGAGACAGGCGTTTCTCCCTGACTTCGTTTGTTTCAATTAAAGGGCGCTGTCGCATATGAGCAGCACGTTTAGTAGGTTTACCCAGATTCAGAAAACATAATTACTGTACTTCAGATTCACTAAAAATAAAAAATACTCAACAATTTTAAGACAAATAAAGCCTTAAAAACAACTATTCCAAAACAAATTAATATGAACTAAAAATGAAAAAAGTAATTGCATATTCTTCTGCAACTTAATAATCAACTTACTTTTTCTACTCATCAATATATAGGTACGATCTATGTGCTTACCACGCAAGAAGATAAGTAGGGAGCTACCCACTTTAAATATAACTCAGGACTTACTTAAGATAAGAAAAAAAAAAAAAAAAAGATCAAAATGTTCAAATGTTTGTATAGGTTATGGGACTTAACTATGGGGACATCAGTCCCTAAACCTACAAACTACTTACGAACTAGCTAATACTAAGGACGGCACAAATATCCATGCCCGAGTGGGATTCGAATTCCCGATCGTAGTGGCCGTGCAGACCGTAACTGGAGCGCCTCAGTCCCGTCGGTCACTGCGGCCGGCAAAGATCAAAATATGTTTTAGAGTTCTCCTAAGTAAAATGAAATGATAAATATTAAACTACTTAAAAGTCAATCGAGTTATTACGATGACATAATGCAGTTACAATTATTGTCGGTGTTAGCCAAGGACACACTTCAACATACTTAGCAAAAATAATACAAGAATATTGAGACCTAAGTTGCGGCAGTTGATCGTAGGCTTCGAAACGCAGTTGACATTGCCGGCCGCGGTGGCCAAGGGGACTGAGGCACTCCAGTCACGGTCTGCACGGCCATTACGGTCGGGGGTTCGAATCCCCCCTCGGGCATGGATATTTGTGCCGTCCTTAGTATAAGGTAGATGATAAGTAGTTCGTAAGTTTAGGTACTGATGACCCCGTAGTTAAGTCCCATAAGCTTAACGAACATTTGAACATTTTTTGAAGCAGTCGACATTAAATTATGACAAAAGTCTGGAATGTACTGGTGTAACGCCGGCATTTGAAAACCCGGAAGAAACGTAAGGACATATGAAGGCGGCTGTCAGTTTTACTGTGACGGCCCCCATGGGGACGGAGGAATTTCCGTAAATCCAGAGTCATCAGTTTACAGGGGCTGCACAACGGAGGTGCTTAAGGTAGGCCGGCTGTTGGCAGATTGAAAAGTGCGATAAGCGGGCGCTAAGCTGCTTTCTGAAGACTCTGGAGCGCGGAGGTTGTGGCAGAATGGCGGGCGACAGGCCGGCCAGTGTGCTCGCGTGCCAGCGCTGCCTTATTGTGCGGAAAGTGTAGACAGGCGGCGCGGTGGCGAGGTGGCGTCGCTTTGTGCGCGCGCGTGCGTCATTAGCGCTGACAGCCCATTGTGGCCGGCCGCACGGAGCACACCTGTTTTCACGCGAGCAGCGGCTGCGGGGGCGGGGGCGGGGGCGACCGATTCGCCACTTCACAACTGACCACTCCGAGGCCCGCGGCGCTCCGCTGCTCCTGTGGCTGCCGATAATTCTCCCACACACTATGACAGGGTGAATCTAAAGTCGCGCACTCGGGCTTCGCAGCACGATTCCTCATGTTGTTATGGTCTTCAGTCCGGAGACTGGTTTGATGCAGTTCTCCACCCTACTCTAGCCTGAGCAAGCATTTTCATCTCCTCATAAGAACGGCAACCCACATCCACTTGAATCTGCTTACTATACACGTCTCTTGGTCTCCCTCTGCGATTTTTACCCCACACACTTCCCTCCAATGCTAAATTTACGATTCCTCGATGTCTAAGAATGTGTCCTACCAAGCGATCCCTTCTTTCGGTCAAGGTATGCCAAAAATTCCTTTTCTCACCAATTCTGTTCAGTACCTCTTCATTAGTTATGCGATCTACCCACCTAATCTTCAGCATTCTTCTGTAGTACCACATTTCAAAACCTCTATCCTCTTCCTGTCCGCACAGCTAATCGTCCATGTTTCACTCCCATACAAGGCAACACTCCACACAAATGCCTTCAGAAAAGACTTCCTTACACTTAAATTAATATTCGATGTTAGCAAATTACTCTTTTTCAAAAATGCTATTCTTCCCATTGCAATTCTGCATTTTATATCCTCTGTACTGCGGCCATTGCATGTCATTTTACTACCCAAGTAACAAAACTCATCTACCACCTTCATTGTTTCGTTACCTGATCTAATTCCTTCAGCATCGAATGATTTTCTAAGACCGCATTCCATTATTTTTGTTTTGCTCTTGTTAATGTTCATTTTATACGCTCTCTTCAACACACTGTCCATTCCATTCCCATATATACGTCTACCCCAGGAATTGGAACACCTGAGAACTGTATTTCGAAAAAACGGGTACTGAGATTGGCAGATTCAGCAGGCTCTCCGCCCAACCACTACAACACAACCTGTGGAAACGGATGAAAACACGAGGGAGGACGTAGGCACTGCGTTCGTTCCATATACCGGCGCACTCTCGGGGAAGATCGCCCGCATTTTGAAAAAACACTAGGTTGGAACTGCTTTTTGTCCACCGAATAAAATTCGTGCACTGGTGGGGAGCACTAAAGATAATCTCGGTTTGAGGAAAGCCGGCGTGTACCAGATTCCGTGTCAGTGTGGAAAGTCATATATTGAACAGACGATGAGTACCATCGAGGATCGATGCGTTGAACACCAGAAGCACACACGATTGATGTATCCGAGCAAGTCGGCGGTCACTGAACATTGTTTGTCGGAGAATCATGCGATGGAGTATGAACGCACTAGGATTCTGGTACAGACGTCGAGATACTGGGACTGCGTCGTTAGAAAGGCCATTGAAATCCGCACAAGTGACGACCTCATAAACCGTGACTGTGGCTATAATCTTAGAAAAGGTTGGGAACCAGCGATTGGATTAAGAGTAAATCTAGCAAACGTAACGAAGTGACGACCACGGCGGACAGAGCCCTCACATCGACGGTATCTCAGACGCCGTCGCAATCGGTTCCACTGCGCGGACCGCGGAGGGGTCGCTCCGCGGGCCGAGGGTATTTAAATGGCCCGCTACCGGGCTAGAACCCAGGTCCCTTCGAGCAGCCGTAGCGTGCGGATCTCCGTGCCGGCGCGTTTCCAGGAGCTCAGTATGTCAGTTCACCTGATGTTGGTGACATGTATAATCGCTGAAATATTTGCCCGTTGGACACTGTAGACCGACAGTACACCCGTGGATATTTTGATTAAGAAATACGCCGGGAGAAAGTGAAGAATGACATCATACGTCAGTGTGTTTCAGAATTACACTACTACACCAGAGTCTAACATAAGAGTCGCGAAACTCCCGGTGAATTTCTGCTCTTTTCTGTTCTTTTAGTTCTATTTCACTATGATCTGAAATGCTTCGAACAGTAAGCTACCTTTTGAATAAATTACGTGCACATACTTGACAAAGACTGTCGCTTTAAAACGACTGTTATGAATTAAGAACATATAACGTTACCCTTGCTTTTGTATGATGCCATAAGTTGTTAAAATTGATTCCGCGATTTTAACTTGGACAAAGGATTGGTTGTATAGATATTTAGAATTAGGAATAATTTAGTTGAAACACAGCACAAATTAACATTCATAAACATTAAGCCAAATACACCGCGGGTTGAATGTTAAAGTCGAGCACCGCACAATGCAACGGCACGTTATAAGACTTACGGGCAGCATCTAGCTGGATCCTATGCTTCGGACTGCAGAAGTTGAAAATGTTAATCTTTTCTTATTTAATATGAGATTATTGGAGATACTTTCCGTACTAGACCAATGCTCAGATAGTTCACTTCGCTTTTCATTGTTGTATGACCGTGGATGAAACTTGAAGTTAATGGTAATGACAGAAATAGGAAAAAATGATCGGGCTTGGTAACATTCAAAAGAAATGATTGCAGGTTCTGTAATCAAGCAAGGAATTGTATGACTAATAGACAGTGAAATTTTGAAGACATGCGAAGCGATCGTAATGGAGTCTGAACATGAAACTATTACGAACGTCGAGGAGCTGAAAACATTAGAAAATAAATATTTGACGTGGAGGGAGTCATTTAAATACAAGGCAAAGAGAGGGGATGATTTTAAATTTAATTAATATATTTTAACAACAACTTGCATCACAATTACTTACATTGAATGGATACATGAATGGAAGACGTCCGTACAGAACGAAAACAGACAAGGGAGTGATAAAAACTACGATCGCGGTTCCGTCTTCTCGCTTGTCCGGAACTATAAAAAATGAAGTCAGTTATATTGCGAGCTAGATGGAACCGGAAACGATAAAAAATTATAGTGTTACAAACAGATTAATGTTTTATTAGAGAGCTAAGATGCTGTACCACCACTTATCAAAAAATCAGATCTTTAAACCGTATGCTTTCTTCAAAATAGAAGAAGAAGTGAGAAGCGTTATGAAACAAAAAAATTCACGTAGAAGTTTTTACAGCCTGAAAAACGGAAAAATGTTTTCCCCCTTTTTTCCCAGCCCTGCCCGAACGGAAGTGGCACAACGCTAAATGTAAATAAATATCCCTTCAAATCAAGAGTGGGTGTTTTACCCACTCTCAGTTTTGTGTGTGTGTACAGCTACTGCGGTACCCACTTCAGCCATCGGGTCTGTCTTTGACTTACGTGCAGAAACATACTGTACGCCAGCAGTCTATCGAACCACGCCACTGGGTGCAGCTTCCTGCAAAACTGAACGCAGACGCGTTGCTCCTCTAACTCCGCCATCTCAAAATTCGCAAACTGTGCGACAATGTTCTACTCAATCCAGCACTGAGTAATAACTAAACATACAATAATGAAACTTCTGACAAACACACGTCCAGCAAAGACGTGTGCAGGTAAGCCAATCGCATTTCGGTCCAGCTTTCTACTGCTGCAAAATTACGAAATATTTAAGACAAATCTCGTACTGTTGCGCGGTATGGAATGCTTACCAGATGTAATTAACGGAGGACAATGGAAAAGCCAAAGAAGAGCGGCTAGTTTTCTATTATCGCGATATAGGGGAGGGATTATCAGGACAATGACATACCTGTTAAGGGTGCTTCCAATGTTCAAATGTTTGTAGAACTTATGGGACTTAACTACGGGGTCATCAGTCCCTAAGCTTACAGACTACTTATGAACTAGCTAAGACTAAGGACGGCATAAATATCCATGTCCGAGGGGGGATTCGAACCCCCGACCGTAGTGGTCGTGCAGTCCGTGACTGGAGCGCCTCAGTCCCCTCGGCCACCGCGGCCGGCGTTAAGGGGGCAATCATTAAAACAAATGCTTTGCTTTTTGTTACTGCGAAATCCATTTACAGAATTTCTATCACCAACTTTCTCCTCCGAATGCAAAAGTATTTTATTGACACCCACCTACATTCGGAGAATGATCGCGATAATAAAATAAGGGCTCGATCTGAAACATTTAGGTGTTCGCTTTTCCCACGCATTGGAGAGTGGAACGGTAGAGAAGTAATTTCAAAATGGATCGGTCAACACAGTGCCAGGCAATAAAGTGTGAACTGTACAGTACTAATAAAGATGCGGATGTTGCAAATAAAAGTGTAATATTAAATAAAGTTCTTGAAAGTGGCATATTTCCAAAAATGGCGTTGCGGAAACCAACTTTGTAATAAACGATTTTATCTGGCGTGAGATATATTTGAATTTTATCCTAAAGCCGGCCGCGGTGGCCGAGGGGACTGAGGCGCTACAGTCTCGGTCTGCACGGCCACTACGGTCGGGGGTTAGAATCCCACCTCGGGCATGGATATTTGTGCCGTCCTTAGTTGTAGCTAGTTCATAAGTAGTTTGTAAGTTTAGGGACTGATGACCCCGTAGTTAAGTCCCTTAGCTTAACAAACATTTGAACATTTTATCCTAAAGGGTTTTATATTTTCTATTATTTGATGTTCGTAGAGCTACTATGAAAAAATCATATTACTGCAAAATTAGATTATTCTGTCCTTAAGAAGGCTACTTACCAATTATCTGAAATAATTTTACATGCTGGGTGATGCAGACAGCAACTTGATTATTTGAAAGTTTTCTAATATAATTAGTACTCGAAGTAGCGCAGAAGTAAGGGGATTTTTCAAATCCATTTTTATTCCTAATTACCGTTTTCGAACATTTTAGTCCATTTTCAAATGAAACAAATTAACTCCTACAATATCCTACTTGGCCACATGATTCGTTTTTGTGGGCTTACAGTTTTATTCGTATTTGGAAAAAAAAAAAAAGGACACACATCTGGCGATCAGATCAATAAGATATCTTAAGACACACTTTGTCACAGTTTCATTACTGATTAGAAAGTTCGCTAATGTATGAATTCATGTATAATAGTAATTTCGTGCGGGCTCATTGGCCTAGTGCAAGTCTTTCAATTAGACGCGACTTTGGCGACTTGCGTGTCCCTGGCCTACCTCAGTTGTACAACCGAGGAAAGGGGACCTACAGCTTAACGTGGTATCCGACTGCTCGTGGAATCTTAACGTAGAATCTGGCGACTCCTCACATCGTTGAGAGGTGAAGGATGAGTTAAAACGCAGATGGAAAAAATCCGAGGCCCGACCAGATTTCAAACCCGCGGCCATTCGGTTTCTCGTCGAGCGCTTTACCCCAAGACAATGTTTTCATGTAGAGGGTATTTATAAACTGCATTTCAGGGCACGGCGCATTGCAAAGACTACTTTGCCATAACAAGCAAATACATGCAAATACTGCTCCTGTAGAAAGTACGTAATGGAATTGTTCTGCTACATAGTACGTGTCATGTAATACAATATCTAGTGATGAATTTGCAAGAACTAATCCTTTTAATTCTCTTTTGTGTTCGGTTAAGCAGGTATTGACACTTCTTTTAGTTGTTCCAATATATAGATGATTACAACTGCATGGAATTTTGTATACCCCAGGTGTTGCTTGCGGATGACGTGCGTCTTTTGCTGATCTTAAATACTCTATGATCTTCTCGGTGGGTCTGTAGATCGTTTCGACCTCATGCGGTCTGTACTTTTACTAATGAACGGGACGAACACTTATCCAGATAGTCACCGATGTTGGACAGCACCTCCGTTATTCTTATCTTCTTAGATAGTGTGTTCGATCAGTTTCGATACTAGCACACCCAGTTTTCTTGAAGGCCGACCGTAGGTAATTCAGTTCATCCCTCAAGTAAGCTGATTCACAGATTTTGTTTGTTCTGTCCACCAAGGTTTTGATCACACCTCTTTTTTGTCTAGTATGGTGGTTTGACTCCTTCTGGAGGCAAATACCATAATAATTTTAATAGAAAATAAGAAATCGTGAATGTCGGTTTTGCGACAGCAAAATGACAATCGATTACTTTTAATCGAGAAGGACGACATATCCAGAGACAACCACACAGTCAGCATCACGTGGTGAATTGTGGTGCCATCTATGCATTCTGAAAAAGCGAGAGCCCCTGAGACCACAGTGACAGTAGTCGGAGGACCACAAAAGACATCAGATGATGTCTTCCGAAGATGGAGGCGAAACATCAGGGAGGAGTTTTTTCATCGACCACGGCCTCTCGGCCCGGTAGTTTTATCTAAAGACAACGTTGGCCGTGAAAGTTTCCATTTTTCATACATAGGGAGAGGATCAGATGAACTGAAGAGGCGGAATGAACAGAGAAAGAGGACGAGGAGATGGAGGGCGGATAGGACGAGAGAGGGGAAGGGCGGAGTGGGAAGAGAGAAGAAGAGATTGATCGAGAGAGACAGAGTGAGAGAGAGACAAAGAGAGCATGAGAGGGGAGACGGACTAAGATAGTATGGAAAAAATAAATATGCAGACACCTCCAATTTTTCAGCTAGTTTTAAGTAAAATCGGCGATTAAAACGAAGGTAGGTTTATTTTATCCATTTTTGGTTTGAAAACACCGCAGCTGTTTACGTAATAATACTGTAGTAAATAAATACTGCAACCAGCCACAAGACTTTTGTAAATCAATTTGTTTCACCATTACTAGTTTCGGTCCTAAGCCCATCATCAGACGGTAGTGTTGATTCCAGAACTACATTGGTGTTCTAAAATGACAAAGTTATTTGAATCTATAGGTTACAAAGTTTGGAGTTGCCTGGATAGCCTAGTAGTTAACATTTACATAAATCACTTCGAAACGTCCTTTTTCAAAATCAATATGTCAATAAAGAGGAAAATGTTGACGATATGCTTACTTTGGTGGAAATATGGAAGATACTGATCAGTTTGCAACAGAACTTAACAAACTGCATCCAAGCATAAAATTTACTGTTGAGGATGAAAGTGAAAACAGCATATACGTCTTGGATCTATCAGAAAACACAGTGGCAAACATAATTTTCAAATATACAGAAAACCCACTACAGTTGATATTCTAATCAACACTTCTTCATGTCACCCTGAACAAAAGATGGCATATTATAGGGCAATGCTAAATAGAATTAAAAAAAAAAAAAAAAAAAAAAAAAAAAAAAAAAAAAAAAAAAAAAAAAAGAAATCCCATTGGATAGTAAAGAAAAACAACAAGAACTAAAAACAAGCTAATAGCACACAATAATGACTACAGGTCTAACACCATTAATGAACTCCGCATTAGCATAAAAAGAGCCGCGGTGGAGTGGCCGAACGCATTGAGGCGCTATGCTCTGTTGCGCGAAGCCGTTCCTCGTCTAGGGTTCGAATCCTCCCTCGGGCATGGGTGTTTCTGCTGTCTTCAGTATAAGTTAGTTTAGCTATAAGTAGTTTGTAAAGTTAGGGATTGATGACCCCGCAGTTAAGTCCCATAAGCTTAACAAACATTTGAACGTTAAAAAGAAATACAGTGGCAAAGAAAGCGCTGTCTACATCATACACCACATTAGCATATATGTCCTCAAAAGTCTGTAAAATATGTCTGTATACCATTCATTGCTTAAGTGTCATATCAGTTCACAAACTTCTTGCGTACCAAAACTATCAAAATTAGTGTTTACAGTAATAATAAAGTGAAAGACAAAATTATTCAAAACATAAATTTAAAGGAATACGTACATTTATAAACTAAATTGTTCGATATGTCCCAAATTTTACATTGGCCAAACTGGAAGGAATTTTAATATATGATAACGTGAATACATAGATGCTCTCCGGCTTAACAACTTAAATAAATCAACCTTTGCTGTTCACTTAGCTCAACACAAAACCACAAAGACGAGCATTGACGATAATTTAAAAACATTACATTTTGCAGGAAAAGGAGCACAACTGAATTTGCTTGAAGAAATTTAAATATATAGTCACATTCACAATAAATCTGATTGATCAGTTAGAATTAATAGACCAATTGAACCTCCAAACTTTCATATAACTTATATAATTTCAACCAATCAATATGACATTGAACTGATAGAAAAGTTTCTTCATTGACCATTAGAAGCTGATTTCAAATGTTGTTGTTGTTGTTGTTGTTGTTTAGAGGGGACTAGACTGCACGGTCATCAGTCCAATTTCAAATGTAAAATTAAATGTATCTATTTAAAAATGAGCATAAGTATCTTTGCAGCTGCTCTACAGTATGCCATACCTGTAAATATCTCACGTTCTTTGTTGCATGAAATCAGCTGATGTATATAAACGCCGCCATCTTGATTTTAGTGTACCTCACAGAACAACATGGAACCATTAAAAAAAAAAAAAAAAAAAAAAAAAATCTGTCTCCTTTCCCTGAAGTAAGTTCAGTGAATAAGCATAGATGTAATCTTAATTAATGTGTAAACAATACAAGCAAGGAAACTTACATTTAGGATAGAAATATGAAGTTTGTATGGATTAATATAACTTTGTTATTTTAGGACACCGATTTAGATTTGAAACCAACACTACCGTCTGATAAGGAGACAACATATGTATCAGATTTTAGAATTTTCTATATTTGCGGTACGTGAAGAACCTGAATAATAATCAACCAAAGCCATTTGACGCAACTCTAAAAGATTCTCGAGAAAATTGACTTTGAAGTTTTGCAAAGTACACGTAAGTATCGCTAATTGAACCAGTTGCAGCATCTATCGGTGTAGCTCAGGAGGTAGCGTTCTGGTCTTGAAACCAAAGCCAGGCGCCGTGGATCAGCGCGCCCGGCTGAGCAAAATTTATTTTTATTTTCCTAATAAAATACTAAAATTAATAATTCACAAAAACTGGTGTTGAATATTATTTCATACCTAAATATCCATTTTTCAATTTTTTATAAATTGACTATTTATAGCAATTCTTTAGTTTAGTACTTGTAGGTTCATACCATTGTTGGGAGCCATTGTGCGAGCCATGAAGACTCGCGAGAATTCTGGTGAAACAGTAATAATAATCAAATAGAAACTTAACAGTTTATGAATATAAAGTAATTTTATCTCAATATTAACAGTTTAATTCAGTAATAGCCCAGGCCAAATTTAACTACTAATGGACTACAATAGTAACTTCAATTTGAAAGGAAAAATATTTAACAGAGAATAAATAGGTAGAGTTCCGTCTGTTATCGCGTTGCTCACCAACCCCTTTTAGTAATTTTAAAGAATAATGAATTAATATAGGTTGCTTTACTTTTCTTGTTAGTCGTGTTCGTAATGTCAACTGCTTTTGTTACGAAGCGACGTAACGTGCGCCAATAATAAAATTTTGTCCCTGTGTTACCAACCTATATCCGGCCGCGCGGTCCGCTGGACGCGTATAGTGAAATATAACCCGACTTGCGGCAAATCTTAAAATCACCAATCTTGACAAACAATTGAGACGGGCAACGCTATACCTGAGACCTGAACGCTTTCCGTAATAAAAAAAACACTGATGCAAGAACCATCGAGCAACAACGAATAAACTCGATCAGCTACTGCAAGAAACATAATTACCTACAGAAAAAAAAGATAGTTCGAATACCGCCGTAACCGTTTTATTTATGTATTTATTATTTTTGTTCGAATACTTACACAATTTTCATTTTTACAAAAAAACACCTTTTTCTCGTTCATTCGTAATTTTCTGTATTTTATAAAAGGTCCTTAATAATGACGGTTTCAATCGAAAAAACGTACGTTACATTTATTACAGTATCTGCTTCATATTAGTTGATGACGGTAGTCTTTGTTTGTTCAGTTTACGAAGAGCTACGATGCTATTTTAGAAAGCCATCTCCATAACTACTAATGGCTTTCCAAGAAGCTAACCTACTCAACCATCGTTTTAGGTGACGACAAGGTGTTCAGTCTACATACTCATAAACGAAAACTGACACAATACGTAGAATTACAGATCTCAAAAATTATTATATAACTGAATAAAAAAAAATACTGCCACAGCGGGGTTCGAATCACCGACTCTATTGTGTGAGGCCAGAACGCACCACCTGAGATACACCGACAGATGCTGCAACTGTTTTAATTATCGGTAATTACGTGTACTTGCCGAACTTCGAAGTCGATTTTCTCGAGAATTTTTTAGAGCTGCGTCGGTTGGCTTTGGCTGATTGTTATTTGAGTTCAGAAGTTCACCTACCAAATATCAAAAAAATTTAAAATCCCATACTCATGTGGCCTCCTTGTAAGACCAGAAATTAGTAACGGTGAAGTAAAAAGATTTACAAAATCTTGTGGCTGGTTCTATATCTTCATCTACATGGGTTGTTGTTGTGGTCTTCAGTCCGGAGACTGGTTTGATGCAGCTCTCCACAATACCCAATCCTGAGCAAGCCTCTTCATCTCCACATAAGAACGACAACCTACATCTGTCTGAATCTGCTTACTGTATCCATCTCTTGGTCTTCCCCTGCGATTTTTACCCCATACACTTCCCTCCAACGCTAAATTCACAATTCCTTGATGTCTAAGAATGTGTCCTACCAATCTATCCCTTCTTTTAGCCAAGGTATGCCAGAAATTCCTTTTCTCCCCAATTCTGTTCAGTATCTCCTCATTAGTCTACATGAGATACTCTGCAAATCACATTTAAGTGCCTGGCAGAGGGTCCATCGAACCACCTTTATACTATTTATCTCCCATTCCATTCTCGAATAGCGCGCGGGAAGAAAGAACACCTGAATCTCTCCGTTAGAGCTCTGATTTCTCGTACTTTATGCTGATGATCTTTTCTACCTATATAAGTGGGAGTCAACAATATATTTTCGCATTCGGAGGAGAATGTTGGTGATTGGAGTTTCGTAAGTAGCCCACGCCGCAGCGATAAGCGCCGTTGTTGTAACGATTCCCATCCCAGATCCTGTATCATTTCCGTAACGCCGTCTCTCCTGTAACGTGACAATACGTAATCAGTTACCCTTCTTTGAACTCTTTCGATGTCCTCCGTCAAACCCACCTAATACGGATGCCACACTGGGTAGCAATACTCCAAAAAAGGACGGACAAGCGTAGTGTACGCAATCTCTTTAGTAGTTTTGTTACATCTTTTAAGTGTTCTGCCAATAAAATGCAGTCTCCGGTTCGCTTTTCCCACGACATTATCTACGTGTTCTTTCCAGTTTAAGTCTAAAGTAATAGTAATCCCTAGATATGTGGAGTTTACGGCTTTCACTTTAGATTTATTTATTTTGTAAACGAAGTTTAACGGATTCCTTTTCGTACTCATGTGAACGACTTCACATTTCGCATTATTTAGAGTCAACTGCCAATTTTTACACAATAGTGATATCTCATTTAGATCGTTCTGCATTTGGTTTTGATCCTCAGATGATTTTACTACATCGTAAATGACGGCGTCTTCTGCAAACAACCTAAGAAAAGTACTTAGATTTCCCCCCAAATCGTTTATGTAAATAAGGAACAGCAGAGGACCAATAACGCTACCCTGTGGAACGCCCGATATCACCTCTGTTTTAGTCGATGCCTTACTATTGATTACTACAAACTGTGCCCACTCTGACAGGAAATCCCCCATCCAGTCGCAAATTTGGGGCGATATACCATAACCACGCAATTGTAGTTGCAGTATTTATTTACTACAGTAGGAGTTAGGTTGCCCGCGAAAGGCAAAGGTCCCAGGTTCGAGTCCCGGTTCCGGCTCACAATTTTAATCTGCCAGGAAGTTTCAGGAGGTAGCTTTGTTTGTCAGGCTTGTTCTGCTACCTTCTTCTTAGATCAAAGGTTCAAATGTTTGTATAGTCTATGGGACTTAACTACGGGGTCATCAGTCCCTAAACTTACAAACTACTTATGAACTACTTACGAACTAGGGCGGCACAGATATCCATGCCCGAGGGGGGATTCGAACCCCCGACCGCAGTGGCCGTGAAGACCGTGACTGGAGCGCCTTAGTCCCCTCGGCCACCGCGGCCTGCCTTCTTAGATCATTCCACTTCGAGGCGCTCCAGGTGGCTGCTCGTAGGTTACTTGTCGCCAATATTGCACTTGAAAAGCGGCGGATACCGCCCGGTCGGACATGGACAAGGCCGTAGGCAAGCTGATCACGTGATCGCCTGAGAGGTTCTGATAAGCCGCAGCTGCGCCCACGCAAGACCCTGACGTGCGCCTTAATCACTACCGTGGTGGGGGGGGGGGCGGAGAACTTGGAAACAAATGAAGTGCAACCACCCCCTGGCGTAAGCCAGCGCAGATTACGGACGGCTTACGGGCCACGTTTAAAAGCGGATTGCCGACGCAAATTACCGGGCTCGGATATTAAGGCAGAATTCTTAAGCCGACCGACAGGTAATTGAAGGGGGCTCTCCGCAAGATTTCCCTAATATTACCAGTTTACTCCACGCTTTCGCGGAGGAGGAACGCTTATCGGCTTAAGAAGTCAAGATGTCTTCCAGCGCATTATAAAATTAAATCACAGTGAAATTCATCAGCTTACGCTCTTTAGAGGTCTACCGAAGTTTCTTAGAAAGAAGCGATTTTCCTCCGATGTGATCCTCTTTCGTTCTGAGATCGGAGAATACATATTTTGTAATTATCTCTACACAAGTAATACCGTAAAATGCATCATCAAACCCACATGTCATATCCTATCATTCGTTACAGGCGCCGTGCACGACATTTCAAGCAATGTATTTAAGTAACTAACAAACAGGAAAAAATTCCTTCACAGTTAAGAGTAAGAATAAATACTGACTAAAATTAAATCATCTTAAAGCTTACTGTAGCAAGGTGGATTTCGAGGTTTCTGGCTTAATCTTATGAGGCGCGTGGTTCAAATGCATCAGAGTGCTTTATTAATCTTAGGATCATGACATACTCTCGTCAATTGTCCTAAGTAATGTGAATTGTGAAACCAGGACGAACACTACCACTCGCGAAGTGACACTAAATGTTCCCTAGTTCCTTTTTAGACCAAAGATATTGTGGTGGGCTGTCCTGTGAAACAGGAAAACTAGACACTTAAAATGATTTCCAGTCCATGGTGTACAGGAATCAGTGAGAATAAATATTCATTCAGTAAAAAACAGTCTTGATGGCAAGTTGTTTTATTCTTTAATTAATGATGCGTTTCGCCCTTTAGCAGGGCATCTTCAGATTATCTGCGTGACAGAATGTACACAAAATTACAAGGCGAAATTCCAAAAAGGGGATAATGGTGTGGCACCATAGATTGTTTTGCGTTGGTTCTATGTTTTTGGAATTTTGGATTTCCTTGTGGCCCTACAAATGATCGGGTAACAACGAATTACAGTTGGAACATACTCGTTAAAGATGTGAGAAGCATCTGATAGCAGAACACGGATTGGTGAAAGGGGCCGGCCGCGGTGGCCGAGGGGACTCAGGCGCTCCAGTCACGGTCTGCACGGCCACTACGGTCGGGGGTTCGAATCCCCCCTCGGGCATGGATATTTGTGCCGTCCTAGTTCGTAAGTAGTTCATAAGTAGTTTGTAAGTTTAGGTAATGATGATCCCGTAGTTAAGTCCCATAAGCTTAACAAACATTTGAACATTTGGTGATAGGGACTTTAGCAGAAAACCAGGCCTACTGAAATTTATTTTCCTAAAGCCACCAAAGACAACAGATTATATGCAGACAAATGAAAATTATGGAGAAAAACTTCGATTTATTAGATAGCATCTGGGATGGCACAGCTATACAGTACAAAAGTGTGAGCAGTCGATCCCCAGAAAATATTATATTATACAATCAACCCGAAGATGTAATAGATTGATTACGACTACTCTTGGCATCAGTTGCCACAGGTAATATTGCTCACTCAAATGAGGTTATTTCAATAATTTCACAACCTAGAGAGAACGAGATATAGATAGAAAGAGAGAGAGAGAGAGAGAGAGAGAGAGAGAGAGAGAGAGAGAGACAGAGTATCATCGAAAAAGGTGGTTTGAAGACTATGTAGACATGTTATGGTTAAAGGTTTTTTGGATGACTTACATCAGGCTGAACTTCCAGATATCAGACAGCATTCACGTGATAATAATGCCATCAGTTGATTTTAATGGTAATTGACACAGTACATTTTGAAATTAGATTAAACTTTACTTATTGCAGCGATGGAATAGTGTGGTAATGTTGGCAACGACATGTTTGCTTTACGAGGATAAATAATTTACAGTCGCCGTGGTGGAGTAGCCGAGCGGTCTAAGGCGCCTCGCTGCGGAGCGTGCGGTTGCTCGCCGTCGGAGGTTCGAGTCCTCCCTGGGGCATGGTTGTTTGTGTTTGTCTTTAGGGTAGTTTAGTTTCAGTGGTTTGTAAGCTACGGACTGATGACCACGCAGTTTGGTCCGATACATTTACAAACATTGAACATTTTTTGAATTTATAGTCAGTATGTAGACTGAAGCACCTATTAACCACAGAGCAGGAATATAATTAATTATTTTATTTCATGGTCAAGACAAAGATTATTCCCCTCAGTTTATGATATCAGGTTTTCTCGAACGATAGTCAACAAAGCCTTTCCTGGTCTGTGGTTCGCAAGTGCTTGCACGAACACATGTTCTGTCATTAGATTAATTATCCTCGTAAAGCGAACATTTCGTTGTCAACATTAGCATATTGTGCCACCTCCGAAATAAGTAAAACTTAACTTCTATGGTTAAGTAATTATACATGCGTAAACGTTCATCCTTTTCAGTCTCTTTAGTGACTAATATTAACACAAGTCATAGCTGCGCGACATTAGGCACGTTATCGATTTACAATCGCAATATATATTAAGGCCCTGTGACTTCGAATGCAAACATGCTTAGAAATTGCCATAAAAACTGCTACTCTAGGTCAATTGCTGTTGTTTGTTAAAACGTACTAGGTTCATTCGTTTCTTATTTTAATTTGATGACTGTACATCAACAGATGGGAGGTCTGCAACTTAACTGTATATTTCTCATGTACGTACGTATGTAGACTGAAATATCGTAAAGAAGACAATAGTCGATTGTTGTTATAAAATATTATGAAATGCTTATATATATAAAGCGCACTATTTGCATTAAAAACTCATATATGCTCATGTATATCAATAGCAGCCCAAAAACCCATGCAACTGTTTCATATTAAATGTATTTCAGTATGTGAGCCGAATCCGAATAGTTGCCTAGAAACAGAAACTAACATCACCGAATCGATACAGTTGGACTTTTCTGAGCAAGAGTGGACTGAAACAGAACCATCTCGAAATAAGTGAAGACAGCAGTGTGATACAGTTTCCAAAGAAGCAGTTTCTGTATTAGAGATGGAAAAAATTGACGTTTCGGAAGAAATGAACCCTACGGTATGAGGTTTCGTTTCACTGTTTCGAAACCACGAAACAGTGTGTATGTTATAATAGTATGGGCCTGTTTATTGTATCATCGTCAATTCAAAAATGTTGAAATGTTTGTAGAGTTTATGGGACTTAACTATGGGGTCAGTTGGCTTTCGTCCGTAGGCGCGTGCGGACCTGCTCCGCGCGCAGGGTACTGCCCCGCCGCCGGTGTTGTTTACTTCCGCGTCGCGGTATTTGTATTTGTCTCGAGTCCAGTAACTGTGTACGTTATGGCGCACTCTTACCGCCGAGCGACCCTGAAAGTTACATTCCAAGCAGAACATCCACGACCACGCGCTTACGAAATTGAACAATTTATTCGTGATGAGCTACGATTGAACCCACAAGAAGTGATAGGTATCCACTTCTCGATCACCGGCAGTGTCGTTTACATCAAGATGACATCTGAGACCGCATGTGCTGAAGTCGTACGACAACACGCACAAGGACTGAAATTTAAACACTCGGACGGACATATTGGGGAGGTGACGGTGGACCATGCAGGATTCGGACTGCGAACACTTCGTGTGTTTGAGCTTCCATTCGAGGTACCGCAAGACGCCGTCATTGAAGCCTTTCGCCCCTACGGCAAGGTTGTGGGACACATGGCTGAAAAATGGCAGACGTTCACGACGTACCAAGTATTAAACGGCGTACGACAGATCAAGATCGAACTGTCAAAACACGTACCATCCTACCTAATGATTGGTGGTGTGCGAGCCATCGTCATGTATGATGGACAGCCGCGGACTTGTGCAGGCTGTGGACAAGAGGGCCACGTTCGTTCCGAATGCCTCCATCGCCGTTTACTCCGGATTCCGACAGATGAGGCAGTTCCAGCTGCAACAGCACCACCTGTATCAGACTCCTACGCCTCAGCCGTGCGAAAACCTGAAGTAACACTTCAGGATGCGTCCTTTCTCCTGCCAACGCTTCCCGCCGAGGACTGCAGCGTGGAAGAGACTTCCGCATCCTCTTCTACCATGCCTGAGACGAGACCGACAAACTTTCAGTACATGAAAGACGGCGCGGCCGAAGCGATGGACCTCGACCCAAGAGTGGTGCCCACCGCAGCTTTCATACAGACGGGCACTACATCTGACGACGGACACCCGCACTCCGACACGGATCAGCACGTTCGGAAACAGCGGTCACCCAGGAGACGGAAGAAGAGAAGTCGAACGTCCTCCGATAACATCCTCCCTCAGGAAGACGACAGGATGTCTGACAGTGTTCTCTCTTCGAGCGTCACAACCACGGAAAACGCCGTACCCGATGTCCCAATCGAAGAACGTCCTATTCACTGCCTTCTATCTCCACCGACAACAGTGGACCATGTAGAGGCACCCCCACAGGATAACACTGTGGCAGCATCACCATCCCTACCACTCGAAGGGAGTGAGAATCACTCGACTTTCGTGTCGGCCCCCTGGAGCGCCGATGTCGAAGATGAGGCAGATCAGAACTCTGGCCCGCCGGATGGGGCGAATCCCTCGGTGGCGCCCGACAAAACTTGCGCCTAGTGATTGCAGACACAGTGGCGGCTTCTGACGCCCCACACCCACCGGACATCTTAACAGAACCCCTATCGACATCAGCAGGAGCACGTCCGCAACACTACCGCATTGCAACGATGAATCTTGCTACCATCAGAGCTCCTCACAAATTGGCGATGTTCCGTGACACCATATACGCTGCCGATGTCGACATTGCCCTTCTTCAAGAAGTGTTCGTCTCTGCCTTCTACGCTCCTACCGGCTACGAAGCGCACATCTCTCACGCCTCCGACAATGGTAGCGGAGTTGCCATCCTCCTCCGCGAAGGGCTCCCTGCTGAAGATGTTGTGTACCTTCCTAATGCGAGGGGAATGGCCCTTACTCTGTTCGGTGTGCGTGTTATCAACGTATACGCACCGTCAGGCTCCAACAGACGTAGAGAACGACATGTCTTCTTTGCTGACGAGGTAATGCCGCTTTTTGTGGGTCCACTGGATGATCTGGTGCTTGGCGGGGATTTCAACTGCACACAAGGACCCACTGATCAACTCCCCACACATTCTCCGTGCGCAGCCCTGTCTTCCATTATCGATCGACTACAACTAATCGATTCATGGACGAAACTCTATGGAACACGCGCGGGGTTCACATACTACACAGCACACTCGTCCAGTCGACTCGACCGCGTTTACCTTACACGCACCCTCGCTGATGCCACACGACATGCTGAAGTATGGCCTATGGCCTTCTCCAATCATGAAGCCTACATCTGCGACGTCGTCCTCGCCCGACAACGAGTGTGGCACAGTCGCGGTCCATGGAAACTGAACGTTGCCCACCTGACTGCTCCTGACTGTCGATGCGTAGTACAGGACGCATGGGCCCTCTGCCGCCGCCGTCGCCCCGCCTACACGTCGACTTTATCATGGTGGTTATCCTGCGCGAAACCGGCACTACGAAAAGCATTGATGGGATACGGTAAAGATGTCAAGGCCTGGCAAGCAAGCACCTTAGACTTTCACTACGCGATCCTACGAGAGTGCACTTCGATGCCATTCTCTCCATCTCGACAGACGATCGTGCATCGTGCTAAAGCACATATCACCCTTCTCACGCGTCGACGATTAGAAGGCGTCATTGTGAGGTCCCGTACTAATGATCGTATACCTCAGGAACCACCGTCTATGTACCATGTACTTGCAGAGCGCAGTCATCGACGTCGAGCTGTTATACAAGATCTTGTCGATGTGGAAGGCCGACGACATACATCTCAAAAAGATATTGGTCATGCTTTTCATTCTCACTTCACCCGGTTGTACATGGCCGCTCCACAAAACCCAACTTTAATCGAGGAGGTTGCGGCACTCATCACTAACACAGTTCCGGAAGACGTGGCGACTGAACTCGAAGAAGACGTGACCACTGACGAAGTCCTGGACGCTATCAGGGCGGGAGCCGCCAATAAATCCCCAGGACCTGACGGCCCCCCCCCCCTAGAATTTTACAAGAGTTTTAGCTACCTGTTGGTACCCACTTGGACAGCTATCTGCCGTGAACTGATGTCCCCAGCAACGACGATCCCTCCCGCCTTCCTCGACGGTGTTATTGTTCCCGTCCCTAAACCTCACGGGCGATCACGGATCAGCGACTACCGGCCCATCACTCTTCTCAATAGTGACTTAAAGATATTCACCCGCTTGTTAGCAACTCGACTCAAGAAGGCAGCACCGTACGTAACATCCCACGACCAGACTTCCCTGGGTGGAGCCAACAATGTTCGAACGGCCCTTTGCCGTTACAGGGACATGATTGCGCTCGCCAAGTTCCGACAACTGCCTGGTGCACTGGCTTCGCTTGACTTCAGTCAGGCATTCGATCGTGTAGATCACACTTTTCTGGTAACGGTCCTACAACACATGGGCTTTCCGGCACAAATAGTGAGTGTAGTAAAGCGCCTTTTGAGTGGCGCAACTTCCAGAGTACTCTATAATGGACGCCTCACTGCGCCTCTTAGGATTGCACGGTCTGTTAGACAAGGTTGCCCACTTTCTACAATTATGTATGCATTTGTCTTAGAACCCCTGCTCCAAGGACTTCGCCAACGTCTGACGGGCTTATCTTTGCACGGACACCGTTTCTGCTGTGTGGCATACGCTGATGATCTCATGCTCTTCCTACGCAGTGAAGACGACGTTCGCGCAGCTCTGACATGGATAACAACATATGGCGAAGCATCGGGCAGTTCTCTCAACGTTGCTAAATCGAAAGTTCTGCTTATTGGAGAGGGTCTATCTGCTAGATGCGTTGCCCCCCTAAGTGTGGCCACCACCGTCCGCTACTTAGGCATTGACTTTACAAAAGATCTTCGTCGTTCGGCGACCTTAAATGCCAGGCGTCTGCTTCAAACGATCCGGGGAAGCCTCTTTCAACACCGATTTAGATCCCTGGATGTGATTCAACGTGCGCGATACGTGAACGTTTATCACGCCTCTCGCATTCCCCATGTGGCACAAGTGTTTCCGATCCCGATATCCATTGCCCGTCGCATGATGATGGCGATGGGATCCTTTGTCTGTACTGGACTATTATTCAAGGTCCAATATGCCTCACTTTCCCTCCCACGGGATCGTGGTGGGGTCGGTCTCTTCCACGTCCCACAAAAAGTCACGGCACAGTTTGTTAGTTCCCAACTGAAAATATGGCGACACTGCCCGACGAGCATGACCGGACTGCTTTTACGAGAATATGCACCCGTCTCTAAAACATCCCCAGTCAATTTATCTGACATTCCAGGCCCTTTTTACTACATCCGACACTTCTTTTTGGAATTAAGCTACATTTACCAATCCTTACCTCTTTCACGAATATTACGGGCAAAGACTGTCTATGAGACCCTCCAACTACATCAGCCCCCCAATCCTATTGAACAAAAGTTTCCGCAAATCATATGGCGTCGTGCATGGAAAGCAGTACATGCAGTTTTTCTTGATACCAGCGTCCAGTCCGCCTGGTATATCACCGTCAACGGTAAACAAGTCAACCGTTTTCGCCTGCACCGTATCCGACTCGCTGACACACCCCTATGTCTTCACTGTGGGGTGGATGACACCGACAACCACCGGTCCGAATGTGGTCCTTCCTCCGACGTCTGGAGACTCGCACAACGCATTCTCGCTTTCGTCACCCGACGTACACCTGCGCAGCTCTCATTCCAGACGCTGCTATTCCCGGACACGATTTATTACCCGGCCGCGAAAACTAACGCTGTGAACTGGATACGCGGACACACCGTCCGCTACCTTTTCGACCGAGACGAGAAATCAGAACTGGATTACTGGACGTACCTCAATGATCGCCATTGCGCTATCGTTCGTAACCCCAAATACCAACAGTACTTTTCCAATTTTTTATGGAGCGTCTTTCACGATCCGCCTCCCAGCTGGAACGTTCAAACTATGAGAAGCTAATGTGATGTTCTTGTTGATATGAGTCCTGAAAGAACTGAAAACGGAACCTATACAAAAATTATCGAGAAGACGAGTTTGGATGTTCCCCACTGAAGACGTGTGAAGAACTGCACAAAGAGAACAAGACATAGAACACTTCAATAAAGCAATAAAAATAAATAAATAAATGATTGCAAATGACTCCTTCCCATTCCTATGTTTTCCTCCTATCACTTAGTGTATCTAGGTTAGTTTGATTTGGGATAGGTATAGACAGGAGCCAACGCCTGAAGAGGTACAGTTATTTTTTTTTTTTTTTTTTTTTTTTTTATTTTTTTTTATTCTTAGGGCAAAGGTGGCGGTGGCACATAGGTCCCTTTATTTATTTTTCCTGTTTTTTGTAGTAATTTTTTTCCTGACCTTGGGGAGAAAAGAAAACAAAAAGAAAATAAAAAAAACGGCAAAAAAAGTGTAACGTGTAAAAAAAAAATTAGTAAAACCACTCTTTACAAAAAAAAAAAAAAAAAAAAAAAAAGGGTCATCACCCCCTAAACTTACAAACTACTTATGAACTAGCTAATACTAAGGACGGCACAAATATCCATGCCCGAGGGGGGATTCGAACCCCCGACCGTAGTGGCCGTGCAGACTGTGACTGACGCGCCGCAGAGCGCTCGGCCACCGCGGCCGGCTCATCGTCAATGTTAGGTGTATAAGTGTTGCTGTAGAACCACCAGCAACTGTAGGAGAAAAAAACACTGCTATTCAGGTGTCATGGCAGTTATATATTTCCTACACTGGCAAAATTTTACCTACCACCTGGCGGCCTCATGCTGTTATGTCGGCAACTTCAAGAACATGGTAGAAAATCTTTGCCAAGATATTTATATTCTTAGAAATCGCTATAGAACGTCTTGGTGTTTCGTACAGTCCATGACGTAAATTAATTATTTTATTCCAGCCCTAGGGTTGACAGGTTCTTGTTTGTACCCCTGCCCGCTCAATTGTCCTCGTACAAGGAAGATTTCATGACAAAACATTTGCATTGTAACGCGATTGGCTAACGCCAACGTCACATGATTGCCAACATCATCACGCGAGGCCGCTAGGACGATAAGTAAAATTTAAACCCTGTACCAAATGCACTGCTTTAGCATTAAGTACGTTCCTACTTTCGAATTAGCTCAGGACTGGCGTTTTTATGTCTAATATATTTTTTTATCAAAATAGATATAATTAATACGTTTTGTTTTCCTCTATTCTAATGCCTAATATTGTTTGGTGTTGTGTGTGCTAACCTTCATGTGATACTGAAGAGGCATATGATCACATAACATTTATTGAACTAACATTTTTGCAAGGGTTAAGTTTTTATATAACTTTATCGCACTGCTGGGTACTTTAGTAAAATAAAACTTATCTTAATATTCGAGCTTTGTAGATACCTTTAATGCATGGTTTCATTTACCGTTCAAACTTTGTAATTTGGAAGTATAAATACGAAATTCGTCAAATACGCCATGGAAAGTCAGATTTCCATGTATTTATATCTTTTAAAAATACCTTTGTTTCACATTAGTGTCCGGCCAACATTGCTCGCAAGAAACTAACAGTATGGAGAAAAAGTGATAACTCTTTAAAACGAGATTACGTTTGCGATCTTCCCTTGGTTAGTAGAAAGTCTGTCATTTTAGACTTTATGTTTCCTTTTTTACGGAATTTGTAGGTGTAGTCGTGCGTTTTTTGTATTTTTACCGGACATGTATAGATAAACCTAGCGCCAGTCACGGTCTGCACGGCCACTACGGTCGGGGGTTCGAATCCCCCCTCGGGCATGGATATTTGTGCCGTCCTTAGTGTTAGCTAGTTTATAAGTAGTTTGCAAGTTTAAGGACTGATGACCCCGTAGTTAAGTTCTATAAGCTATACAAACATTTGAACATTTTTGATAAACCTAGAATTTTACTGGATATTTCAAAGCAATGTTGTATTGTTCATTTATGTTTATAAAGGAGACATTACGTCATTTCCAAATACAGCAGTCGCCTTCGAAACGAATCCTGATTCTGTAATATTAAGCTACACACTTATGTCTGTCAATTATTTTTGACACTGTTTATGGTGTTCATGTACTAGTAAGTTAAATGTGTATCTGTGCAGAGCTTCAGCAAACTGAAACACCAAGGTTTCGATACAATTCGTCGGTTCCGCCTTCCTGTATTATTGGTCTGAAATACCGCTGTTTGAAACAATGAACCCGATAGGAAGAAACAGTTTCATTATCGACCGCGAGTATGATCCGAAACCGAGCTGAAATAAACCTGGTGGTTTCGAAACCGTGAAACATGATAGTTTTGAAACAGTGAAACAGGTACGCGTATCGAAACACGGTTTCGAAACAGTGGCCAACTCTATTCTGTATCTGTGTTAACCTCGATTTTGATCCGAAACGGAATGGAATGGAACACTGAAACACTGCAATTTAGAAAAGACCAAACCCACGATTCGATACAGCGTCCCGAATCAAAAAACTAAATAGTACAATTAACGAGCGTCGGATGACAGCAGCTGCTACGTGCGCAGTAGCGTTTCCAAATAGTGACTTTTAAGGTTACGGGCAAACAGCTATTTAAATTAAGTAGCGACGGAAGCACACAAACGAGGTGCAGTATCGCACTTCTATCCAGAGCGGCAAGTTGCATAATTTTGCCCAATAGCCTGCATAATACTGCAAAAGTGTTACGGACTACAGTTGTACTTACATATATTCCAACAGAAATGCGTGTCTTTTTTGTCGTGCTCGTCTTTTATGAATGCATTTATGTCTGTAGCAATTTTTCTTTCTCATTTCATCTACCAGGGTTTTGGCACAAAAGTGTTGTGTCGTGAAAATACAGCAACAACAATACGCAGTGGCTTAATAAGAAACTTTTACTTTGAAGAAAACGTATCAATAAATCAACGATTGTAATGGGACCATTGATCTCTATACACTCTGGATGTTGTACTTCAGCTGTCTTAGCGTGCCAGCCATAGATATTCATATTTAGTCTCTTGCCAAATTCAAACATGGCTGTTAAGTAGCATTTCAAGGAAAAGAGAAGAAAATATGTTTCGATTCCGCTCCGATATCAGCCTACAATATCGAATATTGAATTAAATTCCAAATCAAGCGGTAAGCAAGCAATTCTTTGTCACGTAGTAACTGACGGAACCTCGTTTGCCAAATTTAAACATGGCAGACAATGCGAAATCGTGTGCGAAACATATGAATGTGCAGGCACGCTACAGATCTATGCTCAGACACCAAAGTTATTCATCCAGTTAGTATAGAGATCACTGAATGGGACTAAATAGCAGGAGGTCAGAGATGCTTCTACAGATAGTAATTAATAGTAGACCTGGGTTTGAACATAACTCGAACTGTTCGAACAATTTACGTCACAGTTCGGAAAATCTCGGGAAATGTTCGAACATTCTATCACGACGCTATATAGCAATGTCAGGAGGTACTATCTCTATGATTTACAACGATGGTATTTAGTCCAGTCAAATAAGCCGAAAAAAGGCGTCAACCTCGGAATGAGAGGTAACAAGCTGAATATTTGCATGAGCCTTTGTTTTGGCATTCAAAATGATGTGTCGAAAGTCTCATAAAATCTCGTGTCCGCGTCTTAAGATATTAAAGGTCAAAGGTCACGAAAATCAGTTTTTCGCAAATATCTCGCTTCCCATGCGTTAAATGGTATTTGCATCTCTGATAAAAGTTGTAGAGCATGAAATTCTCTACAATTTTTGTTTTAGACATTTTTTGGTGCAATTCATCATTTTTTTAGATAGAGCGCAGAGAGCGCACAGGTCACAGCGCCCAGACATATAAGACGTAATGCAAGTCAACCGCGAATCCCAGTCAATGGTAGGTTGTTTAAAGTTAATAAATCATTGCAACAATTACAATAACAAACCTTCATTCTTTATGAATTATGTTCAATATTTCATAAAATTATTCATAAATCAAAAAGATATGTTTAAAATATTTACTTATATCATGAAATTATAAAGTTATGAAGCCAAATACTGCAACTATATATTATTAAATTCTAATATACCTTAATTATCTTTCATGTAGAAAAGAATAAAATTAACTATAATTAAGACTTAATGATATCTGAAGCAAAAATATATTAAATTAAAAAAACCGAGGAAATACGTTTTATGTAAATCTTTATTTAGTAGTCATGTATGATTCATTTATTACAATTAGAAGTTCAAACGTGAGGAGGATTTTTATTCACTTTAATTATTAATCATACATAGGCCTTAATTTCCATCTTCTTGATCATCATGGTCGTCTTCATCCGGTCGCTCGAAAACGTCCATTTCACTATCATCATCCTCGTAATCGACGATCGTCGTCTCTAAACCTTCCAAGATTTCGGAGTCACATGCACTTTCTTCATCGAGATCGTTCTGGTGTGCTGACGCATTGAGACAAGCTTGCTCATTACACTGGCCACAAGCTGAAGAACATTGCATCCCCGATTTCCTGCACCCGCAGCGCGAACCACAACCATTTTTGCAGTAGCAAAATATTGTATTCAGGAGCTCGTCTGGTGCAGGTGGTAATATTGTTAGTATTGGCTCCAAATGTTCATTCTGCAGCACCCAACCCCATTCCTGGGGTTCTATATAGTTTCCTAACTACGTTTGTACTTGGTAGTAAGCACGATTGATATGTTGATGAGCTGCTGCACTAGTTGGTGGCAGATTTGATAGTTGCACAGGTTTATTAAGTTTTGTCGATTTAACAAATTGCGTGTATCGAAGATGATCTATATTGTCTTCAGATTTTTGAGCGTTATACATTGCCAACAAGATACATACTCCATTTTCAAGTAACGTTTGCGCAGGGCAATTTTCTTGTTGAAATACTTGAGCTAGCTGATCCAAATCTGGAAGTTTCTCCAGTATTTTAAGAAAAGTTTTTTTGCCTTTTTTGAACAACGCAGATGTGTCACAGCCACTCAATGCGTGCAAAAGTAAAATGTGTTTTTTTTTTTTTTTTTTTTTTTTTTTTTTTTTTTTTTTCCAACGCGGATAACGTTCAAAACTTTTGGAGGAGTATATTTGTGTTTTAACATTGCCTTTATCAACTTTTGTAAAGAAAATTTCTTGTTGATGCGATTGAGTACGTCTAATTAAAATGACAAGCAAATCAATATCTTCTCCTACGGTGACGGCAGTCCTTTGGTGCTCTGATTCTTCAATACTTGTTTCGATTATACAAACATCAGTATAATCTCTTGCTTGTTTTGTAGTGATATTAACAGTTTTTGATTTCTCAACAAGCAAGTCAATTAGCTTTTTTTTTTTTTTTTTTTTATTAGATCGATTTCATAGAAATTTCTCTTGGCTGATGGGCACAATCGTTGTTTCCTCAATACAAATTTCATACGATTCTGAAAGAACAGAAGTTCTTCTTAGGTGTTCCATTGCTTTAGTATTTTTACTGTATTCCGAGTATACGTCAAATATAATAACCATTCTTGAGCCACAATATGTTTGTAAATACTTTACATATTTATTTAAAACAACTTTGAAAGTATCGTCTTTGCTCCATATGACGCGATGCAGAAGAAATCCACCATCGATAATATATGTTACATTACTTTCATCAAGATCGATATCGATAGGTCTCATTTTGTCATATAATGTCGCTTTCGTAGTTTTCCTCATGCCATTATTATCAAATAAAGATGTTGGATACGGACTTAGTTCGTATTTAAGATATTCTTGAAGATTACTTTCAAACTGTTTGCCTGCAGCTATTCTCTGGAAGATTAGTAACGGGTCAACAGCAACTTTACAATTGGTAATCATGACAGATTTGTTAACAACTGAAAGCGGTAAAACCTTATCAGCGCGTTTAAATTTTATCTCGTTAAAGTTCAAAACAAGTTATCTTAACCATTGATTTTAATCCAATTTCATAGCCTCTGTGACAATTACTCTGGCCATTTCCAACGATTCCACTAGCTAAAGATACCAACTGTTTCGTATTTGGAAAGGGGTTATGAATCGGCAACCAATCAACTAGTTTACTGACATCATTATTATCTCTTTTTACTTGGGAATCCCTAGCGTCAACGTGTTGTTCTGAAGAATCTAAAGATATGTTACAAAATTTCTCAATCTCCTCACAAATTGCATTCGTGGCATACATAGCACACACCCACTTACGCAGAACACTTTGTTGCGTACTTCTACCTCGAGATATTCCTCCTTCTGCCTTCATAGATTTCATAAGACTTTGCTCGATGACCATGTCTGTCCATGTGCCAGAATTTAATTTTTCAGTTCGTTTTACAGTGAAAAATCCGTTTTTAAAGTTCTCAAAAGTCTGTTCATCCATTGTATCTTCCAGTTTGCTCATATCTTGCAGATATAAATGTGCTGATTTCCCATATAAAAAGTGACCACTGGCGTGAAAATATAGCAACATTTTTCGTACTGCATCCAAATGTTCTTTAAAAAGTCCCAGTCTTTCAGCTCGAAAAAAAAAAATCTACAGTTAACACATTTAAAAGAAAAAATACTAAAATTATTTTCTACATAAATATAGTTACGATACGTTGGAACAGAATTGAAATATACTTGAAGTATGGAATTCATGACATTGTAGTTACTTGAAATAAGTAAGTATTATTAAATTTGGGTATTAATTCGTAAATAATGAAACGTTATTTACAATTATAATTGTTTTATTCAACGTACCATTGACTGTGATTCGCAGCTCACCTCGTATTACGTCTTATATGTCTGAGCGCTGTGACCTGTGCGCTCTCCGCGCTCTATCTAAAAAACGATGAATTGCACAAAAAATGTTTAAAACAAAAATTGTAGAGAATTTCATGCTCTATAACTTTTATCGGAGATGCAAATACCATTTAACGCATAGGAAGCGAGATATTTGCGAAAAACTGATTTTCGTGACCTTTGACCTTTAATAACTTAAGACGCGGACACGAGATTTTATGAGACTTTTGACACATCATTTAGAATGCCAAAACAAAGGCTCATGCAAATATTCAGCTTGTTACCTCTCATTCCGAGGTGAAACCCTAATTTGACTGGACTAATTCATAAATAGTTTCTGTGCTGTGCAGTGTACGATTTATAACGAAGATAGTGACTGATTAATGTACTATGGGGATTAATAAGTGTGAAATTCCGACTATAGTAGCTTCTAGCGCGGAGGTCATAAGTAAAAACAGTAACTAATGTAGGCTATAAGTAAACGATAGCAATCTCGAATTAAAATTCTAGTGCTCCGATCTAGCGACGTATGTGGGTACTACGTTCACAGTATCTCGTGCACTATCTATTACGTGGTCGCAATTAAAGTTAATTTCTATATGACTTATTTCCGTTATTGGGTATTAAATTTCTCAAGTTCTCCCTATTTTATATCTTATTTTCAAGGCGATTGAAAGGTGGTAACATTTTTCTGTTACTGTACCGTATCAACAGGCAATGGAATGGTCATTTGCAACCTATCTCTTATAATCACATTAAATGTTATTTTGGTTTACGTTATAGGAGGCGATCCACTTGTAATATTGAAAAAAGATATAAAATAGCCAAGATCGCTTATCATCAATTTTTATTAACGACGACCGGTTTCACTGAACTATGTCAGCATCATCAGGTCAAATAAAATATTTTACAAGGCCATAATATGTTAAAAAGGAAAAACGGAAATTTAAAACATGCATGTCATTATAATAAAATGAGAAGATACGTCAATTAAATCCATAAGAGCAAGATCAGTTATATAACAACTGTTTGACATTACAAGGTATGTCTCATCTCTAAATATGCCCGATCTTGCTCTTATGGATTTAATTGACGTATCTTCTCGTTTTATTATAATGACATGCATGTTTTAAATTTCCGTTTTTCCTTTTTAACAGATTATGGCCTTGTAAAATATTTTTTTTGACCTGATGATGCTGACATAGTTCAGTGAAACCGGTCGTCGTTAATAAAAATTGATGATAAGCGATCTTGGCTATTTTATATCTTTTTACAATAAATGTTATTTCTACTTGTGAAGGATTCACATTTTTTTCCTTTGAATGTTAGCTTTCAGTAATGTGCTGCAGTAGTTCTGTTACAGTAGCAGATATTATGTTTATCAATGGATCAAATTTTTCAGTGATGCCAAACACGTCACGTATGCACTATTAAAAAAATACAGTTTTTCATAGTTATGCCGTTCTTTTCTATTACATATACTTGTACTTCCTATGAAATTAGTTCTGAGCAAAGCGGTAACTTCAAAATTTCCCGCATCTCGTTTGCAGATGCGCAGCGCGAGTCATTTATTATGTTAGTGTTCGAACAGCTCGATACTGTCAGTCTACTGTATCGAGTTCTCTGCTGTAATGAGAAATACCGAACACGTTCGAACGAGAGTATAATTTGCCCAGCCCTAATTAATAGTCTGTCGGACAGCTATAATATTGCTCGTCCGACGATTAGCCCTGCGTAAATTATTAGCGATAGTAATCCAATGGCACGCGGATTTGAAGAAATCACGCAAATTTTATGTAACCAAGGCTAAGCAACAACAAAACTGCAGAGAACTACGAAACGCGAATTATGTCTAATCCCAGATATTTTATGGAAATAAATACTTTTTATGCTTTTTGGAACCATCTTGGTTGCTTTCGTCTTTTAAACTTTAACCGCTCATGTAACTTACGTTAGCTAGGGAGCCTATACAGGCTCTTAAAGTTGGGACTCTAATAGTGCCACCTTACGGCGTTTCCTATCAGCCCCGGCTCCCTACATCACTTCGTTACTAGCCATCCGCGCAAAACACATATTTATATGGTGTAGTGTATATATAATTGTGTATTACAGTTGTGAGGCGGACCTGTCCACTGCAATGCTGCTTCCGTGGTAAGTTACATTTTTCTTCACCAACAATATCTATCACTGGAATGAAACTTTTTTACTCTGCAGCGGAGTGTGCGCTGATATGAAACTTCCTGGCAGATTAAAATTGTGTGCCGAAACCGGGACTCGAATCTGGGACCTTTGCCCTTCGCGGGCAAGCCCTCTCTTAGGCTGTGGCTAAGCCATGTCTCCACCATATCCTTTCTTCCAGGAGTGCTGGTCTTGTATGTTTCGCAGGAGATCTTCTGTGAAGTTTGAAAAGTAGGTGGCGAGGTACTGGCGGAAGTAAAGTTGTGAGGCGGCATCGTGAGTCGTGTCGGGATAGCTCAGTCGGTAGAGCGCTTGCCCGCGAAAGGCAAAGGTCCCAGGTTCAAGTCCCGGTTCCGGCACACAATTTTAATCTGCCAGGAAGTTTCATATCTATCACTGTCTACACTCTCGACCATCGGTTTTACATACTTTGTGGTTTTCCGTTTCAGGAATCTTCTTTCATGTTAGCATTTGATAAGTGGATTTTAGCTCACCAGGTCCTAGGATTTTTATCTGTCACTTTCCACTTCTTTCACCTCTGGCAGTGTTGCTCATGTGAAAAATACCGAGTAGCACTGTGGTTCGGAACCCACGTTAAACTGTATGTCCCCCTATAACTGGCTGGGTAAGTCAGTTCGAAGGTCGGAGGAAGGCAACGGCATACCACGTCCAAACAGGACCATGCCTAGAAAAGCTCTGTGGTGTTCAAACCAATCTTCGGATTGTTGACTGCTTTACCTTACCTTTATCTTTTAGTTGCCATTTGTGACCAAGATGTCCGGCATTGTGTATGTTTCAGATTGATTAATGTGATTCCGTTCCTTGTCAGGTAGGTTTCCGCTTTTTCTGCTGTTTTTCTGCTGTTTCTGCTTTTAAAGCTGTGAGTAAGTTCGCGACATAAAATCGTCGTTATTTATGTAATTTTTTTCTTATTACAGTGTTCTGATGATGCGCTATAAGCGCGAAAAGTGTTAAATATGTATTATAATTTTGCAACAGATACTGTCAATTCATCACAATGACTACTGGTTTGTGTTGAAGTGAAGGTATACAGAAAAAAGGACTAACCTCAAAATCCAGTGTAGAAAGAATAACAAAACTACATAAATCATATAGACGTACACGGAACCATTACAACAGAAGAAGTAGTTCTGGTAACGCCGAAATAAGATATTATAATACAGTAGTCTGACCAGAGGTCTTCTACGCCTGAGAAGCAACATTAATTAAGGGAAGAACGAAAACCAAGGAAATAGAAATACTGAGAAATATATGTGGGGTCGGTTCAGAGACAGGGCATCTGGATAAAGAGACCAACAAAAGAACTTAGCAGAAACATCAGGACCGGAAGGGTAAAATTTTGCGGGTACATGAACGAAAACAGACCAACCAAGAAGATTTTTAGCATAGTAATAAGTAATACATTGTGAACTGATATAGGAATCTATGGAAGTCCTCAAGAAATGAAACATCTCAACAGAAGACGTGACAAAGAAGGAACAATACTGAGAAAAAGTTAGGAACTAAAAATGCAAGGACGCAGAAAGAAAAAAGCATGTGCTAAGCGCTCTACTTAATGGGGAATTAACGGAAACAAAAATAATAACTAGTATTGCATGTTGTCGAACATCGACCAATTGTGTTTAGAAACGAACTTTTACTTCCTCTCATAACGACTATGTGCGCTCACGTTTTTAGTTTTGGCACATCCACTGCAAAGGCTCTCCAAAATTATATAATTTTCATTGGCCTCCTTGTATAATTATTACTAAAACCTGTACTTCAGTTTTCGTGTTTGTGTATTTATATCATGGCTAATATATATGGAAATTGGATATTCACCCTACTCTCCTTGTCCTTCCCTCTCTTTACCCGGTCCTCCTCTCCGCTCTTTTTTGTCTCTCTCCTCCTTCCCCTCTCTTCGTGTCTCTCCTCCCCCTCCCCTCTCGCCCTTTGTTAATCTCCTCCTCCTCGCCCCTATCTTTATTCATCAGCTTCACCCCCTCTGTGGGTGTATATCCTCCTTCCATTTTTTGTATCCTTTTATTTATTCCACCTCCTATAATTCTGTCCCTTGTCTGTTTCTACCTCCACCTCCCGTCTAAATTGGAAGTCTGTTGTAAAGAACTCTCTGCGACACACCGTACGAATTATTATGTAGACAATGACATGCCTCTTGTTTCGAAGGTCAAATGTGCAAAATTTTATCACAGTCGGAGAAAAGGTATTGATGTAGGTATGTCGAGTATGTCAATTCTATCGTGAATTGTAATCAAGATTGCCAATTGCATCAATTAATTATATTCTCGCTGTCGCGAATATGTAACTGGTGCATTGAATTTTCAACTTTACCATATGTGTAAGAAGGGCTTTATTGGTTGCTAAAAAAAGGTACAGCAGTCAACAATCCGAAGATTGGTTTGAACACCACAGTGCTTTACTAGGCATGGTCCTGTTTGGAGGTGGTATGCCGTTGCCTTCCTCCGACCTTTGATCTGACTTACCCAGCCAGTTATAGGGGGACCTACACTTTAAAGAGGGTTCTGAGCCGGCCGCGGTGGCCGAGGTGACTGAGGCGCTCCAGTCACGGTCAGCCCGGCCACTACGGTCGGGGGTTCGAATCCCCTCTCGGGCATGGATATTGGTGCCGTCCTAGTTCGTAAGTAGTTCATAAGTAGTTTATAAGTTTAGGGACGGATGACCCCGTAGTTAAGTCCCATAAGCTTAACAAACATCTGAACAACATCTGAGGGTTCTGAACCACGATGCTACTCGGTATTTTTCACATCAGCAACACTGCCAGATGTGAAAGCAGTGGAAAACTACAGATAAAAATCCTAGGAACTGGCGGGGATCGAACCCGTGACCTTAGGATTTGTGATCCAGCACTCTACCACTGTGCTACAGTTGCTATGTTGTACGAAATATGATTCGACGGAATGAATACTCAAGAGACTTGTACGAAATCGAAGGTATCGTTGTATCAAAATTTCAACGCGGTCTCTGAAGAATATTCGAAGTTTTTGAACAAACCATCATTTATATCTGTAAATTTAAATGTTTCTAACCGAAAATCACTGAAAGTTCTTGACCAAATGCTATGAAACTTTGACAAAGCATTCTGCTGGAATGCGCGCATCTTTTTATATATATTTAAATTTTTAATATATTTCATTTATGAATTTATATAAAGTATATAATGGGGAAATGTTGTTACCAAAATTGACATATGTGTAGTTTATATACAATATATTTTGTGTCTCGTCGCCACCGGTTGTCCTGGGTGTCGGTGGTCGAGTGGAGAGGGACCGATACAAGGAAGTAGCATGCACGCGTGTGCGGTTATGGAGTTTGAGCTGACCAGCCAGTAGTACAGCAGAAAATAGAAACACTAAGCTAGATTAGTACAAGATATATATTTCGTAGAAATATTACAATACTTATATTTCGTATCAAAAGATGTCCTATTGCCGGCGGAAGTACGTGGCGCGCACTTCAGACTTGTGCGACACCACAATATATTTGAAAATAGTATCTAAAAACCTCCCACT
Organism: Locusta migratoria; assembly: GCA_026315105.1. NCBI lineage: Eukaryota > Metazoa > Arthropoda > Insecta > Orthoptera > Acrididae > Locusta > Locusta migratoria. Next base: position 240,934,556 of record CM048749.1, on the reverse strand, counting down.
ATTACAATGCGATATTCCGAGGTTTCGTTCAAAAATGTTCAAATGTTTGTTAAGCTTAAGGGACTTAATTGCGGGGTCATCAGTCCCTAAACTTACGAACTACTTATGAACTACCTTATACTAAAGAAGGCAGAAATATCCAAGCCCGAGGGGGGATTCGAACCGCTGACCGTAGCGGCCGTGTAGACTGTGACTGACGCGCCGCAGACCGCTCGGTCACTGCGGTCGGCCGGAGGTTTTAAAGCGTACAAAAACCAACAACATTTTTATATACACACTAGCGGCCTGCTCGGCTCCGTACGGTTGAAATTGACGTCATAAATCTATATAAAAAAAGATGTATGCAGGTATTTTATTCGTTACTATGTTCTACGTAATATTATTAACACTATGCATACTATGCTGATACACTCTTCGGCGTGTTAAAGCCATATTTACATACTAATATCGCAGTGTAACGTAGCTACATTTCAAAGTTTACGGGCCGATTGTACAAACATCGTTTAAAGATGAATGTGTATGCAGTTGTCATCGCATGAAGTGTTCACTAGTACTCCAGCTGAGAGAGTTCATATGAGATTTGGAATCGTTTCTGGGTACTGTCGTAATTGATAAACTTGACTGTTCACTGCAAATATTCATCGTCAACAGTCATGGAAGCGAAGCTAGCCCTACATATGGCAGCACTGTAGTTACAGAAGAATGGCGGTTGACTCTTCGTCCGATAGGGTGGCTACTGTCGTTCCATACGCTAAACGTAAACGTTTACGTACATATTGCGAACTTGTGGAATATCGCCCCAATTGTGCGATTGGATTCACGATTTACTATCAGGAAGGGCACAGTTCTTAGTAATTGATGGTAAGTCATCGAAGAAAACTGAAGTGATATTTGGAGTCCCCCAGGGAAGCGTTACAGGTTCCCTATTCTTCTTTGTGTTTATAAACGATTTAGGAAGCAATCTGAATAGCTCCGTTAGAATGTTCGCGGATGATTATCGGTTAGTAAAGTCAACAGAGGATCAAAAACAACTGCAAAGCGATTTAGACAAAATTTCTACATGGTCCGAAAATTATCAATTAACATTAAATAAAGAAAAGTATGAAGCAATACGCATGACCACTAAAAGAAATCCGCTGAACTTCAATTAGGCGATAAATCAGTCAAACCTTAAGGCCGTAAATTCTACCAAATACCTGGGAGTTACAATTGCGAACAACTTAGACTGGAGAAAACAAACAGAAAATGTTGTGGGGAAGGCGAACCAAAGGTTACGTTTCATTGGCAGAACGCTTCGAAGATGCAATAGCTTCACGAAAGAGACTGCCTACATCACACTAGTTCGTCCTCTCTTGGAGCTATTGCACAGTGTGGGACCCTCACCAGGTGGGAATTACGGAAGACATTGAGAAGGTTCAGAGAAGAGCAGCTCGCGCGTGAGCATTTTGCTCACAGTAATTTTAAAACAATCGGCATTTTATCAATTTTAAATAGTAAAATATTTGTGTCTTTTTCTTATAAACGCAACTAGAAATACTTATTTAGACATATTAATTACAAACTGTTCTTTGAGTGTCAGAAAAATGTTATACACGCGATCGATCACGTAACTTATAAAAGCGCGAGTTCTCGCGGGTTACAGACGTTATTCGTTGCGGCGAGATCTATTTGTGAACTTTTAATCACTGACTTTTACTTCTGAATGTGAAAATATTTTGCTAGCACCCACCTACATAGAGAGGCATGACCATCCCAATAAAATAAGAGAAATCAGATCGAAAACTGAACGATTTATGTGTTCCTTCTTCCCGCGCGCTATTAGAGAATGGAACGGTAGAGAAAAGTCATGAAAGTGGTTAATGAACCCTCTGCCAGGCACATAAATGTGATTTTCAGAGTATCTAAGTAGATGTAGATGTTACTAAATATCTCGACCCGATCACTGCCAGACTTCATCGAATCATCCACAGGGCTAACATGAAGATTTCCTGAGGGTTTCATGAAAATCGCTCCAGCTGACTTGGAATCTATAGGGAACATTTTGTGATGACCATAGGTTGATTGATTTGTTAAGGAAACAGTATGTGAAGTGTAACAGCCAGGCAAAACCCAGGCCGCAACGTGTCCCGGCTAGCGACACAGCGGGTGGGCGTGCGCCGGGAGGGACACAGAGGCACCAGAATAACATCTCGCCGCGGTGGAGTGGCCGAGCGCTCTAAGGCACCTTGCTGCGGAGCGCGCGGTTGGTCGCCGTCGGAGGTTCAAGTCCTCCCTAGGACAAGGGTGCTTGTAATGTCCCTAGATTTAGTTTAAGTAGTTTGTAAGTCTAGGCACTGCTGACCATAGCAGTTTGGTCCAATAGGATTATAAACTTTTTTTTTTTTAATAACATCCTTTGAAGGGGTAAACACCTGGCAGGATCGCTGTGGCGAAAGCGAGGCCCGGAAGATTTCAACAAGAAACTCAGGCAACACATAGTATGTCTCCCGGAGAACAGATTTGGAAAGCTAGGGAAAGTGGGCACTAAACACCAGGGTCAGAATGGAAATTTGCTGTATCAAAGACGCTGCTATATGAAAAAATATCTATATATTAATTACGACAGGTCTGTTTCAGAACGATTGCCATCTTCAGGGTTCCTTCGAGATAATATAGATAACGTAGGAATAATATTGAAATTTTGAACGTGATAGTATAAACTAATAATATAGATACAATAAGTTTATGTGGATTAATCTTTTCTTCCTTGTGTGTTTTGTTGTAATGATGATTTGACTATTTTATTGCTATTAATAGTGAACATAGTATCGGTCTTATATGTCAAATTCCGAATTTAATTTTTAATTAATGTTTGTGTGTGTTTTGACAGCTATTTTGACAGCTCGTGGTTACATCGCTGTAATATCGTTGACCTGTCAAAATAATAAATAAATAAATTCGGAATTTGACTGATATATAAGAACTATACTGTGTTCACTGTTAACAGCAATAAAATAGTCAAATGATCATGACAGCCAATAAGAGAACGACATTAGAAGTAAGTAAAGTAAACTTAGTTTATATTATCACGTTCAAAATTGCAATATTATTCCTATGTTATCTATATTCTCTTGACGGAAACCTGAAGATGGCAATTGTGCTGAAACAGGCCTTTCGTAATTAATATATATTTGTAAGACATTAATGATAAATCTGAAGCATTGAATTAAAATTTGTGATGTGACTGGGAATCGAAGCCAGACCTCCATACATACTAGGCAGACGTTTTGGCAACTTTTTTTTTTTTTTTGTTGCTCTATGGGTAGTTCTGTTCATTGCGGACGCTGTTCGTATTTGTTCGTTAATGTTCGAAGTGTTCTTGGCTCAGCTTTTTTATTACAGAGGGCGTTGCGCCCCCTGACCGGGCGCGCTGAGCCACGGCGCCTGGCGCCCCTGGACCACCGCATCACTAGCGATTAAGGGGCCTCGGAATAGTCTAAGCACGATTTCCTTCACATCACAAACTTTAATTCAGCTTCTGTGTTCCATCGGACATTGCCATCACTGCCAAGGCTCTCCATGCAGTGGAATAGCACCCCAGCAATGGACATATTGGAACATTCCCGTTTAAGGAACACAGAAGCTAAATTAAAGTTACTGACGTGAAGGAAATCGTAGACTATTCCGAGGCACGTTAATCGCTAGTGATGCGTTGGTCTAGCGGAGCTGGGCGCCTTGGCTCAGTGCGCCCGGTCAGAGGGCTGAACGCTCTGTCATAAATAAAAAAGCTGAGCCAAAGAACACGTATAACCAAAACGAAAAAACACGATCAGCGTCTGCAAGGACAAGAACTACCCATCTGAGCAAAAAAACGGTAAGACGTCTGCTTAGTAAGCATGGAGGTGTCGGTTCGATGATTCCCGGTTACGTCACAAATTTTAATTCAATACTTCAGATTTATCATTAATGCCTTTGACATATTCGAGACGAAAATCCGTTTTCAGGAATTGTATATTTGTATTCAAATAAATAAATATTTTTTTCATCTAGCAGAGTCTTTGATACAGCAAAGTTCCTTACAATGTCGATCACGGAAGGTTAGTTGCTCCGTATGAAGCGGACGCCTCCCTGCACTGTGGAGAAGTTTGTTCACCCAGTAGAGAATTGCGTCTTCAGCTGCCTTGCCCCAGTCGCTGACAGTCGCGAGATAGGCGGCGTGTGGCTGTGGCGGCCTCGCCGTCGTGTGTTTGCGCTGCCAGACACCAGCCAGCAAGCCTCACAATGCGGCGTGATGAGCCTCTGCCAAGCCGCCGCCGCCGCCCCCGCCGCCCACAGCGCGGGGGCGGCAAATTATTTGGAAAGCCGCGCCAAATAGCACCGCCTCGCCTCGCCTCCCCGCCTCCGCCATTTCCTCGGCGGCCGCTAAAAGCCGCTGATGACGCGCCTGAGTGCTGCACTCACACGAGGAATAACGAAAAATGCCGCAAAATAGCGCCGGCGCGCAAGTTTTCAAAAAGAGCACGCGCCGCGGGGAGGGGAGGGGGCGACACAGGGGGTGGCTGCCGGGAAGGCGGGCAGAAGCTTCCGCGAGCGCCCCAAGACGTCCGCCCCGCCACAAAGTTTAGCCACACTCGGCGCGAAACACGGCGGGCGGTAAGGCCCCGCAACTGGCCGCCATTTCGCGCCTTTACTTCTCTTTTGCTTTCACGTTTAAACTCCGTGCCCGTCGCAGGCAAGTTACGGCGTGACAGAAAACGTTTCTTACGTTTCCATACACCGAGCCGAAAACATTCTTTTTTATTTTTTTATATAAGGAACACATTATTTGGGCGATCTAGAATTGTTTAATAAGAGCTTTTCAGCCAAAATCGTTTCTTCGTTTAATTACATTACCGGTTTCGGCGTGCTTTTTATTTATTTATTTTTTTATTTTATTTTTTTTTTCATTTTTTTTATTTTTACAAAATGTGCTGCATTACATGTTCTGAAAGCATTTGTTTGAAGAGTAGCACTGTACAGAAGTGAAACGTTGAGGTTAAGGAGTTCAAACCGAAAGATGATAGAAGCATTTGAAATATGGTGCTACCGATTAGACGGGTAGATAGCGCACCCAATGAGGGCGTACTGTACAGAATTGGGATGAAAATAAATTTGTGGCACATCTTGACTAGAAGAAGAGATCCATTGGTGGGATTCATTTTGAAACATCAAGGAATCGTCAATTTAGCATTGGAGGGAAGTATGTGGGGTAAAAATCGCAGAGGAAGACCGAGAGAGGAATACAATAAGCAGGTTGAAAAGGATATAGATTGCCTTTCTTATTCAGAGTTGAAGGGACTGCACAGGTAGGGTACCGCGGAGAGCTGCATGTAACCAGTCTCGGGACTGACAACAGTAACCGTTAACAAGAAGAACTTTCCTTTCGTCAAACAAAATAGGTTGTTGTTGTTGTGGTCTTCAGTCCGCAGACTGGTTTGATGCAGACTGGTTGTCCTGTGCATGTCTCTTCATCTGAGAATACGTTTGGCAATGTACATCTTTTTGAATATGCTTACTATATTCGTCCCTCGGTCTCCCTCTACGATTTTTGTCCCACACGCTTCCTTCTAATGCTAAGATGACAAGTCCTTGATGTCTCAGAATGTGTCCAACCAATCTATCCCTCTTCTTAGTCAGGATATGCCAGAAACTTCTTTTCTACCCCATTCCGTTAAGCACCTCCTCATTAGTTACGTGATCTACACATCTAATTACATATAGACAAAAAATACATACATATAGCCAAAAAATCTTATCCATCTACAGTTACATAGTTAAATACCTGTAGTAATTTTTTACATGAATTCACTGCTATTACAACATAACATAGCAAAATGGTGTACATCAACATTGATGTGTCATCTAAATAAAATTTACATGTCATCTTTGTGTATGATTTCCCGCCTAATAGTCAATATTGTGCTACACTCAGTATTGTACTTTGATTTTGAAGTGCCTCTGACAGAGCTTGAGAAAGATGGGTTCAGACATTTTAGTATTGACGTGTAAATTTTATTTAGATGACACATCAATGTGGATGTACACCATTTTGCTATGTTATGTTGTAATAGCAGTGAAGTCATGTAAAAAATTACTACAGGTATGTAACTATGTAACTGTAGATAGATAAGATTTTTTGGCTATATGTAATGCAGCTCATTATATATATATATATATATATATATATATATATATATATATATATATATATATATATATATATATAATGAGGCCGTCTAGCATGCCGAAACCGGTTATGTAATTAAACGAAGAAAGCGATGTTGGCTGAAAACCTCCTATTTTTATTTTTTGCCCTGTTACGCACATAGTTCGGAGACAACATAGACTGCTCGTGACGCCATAATATTGAAATCAAAATCTAAAATGTAACACTACCAGAATGCCAAATACCCATTAATGGGATTCTTGTAGATAAGCTTAAGTATTGCGGTATGAGTAGGACAGTTGTAGGGGGACGAAATGTTATCCTTGCTACTGCATTACGTCAGCTCAGTTATTTAGGTAAAATCATGATTATTTATGTTGTTGTTAATAATTTTAATCTTAAAAATTTTTATGTTATGATTCTTAAATATAAATATTTGTTGTTTCTTTTGTTTCGTGTGTGGTGAGAACGGAGCAACCTACGAGAAGAGCACCTTCTCTGCTGAAGCCAAAGATAAAATACATGGCCACAAATTGTTGCTGGTCGACAGCCACACAACCAGAGAAGATCCTGTTGGAGGACCTCCGTTGCCAACTCCTACAATTAAAAAATAAATAAATCAGAATTACATTGAAATGTAGTCTGTTAGGAATTGTATGTTACGAACAGTTTCAGTCTTTATGTTGAATACTTTCGACAAAGATCTTACTTTGTGTTATGCACGATATGAATTTGTGACTTACGCTAATAAAGGGTAAAATTTTACGTCAAGTGTCGGTATGTCAAAACCAGTTACTTCACCTATTAAGAATAATATTGTGCTGAATATATATTTTGGAACTTATTACAGAATTTCTACGATTTTATAAGTGTTTTTGAGACTCAGCAAACATTTTATTAATTGGAAGACAGTGAGTTCAAATTTTTTAATGAATCGATGTATTTTAAAACTGATTCAATGAACAATATCTGCGGCTTACAAAACATTTGACTGAATTTCAACAAGATTATTATTGTTATTTGAAAAAAATTCTGCGAGGGAATATACCAAACTTCGAACTTTACATTTCTTTTGAACAGTTTAGTTTTCTCTTATAACTTAGCAAGTAACATTTAAAGATTTTTTATTTAATTGAAAAGTCAAACATCAATTTTAAGTCGAGGTTACTGGAATGCCTAGGATCGAAGTACAACATGATCAAGCCGAAGAACTTTATTGGAACAGCCGATTCTATTCAAAAGTAAACAGTGCACAAATGGTTTAAATCATACTTAACTGGAAGAGTGCAGAAAGTTGAAATAAGCAGTTTACGTGATATAGAAGAAACAATTATTTCCTCTAACTGGGGAGTTATCAAAAATGCGGTCGCACATGTTTCGGCCTTGGGTCTTTTGCTCTTCTTAATATAAATTAATGACTTGCAATTCTACATTCACAAAGATGCTAAGCTAGTTCTTTTTGCTGACGATACAAGTACAGCTATCACGCCTGACAAACAGAAACTGATGAAATTGTAAATGACGGCTTTCAGAAAATTATTAAGCGGTTATCTTCAAATGGACTCTCATTAACCCTTTATTGCCTGAATTTTTTCTCTTTTTTCTTTGATATTTTAAAACTTTTCTGTGGAATTTTAGTTGTTAGGACCAAATCAAATGATATTGAATTGGCCAGACGAGACTTACAAGTATCAAATTATATTCGCAAATTTATTCTGAGGATTTTTAATGTATTCCACCCCTAACCGCTCTTTATCATAAATTGACTTACCGAGTAACGGAAAAAACTATGAAGATCACTTTCCCACAGGAAATGCACATAATACAAACTGAACAATCCCCCACATACAACTAAATAGCCCAAGGTCTGTGTGCTTAAGTTCAAATTGTTTTGGGGTCACAGAAATCACATCAATGAAAGAAATGTGATGCATTTACAAAGTACCAAAGCAAGAATAATTGGTGCAACTACATTTCTACGGCAATTCAAGTGACGAAACCTGTTTTACACTCATTTTTAGGAAGTGTGACTTTGACGTCCCATCAGATCATGAAGGGTTGAACTCTGATAAAACCCAGTGGGAAGGCTTTACTCTCTGTACATCTAAAAAACCAAAGCGCCATTCTGAATGACATGAAGGCCCGTACGTCCACCAATACCGACTCATGCCACACCTTCCGTCCACCACTATGATATGGTGATGTTCCCTGTACATTAGCAGGATTGTTCCGAGTTCCATGTTCGCTCCACATGAGGGATCGACGATTGTCAGGCTGAACACAAAAAATTGACTCATTTGTGAACAGAGTCCGGCACCTTCGTTACGACTCCAATCTTGAGGTTCCTCCGCTCAGTTACTGTGGCTAAACAGTATCTTAGTTTTAAGCGGACACACATAATAGGCATGCGTGCGTAGAGGCCACATTACTGAGGGTCATTTCGGACTGTTTTTGTTGATATTGCGCGTCCTGTTGCTGCCTGGAGGGTGCGTTGTAACTGAATTACATTCAGCCTCCTGTCTCGACGGGCTGTTAACTTGAGATAACGGCTATCCATTGCTGATGTTACCCGTGAACGACCCTGGCCTAGCCTTCTTTTAACGGTTCCTGCTGTCTGAAACCGCGGCCAGGTGCTGGAAATTGCACTTTGGGACACTCCAATAGCTGCAGATAAGTCTCTCTGTCCTGTTTACAACGCTACTATGGCTCTCCATGCTTCAGCCTCGGGTAAGCCACGTTCTTGCTGACTACACTATCTGAACCAAAGAGCTTGAGTAATTCGAATGGTAAACACAGTTCAACATTATCACTATCTGCAGCAACTTATTACCACTATCTCGGTAGCCGTAATGTTACTGTCTCCACTCCGTAGTAATAAATAAATAAAAATCGAACTAGTTTAAATAATTATGCCGATGACAATACATGAGAACCTAGACATATCAGTTGATCCCGTAATTATCTTTCCTGATAAGCTGACCTATCATTTCGTCGAATGTTCAAATGTTTGTAGAGCTTATGGGATTTAACTACGGGGTCATCAGAGTCCCTAAACTTACAAACTACTAACGAACTAGCTATTACTAAGGACGGCACAAATATCAATGCCCGAGTGGGATTCGAACCCCCGACTGTAGTGGTCGCGCAGACCGTGACTAGCGCGCCGCAGACCGCTTGGCCACCGCGGCCGGCAACAGTGCGTCAAGGTGTTGGAGTGGGATATGCGAAGTAGCTAAATTTGTTTAAAAATACTGCTTGCACTGTTTTCTTCTTACTGTAGCAATGGCCTTCATTAATAATATTTGCGTGTGATTTTTGTGAAATATATATCTCAAAATAATCGGTCTTCGATGTTACAGTTATTGAACGTCACACATACAAAATATTTTTAAGGTGCCCGCTTTTAGCTCTCATGCAATTAATTACAAATTTCACTACATTCCGTAAAGTTCCTCACAATAAGAAGAATTTTTATCACTACATTTCAAGTTAAGGAAATGTCAAAAAATTTTAGCTTGGACTCGTACTCCCTTTCTTCACTCGTTGTCACAGTCTATTGAACTGCAATGATGAGTAAGATCGACCGTTGATAATCGATCTTAAAATTCTTCTATGGGTTTTGTTAAAAAGTCTAAATGTTTTCCAGTTGGAAATCAAGTTCAGTTGCATGGTTCAATAGGAACAAATAAATATGTCCTCATAATTAAATGTCTGTTCACGACAGAAATTCGATTACATCTCACTTTTATTACACGTAGAATCACGTAAAGCATTTACATTGTCTTTGCCTAATATGAACTTCTAGACATGAAATCTCAGTTAAGTCTCCGTAAGGACTAACTTCAAATGTTTAGGCATTTATTTTTATTTACAATTTCAAGTTCTCTTATCTTCATATTTTAATTTTATAATCCAGAGACGGAGAACATTCTCTTTCATCTTCTAGAAATATGGAATCAATTCGAGAACCATTGCCGTAACACTTATCACTTTATGTTGTAGCATAACATTAAATAGTTTTACTAATATTATATCTGCGGCGCTTGTCTGTTACGTATCCGTTCTCACTTCAACATATACCTCTGACTTTTTGTTTTGCGATTATCAATTTTTTCAACCGGCCTGGAGAGAGAAGGGAAGCTTCTTTGTCTTTCTGTTCGGCACTCTTGTACCGTTCAGACGTCTCTTCTTACTCTCTGCAAAGAATATGTAAGTGTGAGTTTTATTTATTCTTGTTGTAATAACCCCCCCCCCCCCCCCGTTTGATTTTAGAAATTTTAAATTCAAAATAACCTTCTCCTATTCCCAATAATTTTTTATTCATTGTTTTCAGAAAGCTGCGGTCAATCGTAAAGAGATGCTTGGTCATTAATACGATTAGTTTCGCAATTGCATAAATTTAGTTCAAACAACTATTTCCTACATTAAATTTATATACATTAGGTTTCCAGAACCTACATTTGATGTATTTATTCAGCGAAGTCTGATATTTTATTACTGTATTCCTCTATTGCGTCAGTAACTTAATGCTATCGTGAAATTTTGTTACGCGAAGCGGAGGATAACCAAACATTGATTTACCGCAGATAGTTTAATTTTATTCGCCGGTACGATCCTTGCTCTAGTCTAACATCATCTTTAAAAATTTAATTCCTGCAGATATTCCGAAGTTCATGCAATTCCATAAGCGGTATTTAATCCAAATCTTTACAACACCAAACCAAAATACGAAAGCAACACTACAATGTGTGTAAAGAGCTACTTTTGTTTGTCAAGAACGATAGTTTCTGATTCATGGGTGAGTAGATCGTTCCGTGACAAATGCATAAGTCTGTAAATCGGTGGATTAATCCTATTGCCTTTCTTGCATATCGGTGTGGCCTGAGCAACTTTGCAGTATTTGAGTACAGATTCGTTGTTGACCGAGCGGTTATATATGACTGTGAGGCACTGAGCTATCGCATTCGCATGATCGCATTCTCTCAAAGGAACATAATCGGTGTACAGTCCGAACTGGAAGACTAATTTATGTCAAGCGGATTAATTTACTTCGCTACTCCGATAATCACCTACGACATTTCTTTCGTCTTAACTAATCAGAGACCAGGCACAGACAGATGAAGCGGAATGTTGTTCTACACCTACACCTACACCTACACCTACATCTACATCTACATGGGATACTCTGCAAATCACATTTAAGAGCCTGGCACAGGGTTCATCGAACCACCAATATACCATTTATCTCCCATTTCATTCTCGAATAGCGAGCGGGAAGAAAGAACATCTGAATCTCTCTGATTTCTCGTATTTTATTCTGACGATCATTTCTACCTATGTAAGTGGGAGTCAACAATATATTTTCGCGTTCGGAGGAGAATGTTGGCGATTGGAGTTTCGTAAGTACCCCACGTCGGAGCGATAAGCGCTGTTGTTCTAATGATTCCCATCTCAGATCCTGTATCATTTCCGTAACGCTGTCTCCCCCTGTATCGTGACAATACGAAACGGGCTGCCCTTCTTTGGAATCTTTCGATGTCCTCCGTCAAATCCACCTGATAAGGATCCCACACTGGGCAGCAATACTCCAAAAATGGACGGACAAGCGTAGTGTATGCAGTTTCTTTTGTAGTTCTGTTGCATGTTTTAAGGGTTCTGCCAATAAAACGCAATCTCTGATTCGCCTTTCCCAAGACGTTATCTACGTGTTCTTTCCAATTTAAGTCTGAAGTAATAGTAATTCCTAGGTATTTTGTGGAGTTTACGATCTTCAGCTTCTCGTGACAAAAAAAAAAAAAAAAAAAAAAAAAAAATCACAAGGGAATGTGGCTTAAGGTTTAGAGAGAGAAAAACGCTCCTTGATTAAAATATATCTTCGCCTAATTAATAGTTTTATTTATAACGTTTCAGGGTTAATTGACTTCATTACTCCGATAATTATCTTCGACATTTCTTATTTTGGCAGCTGTTTTAATTCGATAACTTAAAGACTGGCCGTCTTCTTTGGGAATGGAAATTTGGAAACCTATATTTAGAATCTCTGCTTTAACAGTACTGCCTTCGGCAGCCTTTTTGCCCTTTCTTGAAAAGGGAAATGTGCGCTTTTTCCAATAATTAGGAACATCTCGATCCTATTGATACTTAATGATACATCGCTGACAATAGGGGGACAAGGTTCATTGGCCAGTATGCAACTTTCCCCCTTCTTATTAATATTTGGTTCAGGTTAACCGTTAACCTTCGGTTACTCGCGCGGAGTACATGTGTGCTCCAATGTCATTCTAAACGTTATTTTCTCATTGTTGGTAACATTGGCGGGCCTGAAGTTCTCCGAGTCTGTCGTTCATGTTCAAACCTGAACCTGTAGAAAGCGACGCATGAAAATCTCTACGGATCTTCTCGTAGGAAAGACTTAAAGTGTTTGTTGACGTGTTTAGAACAGAAATGTACTCCGCGCGATTATCGATGCCTACATTTTTATGGTTACGCGAGCGGAGTACAAATGTACTCCATTGTCGTTCTAAACTGTATTTTCTTATTGTTGGCAAGAGTGGAGGGGCTAAAATTCTCATAGTGTGGCGTTCATGTTCTAACCTGTACCTGCAGTAAGTGGCGTGCGCCATGCTACACGGATTTTCTCATAGGAAAGTCTTGAGTGTCGGAGTACCAGCACATATCTTATATGGTAAGTAAAAATTTTAATTTCCATTATATTTGAAATAAATTTGAATTGCTATTGTAGTATAAATTTATAGTTATTATTTGGGTACAATGTCAGATCGCACTTCTGATGAAAGGATTTGGATGCAATGGCTAGAGGAAGAACATTCGACAACTACCGTTGTTTGTAAGATTTGTATGTGATTTCATATTGTACATTTCTACTGTGATTACTTTTTTGAATATTATGAGCTTCATCATTAAAGCATTAATTAATGCTTGTGTAATGTTACATGTTGTGAGAAATAAATGGGTGGTATGACAAAAACTCGTTTGCGTTTAAAAATTTAATGTTTAATTCCTTCCTTCGTTTCAAAAGTACTAGTAACGAATTTACTCACGCATCGCCAAGACATATATATATATATATATATATCGCCAAGACACACACACACACACACACACACACACACACACACACACACATATATATATATATATATATATATATATATATATATATATATATATATATATATATATATATAGTGAGGACAGTTACAACTCACCGCAAAGACGTGGCGACGAGATGCGACAGGCACATACAAAAGACACACACATACAACACATTCAGCTATCGGCCATGGCCTTCCTCAGAAATAGAGCACTCACGCAATCACACAGGCACACAACACAGTCATACAACCATCACCTCCGACTGCCACACTTCGAATCCGAAGTGTGGCAGTCGGAGGTGATGGTTGTATGACTGTGTTGTGTGCCTGTGTGATTGCGTGAGTGCTCTATTTCTGAGGAAGGCCATGGCCGATAGCTGAATGTGTTGTATGTGTGTGTCTTTTGTATGTGCCTGTCGCATCTCGTCGCCACGTCTTTGCGGTGAGTTGTAACTGTCCTCACTATATTATTTATTCCAACCTGGACTTTCCATTATTATATATATATATATATATATGGAGAAAAATGTATTTTTAACAAAAAAAAAAAAAATAAAAAAAATAAAAAAAGGCGGTGGAGTACATTTGTACTCCGTGCGAGTATCTGTGTCCCCAATCCCCCACGCGAGTATCGGAGGGTTAGCCTTTAGCCCATAAACCGGTCTTCTGGACCGGGGCGACCCCCTTCTCCTCCCTCCCCTTCTCTCTGAGTGCGTGTCAGCACTCTGCCCTCCACAGTAGCCTCAAGGCAGTTGAAGAGGAACTCCAAGTAAGTCTTTTCTTCGTTGTGCATCTGTCCGAAGTTACGTAATTAACGAATTGCACTCTCCGCTCCCAGTCAAAAAAGGCCTATGTGTACACTGAATGTCTTTATTTTCTCCGGTCCAATGTACCCAACTTACCCTCAAGTTGTGTTTTTCCTTTCTTAATCAACAGCAAGTCTATAAAATTGAAAAAATATGAACATATCAAGTGTGTGAGAAAACTATTGTATGCTGGGGAAGGGGGAGACGAATGGTGCACTACATGCATTTTAAGACAATTAGATGAAAAAAAAATGGCCGAAAGAAACTGAAAGAAACGGCACCGCGGTCTTAAAGACCAAGTGTACGCTTTGTGTGCCATAAGGGGGTGTACGGGCTGAAGGTTAAGGCATTTACAGAGATGGCAGGGTGGGATTGTTTGTGGGATATTAGTGTCATACGTGCCCAGTAGCAGTGGTGGCATCGGCTAGAAGGAAGTGCACTGAGGACCTCAGTTTCCAGTATCGAGTTACGCCCTCTTTGACGAGCAGACCTTTAGAATAACCTCGTTCTGGATTTGCTGGATGTAGGGCCGTCGACAGCTTGGAGCGTGAACAGCCCTGGTGGGACACAAAGCGGTAATCCGCGGGCCGCGCCCCATTGTGCGCTCCTGCCACAGTGTTTGTGTTTGTGCAGCGCCGCGCGGCCGCAGGAGTCAACACTCGGCTAATCGCATCAGCGGCTCCTCCAGGTGTCCAGCCGGCTACAAATGCGCCGAGACAGCCGCATTGTGCGCGCACTGCCGCGTACAGCTGTAATCCGCCATTATGTCGTCGAGGGCCGCGACGCCACCAACCCCCAACAGAGGTGAAGGTAGGTGGCACTCTTCCTCACCGCCCAGATATGTCACGGTGGTGTGACTGTTACCTTGTCATTTCTGCAGCTAGGTATACAATTTCGGGAAGATCAAATACATCGTGGGGGCTTCCTATTACTGTCAACTTACATACTCCAATTGGTAAATTGCTAACTAAATACTGATCTTTGAAACTGGACACCATTCGTATCACTTCGTTCTGTGTACACGCACTGACATCAGCTTACTTTCTTTTTGATGGTTCTTACTACGAGCAGACAGGAGTAGCCGTGGGGAGTCCACTATCTCCAGTTGTTGCCAACTTGTACATGTAGCATTTCGAGAAGGAATGTCGTGTCCCTAGGGGGGAACATTGACGACAAGTGGGTACTGGCTACTACTTTCCCTGTTAATGGAGTGAGAGGGAGATAGAGTCTCCTTAGGAAAACAGTGGTGGTGAACAGAGAGGAGAGAGGTGCTAAATCGAGTACAAATTGAGTGGACAAAAGTATTTATTTCCCTTTAGCCTTATCTCACATTTGCTGCTTCTTTTACTCAATTATCATCAACGTACTGCGAATGAGCTATACATTTGTTCTTCCCCACAACTGACAGACAGCGACTGGGGCTAGCTGATGCACAGCTATAACTAACAGTGAATGGACTAGCTGACCCACAGCTATAAGGAGACATAACACGAGTTTGTGACACTTGCGGGGAGTGACACTTGCGCGGAAAGGGAATGTGTAGACATTTGCGCGGAGACCCGGACGCTGCAGGTAGTGAACAGGGTGTTCCAGAAGTAGGTATACACCACCCCTACTCCTCGCCCTCCAGCCGCTACCTGTGCCGTATTCAGGGAAAGGCCCACCGAGCGAGGTGGAGCAGTAGTAACGGCCCGGAGATATCACAGCCTCATTCAACAGGGAGATAACACGTCATACAAATACCACTCGATTTACAATACAGCACCATGTGAAGAGGAATGTGATGAAATCGGAATTGAGCGCAACCGTTGCTAACTACAATTTCGGATTTACTGCATTTTGAGTCAGAATTCGCATCTATATTAGCATTTATCGCAAATGCGAATTTTTCCTGTCCCTAGTAATACCTCTAAAAATAAACAGCTGATCAAGGCACTAAAAGTAAGGGCAGATCTTTGGGTGTATTACTACAAATAACTAAAACACAATTTGATCGTGGAATTATATACAATCTCATTATAAAGGTTTTTTGTAGGTGGTTTTGAGCAGCTTTTAAATATGTTAGGAATAGCATTATGAAATATAGACAGCTACACCTTATGTTTATTATGAGATATCGATTTCGGCTAATTTCAGATCATATTCAAGTCTCAAACAACAGGTGTTACTTACGCATTTAAGTGTTTACACACGCCGGCCGCGCTGGCCGAGGAGACTGAGGCGCTCCAGTCACGGTCTGCACGGCCACTACGGTCGGGGGTTCGAATCCCCCCTCGGGCATGGATATTTGTGCCGTCCTAGTTCGTAAGTAGTTCATAAGTAGTTTGTAAGTTTAGGGACTGATGACCCCGTAGTTAAGTCCCCTAGACTCTACAAACATTTGAACATTTTGTTTACACACGAGGTCTAAAGTTGTTAAGCGCGTTAGCGATGAAAACAGAACCCAGAATCTTTGCGTCTAAATGATACATATATTGGTGTGATGTCTTATTTCGAAAGAACAGACATCACACCAATACATATATAGCTCTCGGTAAAGTGGAACGGTACGATGTCGTTATGTAGCACAGCACAGCCGACTGGAAACGCAGGAGAAGTGCAAACAACGTTCTCTCCTCAGAGGTATGATTAGGTTCGACATAGACTTATACAACATACAGTCTACACGGCGAAGATTACACCAAAAAATTTAACGTTTCGTCTACTTTGGCGATAGCAACCAAATTTTAAAATCGTCTCTACTATGTGAAGATGTAGCAACACAAAACGCTTCAAGTCCAAAACTTCACTGATTTTCGAGTTGTGAATTTTTAATATGTTTTTAATGTTATTACAGAAAAAACATATTTGGGACTCACACTACAATTTTCATATGGCAGAATTTGTAGGTACATTCACAAGACATAAGTCAACGGTTATGTGCATTCATCTTATGAGAAATATCAATCATTTGTTTTCAGTGTTTACTTCAAATTTCTCTTTTAAGTTTCTTTAATTATTAGTACTTAAATGTGGTTATGAAATAAATAAATTACGTGTATATGTGTAGTCTTATACGGCCAAACTACTTAGATCATTGGTCGCTAGACTTACACACTACTTAATCTTACTTAAAATAACTTAGGCAAAGTACAAACAAACATACCTATGTCCGAGGAAGGACTCGAACCTCCGACCGGACCGGCCGCGCAATTTGTGACACAAATTACATATTTGATAATATTAATGCATAGAAGTATGAAATCACGTCAACACTACTTCCTGCAAAAATTTCGACAAAAAAAATTTGGCACTGAGTTTAGAAAAACAAAATTCTGTTTTATTGGATTTTAACATTTTATCAAAATTTAAATGTTACTACAAGAGATACAGCCATTCAAATTTACGGGCACCATAACGTTTTTCCTTCCTGAGTAAATGAGCTGCTTCTTATAGTTTCAACACCTTTTTCTTGAATGTTCTGAATATAAATCTTCACACAGACTTCTTGAGGAGTAGAGTGATACGGATATCTGATTGTAAACCACTGCCTATTACCTTAGACCTTTTTGACTGTACTGAACAGAAATTCCACGTATTCCGTAATTTATATTTATACAGTAAACAGGCAATGTAATTTATAACCAACTATTGGCTGCCAATTTCGCTTCATTTTTGCTGGAAGTCTTGCAACTTGTTTCTCCCTGTTGGTTTATGCCAAGTTCGGAGTAAAAATGGTTCTATATGACGGTGATGGAAAATAGAATTTATCTTTAGCATTTTTCGGTGTGTGACATTCCCTTACACATTCCGTATTTCATATGTTTCTTAGATGTATTTGTAATTCGAATACAGCCAAATCGTTCTGGGGTCTACGAATAAACGCTTTAAGTATGTAAAATACTCATTGACTTATTAGTAACCTTTTTTTAATTGAAGGTTTAAGGTTGCATCTCCTATTAAAAAGCATAGTAGCTATTTTTAAAGAGATGGAAGTTGCGTGATAGTGGGGTTAACTACATAGCGGTCAATTACATCAACGTATCTGTGCAGGATGCCTAATATATTTATTGCTTGCGCAGGTGTCTTGATATGCTTAGTGTTCTGAATAATATGCTTTTAGGAGGTATGACTGTGGAAAGTCATAGTCTTGTAGTAGCAGAGACTAACTCTCCAAACATTCAAATGTTTAAAATGTTTGTATAGTCTATGGGACTTAACTACGGAGTCATCAGTCCCTAAGCTTACAAACTACTTATGAACTAACTAAGACTAAGGACGGCACAAATATCCATGCTCGAGGGGGGATTCGAACCCCCGACCGTAGTGGCCGTGCAGACCGTGACTGAAGCGCCTCAGTCCCCTCGGCCACCGCGGCCGGCTCTCCAAACATTATCACTATTAAAATACCTTTTTGTTTACAGGAGGAACACTCAACGGATTAATATGTAGTTAGAACAAGTTACTATATTGCTCTTCAGCTTGCAAAGGGTTGCGCAGTTTCACTGAGTTTCGTGTTGACAGTGTGGAAACTAGACAACAGCAGTGCTAGACTTCTTGGTGTGCCTGTACCCAGGAAAAGGCGTTAGCCGCCCCAAGGGCCCCGGGTTCCGCGCAAGTGTCACTCCGCGCAAGTGTCACTCCGCGCAAGTGTTCCAACCCCCATAACACTTGGTCATGTATGTTCCTACTTACAGAAAGGATAGCCGGCCGCGGTGGCCGAGGTGACTGAGGCACTCCAGTCACAGTCAGCACGACCGCTACGGTCGGGGGTTCAAACCCTCTCTCGGTCATGGATATTTGTGCCGTCCTAGTTCGTAAGTAGTACATAAGTAGTTTGTAAGTTTAGGGACTGATGACCCCGTAGTCTTTACTGATAAGTCCCATAAGCTTAACAAACATTTGCAACAGAAAGGATAACGTCAATATCTACTTGGAGACAGATGCTGACTTGCCTCTGTTCCTCTGTTGCCCCTTGGGTACCTCTCGCCACTGACAGCTTTTACTGGTGCTGCATTCCTCGAGGTGTCAACATGGTGACATCTGGGGACTGATGATGCGGGCGTAGACTACTGTGGAAGGCTCCACGGTAGATGTTGCTGAATGGCCCTGCTGATGTCTGACTGCCTTCCTATAGCCTATCTTCTTCGGCTTATTTGCAACCACTCACATGGGCTACTGCTCTGTGAGCTATTCTCGGCCAGCCACGGCAACCTAACTGACCGACTTGTACTGGGCTGAGACTCCTTATATACGCCTTCTCAAGACTCCTTTTCACATGCTACTAATGTTTCGGCACGTACCCGTCCGATTCCTCTCCAAAGGTCCTGACGCTTCCTCTTACAGCGTACTGAGGCTGGGCGAGGCACATTCCCCGTCGCCAGGCGACCTTGTTGTTCTCGCATATGAGGAAACTGCATGCGTTATGAAACTACCGACCGCTCCGTCGGCATGAGCTGTCTCCCATCCGGCCGCAAGTCATGAGCGGATTTACTCAAACTCATACCTCCCTTAATTAATGCAGCCATGACAGGAAGCTCTAGATTCAGCTGAATGGAAACCAACCTGTTTTTTCGGGTATGTCGACGATACATTCTTCGTGTGGCCTCATGAAAGCGAAAAATTAAATCAATTCCTGGACTATTTCAATTACACACATCCCGAATATAAATCTCTGGATGTTCTGCTTAGAAGAAGACCTGATGGGACACTGGGGCACAGTGTTTTCCTCAAGAAGACGCACACCGACTTATACCTGCATGCAGACAGCTACCACCATCCGGCGCAAAGAAATGGTGTGCTGAAAACATTGATACACAGGGAGCATACATCTACATTGATACTCTCCACATCACATTTAAGTGCCTGGCAGAGGGTTCATTAACCACTTTCACAACTTTTTTCTACCGTTCCATTCTCTAACAGCGCGCGGGAAGAAAGCACACCTAAATCGTTCCGTTTTCGATCTGATTTCTCTTATTTTATTGGTATGGTCATGTATCCCAAAGTAGGTGGGTGTTAGCAAAATATCTTCGCATTCAGAAGTAAGAGTCGGTGATTGAACTTCGCAAACAGATCACGCCGCAATGAATAACGTCTTTCTTTTAATGATTTCCACACCCCAATTCGTGCAACATTACCGTGACGCTCCCCCCCCCCCCATAACGTGATAAAACAAAACGAGCTGCCCTTCTCTGAACCTTCTCAATGTCTTTTGTCAGTCCCACCTGGTGATTGTCCCACAATGGGCAACAGTACTCCAGGAGAGGACGCACAAGTGCAAGACTCCGTTTAGAGTCGCGGGAAGGACATCGTCTTAAACAGTTCTCTGGTTAGACTTGTGTTTGATTCCGAAGATTCGGACCTTGTAGTACTTGTGTTGTAGAACTTCACGGACGTTACATTGTCCGGTTGTTATGCTGAGAGCGGCCACAGTTTAGTTTTCGTTTTGCTAGAAGTCTCTATTTGAGCATTCGCGCCTTTGCGAATCGGGCACTGTTTTTACAGATCTTATTACGCAAGTGACTGATCGATTTGTGCCAAGTGGCCTTTGTGTCACCTATGCAAAATATTGATTAGTCTGCTAGCATGATAGAATCGCACAGCAACTGCCTAGCGACGCCGACGCTAGTGACTCTGTGTTAAGTTCCATGTCGATCCTGCTTAACAGGTCGCAGCAATTACGGTCGGATAAAAATTTCAGCTCACCCGCTCCCACCGCCTGCTGCCTCCGAGCCTGAGACGCTGCCATCAATAATCATCTGTGTGGGTAAGGTGACGCACTTGCTAGGGGGTTATATGAATCAGACTTATTGGATTCTGTCCCTTATTTTATTCTATTACTCTGGGGAGCTTAGGGCTAGCGATGATTTCAGGCCCCTGTGTAGCCAATCTAATAGCATTCTATTTTGCAAAACCTCCGACCTTTGACTCAGTCAGTCATTTTTGTGCCTCAATATTTTAACATTTGTAAAAGATTGTTTGAATACCATTATCTGTTTTACATGATAGGAAATGTCATTTTGTGTCGAGATAGGATTTTTCATGTTTAATTATAATAAATCGATTTTGAGCAGATCGACTTTCATTTAAGAACATTCCTTTTTAACTATTTTGGAGTGGAAACAGAATAGTTAAATTCCACAGTGTACCAATAATTTTTCAAGTACAACTGATACATTGCAATAGAGTAGAAATATTTATTATATGTTTGAAAATATCTATGATCACATCATAGCTGATCAGTAACATTTTAACTTTACATATTTTGGAGAAATATGGTGGCGACCCAAGATAATTAATTGCTGTCCTCATAACAAACGACATAGTTCACAAAACCAGATCTAAAACAGAAATATTTAGGTGTTCCTTTCTTTTGCGAGCCGACAGCGGTGGCCGAGGGGACTGAGTCGCTCCATTCACGGTCTGCACGGCCATTACGGTCGGGGGATATTTGTGCCGTCCTTAGTATAAGGTAGTTGATAAGTAGTTTGTAAGTTTAGGGACTGATGACCCCGTAGATAAGTCCCATAAGCTTAACAAACATTTGATCATTTTCCTGCGAGCTGTTAGAACAATCAGCCGAGTATCATCAAAGTATCATAAAAGCGGTTCGATGAACCCTCTGCCATGTACTTCAACGTAACATGCAGAGTATTTATGTAGATGTGGAATGTTCAAAAATGGGACGCAAGGCAGTAGCTATTTCTTGAAGCCTTACAACAGAGTAAGCCGTAGCTGAGTCGCTAGCAGCTAGGACGTAGTGAGCTGTGCCCTATCGGCGACCCTCAGCTAGGTGCAGGGCCCTGCACGCCAGATGGTGCTGCCACTGCTGCGGGCGCAGGACGGAATCCTCCCAACGGCAGGTAGGCGATCAGGGGACAGGACTGAATCCTCCCGAATTAGCACAATGGCACTTCCAGCAGGGACCAGCCCCCACCCCCGCCTCAAGCCGTTTCCGGCCGTACTTGTCACTTAAAAGTCGCTTAAAAGTGATGTCCTCCGACGCCCTTGAAGTTTCAGTCAGCAGAAATGAAGGGAAAGTGTTACTTCTGTAAGGTGACACTTTCGGATTTCAGAAATTGTTGTAAAGTGTTGTAGCGCGATGGACGTGCAACATTAAGGGTTGCAAAAGTTTTATTAAATCAATTTCTGTTGATGAGCTGGATGTTGTGGACATTCATGAAGACCACAACCACACAGAAGTGCAGAAAATTAATAAATGAAATCAAGCTTCTAGTGGGAAACGAACTCGAGTCGCAAAAATAGTAGTCTGATTGCTTACCTACAATGCCCCAGCACCTCATTTAAGAGTATTGCTCATAATACATACAATATCCGTGAAAGTCTTTCAGGAGTATTTCCTATTTTCCGATTTCCTATTAAGGCAAGTTTTATTAGAAACTACAGATGTTCATAACTTGCTTCTATTCACGTTAAGTCAAGCCAGTTCAATGAGACTCATATCCTGCTCTCCCGTTGAAAGCAGAATTTCTTCTTCCTTAGGAAAAAAAAAAAAAAAATAGCCTGCCTTGTCCTCTGTTTACAAATTCAACGCTGTATCAAATAAACGTGTATACCAACTGCTGAAAATACTGTACAGATTTATCAATTGCGAGTAAAACGTAATCTTTAGATTGTAAGAATCAAAGTGATATTACTGTACGTTAACTGAGGCTTAATTCTCACTCTTACCTTACTGTACAATGTAGGAACATACACTGGAACGTATGCTAGATAGCTTTGCTTGCCTGGAATATTCATAAAGGTCTGGCCACACACTCTGGTCTCGGGCCGCCACCAACTACCTGCTTAAACAGGTTATGGGAGGATTCAGTCCCGTCCTTTTCCACACCCTTGCAGGCTCGGGAGGATTCAGTCCTATTTTTCTGACCGCGGGAGGAATGGATCCTGCGCCCACTGCTGCAGACCCCGACACAACGGATACTGCTGCAGGTTCCAGTAGCCTCGACGATCTCATCACTGGTAAACACGTATGAAGAACCGCTACTTGCGTTAATAGCAACACACATCTCGTACATTGAACAAAGACACGTATTATTGTTATTACTAAGCGATGGTTACTCACTCTTTAGATCTTCCAGTTCCTATTCTGCTGCAGCTGGGAGTCACTGGAAGATCACGGCCGCCGTTTCATGATCCTTCTGCTGACTGACTGCATCTGGGTGCCTGTGACCCTTTAGCCCGCGTTATATCCAGTTAAGGACACCGAACTCCTACTGACTGAAACCCAACACAAAATTGCCAGATTGCTCGACGGTGATCGATAGCAGCCAGGTTGGGGGTTCGAATCCCCCCTCGGGAATGGATATTTGTGCCGTCCTTAGTCTTAGTTAGTTCATAAGTAGTTTGTAAGTTTAGGGACTGATGACCCCGTAGTTAAGTCCCATAAGCTATACAAACATTTGAAACATTTGATAGCAGCCACTTTTTATGCTGTCGTAAATAATACTATTATAATACTACTACCCTACTACCTGCATAAATAATACGGCATGTAGTTTCAGCCCCGGGTAAGTTGTGTACTGCAACTTCAGTCCGTCCTGCTGCAGTGACATTATTTTCACAACTGTATTGGTCTTTTCCATTGCCACTCCTTTTTGCTTATCATGTCGTAAGCTATGGACGCAATCCTCGTCTGCATGCTTCTAGGTAATACAGCTATCTGTTCAATACAGTTATCACTTCAAGAGAGAATATCGTGCACACTGAGGCTTACGAGTGGCTGAGCAACTCTCGGAGGCATGGTCGTATAAGATGTGAACTGCGCCAGTAGCAGATCAACTCGAATATTCGGCACAAAATTGGGTTTACCGAAAAAAATTGGAATTTACCCCCATAAATTAAATTTTTGTAAACAATTTCAGCTCTTATAAACAAGTATCGCTCTCTACAAGTTTGGAAAGTAGGAGGCGAGGTACTGGCAGAAGTAATGTTGTGAGGACGGTCCATGAAGCGTTCCAGGATAGCTCAGTCAGTAGAGCGCTTGCCCGCGAAAGGCGAAGGTCCCAGGTTCGAGTTTGCCGCGGCGGAGTGGCCAAGCACATTGAGGCGCTATGCTACGACACAGAGTAACATATACAGAGAAGAAGCCCCCCCTAAACACCGTCCTACGCTCCCCTCGTAGTTCCGTAAGATGTTAGCAGGTGTCAGGCGGTTCCCTGGCTTAGTACCCGTAGACCACTCTAGAGGCACTTCTGAGGATGCCTTTCGCACAGTCCTGTGAAGTTGGCACCCCTTTTTTGGAAAAGGTACATTTTTTCCAGAGTTCTAGACAGATATGCAATAGTTCTGGAGTTCTCTGTACAAAATTTAAATAGTTCTGCAAAATTTCGCCGAAAAAATACGAAAAATTGTCACAAAATTTAATTTTTTGAAAATAATTTGTTGCCTAATTGTACAAACATAGTTCTGATCACAGTTATAAATAGCTCTCAAAGAGTTCCACAGGAAATCCTAATGACATTTTTCTGTGCAGATTATACTTCTCAAAAATGTGCATTTTTTTCAGAGTTCTAGGCAGATATGCAATAGTTCTGGAGTTCTCTGTACAAAATTTAAATAGTTCTGCACTAATTTGCGAAAAAATTACAAAAAATTATAACAAATTTTAGTTTTTTCCGAATAATTATTTGCCTATAAGCGTAAACATAGTTCTGATCACAGTTCTAAATATTTAAATTATTTAGAAAAAAGTAATGTTGTGAGGACGGTCCATGAAGCGTTCCAGGATAGCTCAGTCAGTAGAGCGCTTGCCCGCGAAAGGCGAAGGTCCCAGGTTCGAGTTTGCCGCGGCGGAGTGGCCAAGCACATTGAGGCGCTATGCTACGACACAGAGTAACATATACAGAGAAGAAGCCCCCCCTAAACACCGTCCTACGCTCCCCTCGTAGTTCCGTAAGATGTTAGCAGGTGTCAGGCGGTTCCCTGGCTTAGTACCCGTAGACCACTCTAGAGGCACTTCTGAGGATGCCTTTCGCACAGTCCTGTGAAGTTGGCACCCCTTTTTTGGAAAAGGTACATTTTTTCCAGAGTTCTAGACAGATATGCAATAGTTCTGGAGTTCTCTGTACAAAATTTAAATAGTTCTGCAAAATTTCGCCGAAAAAATACGAAAAATTGTCACAAAATTTAATTTTTTGAAAATAATTTGTTGCCTAATTGTACAAACATAGTTCTGATCACAGTTATAAATAGCTCTCAAAGAGTTCCACAGGAAATCCTAATGACATTTTTCTGTGCAGATTATACTTCTCAAAAATGTGCATTTTTTTTCAGAGTTCTAGGCAGATATGCAATAGTTCTGGAGTTCTCTGTACAAAATTTAAATAGTTCTGCACTAATTTGCGAAAAAATTACAAAAAATTATAACAAATTTTAGTTTTTTCCGAATAATTATTTGCCTATAAGCGTAAACATAGTTCTGATCACAGTTCTAAATATTTAAATTATTTAGAAAAAAACTAAAAAAACTCAAATTTGTGGTAATTTTTACTATTTTTTCGGCGAAATTTTGCAGAACTATTGCATATCTGTCTAGAACTCTGAAAAAAATGCACATTTTTGAGAAAAGGGGTGCCAACTTCACAGTAGCGTGTAAATGGATTCCCCATTATTGCAATTATCTCATGAAGTATAATCTGCACAGAAAAATGTCATTCGGATTTCCTGTAGAACTCTTTGAGAGCTGTTTATAACTGTGATCAGAACTATGTTTGTACAATTAGGCAAAACATTATTTTCAAAAAACTAAATTTTGTGGTAATTTTTCGTATTTTTTTCGGCGAAATTTTGCAGAACTATTTAAATTTTGTACAGAGAACTCCAGAACTATTGTATATCTGTCTAGAACTCTGAAAAAAATGTACATTTTCCAAAAAAGGGGTGCTAACTTCACAGGACTCTCTCGCACGTCAGAGGGTAGCGTGGAGGGGAGGCTGAGGGGAGAGCTCGTGCCACCTGCCACAAGGCCACGGCTGTGTCCGGCTTGCCGGCGTTTGAGGGGAGGTGGTGGTGGGGACAGCCGCTACCTGCCGCCTGCTCTGGCCAGTTTAAAGGACTGCTTCTGACTGCAGCGCCATCATGGGACATCTTACGGAACTGCTTCAGCACCCTTCGCCCCGCACCCCTGAGCGTAGGACCGGGCTCTTAAGGTGGTTTCCCGTCTGTTTATATTTGTCTGTGGCTAGGATGCGCGAGGCCGCTCCCCGTCGGGGGTTCGAATCGTACATGGATGTTTGTGCCGTCTTTAGTATAAGGTAGTTCATAAATAGTCTGTAAATTTAGGGACTGATGATCCCGCAGTTAAGTCCCTAAAGCTTAACAAACATTTGATCATTTTTTAACAGGTTCGAGTTCCGGTTCCGGCAGGTTCCGGTTTCTGCCAGGAAGTTTCATAATCAATGGGAGATTTCGCTGCCGAAGGCACACAGTTGTATCGTTGCTGACTGCACGACACAAGCTTTTTTGTCTCGCCTGGGCCTGTCAACGTGATGACTGGTAAAATGTTGCCTGGTCTGACGAGTCTCGTTTCCAATTGTATCGGGTGGATGGACATGTACGGGTATGGAGGCAATCTCGTGAATCCATGGAACCTAAATGCTAGCAAGGGACTGTTAGAGCTGGTGCAAATTTTGTGATGGTGTGGGGCGCGTTCAGTTTGAGTGATAAGTGACCCTTGATACTTACAGATACGACTGTGACTCGGGACTCTCACGTTGGCATCCTGACTGATCACCTGCATCATGTCCATTGTGCACTGTGAAGGATTTGGGCAATTCCAGCAGGACAATGCGACATGCCCAGTATTGCTACAGAGTGGAAAACAGAGTGGAGTAGGGAGGGGGGATGAGTCAACGCACCGCGCAGAAATGGCTGTGCGGGTCTCGGTACGATGTCATGTTCGTGTCCTCTCTCGAGCTTGGGTTTATATGCTTTCCTTAGAATAAGTTAAGTTAGTTTAAGTAGTTTGTAAGTTGGACCGATATCCACAGGTCTACAAACATGTGGTTACGTAGACTTTTCCGTCGTAATAACGGATAATATTCTTCTCGGGCCAATAGCCGGATAACAACGTCAACTGGACACAATATTTCGACAGACCTACTGGCTGCCATCTTCAGGTGAGTACGCCAGAAACTGAGATAGAACAGAAACAGCGGCCTCGGTATACAGCGCTGACGCCCCACCGCGCGTGTGCGAAACCAAAGTAGAGACCTTCTAGGTGCAACACAATTAGAAGCGCGCAGGCGGAGAAAATCAGCAAAATAATGGGTCTAAACAAGAACTAAAATAAAGAAACTGCAGGTCGAAATGAAGACAGTTGTTTTTTAACAAAGACATATCTAGTTAAAATTTGGTTTCAAGTTTTACTTAAAGGGAAGCCCTTGTCCCTATTAATATTATCGTCCATACCAATTTCCGTCGATTCTTTAAGAACACATTCCCAATAGCGGAAGGCAGAAGCAATCATTTTTGTCTCATTATATAACATCTTGTGTTCCTCGAAAAGACAAGATTCAAATGTTTGTAAAGCTTAAGGGACTTAACTACGGGGTCATCAGTGCCTAAACTTACAAACTAGCCTACTTATGAACTACCTTATACTAAAGACGACACAAACATCCACACCCGAGGCGGGATTCGAACCTCCGACAGCGTACGGCCACGCGCGCCGCAACACGGCGCTCCAGCACGCGCGGCTAATCCGCCGCGGCTCTCGAAAAGTTAGTGTTCTGCAACAGCCGCCTTTTCAGGTTGAAGTAAATGAATATGACGGTGATATTCCACACACCGATCCTGAACTGTGCGTATTTTTGGCTAATGTAAGTCTTACCAGAATGGCACGGAATTCTGTTCACACCGGGCTTCCTCAGTCCCAAATCACTCTTGACTGCCCCAAGGAGGGCCATTCTTTGCTGACGGCATAACAACACTTTAAAAGTCAAATCTTCTTAGAATTCATGAAATTTTCGAGGATATTTTCCCGGAGAAAGGCAATAGGTCTCTAGCTGTCCTCTAATGTTTCACCTGTTGGTCCAGTCGCGTGAAGATAAATATCTGTATGTGTAGATTTGCGATGCACGCTTATGTCCTAAAGTCCAATCATTCTTCTTGTGAACCAAAACGTTTAGAAAAAGAATTCTAACATCTTTCTCAACCTCCATCGTCTATTTAATACAGGGATGGAGACATTAAAATGATCTAAAAATGATTTAAGGTATTGATTCCATGAGGCCGCACCATAAAAATGATATCAACGTATCTCCATAAACAGGTAGGCTTAAGAAACTACGTCGTTACATGCATGTCTTCAAAGTATTCCATAAAACGATTGGTGCACCCGCGCTTTGGAGCGCCGTCGGCATATAAAGGGACGGTTTCTATTCTATCTCAGTTTCCGTCGAGTGAGTGCATATGGCGTACTCATCTGAAGATGGCAGCCAGTTGATCTGTCGAAGTATTGTGTGTAGTTGACGATGTTATCCGCCCGCAGACCAGAGGAGAGTGTTACAAACATTTGATTTGAAGTAAAGCGCGCCACTGGAAACACAGATCATGGGTTTGAAACCCGGTGGGATCATGTATTTTTCTGTGGATATTTTAAGCTACGTTTCACTTTTCAACAATGTGAG
Source organism: Locusta migratoria (assembly GCA_026315105.1). Lineage (NCBI taxonomy): Eukaryota > Metazoa > Arthropoda > Insecta > Orthoptera > Acrididae > Locusta > Locusta migratoria. The sequence continues at coordinate 240,905,818 of CM048749.1, read as the reverse complement.
GAGTCACTAGAAATGACACGCTGTTCAGATCGCAAGTTAAATTTTAGGCATACTTTCCCTAGCTCGATAACTGGAGTAGGTTACTGCCACCCAGGTCGTCGAAGTGGCGTCAAGTAGAAAGAGCTGCACCAAGTCAGAGAGCAACTCCATTAACACAACATAACACTGACCCTTTAAAATCACCCAACAATTGAACCAGTTGATAACTTTTCTTTTATTCCGCACATTAATAAAATTCATTTTTTGCTTCAGGTGCACGTAAGAAGAGTTACATTTTGTTATCCATTGAATTTTAGACTTCATAAGTTCTGTAGTATATGAGAGTGTGGGTCGGTCAGGGAGGTGTTTACCGATAGCGCAATGCTTAAGCCCCTTTTACACGACGATCTTCCTTGTCTCAGCTGACTATTCGAGACGAGTGGGTCTACTGCAGCGCTTCTGGCGTGCTATGACCGTGCTGTGCCTGAGCAGTCGTTTTCGTTTAGACGTAAACACCAAAACTGTGGGGCTGTCTGCTGTGTTGTTTCGCAACTGAATGAAGAAGTGAGGTTGTGAGGGCGCTTTCTACGTAGGAGAAGGAAAAGGATAATAGAGTTTATTAGTGATGAAAGGGTAATTCATAGCTGAGATTCTCCTCAAATGTCATATAGTAAATTTTGTACGTAATTGAGAACGAAATATAGGAAAAGCGTCACAGAAATTTTTGAAAACTACGCATTTAATTGCAGAAGGAAATTTAAACTGGCAAACACTTGAAACAATATTGGAAATAGCGACTATTTTCTTTAGTTTTCATATTTTGTTTAATTACTGTCAATGGTACAACATTGGCGACGTGCATTGGTTTAGCCGGCCGCGGTGGCCGAGGGGACTGCGGCGCGCCAGTCACGGTCTGCACGGCCACTACGTCGGGGGTTCGAATCCCTCTTCGGCCATGGATGTTTGTGCCGTCCTTAGTGTTAGTTAGTTCATAAGTAGTTAAGTCCCATAAGCTATACAAATATTTGAAACATTCTTTACATTGGTTTATCGAGCAAGATACAAGGTGGGTTCTGGGGAATTAAACCTTGTATTGACCATTTATTTCTAACAGTTAATCCAAATTTATTAATAAAAGAATATTATGAACAGTAATAGTAATACACCTTAACAGAATAATGGCATATAGATATTAACTACACAGCATGAAATATATGACAAGGAATAACCCAATAACATGTGAGAGTAATAAAACACTGAATAGTGGGTGCGTAACTCCAACAAGAATAATAACAAGTTTCTTACGGGCAGTAACTCGATTAACCAGTCAACAAACAGTAATTAAATAATTAAATACAAGGATCATTTCTCAATATTCGTCTAATAAATAAATAATTAGGGCTTCTATCACGAGCTTTGGCTGAACTAAATGTTTACAAATTTTCTAAATTCAGTCAGTAACCTGACACAACTTATTTAATAGAGCAGGAACCAGAATAACTTCACACAAGCCACAGGTCGATTAATCTCACACAAGACAGTACAATAGTTAATGAGTATTTAGATAAGTTTTACTTACGTCTCATTAAATTTTTAAATAATAATTAAAAAAATAAGAAAACGGGAAGAGCCCGACAAATGTGAATAAAAAAAGTTACTAAAATGGTTATGGCAGTAGCCCAAGCAGCACAATAATTTCCTTACGAGCGACAGCTCAATCAAACAGACACAAGTTTGTGAGTAGTTAATAAATTTTAATAAATTAATGTTGTCTCTCGCCCTCAAAACTTTCAACAGGGAGGCATTAACTTAAATGCCTTAGCACAACGCATTAGCTACAAGCTTCAGCTCAAATAAAAATAAGTAAATAAAAATAAAAAACAAAAATAGGCTCCAGCAGTTACTAAAACTGGTTAAGGCGATAGCCCCACAAGAATACAAACAACGTTCTTACAAGCAGCAGCTTAATCAGACAAATGCAGAAATAGTAATTAATTAATTAACTACTTACAGACGATAGGCTTCAAGTTTAAATTAATAACAACAATTTACTAGGGCAATGTGCGCACTGAGAGGATGAGACAAGCTAGTGAAGAGGAAAGGAATATCCCTGTAATAACAACAATTTAACAATTGTCTGAACAGAATTTCATGCGCTAGTTCAGCATCAGTCTGCAAATAGGAAATAGAGGGAACGACAATGCTAATACCACCGCTTAAGTAGACAACTTGAGCAGTACTTAACTCGTTTGACACAGCTGCTACAAGTTGATGCGCCCTCGTTTAACGTAGACCTTGCGTCCAGCGAGGGACGTAACTCGGCAGGACGGGCGCAGCCCCACAGTTCCACTGAGGGCACGCAGCACACTCAAAACAAACTACCGAAGCTGAATTAGCATTTAACAATTTACCACTAGAGCTAATTATAAATCAAATGATCTGTCGTTTGACATAACAGGAAAACTGTGTTTAATAATAGTACTACAGTATAGAAACAGACTTGTAACAAGTTACTAATCACAGAATAGATGACTGGTAATACATCCTCAACACAAATGCAAATGCCAATATTTAACATTAAACATTTCAGCAACAAACAGTAACACGACGTTGCAAATAAAGAGCGTTGTAGACACACAAAGCAGAGCTACTCAAACACTATCAACTCGCAAAGCATGCTATCTTTTAAGTCAGCCTGCAATTCCACACAACACAGGGCCAAGTCACATTGCTGCTGCCTCCGCCTCATTCACGTCACACCTAGTGTCTCACTCTCGCCTGCCACCACCTTTTTCTCGCCATCACAATTGTGCGCACCCTAACGTCATTTTCCAAATCCGCAAGACGGCAAGGAAGAACACAATGTCAGTAGGCGGGTACTTCAAAAGAGTGTGAGCTGCAACACGGCTCATTCAAAATAACATCGAAAATGTTTTTCTAACCTACTAAATCTGACTCTTCTGTTGAAATAATTCGCGGTAAAACACCTTTAGCCTATACATTTACGCTCTTGTATACACATAGTATAGGCTTTAGCCCCATAAACCGAAAACATTTTTCTGCTATCCGATAGTTCGTCTCCTAGTAGAGGAAAGAAAAAAAAAATAAAAAAAATAATAAAAAAATTAGGCTTTGGTGCAAATTTTTGGTATGAAAACAGAACAAAGTTAAAGAAGATGCGAAAGTATTTCTGTAATATGAATGCACTTGACCACAATAGGTTAACATTCGATGTCAGCACCCAACTACTGTTATTTGTTTCTGCGCATGCCAGGGGCTTAGATACAAGGAAAAGGGGGGGGGGGGGGCGAGGGTCTTCAGACCCCCCAAAACTTTTTATTATTTTTTCCACTCGTGCTAAAATTAAAAAAATGACAATAATTTCTGTAATGAATATGAGAGTTAGACCGAAAACTTTGTCGACAGAGAGAGGTACCAGGGTGTCTGTAAGTTGTAATCGATGCTTAGTTGAGCTTTGGCTTCTTACTTTAGTCGGGACACGTTGTCTCGAATGTCTTACGCGTGGCATTCTTAAGGCCTAGGCAAGCGTCGCGCACAACTTTCACCTTTCACCACAATAAGTCTTTCCATATATATATATATATATATATATATATATATATATATATATATATATAGTCAGGTAATCACCATCTACCCATCAGAAACAATGAACAACTATTGTTGAATTCCAAGTCGAAACACGCTACACAGACTGTTTAAAGTACCGCGTGGGGCTTGCCTATCGTGTAACTAAGGCCAACGTATCTTACGCCTTCTAAATGTCTAACACAGAAAAGTGATAAATATAAACGGTTACAACAGTTGTAACACTTATTTCCTACTATTCATTCATCGTATAGATTTTTCCTTGATTTTCAAATGTATGGCGTCATTATGAGGCTGCGGTGGGTGGACGCCGCTGTAGTGGGCCGCTCGCGGGGAAGCTGCAGACGCCCTGTGCGACTGTCGTGCCCTCCGATCGGCCTGCGGCTGTGGCCAGCCCGCTTACTGCCCGCGAGGAGGTAGCCCCCCAATCCGTGGTGGACTGGGAGGACTCCTCAGCGCGTGTCAGGCGGCGTAATACTTCCCGGGGGACCGAAGTAGAGGCCTCCCCAGTTAGTCTTGCCAACAGATTCGAGGCGCTGTCTGTGTCAGAGGATGTTCCTGACGCAGATGGTGTCGCTTGTCCTGTACTCGCACCCCTGCCTTCAAGATCCGGGCACTCACTGAGGGTGGGTTTGCTAGTAGTTGGGAGATGCAACGTTAGGCGGGTGATGGAGCCCCTTAGGAAAATGGCTGCTAAAGAGGGGAAGAAATCCAATGTGCACTCCGTGTGCATACCGGGGGGAGTCATTCCAGATGTGGAACGGGTCCTTCCGGATGCCATGAAGAGCCAGCAGCAGGTGGTGGCTCATGTCGGGACCAATGATGTGTGTCGCTTTGGATCGGAAGAGATCCTCTCTGGTTTTGAGCGGCTATCAGAAATGGTAAAGACTGCCAGTCTTGCTTGCAAGATGAAAGCGGAACTCACCATCTGCAGCATTGTCGACAGGACTGACTGCGGACCTTTGGTTCAGAGCCGAGTGGAGGGTCTGAATCAGACGCTCAGACGGTTCTGCGACCGTGTGTGCTGCAGATTCCTCGACTTACGTCAAAGGGTGGCGGGTTTTCGGGTTCCGCTAAATAGGTTAGGAGTCCACTATACTCAGGAAGCGGCTACACGGGTAGCGGGGGCTGTGTGGCGTGGACTGGGAGGTTTTTTAGGTTAGAGGGCCTCGGGAATACACAAAATGGGTTTCAGTCTCAAAGGGGGCACGTCAGACACAGGAAGAAAGCAGATCTAGAAACCATTGGTATAACAATTGTAAATTGTCGTAGCTGTATTGGGAAAGTTCCAGAGCTCCAAGCGCTGATAGAAAGTACTGAGGCACATATCGTTATAGGCTCTGAAAGCTGGCTGACGCCTGAGATAAGTTCGGCCGAAATTTTTTCAAAGGGCCAAATGGTCTTCAGAAAGGATAGAATAAATTGCTGTTACTAACGGTCTATCCTGCAGCGAAATTGAGACAGATACTTCCTGTGAGTTGGTCTGGGTAGGGGTTATACCTGACAACCGGAATAAATTAATAATTGGATCTTTTTATCGGCCCCCTGACTCAGACGATGCGGTTGCCGAAATGTTCAAAGAAAGCTTGAATCACATTTCAAATAGGTATCCGAAGCATACTGTTATAATCGGTGGCGACTTTAATTTACCCTCGATATGTTGGCATAATCACGTATTCAAAACCGGCGGCAAATATAAAACATCGTCCGAACTAGTTCTGAATGCTTTTTCTGAAAACTACTTCGAACAGTTAGTTCATGAACCCACTAGAATAGTAAGTGGTTGCGAAAATACCCTTGATCTCCTAGCAACAAACAATCCGAAGATAGTAAAGAGCATCAAAACAGATACAGGGATTAGCGAACATAGAGTTGTAGTAGCGAGACTGAATGTCGAAATGCCCAAATGCACCAAAAATAAACGAAAAATATATCTATTCAATAAAGCAGATAAAAATTCGCTTCACGCTTTCCTGAGTGATAGCCTCCAGTCTTTCAAAACTAAAAATGCGAATGTAGATCAGTTGTGGCTTACTTTCAAAGACATAGTATCAGTAGCAAACGAGAGATTTATATAAAAAAAAATAATAATAATTAATAAAAGAGGGGGCTGACTCCCAGTGGTACACAAAGCAGGCCAGATCACTGTTGCAGAAACAAAGAAAAACGCATGCAAAATTTAAAAAGACACAGAATCCACAAGACTGGCAATCTTTTACTGAAACTCGCAACCTAGCGCGGACTTCAATGCGAGAAGCCTATAGTAGTTACCACAACGAAATATTGTCCCGTAATCTTGCAGAAAATCCAAAGAAATACTGGTCATATGTGAAGTACACTAGCGGCAAAACACAAACAATACCTTCACTACGCGATAGCAATGGTAATACTACCGATGACAGTACTGCTAATGCAGAATTACTAAACACAGCTTTCCGTAATTCGTCCACCAAAGAAGACGAAGTGAACACTCCAGTATTCAATCCAAGAACAGCTGCCAGCATGCGAAACTTAGAAGTAGATGCTCCTGGAGTAGTAAAACAACTTAAGTCACTAAACAAAAATAAGTCTACCGGGCCTGATTGTATACCAACTAGATTCCTCTCAGAGTATGCTGTGCAATAGCTCCGTACTTAGCTATCATTTACAACCGATCACTCAGCGAAAGATCCGTACCCAAAGACTGGAAAGTTGTCCAAGTTACTCCAATATTGAAGAAAGGCAATAGGAGTGATCCCCAAAATTACAGGCCTATCTCATTGACGTCGATTTGCAGTAGGATTTGGAACATATACTTTGTTAGAATATTATGAACTACCTCGAAGAGAACGACCTATTAACCAATAGTCAACACGGATTCAGAAAGTATCGCTCTTGCGAAACACAGCTTGCCCTTTATTCACATGAAGTGTTAAGTGCCATCGACAAGGGATCTCAAATCGATTCCATATTTCTGGATTTCAGGAAGGCTTTTGACACTGTACCCCACAAGCGGCTTCTTATGAAATTGCGTGCTTATGGAATATCACGCCGCAATGAATAACCCAATTGTGCGGTTGGATTCACGATTTCCTATCAGAAAGAACACAGTTCGTTGTAATTGACGGTAAGTCATCGAGTAAAACAGAAGTGATATCTGGCGTTCCACAGGGAAGCGTTCTAGGTCCCCTACTCTTCCTCGTGTTTATAAACGATTTAGGAGACAATCTGAATAGCTCCCTTAGATTGTTCACGGATGATGCTGTCGTTTATCGGTTAGTGAAGTCAACAGAGGATCAAAAGCAACTGCAAAGCGATTTAGACAAAATTTCTGCATGGTGCGAAAATTGGCAATTGACAGTAAATAAAGAAAAGTGTGAAGTAATACATATGACCACTAAAAGAAATCCGCTGAACTTCAATTACGCGATAAATCAGTCAAACCTTAAGGTCGTAGATTCTACCAAATACCTAGGAGTTACAATTACGAACAACTTTGACTGGAGAGAACACTTGGAAAATATTGTGGGGAAGGCGAACCAAAGGTTACTTTTCATAGGCAGAACGCTTCGAAGATGCACCAACTCCCCCAAAGAGACTGTCTACATCACACTTGTGCGTCCTCTCCTGGAGTACTGTTGCTCCTTGTGGGACCCTCACCAGGTGGGATTGACGGAAGACATTGAGAAGGTTCAGAGAAGGACAGCTCGTTTTGTTCTATCACGTTACCGGGGGGGGGGGGGGGGGGAGGGGGGGAAAGCGTCACGGAAATGTTGCACGAATTGGCGTGGGAATCATTAAAAGAAAGACGTTATTCATTGCGGCGTGATCTGTTTGCGAAGTTTCAATGACCGACTTTTAGTTCTGAATGTGAAAATATCTTACTAGCACCCACCTACTGAGGGAGACATGACCATCCCAATGAAATAATAGACATCAGATCGAAAACGGAACGATTTAGGTGTTCTTTCTTCCCGCGCGCTATTAGAGAATGGAACGGTAGAGAAAAGTTATGAAAGTGGTTAATAAACCCTCTGCCAGGCACTTGAATGTGATTTACAGAGTATCTATGTAGATGTAGATGTAGATTATCCCGGAACCCAGTGTAATGTGACCACTACGTTTACTTTCACAATATATTTTTGAACAATGGCCGAACGTGGCTGAAAAATATTACAGTAAAGTAGTATTAGCTGGCAAAGCTGTAGTATTATTCTGTACGAAAAAGACACGTTTAATAATGTAAAAAACTAGTTTCCCTTAAGGTGGCGCCATTCCCCTAGTCTTCCTTATATGTTATTTTTCTGAAGCCTTCCGATTTTTTACGATTGCTGACAACTGATGACTTGAGCCAGAGGTGGTAGTAGGTTAGGTATTACTAATCCTTACAGTGATTAGTTTTGCTCTGAAAATTATGGCTTAGTCTGTATGTAATGTTGGAATACAGTTGGGCAACGTCTTCGACAACGGCCAGTATTTCGGCGTTTAACGCCCGTCATTTTCAAGGTATACCAGAAAGGCTGCTCTTCATGTCTACAATCTTTTTCAATAAAAAATCTTAAACATGGCTGCATACAGCAACGGTAATTCACAGCAGTAAAAGTAACTGCCAACCAGTTGAAAATTAAAATTTAATAAACTTTACCACGGTTTCAATTGATATTAATCAATCTTCTTTATTTCGTTATCCATTGAATTTTAGACTTTGTAGAATATCAGAGTATGGGTCACTCAGGGAGGCGTGTATCAATAGCGGAACGCTTATGCTCCTTTTACACGATGAACTTTCATGTCTCTGTTGACTACTCGAGACGAGTGGGTCTACTGCAGCGCCCCTGGCGTGCTATGTCCGTACTGTGCGTGAGAAGTCGTTTTCGTTTAGACGTAAAAAAGGAACTTTAGGGCTGTCTGCTATGTAGTTTCGCAACCGGATGAAGAAGTGAGTTTGTGAGGGCGCTTTTTACGTAGGAACAGGAAAAAGATAATTGAATTTATTAATGACGAAAGGGTAGTCCATAGCTGATATTCTCCTGAAATGTCATGTGATAAATTTTGTACACAATTGAGAACTAAATAATAGGAAAAGCATCACAGAAATATTTGAAAACTGCACATTTAATTGCAGAAGGAAATTTAAACTGGCCAATATTTAAACAATATCGGAAATAGCGACTATTTTCTTTAGTTTTCATATCTTGTTTTATTGCTAACAGTCAATGGTAAAACATTGGTGATTGATTTATATCAATTGAAACCACGGTAAAATTTATTAAACTTTAATTTGCAACTGGTTGGCTGTTACTTTTACTGCTTTTTCAATAATGCTTCATTCTTTTATCAATTATTCACAAAATTTTCCAAATTCATTGAAAAATTCGCGAGTTGGTTTCTTTTTTTTTGGGGGGGGGGTGGGGAGGTGGGAGGATGTCACATCTTGGGTACCTGTCAACTGTGCCGAGGGATCTGGCTCTGAATCGTCCCCCCCCTACCCCTAGGAAAAATCTACGCCCCTGGCGCATGCGCATTCTGCAGCAAACTCGAATTTACAAATGTTCAAATGTTTGTACAGTCTATGGGACTTAACTACGGGGTCATCAGTCCCTAAACCTACAAACTACTTATGAACTAGCTAATCCTAAGGACGGCACAAATATCCATGCCCGAGGGGGGATTCGAACCCCCGACCGTAGTGGCCGTGCAGACCATGACTGGAGCGCCTCAGTCCCCTCGGCCAGCGCGGCCGGCTCGAATTTAGAATTCCACACTCGGCCAATCCATAGATCTTTGATGCCATAGGCGCACTCGCGATGGGGTTGGCTGCTGATTTACATGCAGGCTTGAGAGCCGCACGGATTTCGAGTAACTGCCGCCTACTTACATTTCGCGTAGTGATCACAAAGACAAGATAAGAGAAATTAGGGCTCGTACGGAGGCATATAGGCATTTTTTCCCTCGTTCTATTTTGGAGTGGAATAGGAAAGTAAATACCTAATAGTGGTACAGTGTAGCCTCCGCCACGCACCTTACGGTGGACTGCGGAGTATGTATGTAGATGTAGATATATCCAAATCACAACGCCGACCGTATAGTACTGGCTTTAAAGATAATGCTCGTGATAATCGGGATAGGCAGATCCGAATACCGGTGCGGTACTAATTTTCATTTTATACCCAAACCAGTCTCCGGACTGAAGAACACAACACACACCACAGATATTCACCACTGCGAATGCAGTACTTCTTGTGGTGGTTCAGTAGTGGCGCATTTGGCACAGCGCCTCAGACGTGTCGAGTACCGCGCTGCCAGAGAGGGTAAAGCAATGAGCTGTCGCGCCCCCTGTGTTTGCTCTGGCCAGGCGCGGCGTTACCTGGCGCGCGTGACAGCGGGCTACCAGGCCGGCACAAAGCGCTGTTTACCCCCGGCACAATGGCCGCGCCTATTGTCCCGCGCGTGGCCACAGCTGCCCGCGAAGCGCGTGCGCCGGGCTGCCTGCTGCCCAGGCGCTGTCTGGTTTGATACTGTATGTGGGCACGACATCCTCAGGCAACGAATAAATGCCCGCCGTGTATTGCAGCCAGCAAGATCGGACCGCTATTCTCCTCAGACGCCCAGTGCCGAGTTTTAACAATGGGTCTTGCATAAGGCGTTCTTCACAAACCTATCACAGCGAGCACGGAAGTTACAAGAGCTGCAAGATCAAATATCAAGCACGTCTGAACGATGACCAATAAAGTGAGAGGACGCCACATACGTCACACGCAGACTAGTCGGGTCTCAGGGTCACCATCGAAGGCCGCGGCGATTTCGCTTGAGTCAAGCAGAGTAGGCCGCAATCGCGTAGCCGACTGGGTGGCCGCTAGGGCACTGCCCACTACTCCCAAGTGGCTAGCCACTCAGCTACGCGATCGTAGCCTACTCTGCTTGACTCAAGAGCAATCGCAGCGGCGTTCGATGGTGATCCTGAGACCCGGCTGGTCTGCGTGTGACGTATTGGCGTCCTCTCACTCTATTGGTCAACGTTCAGACGTGCTTGATATTTGATCTAGTGATGGTGCAGCTCTAGTAACTTCCGTCCACGCTATCATAGATTTGTGAAGAAATCCGCTTTAGTTTTGGATACAAGTGGATTTTTACTTTGCGCTCTACATAACGAAACAGCCGCGTGTGTTATAAGAAGGCGGACGAGATTCGCGTGAAAGTGGTGGTGGCAGGGTCGGGTGTCCGGCGTGTTGTTGGGAGCGGTCCGCGATGTGCCACTCGTGAGAGGTGCAGAGTAGCAGCCGTGTCGTGTTGTGACAGCTGCGCAGACGGGCGCCGCCTCGTGCCGTGTCGACAGCGACAGCTGCAATTACAACAAACACTGCCCCCGCCCAGGACGCCCTCGCCAGCCCGTCCAAAGGGCTGGCCACACAGATTTGGGCACCCTGTGCGCGACCTCTCCAACATCGCCCACTGCTATCGCGTGCCATATAGGTAGCATTAGGTTCCCGTTGCACATGGTCCGCGTTCTGCAAGCTGTTGGTAGCCATATATTCGAATGGGGCGCCACATAAAAAAAAAGCCTCTATACTTACAAATTACTTAAACTGGGTTAAACTAAGGTTAAAATTCTTCTGACCGATTTGCCGCGTCATGATAATAAAATCTTTCCAACGTTTCGGATCCGTTGCAGGATCCTTCATAAGGAAATATTCCCTGAAGAAGGATCCTGCAACGGATTCGAAACGTTGGAAAGATTTTATTATCATGGCGCGGCAAATAGCTCAGAAGAATTTTAACGTTAACAGTAATGACCGCGAAAGCCTACGTTCGTACATAAGGTAAACTAACCTAAGGACAACACACACATCCAAGCCCGAGGGAGGACTCGAACCTCCGACGCGGGAGGCCTCGCGATACGCAACGTAGCGCTCCAGACCGCTGGGCTACTACCGCGCGGTTGGGCACCACATCACACAGATGTGCGGATGGTCCGCAAGAGGCTGAGCCGTCCGCGCAGGCCTTCCGCGCCGAGGACCGTCCGAGTCAGTTAAGTCCACAGAAACTGTGGTGTCGCACAAGTACAAAGTGCGCGCCACCTACTTTCGCCGCGCGCCGCCATGCACGCACGGCGCGGCGTTCTTACGACGACAGCCACGAGCGCCCTCTGCTGCAACTCCGCTCGTGGCCACCACTAAACGACATCGTTCACTTGGGACTGAGATAGGAACCAGTTAACACTTCGGAATCAGATAGGCACCATTGAAGACTTGGCTATCGGATAGGCACTAGGCAGGCCTCTACCTCAACTATGTATCAGCATTCTGCAGTACTGAGCTATGTAAAAGTTAAGTATTGTATAAATTCTGTGCAATATATATCTCGTTCTAATTTACTCTAGTGTTTCTAGTTTCTGCTGTCCCACTGGCTGCTCCCCTCCGTACCTGCACAAGCGTGCTACCTTTATTCCTGTGTCGGTCTTTCTACTCGGCCACCGACACCTACGACGGAAACGAGACACAAAAGCGGCGACGAGGCTGGGACCAAAAAGAAACAAGTTCCTGCGTGCACCGTCCTGGGGATACCGCGCGTGCAAGAAGCGGAATACCTCATTTCAGCCGCAGAACTCCACCATCGTGCTAATACGAGTCTCCACAACGTCTTGTGAGCTCTTTCATCTATACTACACCTTCAATATAGCAACAGAATCCTAACCTATCTATGCCGTATCAGTAAGATCTCTCCGTACAGACGCAAGTTCCGACTCCCCATTCCTCTCCAGCTCAATTATTGTCGACATCGCCTTGGGAGACATTATAGTAATTATAGCAATAAGTTCAAATGTTTGTATAGCTTATGAGACTTAACTACGGGGCCTGAACTTACAAACTAATTATGAACTAGCTAATACTAAAGACGGCACAAATATCCATGCCCGATGAGGCATTCGAGCCACCGACCATAGTGGCCGTGCAGAACGTGGCTGGCGCGCCGCAAACCGCTCGGCCACTGTGGCCGGCGTTACTACTACTCGTCCTGTCGGAATAATAGGGATCCTTTTCAGATTTTCAAGTATCAGGCTGTCTTGTATTCTACCAGGAAAGTCGTCGAAGGAACGAACAGACATACGAAAATATGTACAAAACTTCGTCGTTGCCCAAATCGGAATACCGCGTTGACGCTCGTTTCATACATCTTTGCTCCACCATGGTATGCATGCAATACCCTCTTCTTTTACAGGGTGGCCCATTCATAGTGACCGGGCTAAATATCTCACGAAATAAGCATCAAACGAAAAACTACAAAGAATAAAACTTTTCTAGCTTGAAGGGGGAAAACAGATGGTGTTATGGTTGGCGATGAAATAGGTCAGATTAAATCAAATGCATTTTTTTAAAAAATAGGTACCCCCATTTTTATTATATATTCGTCTAGTACGTAAATAAATATGAGTGTTTTATTTGAAACACTTTCGTCGCTTTGTGATAGATGGCGCTGTAAGAGTCATAAAGGTATAAGTACGTGGTTTCGCGTAACATTTTGCCAGTGCTGACGGTACTTGCTTCGTGATACATTACTCGTGTTAAAATGGACCTTTTACTAATTGCAGAAAAGATCGATATGGTATTTATGTACGGCTATTGTAATCAAAAAGTCCAACGGGCTTGTGCTATGTATGTTGATAGTTATCCTGGAAGATATCATTCAAGTGTCCGGACCTGTCATCGGATAGTTACGTTATTTAAAGAGACAGGAAGTCTTCAGCCACAACCTGCCACGACAAATGATGATGCCCAAGTAAGTGTTTTAGCTGCAGCTGCGGCTAATCCGCACATCAGTAGGAGACAAACTGAGCGGGAATCGGAAATCTCAAAAACGTCTGTGTTCAGAATTCTACATCAACATAAACTTCACCCGTACCATATTTCTATGTACCGGGATTTGCATGGCGAAGACTTCGAACGTCGTTTATGGTTTTGCCACTGGGCACAAAATAAATTACGGGACGATAACAGATTTTTTTACGCGTTCTGTTTAGTGACGAAGCGTCATTGACAAATAGAGGTAAACCGACATAATATTCACGGAAAATCCATGATGGCTGCGACAAGTGGAACATCAGCGACCTTGACATTATGGGAGGAAGGATAATGGGCCTCTATTTTATCGATGGCAATCTAAATGGTGCAATGTATGTTGATTTCTTACGTAATGTTGTACCGATTTTACTAAAAGATGTTTCACTGCTTGACAGAATGGCGATGTAGTTTCAACATGATGGATGTCCGGCACATGGCTCGCGTAAAGTTGAAGCGGTATTAAATCGAATATTTAATACCACGTGTATTGGTCGTAGAAGCACCATACCATGGCCTGCGCGTTCACCGGATCTTAAATCCCCGGATTTCTTTCTGTGGGGAAAATTGAAGGATATTTGTTATCGTGATTCACCGACAATGCCTGAAAACATGCGTCAGCGCACTGTCAATGCATGTGGGAACATTACTGAAGGCGAAATACTCGTTGTTCAGAGGGATTTCGTTACGCGTATTGCCAAATGCGTTGAAGGACATCAATTTGAGAATTTATTGAAGTCACTGGGTAATTACAGGTAATCAAGCAGTATCAGCATGCGTTCTCATGTTGTTATGGTCTTCAGTCCGGAGACTGGTTTGATGCAGCTCTCCACCCTACTCTATCCTGAACAAGCCTTTTCATTTCCTCATAAGAACGGCTACCCACATCCACTTGAATCTGCTTACTATACGCGTCTCTTGGTCTCCCTCTGCGATTTTTACCCCACACACTTCCCTCCAATGCTAAATTTACGATTCCTCGATGTCTAAGAATGTGTCCTACCAAGTGTGAGATTACCGCCCGATAGAAATACTGGTAATTAATAGCATTTGATAATTAAACAGTATGAAGTTCACTGCAAACATTGACCATGCCAATGCACTAAATGTTACACAATTTTAATCTTATTAATTATGGTAGCAATGTATGTACACAGTTGGGTGACAACATTTATAGTTAGTCCATAGGTAGAAATTCTCCACGTTGAGATTTGCTGTGTGCTTGTAGCTGACGGGAGGCCAGCGAGCAGGCCGATGTTGGTGGCTTGTTCCAACTTAGGATTTTACAGTTCGTTTCCGGTGAGGGGGGGAGGTACAATGGCGAGTGCCAGGCACAGTGCAGTGCACAAATATTGTAATACTACTGGCATTTGAAGTAATACGATGCAGTTAGGAACCTTTAAGGCCCTCATTACAAAATAGCCTGTTGATAAATAAACAATACATTAGCAGATATAGTCACATCTAACGTAATATGTTTAATTGACAATGAAAAGTAATAAATTACCAACGAAGACAAGACAGTTACACAACTAGCATGGCAATGTTTGTTTATAAAAACAATATATTAACTATTTTTCATTTTATTTTCAATCAATCTTTTGTATTTTACCTTGAAATATTCAGTTAAATCAGTTATCTGTGATATAAGAAATTGCACGATTATGATAAACAGTACAAAGATGTTTATACTAATATAAAAACGTAAGAAAATATTTGTTTAATGTGTAGTGTAATTATTTTGATTTTAAGTAAAGTTTTAGAAATGTATTGGCTGAGCGCTGTACGTTGGCAAATCGGTTAGAACAGTTCACATGGGGAAGTTGATGACGTAGGGGAAAAAACCCCGGCAGTTGAGCTTTTGGCGCGCGTGCGCGCGCGAGGGCAGGAAGTGAGGACTCCAGAGCACGTGGTGTGGCTGGCCAGGCGACGTCGCTCTGCATTCGGTCGGCATGTGGATCTCGAGGTGGTGACTTGAGATTTGTGTGTGGCAATCGCCACGTGTGGTTGCTCGTCGTAGACTGCACCAAGTTAAATCGAGTGCTAATGTGTGTTTGTGAATATTTAGCCGGTGGAACAAGGTGTGCATCGCATTGAATTAAAGTAACTGTGATTTGTTAATGTAACACGTGTCGTCGCATAGGCATGAACATAAACGGTGTTTGAGACAGCCACGTGATGTGAAAACAATTCGCGACAAATATTCATTTTGTCTGGGGGCTCACGAGCTATAACTTCATTTGGTAAATTTACCGACGTACAGACGCGACAGCCACAGGGATCAAATATTGTGAAATAAACAACATAAAGTGAACTTTCACGTGTTTTCAAAAATAGTAGTTAGTACACCCTTTTCTCTCATGAACTTGATTTTCTTATGAATTTGTTTCGTTAATCATATGCAGGGAAGGAAAGCTGCGAATGTGTGATATCATCCCCTAGAAAACGAGTCAGTCGCAATCACAGTTCCAGTGTTTTTGCATGTTTAGGAAATTGGTTCGCAGCTGGTGGTTGTGAGTTTCAAAAATTAAACTTTCTCTAATTTTAAACTCTCACCCCGACCTTCACCCTCGCACAAGCGATCCCTTCTTTTAGTCAGGGTATGCCAAAAATTCCTTTTCTCACCAATTCTGTTCAGTACCTCTTCATTAGTTATGCGATCTACCCACCTAATCTTCAGCATTCTCCTGTTGCACCACATTTGAAAAGCCTCTATTCTCTTCCTGTCCGCACTGCTTATCGTCCACGTTTCAATCCCGTACAAGGCAACACTCCACACAAATGCCTTTAGAAAAAGCTTCCTTACACTTAAATTAATATTCGATGTTAGCAAATTTCTCTTTTTCAAAAATACTTTTCTTCCTATTGCCATTCTGCATTTTATTTCCTCTGTACTGCGACCATCGCATGTTATTTTGCTACCCAAGTAACAAAACTCATCTACCACCTTCATTGTTTCGTTACCTAACCTAATTCCTTCAGCATCGCCTGATTTTCTAAGACCGCATTCCATTATTTTTGTTTTGCTCTTGTTAATGTTCATTTTATACGCTCTCTTCAACACACTGTCCATTCCATTCAATTGCTCTTCCAGGTCCTTTGCTGTCTCTGACAGAATTACAATGTCATCATCAAAACGCAATGTTTTTATTTCTTCCTCCTGAACTTTAATCCCTATTCCAAATTTCTCCTTGCTTTCCTTCACCGCCTGCTCGATGTACAGATTGAATAACATCGGAGAAAGGCTACAACCCTGTCTTACTCCCTTCCCAACTGATGCTTCCATTTCATCCCCTTCGAGTCTAATAACTGCGGTCTGGCTTTTGTACAAGCTGTAAATAACTCTTCTTTCCCTGTATTTTACCCCTGCTGACTTCAAAAATTGAAAGAGTGTATTCCAGTCAACATTGTCAAACGCTTTCTCCAAATCTACAAAAGCTAAAAATGTAGGTTTGCCTTTCCTTAATCTATCTTCTAAGATAAGACGTAAAGTGAGTACTGCCTCCCGGGTTCCTACGTTCCTCCTGAACCCAAACTGATCTTCCCCGAGGTCAGCTTCTACCAGGTTTTCCATTCTCCTGTAGATAATTCGTGTTAAAATTTTGCAACCATGACTTATCAAACTGATGGTTCTGTAATTTTCACATCTGTCTGCACCTGATTTCTTTGGAATGGGGATTATTACATTTTTCTTAAAGTCTGAGGGTATTTCGCCTGTCTCATACATCCTACACACCAGTTCAAATAGTTTTGTCAGGGCTGGCTCTCCCAGAGATAATGTATGATAATTTCACAAAAATACATGTATCACATTGGAACAACCGAAATAAAGTTCAAACGTACCTATATGCTGTGTTTTAATTTAAAAAACCTACCTGTTACCCACTGTTCGTCTAAAATTGTGAGCAATATGTTTGTGAATGTTACAGCGCCATGTATCACAAACCGACAAAAGTGTTCCAAATAAAGCATTCATATTTATTTACGTACTAGACGAATATTTAATAAAAATGGGGGTACCTACTTTAAAAAATACAGTTGTCATCCGTCTGACCTATTTCTGCACTATCTAGCGTGCCAACCATAGCGCCATCTGTTTTTCCGCTTCAAGCTAGACAAGTTTTGTTCTTTGAAGTTTTTTCGTTTGATGCTTATTTCGTGAGAAATTTGACCCGGTGACTATCAGTGGACCACCCTGTATATCAGAGGGCCTGAAATAACTTTCAGTTGTAGCGAGATCATATGTATCCATGCGATCAAACAAGTCGATGTGCTAGAGTACAGATTTCAGAGCGCAGTGCACGGAAGTCTACGCTCGCTCGACTGTAGAAAACCGCGCGCATCCGCCTGTCTCTGTAGACCACTGACGCGGGGCCGCTAACGGCGTGCGGAACGCGGACTGTTTTAGCAAGGATGGGGCCCCTCCACGCCCACACCGTCGTGACCACCACAAAAGTTCTACTGTCACCTCCGTAATTTGGTTAGTTTGTTAAGGTGGATCACGGGATGTGGGAACCGCGATGTTATCCGTACGTGTGGGCACGATCACCCATTAATACGGTGCATCTGGAGATAGAATTGGTCGAAAGGTATACGAAGGGTAAAGGTATGCAAGGGCAGAGGAAAAAAAAGTGCCAAGGCAAGAGCCAAGGGAAAGAAACCTCTGCGACAGTGGGGTAGGTTTTAAGGGCAGTAGCGGTATGCTATCTGCGGCAGATCATGCAAGGTTTGGTAACGTTAGTAAAGGGTATATCCCGGTACCGTTAACTTTGCTAGGTTTATCATAAAGAATCAGTCCGGTTAACGCGAGGTTCTGCTGCAGCTAAGTTCCTGTGAAGACTCCTGAGTCGGCTGCGGCAGAATACCTGTGAACATCGGCTGCGGCAGAATACCTGTGAACATAGCCAAGTTTGTCATGATAGTTAGACAGTTCGGTCATAGAAGAGGCTAATTATGTGGGACTGAATAGGTTTGTTTGTGCGTTGAATATGGTTTCCCTGCCTTGCCTGTTGGTCGGCTGTGAGCTCAGCTGGCATTGCCAGTCAGTTTGCTGTTCTGCAGGGGTTTGCCATATTCATCGTGTTTGCGAGTTGGTGGTCCCTATGACCGTAGGTGGTTGGTCTCTGAGGGGAAGTGTTTTGGGTACGCGGACTATACGCGTAAGTGTGTAGCGGGGGCCTAAGGTGTCGTCCTACGGATGGGCGGCCTTTCCCGCCGGAATTCGACTACTTCCTCGGGCATAGGTAAGTGCGTTGTCCATAGTGTAAGTTAGTTTCAGTTATTTGTAAATCTAAGGACTGATCACCGTAGCAGTTTGGTCGAATAGGTTTAGAAACAGAGCCGGCCCTAGCTTGCGTGGTACTTGTGCAGAACTTCCGCGCTGGGCTCTCCCGCATCCTCCCCTCCCCGCCCTCTCAAATGTTCAAATGTTTGTATAGTCTATGGGACTTAACTACGGCGTCGTCCCTAAACTTACAAACTACTTATGAACTAACTAAGACTAAGGACGGCACAAATATCCATGCCCGAGGGGGGATTCGAACCCCCGACCGTAGTGGCCGTGCAGACCGTGACTGAAGCGCCTCAGTCCCCTCGGCCACCGCGGCCGGCTCCGCCCTCTCCAGCAGTGGTTATACACCGTCGTCACGTTTAAAAGAATTTTGAGTTTCGTCATTGGTATAGTACCAATATATCAAAAGACATACTACAGCAGATCTACTGTTATGATAGTAAAATATAAATATCAACAATGAAAAATGTTAATTAAAAAATAGTATTATTATTGTTGTCTGCTGAAAGCAATACTTCTGCTTAGTGAAAGTTGCTAATAGATAGTAAAAATTGAAGAGACCTAAGTGGGAGTTGTTACTAAAATAATTGAAACTTGTTTGTGTCGCTCAGGTTGCCAGTCTATAAGTACTTTACTTGAATCAAAATTATCTGTGTAAAGAAAGTAAAGTTGCCCTGTGGGCTATTTAGCCTCACAGTAAAACATGAATGACTGTTCAATCGAAGTTGCTAGGCCTCAAGGTAAGTCACTGTAATGGTTAAGTAACAATGGTTTATAAAAGTTCTAAAAACTTTGCTGTAATTATACGAGCTCGTTTAGCACTAGTAAAAAAAACCTGTTTACGCATCTGACTCATCTTTTTAATAATATTTATAAACAAATTCCAACGCACTATATAACGCGATTGTTTCTTATGCGTGTATAGATTGAAACTAAATTTTTTTTGCTCCTTTTTCCACAGCACAACTGTCTGATTAAACCCTTGTGTAAGCACACTATCGAAACCTATCTGGATAGCAAACCTACGTAATAAAACCATTTCTGATTTGTACCTAAGTTCATAAAGAAAATGTATCATCACCCTTTGTGATATGATTACCAAACAAATTCACAAACGACCGTTGAACGAAAATATGTAAATGCTTTACTTGACAGTTAACATAAACCTTTGTTATACCACAGCTGCACATCTGCTCTGAAAATCACTGCAAAAGAATACTAGCTACATGATTCGTTTTGTACAATACGAATCCTCAACCAACTACTTATAGTACAATCCATGTTCATAATGATTTAAAAAAGGTGAATAAATTACTGGGGCTGTTTTCTGGGAAAATGATCAAGTCGACAATCTAGGTAAGTTTCAAAGATTTATGTAATTGAGGTGTTGTGTCACAAGACATGAAGTTAAGTACAATGGAATTTACAATCCACTCTTCATCTTATTACGAAACTGTCCATTAACAAGTTGCCAAAAAAAAAAAAAAAAAAAAAAAAAAAAAAAAAAAAAAAAAGTTACAAGAAAGCCAATCCGCATTTCGCTTCTCCTTTCAAAATTACAAGATGTCACGCCACCGCTGCGTCCACCTAATCCTCGATGGGTGAAGTTGCCGTTACATTCCATTTTATGCTTAATCATTTAATAATTGTTCCAATGATTTTACGGTATGGGATGCGGACAATTACTAGGTTGATCCATAACAGTAAACTTTGTTAACTTCCTTTATTATGGAACGACAAATGTTAAAAACTCTTCCTTTTAAATACACTGATTAAATAACTGCGTGCCACTACGATGAATGTCTACAAGTCCACACTGAAAGATTTCAGTATGCAACTGCAACCCATATGCGATACGACGGAATGGCAAAAACTTTAGCCACCACTAAACGCAGGTTACGAACTCACTGCCGGCATGCTACCGCCTCACTCTGCGGTCGGCGGGAGACTGCCGCACACCGGCCAAAAAACAAAGAACATTCCAACCTAAGCATGCTTGCCAGCAGCTCTCGCTGCACACCACCGATAACTATCGTTCGACCAAAACGTACTAAAGAGGTTACTAACCTAAAACCCTGTATCCTCAGAAAGAGAACAACATTATTTCTTTGGGAGTGTCTCGTAGCTCGTTAACAATTTCTTTTATTTAATTGTTTGATGGTCAAACATGGATTATACTGATTGGATTACAACAGCATGAAATTTTAGTTAGCTTTCCTCTAGTCTTCTTCCATCATAAAACTAACAAAAATTATTTCCACTCCATAATGCTTGTTTAACTACCATGACAGCTTCCTAGATCCTTTCCTCTGTCCGAAGCACTTCAACTCTGTCGCAACACACCACTGCTCAAACGCGAGCCCCTCCGAGCCAAAGATAACCCTCGCGGAGCCAGAGATATTGCGTCAGAGATATACAAAACGATACAGTCACTCTTTAACAAATAATACAATCCCTTGAGACAACATTGTCTCATTATACGAAAGGTATTAAACATAAGGAGAGGCATTGAATTAAAATTTGTGCTGTGGCTAGGATTTGAACCTGGGACCTCCTACTTACTAGATACGCGATTTGGACCACTCAGCTAACACAGCATTGCAGCCAATGCGACTACACGGACTGTCTTAAAGCAAGTCTCCCTCCACACCACATATTCCCTGTGAAATGTGTATC
Source organism: Locusta migratoria (assembly GCA_026315105.1). Taxonomy (NCBI): domain Eukaryota; kingdom Metazoa; phylum Arthropoda; class Insecta; order Orthoptera; family Acrididae; genus Locusta; species Locusta migratoria. Next base: position 240,884,449 of record CM048749.1, on the reverse strand, counting down.
GAATTGCCAGGGCTCTCCTATATTGGAATGGCACCCCAGCAGAGAACGCGAATAGGAACAATGCCGCCTTGTTCATCTGGCCGAGGTGATATAAATATCAAGAAATAATACAATTCTTTGAGGCAACATTGTCTCTTTATACCTAGTAAGCAGGAGGTCTCCGGTTCGAATCCCGGCCACAGCACAAATTTTAATTCGATGCCTCTCCTTATTTTTAATACATTTGATAGCAAAATAACTATCCAGAGAAGGAATGTTAATAAGTATGGCAAGTACTAAAAGGTTAATAATAAAAATAACTTAGCTATACGGAATACTTTCAATTTAATAATGTTCTAAATCTAAAAATGTTCAGAAAAGTTGTTCAAGATATACACTTACATGTTTTCAGCACCTGACATTCTCTGTATATATAAGAAATTAATTTAGTTGTAGATCATAAAAACTAAGACTTTTATTCGTTAAACAATTGCCACAAAACATCTTTTCCTAGACTTTTGACGAGCAAATTCATCAATATTATTTCAAAACTCCACGTTGTGTTCCACTAACAACATGGCAAGAGAAGACAGGCGTTTTTGCGAGATGTTGCTTCTGAAATAATTCTTGGTAAGCTTTAAATGCGAATAGCTCCTTTCATCAGAGGCGACAGTCACTGGAAAGGTTAGCAAAATACTGTAGGCAATATAAATTCTGGGAAACGGATTTCCATTGTTTTCAACTGTTTCAGTATTGAAATAGGCGTTTTCACATACCCAAGCACTATTTCTTTACGGTCGGGGGTTCGAATCCCCCCTCGGGCATGGATATTTGTGCCGTCCTTAGTATAAGGTAGTTGATAAGTAGTTTGTAAGTTTAGGGACTGATGACCCCGTAGTTAAGTCCCATAAGCTTGACAAACATTTTTTTTAACTATTTCTTTGAATACTTCAATTTCTGGCAAAAGGTTGATTGCAACAATCCTTGGTATGAATAAAACGGAGTATCTACTTCATACTCTGAATTGCAGAGAACATACTGAGGTTCGCATGAATAAAGGGAGATGGAGAATATAATTCAGCCGAGTACGTTCAGCCGCGGCGGATTAGCCGCGCGTACTGGAGCGCCGTTCTGGAGTGAGCTCCCTAGCGAACTTCGTGCTGAGTTAACTTCTATTAAGGTTACGTTTTAGTGTGGTTTACAATAAAAAATGACAAAATTTATGTTGCTTAGAAGACAAAAACAAGTTTCTTTATACGTAGTCTTTAAGAAATACGAGAGGGTCTAAAAAGTTAATGCAATTAAAAACATTTTGTGGACGATTAGCTTCCTTCAGAAAAATTGTGAGTGTGACACTTCAAACATTTTATACACTGAAGAGAGTGATGTTAGAGGAATTTTTCATTACCGACATTGAAATGAAACACAAGTGGATTCAGCTGCGTGTTTTACCCATTTGTGTGAAGTGTATATTTACAGTTGTAAACAGCTACATAGTAAAATAATATAGTGTTTTCAAATAGGGTCTATTAGTAAGGCCTTATGGTGTTAGTTCCAAATGAAGTGCATCCCAGGACTTCACAGTTTCTGCCACAAAATAAATGTTGCTGCAATATCAGGTTGGCCTACTGAAGTATTATTTCTATCCAAACCGGTTGGCCTATTTTACATACCTAGCAGCCTGTTTCTTGTAACAAAATCGCATTGAACAGAACATTGGGTGTCATATTTAACAAGTATCTCTTGTTAGAAAGCTTCGACAGCATTCCACGTTGAAACAGATGAATATGTGATGCATACTTAAAATTTCGTTCGCAAATTGTGCTAACCCAACTTCAATAACAAATAAGTTTCTCGCGTGACGAACATTTTGTAACATCGTCAGAAGAGTACATTTTCGTAAAAAGTGCACATTTAGTCTTAATAATATGCTCTTTCACAACAAATTAATATCTAAACATAGTACAGTTCTTCCTGAACACGTAGATGCCTATTCCACATTTTTACATTAAATAATGTGCCTGATTGGGCTAGTTTAAAGAAATACACGATTGAACATCTGTTATGTGCTGGACATGACACATGGAGAACTTACTCAAGAAGGAGTGGAGCTAGCAAGAATGAACTTCCTGCTGAGAGCAAATTTCCTTGAGAGGAAAAAGCTTGTGCCCATGCACGGCTTGTGCACGGCTTCAGGAAGCATCTATCGTGAGAAATCCATTTTGCACTTTTCTCTCATGGCGTCTTACGTGCTATGGATGAAGGGCAGCAGCCAGACGGCATACTTCTCGATTTTCGAAAGGCATTTGGCACGGTACCGCACTACAGACTGCTAACAATGGTACGAACATATGGAATAGATACCCAAATATGTGAGTGGCTCGGAGACTACTTATGTAACAGAACCCAGTACATTTTCCTCGACGGCGAGTGTTCATCAGAGACTAGGCTATCGTCAGGGGTGTCCCAGGAAAGTGTGATAGGACAGCTATTATTTTCTATCTATATAAATGATCTGATGGACAGAGTGAGTTGCAGACTGCGGCTGTTTGCTGACGCTGCTGTGCTGTACAGGAAAGTGACGTCATCGAATGACTGTAGTCGGAAGCAGGATGAATTGGACCAAATATCTAGGTGGTGTGAGAGATGGCAACTAGCGCTAAATATGGAGAACTGTAAGGTGATGTAGATGAGTAGGAGAAACAACCCCGTTAATGTTCGAATACAGCATTAGTAGTGTGCTGCTTGACAGAGTCGCATTAGTTAAATATGTAGGCGCAACGCTGCAAAGCGATGTGAAATGGAACGAGCATTTAAAGACAGTCGTGGGGAAATATAGTGGTCGACTTTGGTTTCCTGGGAGAGTTTTAGGAGGTGCGATTCGTGCGTAAAGGAGAACACATATAAAATGCTTGTGCGGCCCCGTCTTTGAATAGAATATTGCTCAAGTGTTTGGGATCCCCACCAGATCGGTTTAAAGGAGAACATAAAAGCAGTTCAGAGGCTGGCGGCTAGGTTTGTAACTGGCAGATTCGATCAATCCGCGAGTGTTGCTGAAATTCTTAGGGAACTCAACTGGAACTCGCTGGAGGGAAGCGACGTTCTTTTCGAGAAACACTGTTGAAGGAATTTAGAGGGCTTGAATTTGAGGCAGACTTCTGAACGATTCTACTGCCGGCAACCTACATTTCGCGTAAAGATCACAAAGATAAGATCAGAGAAATTAGGGCTCGTACTGATGTATACAACCATCCTTTTCCCTCGTTCTAGGACTGATGATCTAGCTGTTTGGTCCCCTCCTCACATCAACCAACTACTCATCCCTCGGTCTATATGGGTAGAAACAGGATAGCAAGTAACGAGTAGTGGTACTCGGTACGTTTAGATGGATTTCGGAGTATGTATGTAGATGTAACAGCCGCATAATTTGCATCAAGGGGAGTGACTTTTTTTCTTTCGTTGTACAAAAAAAAAAAAAAAAAAAAAAAAAAAGAGAGAGAGAGAGAGAGAGAGAGAGAGAGAGAGAGAGAGAGAAGAGAGAGAGAGAGAACATTCAAACACTTCAGTAAAATATGGCCTATATATGTATGCTTCCTTTTCCATCCATAAAAGATGTGAAAAAGATGGTAACATTTGAGATTATATGTTTTTTTATCGTTTAATGCCTCACATGAATGTAATATACTCATTGTTGCGTACGTAATTGTCAACTAAAATGTAATGAATGAATGTGCAGGAATTAAATATAGTAACAGCACTAAAATTTATAATTTAGACATCAGACAATTGTTATGGACAATTTTGAAAAAATGTTCAAATATTTGTAATTGCCGGCCGCGGTGGCCGAGGGGACTGAGGCGCTCCAGTCACGGTCTGCACGGCCACTACGGTCGGGGGTTCGAATCCCCCTTGTGCCGTCCTTAGTGTTAGCTAGTTTATAAGTAGTTTGTAAGTTTAGGGACTGATGACTCCGTAGTTAAGTCCCATAAGCTATACAAACGTTTGAACATTTATTTTGTAATTCTATCGGACCAAACTGCGTGGTCATCAGTCCGTAGCTTACAAACTACTTAAACCTAGGTAAACTAACCTAAGGACAAACACACATACACCCATGCCCCAGGGAGGACTCGAACCTCCACGGCGAGCAACCGCGCGCTCCGCAGCGAGACGATTTGGACCGCTCGGCTACTCCACCGCGGCGACGATTTTGAATATTGTGCAAACGTTACAATAGTTAATTAATATATCATTCTGTTTGCAGAGTCCCATATCGAACTGTTAGGTCCTAATAAAAAATAAGTAACTACATTTCCATTATATCGTTGCTAATAGGAATAAATTAGTTACAGTTACTTTATGGGAACAATAACGCCTTTAGCAACTGTTACCATTGAAAAGTAACTATTACTAGTAACGGCGATAAAAGTAACGCGTTACTCTCCAACCCTGCGTATGAGTAATAAGACATTAATCATTCACTATTCGAGAACGAATGTACTTAACGACTTGTAAATTTCAAACATTTGCGAAATTTATCAAAGCCGACTACTCCTACAAAATGATTAAATGTAAAAAGTTTACTGTTTACTACGTTTCTACAGTTTGTGCACTAAAAATACCGAATGAGGCGTGTCGTTACAACAGTGGCGGCGCTAGGCGTCGGCGACGTCGGCCACCGCCGACGGCCTCGCGCCTGTGCGGGCCTCGCAAAACATTGTCAAAATTTTAGTTTTTTTGGTTCGTTTTTATTATTATTTTATTTGATATTTAACGGCGCTTTGCAACTGCTAGGTTATGTAGCGACGACCTACATGTAACTTACACCAGCTTAACCAATGGACGAACACAACATCCGTACCCAAGGGTGGGACTCGACCCCCGACGAGAGCGACCTCACGCACCGCGGTATGACGCTTTAGTGCGCTCGGCCATTCCCGGCCGGCAGCTATTTAGTTGTCCGTATTTATTTCCGTATGAGAGCAGCAATGATACAATTTTTTGTTAAATACTTACAAAACAATTTCGTCAGTACATTTTAGAAAACGATTTGGAAGAAGTATATCCAAATGTTTATATAACAATCAGAATCATACTGATTTCCAGTCAGTACAGCTTCGGCCAAGAGAAGCTTCACAAAGTTAAAATTGATTAAGACTAACTTGAAAAGCACAATGAGCCAAGTAAAACTATCTGCCTTGTCAGTACTATCAACTGAAGCCGAAATAGCGGCTAGTATTAAGATGTGATCTTAAAAAATTCAGTGAGACGAAAAGTTGGAAAGTTTCTCTAATTTGTGTTTGTTTATTGTAATATTTGTCATTGCAATAATACTCGTATATTATACTAATAGAACTTTAGTATAATGATTATTGATGTATAATTCATCTCATTTGACATTTTCTTCATTAATGAAAAAATGAAAGGGGTCCCGCAAAGACGAGTTCGCCGACGCCCAGTTTTCGTTCTAGCGCCGCCACTGCATTACAATGTATTACTTAATTACTACAAAGTGTATTCGCGACACATTTTGCAGACAGTATCCACATACCGTAAACCATTGAATGTGTATTTATAATAACAGCATGCTACGAAACAATGAGAGGCATGAAAATCATCCATCACACAAGTTGTTTTAATTTCTTTCGCCTTTACTGATAAATCCATTTTCCTTAAATCTCATTAAACAGCGTCTACCCAGAAAGTTGTGTTGAACCGGCATAATATAAAACTTCGATTCTCCTACTTGAAAATCGGCACATTTAGCCTATTTAGCCTTTCTGAGCACTGGGACAACGAGTGCAAAATCATGACAAACCTGATTAATCCGGATGTATGACCGCCGTAGTTTAGATATATTTGGTTATGAACAAAACAACTGCACGCCTAGTGCCATTATAACGACCATTTTAAGAAAATAACTAATTTTTCGACTCAATTAGAGTAGGGTTACCACATTTTAGAATGCAAAAATGAGGATACTTTCTATATTTTGAGATGCAAAAATGTTGACACTCTCCATATTTTACGATGAAAAATAAAGATACTTTCCATATTTTAGGATGAAAAATGACGATATTTCTATATTTTAAATTTATTACAAGAGTAACAAAGAAGAATATTATTACTTACACGAAACATATCTACATCAGAACAAGATATTTTGGTCATATGTTAAATATATTAGGGGCAAAACACAAACAATACCCTCACTACGCGATAGTAATGGCGATCCTACCGATGGTATCGCGACAAAAGCAGAGTTACTAAACATAGTTTTTAGAAACTCATTGACCAAACAAGACGAAACCAATATTCCAGATTTCGAATTACAAACAGAGGCCAGAATGAGTAACGTTGAAGTAGATATCATCGGAGTAGTGCAGCAACTAAAATCACTTAACAAGAACAAGTCTTCTGGTCCGGACTGTATACCCATTAGATTTCTATCTGAATATGCTGAAGCGATAGCTCCTTACATAACAGCCATAGCCGGCCGCGGTGGCCGAAGAGACTGAGGCACTCCAGTCACGGTCTGCACGGCCACTACGGTCGGGGGTTCGAATCCCCCCTCGGGCATGGATATATGTGCCGTCCTTAGTACTAGCTACTTAATAAGTAGTTTGTAAGTTTAGGGACTGATGACCCCATAGTTGAGTCCCATAAGCTTAACAAACATTTGAACATTTAACAGCCATATACAACCGCTCTCTCATAGAAGGATCTGTACCAAAAGATTGGAAAGGTCCACATGTCACACCTATATTCAAGAAAGGCAGTAGGAGTAACCCACTAAACTACTATTTCATTGACGTCAATTTGCAGCAGGGTTTTGGAACTTATCCTGCATTCAAATATTATGAATTATCTCGAACAGAACGATCTATTGACCCAAGGTCAACAAGGATTTAGAAAATATCGTTCATGCGAAACACAACTAGCTCTTTATTCACACGAAGTGATGGGTGCTATCGAAAAGGGTTCACAACTCGATTCCTATTTCTTGATTTCTAGAAGGCTTTTGACACCATACCTCACAAACGGCTTTTAATCAAATTGCGTGGTTATGGTATATCGCCCCAAATTTGCGATTGGATAGGGGATTTCCAGTCAGAGAGGACACAGTTCGTAGTAATCGATGGTAAGGCATCGACTAAAACAGAGGTGTTATCGGGCGTTCCATAGGGTAGTTTTATTGGTCCTCTGCTGTTCCTTATTTACATAAACGATTTAGGGGAAAATCTAAGTAGCTCTCTTAGGTTATTTGCAGATGACGTCATTTATCGTCTAGTAAACTCATCTGAAAATCAAAACCAACTACAGAACGATCTAAATGAGATATCACTATGGTGTAAAAATTAGCAATTGACTCTAAATAATGCGAAGTATGAAGTCGTCCACATGAGTACGAAAAGAAATTCGTTAAACTTTGTTTACAAGATAAATCAATGAAAGGTGAAGACCGTAAACTCTACAAAATATCGAGGAAACTACTATTACTTCAGACTTAAACTGGAAAGAACACGTAGATAATGTTGTAGGAAAGGCGAACCAGAGACTGCGTTCTATTGGCAGAACCCTTACAAGATGCAACAGAACTATTAAAGAGACTGCATACACTACCGCTTGTCCGTCCTTTTTTTGGAGTATTGCTGCCCAGTGTGGGTTCCTTATCAGGTGGGTTTGACGGAGGACATCCAAAGAGTTCAATGAAGGGCAGCTCGTTCTGTGTTCTCACGATACCGAGGAGACAGCGTCACTGAAATGATACAGGATCTGGGGTGGGAATCATTACAACAACGGCGCTTATCGCTGCGGCGTGGGCTACTTACGAAACTCCAATCGCCAACATTCTCCTCCGAATGCGAAAATATGTTGTTGACTCCCACCTAGAAATGATCATCAGAATAAAATACGAGAAATCAGAGCTCGAACGCGCACTTTTCGAGAGTGGAATGGGAGATGAATAGTGTAAAGGTGGTTCGATAAACCCTCTGCCAGGCACTTAAATGTGATTTGCAGAGTATCCCATGTAGATGTAGATGTACGTATTTTCTCTGTATCTTTTTAATTGTACCGAATCCTATTTTAAAAGTTGCTTCTCTTGAAACAATTCAAATGTATAAATTTGATTTTACATTTGCAGTCACTTTTACAGAGTCTCCTCCTGTCCAGTGGACTTACGACCCCTCTGATTAATCCACCTGGCTGCGGTGGAGTGGCCGAGTGTTCTAAGGCGCCTTGCTGCAGACTGCGCAGTTGCTCGCCTTCGGATGTTCGAGTACTCCCTCGGGCATGGGTGTTGGTATTGTTCTTAGCATAAGTAAATTAGGCAAGTACTTTGTAAGCCGGCGACTGATAACCAGCGTAGTTAAGTCCCTTAGATTTACAAATATTAGAACATATTTTTTCGTTCAGTCCCTTTAACCTTTCGACGCAAATTTAATGGGCTGACAGTGCAGAAAACCGTAACGTCCTAACCAGTTCACTAAACGGTCAACATTTATTTTCAGTTGCTTCAGATTTCCTATCGTATGTGGCTTCGATATTTTTTTTTCTTCCAAATCTGAAAATTTGCCGAAACACGAATCATCAATTTCAATATTTTTACCAAACAGAAATTTTATACATTCTTCCGCGTAAGTGAAGAATACATCTTGAAATTCAAGCCTCTTAAAAGAAGGAAATTCATTTAATGGTTCCGTCCACATCATAACGTATACCTCCTATTCATTACGTTCACATATTCCGATACGCAGGCCGAAACATCGATTGTGAGCAACATAAATCGATTTTTTACATTTCAAACTAATTTTTGAAGCATAACAGATCGAACTATTACAAGCAAATAACAAATTATATAATTCAAAACCGGAAAGAAAATGTATGTTCATTGGTGACGATACGAGATGGAAAAAAAAATCAAAATATCATTTCCCATAACTACAGAATGCGGAAATTAGCAGAAATATTTAAAAAAAAAATTTTTTTTTTAAAGTCAGACGCCAGATTAAAGGTTGAAAGTGCGGACGTCTGGTAATTAAAATTACAACCAAGTTGAATATGAAATTACTGGCTTTAACCGTCAGAGCCCACCTCCTGATTATGAAACGGATGCACAAAGTTAGGGTGTCCATTCGTCCCGTTTTTTCCGTAATGTCCCGCTGTCCCGAAAGTTTTTAAGGGGACGCTGAAATGTCCGGTTTTTTATGGTTGCGCTTGTATAAAGTATTTTATAATATGAGATGTTTAGTACCCAATTAATTGCGCTAATAAATACCCTAAGAAGCGCTGACTGTACCACTTGTTATCAAATTTGGTTTAGTTTCTGTTCTGGATATTACCAATTGTCTGTTAACTAATTGTAAACAAAATCTACCAGCATTTCCACATATTTACAGTAAGGGTGGAATCTCTCAAATCATTCTGTGAGTTTACTAAACTACATACAAAACTGTAGGCTGCTCGCTCACAGCAAGACAAGATGCGCTTACTGTCAAAAGACACTTTAATTGTGTATCATGTGCTGAATTTCATGAGACAATGTCAAAAGAAAACGCACTTCTCGATAAAATACATAAAAGTGAAAAGTATGATGACAGTGCAGCAGAAGAAATGTAAACATTGATTTGGGAACATTTGAGTGTACGATGTAAAGGAAAACTTCAGTGTCTATTAAATTTTCTCAGTATAAATTTTGCCCCCTTTGTTTCTTTAATTGTCCCAGGTTTTTTCCTGATATTTTTAAAATGTCCCCCTTTTTAATAAAAATGAAATGGAAACCCTACACTAAGTCAACCCCAAACTGTGGTAAAACTTTGTCAAATGTTATAATGTCTGGATTAGAAATACTGCTTGTGGTATAATAATTATATTCCGTTCTTTCCTGCAGTAAGGCCATTGATGCAAGTTCTCTGAACAGTTCAGAAACGACGTTACATACCGCGACCATCTTCACAAGGGCGAAGTAGGAGGGCTCGTAATGGTATTATGTTACCAGATTTATTAAAAAAAAAAAAAAAAAAAAAAAAGAACAGCTGTCCAGTGAAACCAAAGACACTATTATGGGTGAGCCATGTTCTGATGGGAAAAAGAGCTTTGAAAACAATCAACGATTTGTATAAGTGTTTAATTTCTCTGAGTGGTCATACGAATACAGAAATCTAAATAAACCAAGCCCCTACCACGCCGTAGCGGAGAAGCGAGGCAACTGTCCCCGAATTGAAGCAGCTAACCGCCGCCATTTGCAGGGAAGAATCCTAATACTAGGGTTGTGATTTCAACTGTATGAGACGCGACAGCAGCAAAATGAAGCACAAAATAAACGCATATTTGTTTAAAAAAATTACTGAGTACTGCAGTTTGTTAAAAAAAGGGTTCTGATTTCAACTGTGTGAGCCGCAACAGCAGCAAAATGGAGCACAAAATAAACGCATGTTTGTTTAAAAAAAGTTACTGAGTACTGCTGTCTGTTTAAAAAGTATTCTTAAATGAATGAAGTTTTCCAGTTTGCGAAATACGTCTGCATAGAGCAACGAAGTATAAGAAGGTAAGGCTGTTTTCTGAGAAGGTGGAGCGATTTTGCATCGAGATATTTGCATAAGATGATTCCATGAAACTTGTAAAGTAGCAGAGAGTGTGATTATTATTTAATTCACTAATTTTCTGTAGGGTCCTCTCTACTTTTTGCCCACTGGTCTGTACGTTTTGCGCGCTTATTTTTGCATAGCATAGTTTTGTTTACATTTCTTTCCATATTGCATAAAAATTTTCTTTCAGCTTCCTCGAATTTGGGTATGAAAAATTCTAATAACCCATACAACTTTAAATAGATATTTCATACGCACATTAATTTTTAACAGAGATAGTACCTGTCAAACTGTCGGAGTATGCAACATTCGATCAAATATGTGGCCATTTACGAAGCACAATCACTACCTGTTAGTATCTAAAACCAATTATTCGACTTCTTCTGCATCACTCTCATATATGTGATTAAAAATCATAGTTCTAGAGAATCATTTGTAAGAGGAAACCTAAACAGAAACAAACGCTCACGATTTATTATTTATCCACGAAAATACTATACGTTATACAAGTAATGACTGATCTTTGAAATATAACACTGTTTCCGACTTCGTCTTTGCTACCATTCTTACTGTTACTATTAAAAACAACACACAAACGAACAATGTTTACGCACTGTTTCCCTGCAAATGGCGGGTTCTGTCATGTTCAGTGTGGGGACGTGACACTAACGCCAGCGAGCGGTCTAGTTTTTATTTAGCAAGTCTATGAAATAAACGACTTGTTATGTATCCGAAAGGGGAAGAGCAGAAGAGGCAGGCAATCACAGTTGACGCGTTATTCGGTACCGCGCGCACCATCTGACGGAGGAGACGGTCAACTGCAACGTTCACGGCGCCGCCGTAGGTGGCAGCACCACTCGGCAGAGGGTAGCGCGCTGTTACCCCCTGCAGGAAGAGTTGTGTGAAACCTTGTCATGATATTAACGTACGAAAAACGTCACCATCAGCTCTTTATTTCCCTTATCACTGTGAATTTGCGCTCTCTCCTAGTAATAAGTGTAGGCGAATGAAAGAGCACTAGCGTTTCTGTTCCACTTCAGATACTGCCCACCCTTGTGATGGTTCAAATATTGTTTCCATTCTTAAATAAACAAAAGGGGCTAAAACTAATTATCCTGCCAATGAAGATCAAGCACTAGTTCAGTCTAAAAACCTCTTCAACGGTTATTAGTTTTTTCACCCCGGGGAAAAAGCGTTATCCTTAACCCACGAGGTGCCGTCTCCCAGACGTGAATTTACGAACCCGCCCTTCAATTGTTAGTGTTGGCGAGATGCTGCATTGCCCTGCCTACGTAGTGTTACCAAATTTTCAAAATAAAAACCGGGGGGTATTACAGAGAATCTTTATTTGAACCCCAACAGGTTTTTTTTTTTTTTTTTTTTTTTTTTTTTTTTTTTTTTTTCCTTAAGTAATTCTTTGTTGAGAGTAAGTGATATCTTTGTAGTTGTAACTGATGATCAATAAATCCCTTACACATTGTACAGACATTCGATTTCTTTCATCAGTCCATTGTATTTTTAATAATGAAAATACCCTTTCCACAGCGGCATTGTGGGCAGGGATTGCGAAAAAGTACTGAACAATTTTTAAAAGTTCTTAATATTCATCTCTTGAACAATGAATCATGAACTCACACCATCTATAATTTTTCATGTACATACAATACTCTACAGAAGCGAAACTTGTAATTATGCCGTGTGCCGCGACGGTCGACACTCTTCTAGTTGGCAGCTTGTTTTTCTCTCTCCAGTTTTAGTCCGTCAAATCACACTTGACACCACAGAACAAAAGTTTGACATGGAGGGCAAAAATATCGGGGGATTTTTACTGTTTTGGATGTTTGCAACCGGGGGGCTGAAATAGAGCTTAAAAACCGGGTGAACCCCGGAAAAAAGCCGGATGATTTGGTAAACCTATTCCTACCCTAATTAAATCACCAAACCTACAATGTTTTGTGGTCTGTGGTATTATTGCCTACATTATATGTTGTGAACACGTGTCGCGTAGAGATGGGAAAAATGAAACATCTGACGGTTTGGAACAAGTGAAACCGTACAGTGTGAGGTTTCGAAACACTGTTTCGAAACCATGAAGCGTGTATTTTGCTTGTAATAGTATCGGCCTGTTTATTGTAACATCGTCAATGTGTAGTGTACAAGTATTGCTATAGAATCATATAGTTCGAGGCCAGCAACTGTCGGAGAAAAAAAAAAAAAAAAAAAAAAAAAAAAAAAAAAAAAAAAAAAAAAACTTTTATTCAGATGCCTTGGCAGTTGTACAGGGTGAATCTAAATTCGCGCACTCGGGCTTCGCAACGCGATTCCTCAAATGCTAAAAAATTTCAGAATTACACTACTACACCAGCAAAACTTCTAGGGTATGTGAGAGGTGTCTTGAGGAACAAAGTGAGCATAGAAACCCATGCCCGCAAACGTCATCCAATGACGCTACAGAGCGTCGAAGTTGATGGAGGGGATTTCTAGCGGCAGGAGCTGGTGCCTGGTGCCTTGGACTCTCCGTAGCGTCGCCGAATGGCGTTTCTGGACATGGGGTTTCATGCTCATTTTGTTTCTAAAGACGCCTAATACAGCTCTTACAAATTTGTTAGTGTAATTATGAAACACCTGACGTATGAAACACACAGCCATCTCAGTCTTTGACTTCCATTTACTGGAAATATGCGCAGGATGAAATTTTGTGGGAGACACTTTTCATTGTTGACAGGTAAGGAATCGCGCTGCGAAACCCGAGTGCGTGAATTTAGATTTACCCTGCATATTTTATTTACCACCCCGGCGGCTTCACGTGGTCATGTTGGCAACATAAAAAACACAGTAGAAAATCCATGCCAAGATGTTTATATTCTTAGAAGTCGGCATAGAAAGACTTGGTGTTTCGTACAGTCCATTACGTAAATCAATAATGCTGTTCGCCGGCCGCGGTGGCCGAGGTGACTGAGGCGCTCCAGTCACGGTCAGCACGGCCACTACGGTCGGGGGTTCGAATCCCCCCTCGGGCATGGATATTTGTGCCGTCCTAGTTCGTAAGTAGTTCATAAGTAGTTTGTAAGTTTAGGGACTGATGACCCCGTAGTTAAGTCCCATAAGCTTAACAAACATTTGAACATTTGAATAATGCTGTTCCTGCTCTGTGGTTGACAGGTTTTGTATGTTCCCTTGTCCGCTCAGTGAAATAATTGTTCTCGTCGACGAAGATTTCATGACAAAACATATGCATAGTTAAGCGATTGGCTAATGCCAATGTCACATGATTGCCAACATTATCAAGTGAGGCTTTTCCATTAGCTGGAGACTGACGTTTTTATGTCTAATGGGTGTGTGTGTGTTTGTCCGTAGGTTAGTTTACCTAGGTTTAAGTAGTTTGTAAGCTACGGACTGATGACCACGCAGTTTGGTCCGATAGATTTACAGACATTTTTTTTATGTCTAATATATTGATCAAAGTGAATATAATTAATATATTTAGCTTTCCTCTATTCTAGTGCCTAACCTACACATGATACTGAAAAGGCATATTATCACGTAACATTTATTGAGCAAACATACGTTGTAGCCGGCCGCGGTGGCCGAGGTGACTGAGGCGCTCCAGTCACGGTCAGCACGTCTACTACGGTCGGGGGTTCGAATCCCTCCTCGGGCATGGATATTTGTGCCGTCCTAGTTCGTAAGTAGTTCATAAGTAGTTTGTAAGTTTAGGGACTGATAACCCCTTAGTTAAGTCCCATAAGCTTAACAAACATTTGAACATTTTGAACATACGTTGTACCTACCTTAAAATATCTGTAAAGCATCACAGTCACTACTTAGCTGCGCTTCTACAAAATACGAATTTCTGGAGATAAATAGTGACACAGATTAAAGTTAGAATTACTAAAAATTTACGGGCTATTACCCCGTGGTCTTGTGGATTTATCATGGAAACCCAACGTTTCGTCCCCGTCTGCGGAGAACATTTTCATTGGGGATCGTGGCGCTTTTGATTGTCCGATGCACACCCTGGCTCGCTACTGACTGCAGCCAAACTCCGTTTACGAGGGCTCGCGCGCAGAGGTGTGACGTCAGATGTTTTTGATATGCGCGCGCAATTCGTCGTTGCCGATTGCCGCCGTCCGTTAATATCGTCCTGTGGTGGAAGACTGTTACATTTCTTCTTCAAAGCCGGAATCCAGATTTCATTTAGTTTCACGCCCTCCTCTATCCTATTGAAATTATTGGGATGTTTTACAATTTCTATAGCCTCTGTACAGTCTTCCGTGGTATCCATTTGTGGCTGCTAACATGTGAGTCTTATCAAATTGAATAAGGTGGTCCCCTGACAGCTGATCAGCCAATCTCTCCCCTTCTACAGTTCCCCTTGTCCTCATATAGTCGTTTTTTGACTGTTCTTCTTGTGGTACCCACGTATACGTCTCCACAGCTGCACGGAATCCTATAAATTCCTGCTTTTTCCAGCGGTTTGCGAGCATCCTTTGCCGATTTCAGGTGATCCTGTACCTTCGAGTAGGTTTGTGAATAACGGCAACATTCCGTTTCGTCAAAATTTTACCGATGCGGTCGGTGACGTCCTCAATGAAAGGCAGGAAGACTTCGGATTTCACAGGAACCCTTTCATCGTTTTTAACTCTACGTATCGATCTCCCCGTTGAAAATGTCCTCCGCAGTCGGGGACGAAACGTTGGGTTTCCATAATAAATACACAAGACCACGGCATAATAGACCGGAAATTTTTAGTAATTTTGACCATTCCGGCCGTGAAAGTTTACATTTTACAATACAGGTTAGAAAAGAAAATGTTTGTTAAGCTTATGGGACTTAACTACGGGGTCATCAGTCCCTAAACTTACAAACTACTTATGAACTACTTACAAACTAGGACGGCACAAATATCCATGCCCGAGGGGGGATTCGAACCCCCGACCGTAGTGGCCGTGCTGACCGTGACTGGAGCGCCTCAGTCAACTCGGCCACCGCGGCCGGCTTACAATACAATACAATACAGGTTAAAGTTAGGTTTTAATGTGAGCGAAAAAATCTATTAGAAAGACTAAGATTGGATTCGGTAATGCATCTGGGTCAGTGCCGTATCCAGGCTCGTGGTCTGGGTAGGGGGGAGGGCTGAAGTTATCAATCACCCAGCTGATGTGACTAAAACAAAAAAGCGGGAGGCGTTGCGCCATTACTCATTGGGAGGATTCATCCCTTTCGTTTTTCTCCCACCCGTGCCTCTCGAGGGCGCCTGCAGCAAGGTCTGGGGGGGGGGGGGGGCTCCAGGAGGGTATGGGAGGGGGGACTGCAGCCCGACAGTCTCTCCCCCCTGAATATGCGTCTGATCTGGGTCAGTGGGAAAATCAGAGACAATCAGATGTTCTATCATGTAGAATTAATTAAAAAGATAAATTTATCTTACAGATATACATCATACTTGTTTAATAAACTTGACCACGGTTTCTACGGATATAAAACGGTCTTCTTCAGAAATACATGTTATGCCTATAGAAAATGTGACGTCATAAATTACAAGTACATAATCATTATGCCTGAAATATGCGTCATATCAAGCCTATTGTATAAAACATTCTGAAATACAAATCAGAATAAAACTGTTACTGACTATACTTGCATGTCACAGGAATTGGACATCCCTACGATCTAGAGAATGTGGTTTAGACTGAAAGTGCGTCAGAATTTGCAGTGACTCATGCTTACTGATTCGAAGCGAGGAGCGTGCGTACCAGGACCCGGTGGCGCATGCGCCGTGGAACATAAACGTTCATTGGCTTAGGTAGCCATTGGGAGAACGAACATTGAATTTACAACGATATCAATAAATTGAATATTTGGATAAATAGAGGGTGAGAAGCTTGATGGAATCTATGGAAACAAATATTATAATGGCCGATTGTAAAAATATGGTGACTAACAAATACTGTTGAAATACAACGAAACGAACAATGATAATAGAAAAGATTACCTCTCAGATGAATAAAAATAAACTGGATTAGTACATGGTGACGCAAATGGGATGAAATGGATGTCATGTCAATTACAATGAAGAATTACAAATGTAAGCAGGTTTTAGATTTTTGAGGAAATGAACAAATCGCAAAATCTACCGGCAGCTGTAAGAAGATTTCGTGAACAGTGTGGGTCTGAGGCCAGTTTATTTTTATTCATCTGAGAGGTACAACAATTTTTTATTATCATTGTTCGTTTACGCCATGTATTTCAACAGCATTTGTTAGCATATCTTTACAGTTGACCATTGAAATATTTATTTCCATAGGTTCCCTCAACCTTTTCACCCTCTTTTTATCCCAATATTCAACTTATTGACACCTTTATAAATTCAACATACGTTTTCCCAATGGCTACTTAAGCCACTGAACGTTTATGTTCCACGGCGCATGCGCTACAGGTCCTGGTATGCTTGCTACTTCCTTCCCATCAGTAAGCGTGAATGACCAAATGCGCGAACGTATCTTTCAGTCTAAATCACATTCCCTAGATCATAATGATGTCCAGTCACTGTGATATGCAAGTATAGTAAGTAACAGCTTTATTCTGATTTGTATTTCACAGTGTTTTAGACAACAGGCTTGATATGACGCATATTCCTGGCATAATGATTATGAATTTGTAATTTATGATGTCACGGAGGACATCGAAAGAGTCCAAAGAAGGGCAGCCCGTTTCGTATTGTCACGATACAGGAGAGACAGCGTTACGGATATGATACAGGATCTGGGATGGGAATCATTACAACAACGGCGCTTATCGCTGCGGCGTGGGCTACTTGCGAAACTCCAATCGCCAACATTCTCCTCCGAATGCGAAAATATATTGTTGACTCTCACTTACATAGGTAGAAATGATCATCAGAATAAAATAAGAGAAATCAGAGCTCAAACAGAGAGATTCAGGTGTTCTTTCTTCCCGCGCGCTATTCGAGAATGGAATGGGAGATAAATAGTATAATTGTGGTTCGATGAACCCTCTGCCAGGCATTTAAATGTGATTTGCAGAGTATCCCATTAGATGTAGATGTAGATTGTCTGTAGGTATACACGCATTTCTGAAGAAGACGGGTTTATATCAGTAGAAACCGTGGTCAAGTTTATTAAACAACTATTATTGCAACTGTTTGGCTGATTATTAATTTGCTATCCTATAACCGTTGCTGAGACGCAGTCATGTTTAAAATACAGATGTAGATGTTTTGAAACATACAATTTTTGAACAAGAAAACAAAGTTATTTACACATAAATATCTTGTTTAACAATCATAATGTTATAAAACATTAATACAGATAAGTACTATGTATACATTTTTCTTACCTTTGATGCTGCTAAGTTATCAATTACTTTATCAAAGTCGATGAGTTCAAATTTTTCCCTTACCATACTTAAAAATGCTGGGTCACTTGCGCGATCTTGCCCCATAGTTGATCGTAGATGTGTGATAATTAATTTCAGTTTACTGAAGGAACTTTCACAGCTAGCAATTGACACTGAAATAGTAAAGAGTAATTGAATCGCGACTCTCAGGTTTGGAAAAACATCTTTTCTATACGAGATTATAAAGGTAAGAAGCTCAATTACTGTTTTAGGTTCATTGTCGTTTTGACTGTGGAGTAACATTTTGCAGTCACATATTTCGACATAGAGTTCTGTTCCATTAAAATCTGTGTGATAAAATTCACCCAGATTGTTACAGTTCTTTTCAAGGACCTTGTCATCATTAGCCTCCTTTAATAAAGTTTCAACGTTCAGTAAAAATCCAAATTCGAAATTAAGATCATGTAGTCGTTTAAATCTTATACTTATTTCTTGCTGCAGACGATCAACAACGCTTTTCATAACGAAAGAAACACCACTTTCTGCAGAAAGGCCAACAGCACCAGCCAATTATCCAGGTATTTTTCGGCGTCTTTGTATACGGATTGTTGTATCAAGATCCCACTCTTCACAGAGGGACTTATCCTTTTCTATTGCCTGTTCACAGACCTCTTTACGAATTTCTGCAAGTTCAGTCACAAATGATTCAAGATGATGGAATGCTTTTTGAAAATTCATTTTAGGACCTAGTAATGTGACCTGCACGCGAGACCTGTCAGCGAGAAAATGCTTCGTGAAAGTTTGAAATTAAGTTTAAAGTTTGTTGCAATTATCAATGTGCTCTTATTTTGAAATAGAGAATGTTATCATACGGCGCAAAACGGAAGAATTTTCATTGTTTATGACGTCATTTCTTCTTACCTATGTATCGTAGATGGTTTTTTACCACCATAGCAACTAATTCCTGACTTTAAAGTATATTTGTACCAAATTTGGTAGAAATCGGCCACTTAGTTTAGGAGCAGATGTACAATATTTTCGCATGATGCGTCAGTTTTTCGCGCAATTCACTGTTTATTACTCATATTGCCTGAAGCATAAATTTTACTTAATTCTTACCTCCACAATGACCGTCCTTTTGGATTAAAAGTCAAGTGTGAAAAATTTCATCAAGATTAGAACAAAACTGTAGATTTGTATGCAATACATACAAACAAACACAGAGACACTGTATATATAGCATAAGCAAGGACCGAATCATCTGTACTATGAGATGAGTGAAACTTGATTAATGGGACTAGCTGACTGGAGATGAAGTCAAATTATGACTCGGAAAAACTAGTAAGGAAATAATTCTAATTAAATAACAAATGTTCAAATGTTTGTAGAACTTACGGGATTTAACTACGGGGTCATCAGTCCCTAAGCTTACAAACTACTTATGAACTAGCTAAGACTAAGGATGGCACAAATATCCATGCCCGAGGGGGATTCGAATCCCCGACCGCAGTGGCCGCACAGACCGTGACTGGAGCGCCTCAGTCCCCTCGGCCACCGCGGCAGGCAATTAAATAACAGAATCTTCAATCTGATCAGGGTCGAAGTCCGACTATACACTCAATTCAACTAAATTACAAGAGAGACTATTTACATGGTATTTCTTAGCTATAAAGTAAAATGGAAGAAAGTATTTCATCCAAGTCAGTTAAGTTGCAATACGAACCGCCTCCGCTGTACTCCATCGAGTGAGGAAAAAAAAGTGCTTAAATGAAAAATATATTAACAGCGTTACCAGACATAAAACACTTGTTTCTCTCTCTCTCGCTAATGTAACCTCCTTTTTGTGATCTGAAATAACTATTCGTAATAGAATCAGTCCATCTTCGACATTGCTTTTGAGGAAGCACAAAAATATTGTAGCGTTGCTGTGGACGAGTGAAGCACTATATATAATACCTTTAAGTACACGTAACATTAACTATAAATTGTATATTATAAGTGCTAATGAGCGTTCAAGAAAGAAAAACAAAAAGTAACAGATAAAAGTATTCAAGAATATTTTGTAACAATTTAACGAAGAAAACCAGATCACTTTCGCTTCGCCTGCAACAAACAGCACATAAAGTAAAATCCATCAGTGCTTATTAAAGGTTGAATTTGGGAACGAGAGTGATATTTTCCGTAGCCCATTGCTAGCAAACGGGTAAATTTACATTTAATTGTAGATAATTTGTTTCATTATTCTGTAGGGAATGCTAACGTAAATGGAAAACAAGTGTGTGTGTGAGTTCTTATGGGACCAAACTGCGTAGGTCATCGATCCCCAGACCTACACACCACTTATGCTACTTAAATTAACGTATGCTAAAGACGGCACACATACCCACACCCGAGGGAGGATTCGAACCTCCGACGGGAGCAGCCTCGCAGTCCATTACAAGGCGCCTCAGCCCGCTCGGCTACACCGCGCCGGCTAAACAACGTGGCTGAAGGATTTTGTAAGAGCGTGTGATTCAGTAATCTCTATACGAGATCATTGGTGCGAACACGCATAAGATCGCACAACTGTTTCTGCCAAGACATGACATTTTTCAGAAGTAGAATAATGGAGGTAGAATCATGGGTATATCAATACGTCATCTGTGAATTATTTACACTGATATTATATTACTTATAATAGAGAAGATCGTTTTAAGATACAAAAATATGCACACAATGTTATGCTTAATGTATAATTTGACTGCCGACTATGGACAGTTCAGATGAGGAAAAGACATTTCATAGATTGCAGGAAACAGAATCTGACAATTATGAAGCGAGTGATGTTATTGTTATGCCAAGTGACAGGAGGCGAATGAAAGTTTACCACAAAATAAGATAGCGACATAGTACACTGGAAGGTGTTACTTACCACAAAGAGAGTAGCGCGGAAAGGGACATTGAACCTCCTGAAAATAGTCGCTCTTCCTCCTTGGCCGTGTACTGACTACCGTGCGCTTTAAATCTGCAAAAGAAAACGGAATCGGCATTGACAATGAATGCTACACACCACACAGTGCAACAGTAGCATATAAGGCTGTGGTCACGTTGTGGGCAGAGATGGCACCTCGGTGATACTGAAAGATCTGAAAAGTTATTTAAAAAGTCGCCGTTTTTAATCGAAATGTCCAAAAATTTAAAACAAATATAGAAATAAACTCTCATAATTCACGTACCATATTATAGTTAAACAGTATTGATTATGATAATCAGATACTACATAAAATGAAGGGTTAAAACGCAGTTTCCGGGTACACGGTTGCTGCTTCACGTGTAGATATTGGTAGCTCCCTCGATGAGTGGCTGTCAGACACCCAATAACATTGCGTCTTTCTTGTCCATAATCAAACTACTAGTGAATATAACGTTAACTGTATAATACGACTAATATGCAGATTTTAAACGACATACTGAATATACAGCGTTCGAATTCCATAAATTAAAGAAAACATAAATCCCACGTCCTGCTACTCTGTATCTCTTAGAGAGGTATAAACGCAGGTTGTCACGAGAAAGGCAAAAAAATGCTCTAAATGAAAAACATATAAACTAAAGTATAAGACATAAAACAGGCCTACCTTTCTCTCTCACTAATGTAACATACGATGTGTGGTCTGAAATAACGATTCGTAAGAAAATCAGTCCAACTTCCGACACAGAAGTTGAAATCAGTGGAAAGGACATTGACATGAGAATTATTGGAAGTATTTAGGTGTTTGCCAGGCTTATGAAGTGTCAAATGAATTGATTATAGTAATCGTTAAAAGAAAACAGACCAATAAGATCATTTGTAATGGAAATGTAGGAAAATTTACCAGAAAGCAGATAAGTTTGTATTATTACAGTGAATACGTTAAATTCATTGCTAAAATTATAGGAATCAACTAAAAATAATTATGAGTGCATCGTAAACTAGAGTTGATGTAAGGGCAAGGAATTTCTTACCTTTATAAAGGTAAAAACATTTGTACTTACTATTTTTAAAATTGTATGTATATAAATAATTCTTACGCAGATATAGTCACAATTACAGGAGTAATCTTGTACATCTAATGAGTAAGTTTCATGATCAGATGGTTCCAATAGTTAATAGGCTTGCTTATCCACATATCATTTAGTAACTGTCCATTATTTCTCTTCATCTACCATTCCTTCATTCATCTACGCTTCCTCCTTTCCACAGGCTGAGACAATAATTGCACAATATTTTTAAAACGTTTGTAATACTCTTGTTAAATACTAATTTTGCTTTGTTGAGATTGATAATTTATGTTGGTTCATAGACACTGTTTCCCGAGTTTATTGTTAATATTTTTCCTGGTTTAATTCGTTTACATACATTTATTGTTGAACTTAAAACGTTTTAAATAACAAATTCCAAATGAGTGTCAAAGATGATTGCATAAAATTTCATCTATTAATTTTTGTTTGTCAGGTGTGATTAAAATAGAATGTATCAGAAAAAAGTAGTAACTTTGCAACTTCGTGAATATAGAATGGCAAGTCGTTAATATATAAGAAGAACAGCAAAGGACCCAAGACTAAGCCCTACAGGACTCCATTCATTATAGCTCCTCCGTTTGAAGAAACCGCTAATTTTTGTACATTATGCGAACCACGTATGTAAACTTTTTGCAATCTTCCAGATAAGTAAGAATTAAACCACTGATACACTGTCCCATAAACATCACAATACATCAGCTTATCTAGAAGAATTTCATGATTTACACCATCAAAAGCCTTTGAGGGATCAGAAAAAATCCCAACAGGTGATGACTGGTTGTTCCAAGCAATTAATATTTTATCAGTAGAAGCACATATATAATTTTCCGATGAAAAGCCTTTCAGAAAACAAAATTGACACTTTGTTATTACATTATTTTAGAAATACGTGAAGCTACTACATAAATGGGAGTGACACATGGACGATAAACAGTGCGGACAGGAAGAGGACAGAGGCTTTTGAAATATGGTGCTACAGAAGAATGCTGAAGATTAGGTGGGTGGATCGCGTAACTAATGAGGAGGTACTGAACAGAATTGGGGAGAAAAGAAATTTCTGACATACCTTGACTAAAAGAAGGGATAGATTGGTAGGGCACATTCTTAGACATCAAGGAATTGTGAATTTAGCGTTGGAGGGAAGTGTGTGGGGTAAAAACCGCAGAGGAAGACCAAGAGATGGATATAGTAAGCAGATTCAGACAGATGTAGGTTGCCGTTCTTATGTGGAGTTAAAGAGGCTTGCTCAGGATAGGGTATTGTGGAGAGCTGCATCAAACCAGTCTCCGGACTGAAGACCACAACAACAACAACAACTTAAATACATTACTTTATCGGGAATTTTGGATAGAGTGGTCATAAGTGAAATCGGACGATAATAATTATCGACAATTATTGTCGACATCATACCTATCCCCTTTTTTATGTAATGGCTTTATAATAGCATATTTCAGTCTATTGGGAAAGATACCCTTCTTCAGAGATCTATCACATATGTGGCTAGAATCCTACTAATGTACTCGAAACAAGCTTTCAGTACTCCGCTGGAAATGCTATCAGTTGCATGGGAGCTTGTAGTTTTTAGGGAGTTTATTATTTTTTTAATTTCAAGTGGTGAGGTGGCTCTAATTTCAATCATATTTGATTGCTTACATATAACCTATGGAACTATATTCTCCACAACATTTAAAGAATGTTCTGTCTTTTTGTTACAGCATTTTTCATTCAGATTTATGCTATTGCAGTTTTCCCGTGTTTATGTTAGTTACTAAAATTTCTTTTGAATGGTTGACTTCCTTGGGAGAGTCAGACATGACAAAACGTATTTACGTGGTATGAGAAATACATGACACAGGGGAAATACTCTGAAACTTTAAAAAGACTGCATTTATTACTGCAACTAATTGATAGGCAATTTTCTGTGCACACAAAAATTTCCCTACTTTTATTTTGAAGTATGCCCTATATATTTTTTTGTGTATAATAACAATTGCATTGTATATTAATGGCTACTACATTACTAGATCAGATAATTTTCTCAAGTTTTTTAGTTAAGGTGCAACTATTATGGAATACCTTTTGAGAGTTTAAATTAAGGTTTGTACATTAATTACAAATGGAAACAAAATATCAAACAAAAGAAGAAAAGGAAAACAACATTCAGATGTCAATAAAAAATTCTCGAACTTTATATTCCCATGCGAAATGTCCTAAATTTCAGTATACTACATGTCAAAACACATGAATACATAAAAGACCTACCATGGTTGAAAACAAGGAGTCATCAGGTCTGGACGATTCCATTTCGGTTTTATGAAGAGTACTCTATGACATTAAGTTATGCAGTGGTTGACATAATAGAAACTCATTCGGGAGATGGCAGTTCAAAGCTGCCTTCAGCGATTCAGACTTGCGTCGTACCTACTTTTCCTAAATCATTCTAGACAAATGCTTGGATGTTTCCTTTGAAAGGATACAACTGATTTCCTTCCACGTCCTTAGCAAAAACAACTAGAACTTGTGCTCCATCTCTAATGACTAAGTTGTCAAAAGGGTGTTAAACTGTAATCTTCCTTCTTTCTTCTTTTCATTGCATTGGTCTCTTACTTACCTTGTATTTATCATAAATAAGTGGTCCAATGCATAGTGCCAAGCTACTGGAAAAAGCTCAGATGATTCCTATATCTATGAAGAGTGAAAAAAAAAATTGAACGGCAAATTTACACACCAATATCTTTAACATCAGTTTTCTTCAGAATTCATGAATATATTCTCGCTTCGAATATAATAAATTCCCTTCAGATGGAAAAGCTTCTGTACATTGTGACATTCCTTTTAATTCAAGTTCTGGTTTAGCGCTTCTCCCTCACGTCTACTTCAGTCAGTATTTCGTGAGAGAGTGCTTTGAGTACTAAATAGTTTCAGAGGTGTCAACAGAATTTTAAAAAAAGCGAAAATAATATCACTTAACTTTAATTTTCTGACCGATGTAGTCTCGTGGAGTCTTGCAGATGTGATTCTCAGTGCAGCTGAAGATAAAAAAAAAAATTTAATCATAATAATCGTCTTCAACACTTTTTAGTTTTTTTGTTCATAAAAAAATTCAGCCGGAACACCTATACAACGAGAAAGCATCTACTTGTTTTTTATACCATAGATTATAAAGTCAACCACACTCTCACCAAGTGCCAAACATGGCTTGGAGTCACTGGCCATCCATACCAATCTCTAAATTTTAAGATTACCAAACATTTTTAAACTGGTTAAATATTGAATAAACTTGTTACAAATTATATTGATAAACTGAATAGTTCACTTTCTTATTCTGTCTGTTATGTACTTATAAATGAATTTTAAGATGTTCGGTGAATACAATGTTTGTTCTGACTTTGGTCAATGGTAACTTCCAGTTGATTCATGTTGTATTGTTATTTTGCTAATCAATGCGACAAGTAAATAAAGTTCGCATGTATTATTAGATTGTGTGGTATTATAGCAAGTTTATTTTGGTAAAACTAGTTTATTCGTGTGTGATCGGATTTTACGTTGATTTGAGGTACATACTTGTTACATCTAAGTATGCGTTTCAACTGTGTATTCTGTATTTTTTGTGTTTGTGAGTATGATTCGTTATCAGTGCTTCATAATGGTTCTATCAAAGTATTTTGTTTACTTGTCATTTTTCATACATGATTTTCGTTAATTGCTTAACTGCACGATATGTGCCCATGTGTTGCGCATGTAACTTCGAGATTTTCATCAAACTAGGTATGTGTCGTGTTATGTAGCATGTATATGAAATGTCCAGCTATAGTTTAAGTATTTGGTTGTGATAGGAATGATAAAAATCAAAGTTGTGGTGGAGTATGAAACAGACCATACTCATGAAAATTTCTGTATAGCCATCTAAGCTGACACAGCTTTGTCAGAGGTATTCCAGGGGTTTAACACGTTGGCTGCCGTGTGGCCGGCGGCGGCCACAGCAAGTGGCTCTGGCCAACACCACGTAGAGACAAGGCCTCACAACAGCTCGCGCCACGTCACACCGACCAGGCTGCGGCAGCTAGCTTTCTGGCTTGCCGCTACGGGGCAGTGGGCTGTGCCCCAGCTGCCAGCCATTCAGCCACAGCAAGTGGCTCTGGCCAACACCACGTAGAGACAAGGCCTCACAACAGCCCGCGCCACGTCACACCGACCAGGCCGCGGCCGCTAGCTTTCTGGCTTGCCGCTACGGGGCAGTGGGCTGTGCCCCAGCTGCCAGCCATTCAGCCACAGCAAGTGGCTCTGGCCAACACCACGTAGAGACAAGGCCTCACAACAGCCCGCGCCACGTCACACCGACCAGGCCGCGGCCGCTAGCTTTCTGGCTTGCCGCTACGGGGCAGTGGGCTGTGCCCCAGCTGCCAGCCATTCAGCCACAGCAAGTGGCTCTGGCCAACACCACGTAGAGACAAGGCCTCACAACAGCCCGCGCCACGTCACACCGACCAAGCCGCGGCCGCTAGCTTTCTGGCTTACCGCTACGGGGCAGTGGGCTGTGCCCCAACTGCCAGCCATTCAGCCACAGCAAGTGGCTCTGGCCAACACCACGTAGAGACAAGGCCTCACAACAGCCCGCGCCACGTCGCACCGACCAGGCCGCGGCCGCTAGCTTACTGGCTGTCCGCTACGAGGCGGTGGGCGTGCCCCAGCGGCCAGCCATTCAGCTGGTGGCCACGGCCTGGTCGGTGTGACGTGGCGCGAGCTGTTGTGAGGCCTTGTCTCTACGTGGTGTTGCTCTGGCGCGCCTCTGACGTCATCGCGGCAGTCATCGTGTTAATTAGGTAGTTTACACCGATGATATAGCTTTCTAGGACTGAATCAGTAAGTAGTAGGTTGAGTTTATTAAGAAAAGGGGTTTTGTTGTGCACATATAGAAACGTTACAGATTCATCAGCAAAATTTTCAAAAGCATCGCTAATGAGGAACTCTGCTTGCCCTTTTCTGACATAATATCTGAAAGCTTTGAATGTAGCAACAGGTAGATTTCGTATTCATTGAATTCTGAATGGTGTTTGACATGGTGTCCCGTAGCAGATAGCTAACGAAGGTAGGAACATAGGGGATAGGTACCCAGATACCCAACATGAGAGTGCCTCTAAGACTTCGGAAGTAATGAAACCCAGTATGTTGTCTCTGACAGTGAGTGTTCATCAAAGATGAGGTTATCTTTAGGAGTGTCCTGTGGATGTGTGATAGGACACCTATCTTCAACTGTACTTCTTTCCCCACTTTTCCAGAAACCTATATCCCAACTCTGATGCATTACCTATCTCCGTGAGTACCTCCAAGTTGAAACTTTCTTGTGCATCATCTCCTTCCACCCTCCTACCACAGATCTTCAGCTTCACTTGTATTCCCCACACTACGAGGTTGTGGTCAGAATTTATATCTGCTCCTAGTTAAGCTATACGTTCTGTAGACAGGTCCTAAACCTTTTCTGTATCAGGATGTGGTCCAACTGATACGTTTCTCTATTCACATTAGATATCAAGGTATAACGCCTTTATCATTTTCCAGTAATGTTACCCACCGCTAATGAATTTTTTCTGCAGAAGGTAATTAGACGTTCGCCTCTCTCAAATGTAATCCACATTTCCCTACTGTATCTTCGTCTCTTCCTTCACCCACTACTACATTCCTGTCCTCCATAATGATTATACAGACATTTATGTTTTCTTTCTTGCTGGTGGGAATGTATATCTGTATGAATACCACTTCTTTCTCCCTACATTGCAGCCGCATCATCCTCAATCTTGCATCAATACATTGTAGGTTTTTTTGCCTTATTTTTCAATTTCTGTCGTATCATTGTTCCGACTCTGTTTCACCCCTCTTGGTAATGCAAATCAGACTTGAAGTCCTGATGGAGGTATTAAGTCAGTATAGCAACTATTACAAAAATGACTAAATAGGCTGTTAGGGATGCAGTAGTGATGAAGATCCAGATGGTGGTGATTCTTTATTCCTCTTACGCTTTGCGGGCGATTCTCATCATCAGAGTCTAAACAAAATACAAATATAAACAAAAATTACAATAGTGAACATGATTACTTAAAGTATAAAAAAATGAAATAGGATAAACCAGACTTAAGACATACCTCAGGTCGCAAATAAAATACAAAGACAGGAGGTATAGCCCATGTATAACAGTTTTTGACTAATCATCACGTACAGCGCGGTGCGTTAAGCATAACCGACTGTTCATGTTTGCAAGAAGTACGTAAACAAGAAAGAAATTGTGCCAGAGGGCAGCACCATACGTTCTGGTTAACCATGTGTCCAGTTAATAAGATATAAAGAAAAATATACAAAAATGTCAAAGGCTAATTATATAGTCTTGCAAGAGTCAAGAACATGTGTTCAAAAATGTTCAAATGTTTGTAAATCTATCGGACCAAACTACGTGGTCATCAGTCCGTAGCTTACAAACTATTTAAACCTAGGTAAACTAACCTAAGGACAAACACACAAACACCCATGCCCCAGGGAGGACTCGAACCTCCACGGCGAGCAACCGCGCGCTCCGCAGCGAGACGCTTTAGACCGCTCGGCTACTCCACCGCGCCAAGAACATGTGTATGTGGTGCGTTAAGCATAACAGACTTTTCATGTATGCAAGCAAGAAAGAAATTAAAAAGAAAAATATACACAAATGTACAAAGTCAAGTTTATATTGTCTTGATAGAATAAATAATACGTATGACACGCGAAATCCATGTTTATCAAGATCAACAAAACAGAACCACAATTAATTTAACTATCTATTAGAATGTCATTAAAAATTCGAAAAATCATTTATGGTTTCCTGTGAGGTGTTCATTAATTACCATTAATTACTCATACTTCAACCTCTTCTGAAATCTCTAAAACAGTCGCCTTGTTATCAAGGCGTAAAATAGACGTACTATAATCAATAGTTTTGAATTGGTATTCCCTTAAATGTTCACTTAAGGCACTGATATTGCTGGTGTATCCGTGTTCACGGAATTTAACACGAAATGCTCTGCTGGTTTGTCCCATATAAAATCTTTCACATGAACCACAGAGAATTTTGTATACTCCAGTTTTACAAAATTTGTCAGGGATTAGCTCCATATTGTGCCGTAGTAACATTCCCAACATTTTATTAGTATGGAAGCCGAATTTGTCGTTTATCTTGCGAAATCCATTCGCGATCTTATCTACACTAAAATACGTTAATGGAATGTATCTCATTGTTTCTCCGTGTACTATCGGCTCTTTTCTTAATTTCCTAGAGTGTTTTTCCCAATTTTCCTTATTTACCTTTCTGTGAATCCATTAGGTAACCCTATTTGTGTAATAAGCTTAGTTTCTTTTCCGATAACTTCCTCCGAGTTAGTTAATTTAAATAACCTGTGAAACAATGAAGTAAGCACGTTTTTGTGCTTTTGGGTGACATGTCATTGGAGACTAGTTTCCATTGAGTAGAAGAGCTCATAATCTCCACTTTCTACTTCCCCGTTCTCTCCCCATCTGATTTCGCACATTCCAAGCACATCTATTCTCTTCATCTCCTGCTTAGTATCTTTTGGCATTCATCCTTGCAGCAATGAGCGGATATTTCAAGTTCCAATCCTTAACATTCCCCGGGCCATTCTCCTCTTATTCATTTTGTGTAATATGTTTCCTCTCAATGTGTTCTCCTCCCAGAGATCCGAATGAGGGGAATTTTTAACTCTTTCACACGGTGAGACCTGTCAAGTACTGCTTTCTAAGTTAATGTGGTAGTATCCCGTTACTTTCCACATAGACAGTAAGTTGTACAGCCTAAAATCAGGCGTTCAGTATGAGTCAGAAGCTGTCTGTAGCCGTCCCTCTGTGGTACAACCGCTTCTTGTACTCCTTATGCGTCTACAAAGGTAAGGTTCCTCTTTTGCCAGCTTCACTCTTTTTCCGCTGTCACTGCCGTTTAGGCCTTCACTGTTATCCTGGCAAGGTAATCTTACGTGGTACCATCAACTAGAGGCAGAAGAACTATGGTTTTTAACGAGGTTTTACCCCTCTATCCCAGTTACTCGCGAGATGAGTCGCCGGACTCATCACTGGCATAGCATAGCTGGATTATTGGGAGAAATTTCAGAGGTAGTGTTCATCTGTACAGAGGACCACATGTAAATCATTTCTGAAACTTATCTTGAATACTACTTGAATGTTTGGGATTTCCACAAGTTCAGATTAAAAGTATACACAAAAGAAATTCAGAGATGGGCTGCCATATTTGTTACCAGTAAACTGGGATTAACACTCGAGAGTTACAGAGATGCTTCAGGAACTGAAACTGGGATACCTGGAGGGAAGACGATGTTATTTTCATGGAACGCTATTGAGGAAATTTGCAAAACCAACATTTGAATCTTATTGCAGACTGCTTCTACTAATGCCAACTTACATTTTTTGTAAGGGCCAAGAGGTAAATTAAGACTTGTGAAGGAGAATATAGATAAACGTTTTTCCCTGGCTGTGTTTGGGACTAGAACATGAAAGGAAAAGCTTGAATGGTTGAGGAACCCTCAATCATGCTCCATATAGTGGCTTAGGTAGTATTTATACAGATGTGAATGCAACACTAAAAACAGAACAACAAAATAGTGAAAACCTCAAATGAGGTTCTAAAACAAAATTAAAAATACCTGCATATCCTTCAGGAAGCATCTTTCACATCATTAAACCTAGGAGACACGTATACAGAGAACATGTACGCATTGCAGACTTTATTAAACTAATTAAAGAGAACTTAGTAACATTCAACAACAACTGTTAGAGATATAACGAAAACCCTTAAAGATACCATGTCCCAAAATTACTTCAGTTTTGAAAAGTAATGGTTCTTACAACACCACGGTTTTCCAATGGGATCTCCAACATCAGGAACATTGACCATGATATTCCCCAATGAGAAAGGCAACAATGACGAATGAACAAAAATGTTATCTGTGGTTGTGCTGCTGTTCCCCTGCTCTCTCGTTGGAAGGAATACTGCTTGCAACAAGTGATAAGAATTAGAGAGATCTAAAAAGCATAATTTTTCTTGCACATTACTTACACAATGTTGAAATCACCACATACAACTAATTTTTTGTACTTCCTATAAAGTGAACACATAACTCTACCTTCAGTAGAAAAGTTTCAAAATGAGAGTCAGGGTACATATAAATAACAATTAGAAGATTCGTTTCTCTACATTCAATCACACCTGCACAAAATTCAAATATATTTGCAGTGCAGTGCTTAGAAACATCGTTGGACTCAACTGTAATATTCATGACCACATCACAAAGAAAGGGTACATATTTGTAGATGATGTAATCTATATGTTAAATGCTTCAGCAAAGAAAATAAGTGAACTTTTTGCTGACATAAACAAGTTATGTAAAAAAATTTCATTCAGCTTAGGTACGTAATACAAAGACAAATACATTTCTTGGAAATAGCGATAAAGAGAGTCAACAAGAGGCACATAAGACATCTTTAGGTAGTCAACAGCAAGACAAACACCATACCCTCTACCAAATCAAAAACAAGCAGCTGTGTTCCACAGTAGATACAAGATGATGTTAACAGAAATTTAATTCTTTAACTAGTATACTGCAAACAGCCTTGCACAGCCAGTTAAATATTAAGAACTGTCAGCCATGTAGGCTACTTAAGCGTAAGTCTCCCTACTGGAAATGGAACTTGTTCTAATGTATTGACAACGTAAAATTCCACATTATGTTAATTTGTATTGTTTGCAGGTATGTTGTGATGATGATCTCGTTGTTTTGGAGAATTAAAACTGAATATATTTGATATATATTCAGTTATATACCAACTGTAAATATATTAGATTAATAAATATATTCCTTTACAATATATTATAAATATATTACATTAATAAATCATACAAGACTTCATGTGGAATAAAGTGGCCGACAGGAATTTCTCTTGTCCTATGTAGCTCAAGAAAAGACGTCAGTGCCATACAAGCCTCTCAAAAAACAGCGAAATAACTTGACGAATATCACACGGATTGGCTCCAGACTAGACCGAACAGTAAACTGCTAAAGTCATCAGGTTATAACCGGGTACTTCTCTTGACCTACATAGCTCAAGAAATGAAAGCGATGCCAAAACCTGCACAGTATAATACCGTTGGAAATAAACTACAAGTTAATAAGCAACACAATTTACACTGTTCGTTTTATGAACGTAACATGCCAAACGAATCTTTCACATTGAACATCGAGAGAATATTTCTATTGTGTGGAATAAATTACAATTCATTTATTTTAATTATGTTTATCCGTAGGACAAATCACGAGAAAGTCTCCATGTTCATGGGACGAGTCAGTACATCATATTGCTATAAAAGAACTAGTAATTGATAAAGTGAAACGTACATAAATTCTATGCACATAAGTAAAACGTAACACAGAAATTAGTTGAATCCAAACTGATCTTCCCCGAGGTAGAGTTCTACCAGTTTTCTATTCGTCTGTAACTAATTCGTGTTAGTGTTTTGCAACAATGACTTATTAAATTGATAGTTCTGTAATTTTCACACTTGTCTGCATTTCCTTTCTTTGTAATTGTAATTATTATATTCTTCTTGAAGTCTGAGGGTATTTCCTCTGTCTCAGACATCTTGCACATAAGATGGAACAGTTTCTTCATGACTAGCTTTCCCAAGGATATCAGCAGCTCAAAAGGAATATCATCTGACCAGTGCCCTAGTTTCGACTACAATCCTTGAGTGATATAAATTAGATTTACAACACTTCGCAATGATGTGGAACGTGCCAATTTAATATGTTTACATCCAAAGATGGTAGTTCAACTATCGAACCCGGTTATCTGAGTAAAAATTAAAAGCGGCGTTGCTTGTTGCTTTTAATAAATTGAGTGATAAATGAATCGTTATAAAAAAAAACGGTAATATCTGCACTCACATGACGTGTTTATGGAGCATCAGAGCTTTAATGAGCGGGAAGGTTACGCCCTTCAAACACTATAGAAAAGTACACTCTTGGCCATTAAAATCGCTACACCACGAAGATGACGTGCTACAGACGCGAAATTTAACCGACAGGAAGAAGACGCTGTGATATGCAAACGATTAGCTTTTCAGAGCATTCACACAAGGTTGGCGCCGGTGGCGAAACTTACAACGTTCTGACATGAGGAACGTGTCTAACCGATGTCTCATACACAAACAGCAGTTGACCGGTGTTTTCTTCTGAAACGTTGTTGTGATGCCTCGTGTATGAAGAGAAATGCATACCGTTTCCGACTTTGATAAAGGTCGGATTGTAGGCTATCGCGATTGCGGTTTATCGTATCGCGACATTGCTGCTCCCGTTGGTCGCAATCCAATGACTGTTAGCAGAATATGGTATCGGTGGGTTCAGGAGGGCAATACGGAACGCCGTGCTGGATCCTAACGGCTTCGTATCTCTAGCAGTCGAGATGACAGGCATCTTATCCGCATGGCTGTAACGGATCGTGCAGTCACGTCTCGATCCCTGAATCAACAGATGGGAACGTTTGCAAGACAACAGCTGTCTGCAAGAACAGTTCGACGACGTTTGCAGCAACATGGAGTATCAGCCTGCAGACTATGGCTGCGGTTACCCTTGACGCTTCATCACAGACAGAAGCGCCTGCGATCGTGTACGCAACGACGAACCTAGGTGCACGAATGGCAAAACGTCATTTTTTCTGATGAATCCAGGTTCTGTTTACGCATCATGATGGTCGCATCCTTATTTGGCGACATCGCGGTGAACGCACATTGGAAGCGTGTATTCCTCATCGAAATATTGGCGTATCACTCGGCGTGATGGTATGGGGTGCCATTGGTTACACGTCTCGGTCACCTCTTCTTCGCATCGACGGCACTTTCGACAGTGGTCATTATATTTGAGATGTGTTACGACCCATGGCTCTACCCTCCATTCGATCCCTGCGAAACCATACATTTCAGCAGGATAATGCACAACCGCATGTTGTAGGTCCTGTGCCGGTCTTTCTGGGTACGGAAAATGTTCGACTGCTGCCCTGGCCAACACATTCTCCAGATCTCTCACCAATAATTGAAAACGTCTTGTCAATGGTGGCCGAGCAACTGGCTCGTCACAATACGCCAGTCACTACTCTTGATGAACTGTGGTATCGAGTTGAAGCTGATGGGAATCTATCTGTACCTGTACACGCCATTCAAGTTCTGTTTAACTCAATGCCGAGGCTTATCAAGGCCGTTATTACGGCAAGAGGTGGTTGTTCTGGGTACTGATTTCTCAGGATCTATGCACCCAAATTGCGTGAAAATGTAATGACATGTGAATTCTAGTATAATATATTTGTCCAATGAATACCCGTTTATCATCTGCATTTATTCTTGGTGCACCAATAATGGACGGTAGCGTAGTATTAGGTGAATGTTTGGGAGAGCTTGAAGTGTAGGTTCAACCGCCTTATTGCAAAGTTTTTCCCTATCCTCTGCGTATGCAGGCACTTTTATTTCGCGAAGGTTCAAAACTCTGAATTGATGTGTCGTGTTAAGTTCAGGTGACTGTAACGTCCTCGACCGACGGTCGGATCGCCGTCAATAGTGTGCTATGCCCCCACTCCATGAGCCTGCGCAGAGGTTTGCGCTTTAATCCGGGACATTGGAGCAGAGACTGGTGATCAGGGACTTTGCACCACCACTCCCTATCCATGTGGTAACCCATCCAGGTACTGGACTCGCCAGACGGCGCTTTAAATCGGTGAGCTGGCGGGAAGGGGTGTATCCACCTCGACAGGCCTTTCAGGCATGATGAACATTTGTAAATCACATTTAGGGAATCTCTGACGTAGGATAACAGATGCGAATCAGTCACACTAGTACTGTAGTACCCTACCTTGGAGTCTTTATTTTGCATCTTAATTGACCATAGTGTCTTATAATTACTTCACACACCTGTGATAATGTCTTTTTCGATTAATAGTGAATTTATTAATGTACTTCAGCCAGGGGCAACGGCTTTTGAAAATCACTATGGGTGCTCTGTAACACATTATGAAAATTTAAAAAAATGATCCTCCTTAAAATCAGACTCATGCTGTTTTGAATGAACAGTACTTGATAAAATTAAACAAACTCTTGTTTGCACTGTTCAAGATAGGACGGGAGAAGGAAGAGCAAGGAAATGAATGGTTGAATATGGGCATTGAAACAAATGAATGGCGACAACTGAAAAGTTGTGCCAGCCCGGGATTCGCACCTGGATCTCCCTTAAGCTACATCTACATCTACTTGGGATACTCTTCTTCTTTCTTACTTTATAGTGCTTGATTACCCGAAGTACGCCTCCCGACTAGCCCAAATTCTCACAAGTCACACATTACGAACGGAGCGCCCATACCTGTGGTTTCCTATGGTCGGCACCCGAGTTCCCGCACGAAATCGAAAGATATAACCACGTATGTGTCAATGAGGCATATACCTTCGTCACGTAGAAATGCAAATATATGTATGGAAAGATACAAAACGTCTAAAGAGCCAAACCGATTTAATATGTTGCTTTGACATATCTAGGGAGGCAAAGCATTCGCCGTCACCTCACCCTAAAAAATTCAAAGCCTTGCTCTCAGCAGGCACCGTATTTATCGACGTACAAGGTCCGATGCGCATCGAATTCCTCGAGCACGGAAAAACCGTAAACAGTGTCGAGTATCTGTGAGACACTGTGTAGCCTATGCATGTCCATCAAGAGCAGACGGCTAGGGCTGCTCACGAAGGGAGTGATTGTACTTCAAGATAACGCGCGTCCACACGTCTCCAGGGCCACACCCAGTGTGCTGGCGAAGTGCTGGGAGCAGCTTCAGCATTCGCCCTATAGCCCGGACATGTCGCCCTGTTTGGTCCGTTAAAAACATCTCAAAGGGAATAGCTTCAACTATCCATAGAGTGTAGGCAGGTCCCATAAACCCTGTAAAATGTGTCCAACGACACCATCACTTCAGACATCAGCAGAAAACCCTGTTATACAATTATCTGACATACCACTGAGGCACTGTACGAACCATCTGTGCAAAGCTTCATCGCATTTTTACTACGTTTTAATTTCGCAGACGATCGAACATTAAAAAAATCGTCGTACTGTGTTTGATGCTGGCCTTTTTTTTTTTTTTTTTTTTTTTTTTTTTTTTTTTTTTTAATTTGCAATTTAATACTGAGTGAAAATGTTTGATTCTTAACAGTAGACATGGAAGCTATACTCTCAATGCCTTGACCAAGGATTCTGTATGTGTTCATAGCATCTTTATTTCTAATGTTTGCTTAAATGTACATTCTTTTCTAGTGTATTTAAGAAATAAATATATCGAAGCCCGAAATTTACAATCTTTTTATTACCTTTTCTATTTTACACAGAGCTTGATCAGTATTTCAAATTTCGCTTTTGAGCAGTCGACATACTATTACGACGGCTGCCGGTACTACATTCACTTTTTATCCCTGCTCATTATGAAACATGCACACCTTACCTGTCCGTTTAATCGCCGTTACGTTCTAGAGTCTTCAAAAATGTTCAAATGTCTTTAAACCTATTAGACCAAACTGCTATGGCCATCAGTCCCTAGACTTACGTACTACTTAAACTAACCTAAGGACAACACACACACACACACACACACACACACACACACACACAGTTACACATGTCCCAGGAAGGATTCGAACCTCCGACGGCGAGCAACGGTGCGCTCCGCATCAAGGCACCTCAGAATGCTCGGCCACTCCACAAACATTTCAAACAACGAACTGAAGAACACAGTAAAGGATTGGCTCTTTCCAGAGCCACAGGAATTCTGGGAACAGGGAATCAAATCAAATGTTTGTTAAGTTTAAGGGACTTAACTACGGGGTCATCAGTCCCTAAACTTACAAACTACTTATGAACTTCCTACAACTAAGGACGGCACAAATATCCATGCCCGAGGGGGGATTCGAACCCCCGACCGTAGTGGGCCTGCAGACCGTGACTGAAGCGCCTCAGTCCCCTCGGCCACCGCGGCCGGCAACAGGTCCTAAACAATTTTTTGGTAAAAACGGTGTTGGTTGCAATAAAGCGACGTTTCACTCATTACCACATGGCACGTTTCGCCTCTTCTGGGCATCATCAGACGATGGAATATACAAACTCGTTTAAAAGGGAGGAGTTAACTAAAAATATGTAAAATCTTCCCTAAGTAAGAAATACTAGGGTAGGTGACGACTGATAGAACTACAGACCACATGACCACATTCACGTTTTGGCGTGGGGAGGGGGGAGGAAGGGTGAAGGTTGAACTAATAAAATACCGCTGAAGAGCATGATTTACAAAAAAGTGAAATTGCTTATTACTGAGGTAGCTAACGAGATAGCTAGCGCATAAACAGGCCGCAGTTGTGGCACGGAGCGGCTCGTACGTAAGTAAATAAACTTCACGCGCTTAAGATCGGTTTTACCATTGAGTTCGTTGCCCCACACCCTCGAGCAACAGTTGCCACATCTATTTTAAAGGTTCTCTTTTTAACTTTAATAATTTGAGGCTCTGCTACCTGAGTAATAAGTAATTTCATTAGTTAAACCATGCTCTTCAGCGGTCTTTTATTAGTTCAATCTTCATCCTCCCCCATGCCAAAACGTAACTGTGGTCTGTGGCCAGCAGTGTTATCAGTCTGGACATTCCCGATTTCTAGTATTTCTTGCTTAGGGAAGATTTTACACATTTTTAGTTAACTCCTGTCTTTTAAACAAGCTTGTAAATTTCCCAAAAATCAAATGTTTGTGAAACTTATGAGACTTAACTACGGGGTCATCAGTCCCTAAACTTACAAACTACTTATCAACTACCTTATACTAAGGACGGCACAAATATCCACGCCCTAGGGGGGATTCGAACCCCCGACCGTAGTGGCCGTGCAGACCGTGACTGGAGCGCCTCAGTCCCTCGGCCGTAAATTTCCCCTTCAAGTTTGATGATGCCCAGAAGAGGCATGAGTAAATAAGTGAAACATCGGTCTTGTGCAACCAAGACAGTTTTTTTAACTACATATCTATTACTGTACCGGCGCCACAAAAATATGGAGTGGAGTGATTCCAAGTCACAAAGAATGTTTTTCTACGAACTGTGGATCGTTAGATGAAAATGTTTGCCAGATTGTCAAACTTCAACTTTTCTGGTTTTTGTTTATGAACATGCATGGTAGCGTTGTCGTTCAGTTCCTCTTGCACCACTGTGTTCAATATGTAAGTATTTAATCTTATAGGGGCGGTGAAAGGACATACTGCGCTACACGTGGAAACTGGTATAGTTAAATCACATCAATTGACCGAAGTGCTATTTCAGGAAAAGGAACGTAATGAAACTTCTGCACTTCCGCCGAAATACTTTTTTCGTCTAACAATATTTCTGTGCATAGCTTATCTTTCCAAATCATTATTCTGAAATTTTATTACGTAACTTTCAAGGACTAAAATATTGCTATGTGCTTGGGGCCCCGCGATCAAGACATAATTTCTTTCACATTTGAAAGATAATATCACTGTAAGAGTACACCTGTCACTGTATCTTAGTTTGATTTAACGTAATGTATATATTGTCTTAAATTTGTTTATTTCACGTATTTTTCATTTCATGTATGCTAGATATATTTCTTATGTAACGTCATTTTCTATATTGAATCATTTAGTGTAAACCCGCATGAATGCAAGGACATTCTTATGCTGTAAGTTAGCAATGCGTCAGAGAAAATGTTGAACCTGTTGTAAAGACTGTCTTTGGCACAGAAGTAGTAGCTGTGAGTGTCGCGCTGCTGAAGCAGCCGTGGTGCGGACTCGCCAAAGTAAAGACATAAATGCAGTCGCGAAGCGGACTCGCTATAGTAAACACATAAAAGTTTTGTTGATGGTGCAGAGGCACGGTAGGCGCAGTGTGGCGCGATTTTTATGCAATTGCAATAAGCCTGAGAGGCGTACTATTTAATGTATTGAACGAAGTGCGAAATAAGTTTATCTATACTCGATCAGTGTAATCCTTTTCCATGTGTGCAAGAAAAGTAATTGTTTGGTATCAAGTCTATTGTCACCGAGTGTGATCGTTGTTGTAGTAAGAGTACCTATTGTAATCATATCTGTCTTGTTTGTACTTCACGACGAAGACGACGAAAGCAGATGAGTACTTTTGTAACATTTTATTTTGTATGCATGTAAATGTAGTGTCAACCCAATCAGAACTTTGGTTCAATTATACATGACTTATTTTGAAACCAGTCTTAATTTTGTAAGTAGTTGTAGTCACCCCATTATCACCATTATTAGATTATGTTGATTATGCAAGCCTGTACATAGACTAACAAGTTCAATCATTTTCAAAGTAATTACGATCAGTCCTAAAGAAATTGCTAGTCGATTTAAAGAATTGCTAAACGTGTTACAACCACAGAGACTAGTAATTAAAGTGCAAGAGAGTATGCAAGTAAAGTAAATTTGGTTTCATTTACATAGAAAGTAACCAGGCTAACAGTATTCAAAGTATTACGGTAGTTTTAGCAGACTTGACTGAAGTAATTTTTTATGAAATACGTTAAATGCCAAACTCTGCTCAGCCAGTTACACGCGTACGCTACCCAGGCCCTGGAAACAATTAAAAAAAAAAAATAGTTTACGTAAAGTTTTATAAGGAACTTGAATGCTTTAAACAATAATATCAAAATTATTGAGAACTTTGACTGTAGTATTTGTGAAGCTCATTGCACCACGGAGTTTCACTGTACTGAGCTATTATCATTGTAATTAGAGTCTATCTGCTATTACAATTTTGATTATAACACGAACACGCCATCACCACTACATGAATTCTGACACAATTTATTAGTGAAGTTGTGCTGTTCGTGAATCGTAAGAGGTACTAGTTGGGGGCTATAGTCAATGCTAAGTCAGATAGGGCCAAGCTTAATTAATTACCACAGTGATTGTTTCAAGTTAATTAATATCTTTTTTATTCAAAATTTTTAACTTTCACTGCGACCCATTAGTTGTGATTTGCTGCAACATTCAATAACGAAAATATTATTACTAGAGTATACTGTTACGCATTCTAAATTTTGAGATTTTTTGACGACCTCCAACAGGCAAATTTTCTTACAATTGGCGACCCTGCCAGGATAGTTTGGGCGCCTACGTTTGTAACTGGTTTGGCAAGACATTTGTTAATTAAGTAATAGTAATTAAGTTATCATTAAATGTTAATTTATTATTTTTTCTGTATATTGATTGACTGTTTATTGGATTTGAAACTTGTATATCGTTTGTTGATTTTGAAACATTGTTGAAAAGTTCAAACATGGCACCAGTAGGGCAGCGTCATCGTGACGCAACAATAGAGAAAAGTAGGGTCCTTACTAGGAACGCGATAATGCGTAGAAGCCAGGCATCAACAATGGATTCAAGATTAGAAAAGGTAACCGAAATGGAAAACGTACCGGAAATGGAAAATGCAAATTTGAACGTAGATCGACAAGAAATTGCGCGTGATCAAAATGAGGTTCGAAGAAGTAGTACAGATTTGAGACACTCAGACGATCGCAGGTTAGCGATAAACGTGGGTCACGTAATTAATGGAGAGAAAACTAACCTGGATGAGGTCGCGGACAATGTTAGTGATCAGCAAAAGGTAATTGACGAACATCAGAACGAATCGGAGGCTAAATGTTCATCAGATGATCTGTCATCAACTAGTGAGGAGGAACGGAAAATCGACAGAAATAAAAAGGATACGCGAAGGACAAAAATGAGGGATGCTGTGCCTCAAGGAAATGCAGACATAAGTGCGTTAATGCAATTCATGCAAAATATGAGCCAGAATTTGAGCCGGGATCTTGGTCAAAAAATCGAAAAATCACAGTTAGAAATAAAGAAAATAGATCAAAAAATCGAAAAATCACAGTTAGAACTAAGACGGGAACTTGGACAGGACATAAAGAAAATAGATAAAAAAATCGAAGAAATAAAAATGAAAAATGAACACGTCAGGAAGCAAATAAGTAAATAGGACAAAAGGATAGATGATTTAGCCACGCAAACGGAACAACAGATTACGCATGCGCAAAAAATTGTGAGGAGCGTCACACCGAGTGCAGTAACGAAGTCACTTTGGTTAAAAAATCATTAAACAGAACCAAAGACAAAGTCGCGGGACTCGAACAGGGATTAAAACACCATGAGGAAAGAGTTGTTCAGATACAAGATACAAGAGAAATGCAGCGTGTCGTGGAACGTGGAAGCAATACGTCGACCCCGCCTAGTACAGAAGCGCAAGTTGACAGTCACAATGATGACGCAACAGATGATTGTTATCGTCTCATGAGGCAGCCAGCTGCAGAAAACGTCAGCTTTGAAACGACAAAATCTGTCACCGAAATCAGTAACGGGAATTCGCATTACGAAATAAATTTGAACGGAACTGTACCGGAGCAAAGAAATGTTGCGCCATTGCCTTGTGTTGACAACAATGAGGAGGCAAGGGGAACCGAAAATGATAGACGAATGGAAAAGTATTTGCGTAGTATCAGACCGCCACAATTCACACCAGATGGCGACATCCACATAATGAAATTTTTGAATCACATCGAACAAACTTTACCGCGAGATTGGTCGGATCGCATGTGTATAAATTATATTCTGCCCAACGTGCATGAAAGTATTCATAATGACGTTATGGACATGAGTAGCGAGAGCAGAAGCTACCGCGAATTTAAAGATCAACTAATACGCAAATATTGGTCATCAGCAAAGCAGGATGAAGTTTATGAAGATATTCACACAGCACCGATCTTTAACGCAAATAAATTCAGTACGATGGAGAAATATGTGAAACATTACTGGAACAAGAATAGGTATCTTAGCTATCCAATACCGGAGCGAGCTTTCATTTCAGTAATGTTAGCAAAATTGCCCAGACGTGTGCGAGATCTTTTCATTGTACAACCAGTTTTATCTATAGAAAAAATTATGGAAGTCTTGGAAAGATGTGATCGAAGCTGGGAAAATGGAGACCGTCCCAACCGACAGGACAGAGGGAATAGGAATGGAACAGATGATCGACATTATCGGAGGGTCGAAGGTACTCACCGTGAAGATAACGGATACGGGCACCGACAAGCGGATACACGGGAAGACAGGTCACGAGGAGGTGATACCAATAACGGCCGACAAGATGATCGACGGCAACGTCATCAGAGAGAAGAAGAACCGAGACAAGACCGACAGGAAAATCGTAATAGAGAGAGAAATAATCGAAATGATTGGCAAAACACCGGAGCTAGGCCCAAATAATACAATCAGTCACGTAATGTAGACAGAAGTAGAGGAGACGGAAGAACAGTCTACGAGAAACCGGGACCTCGCGACAAACAGGTTTATGCGTTAGAAGCACGCACAGTAGATAATGGAGACACCAACCACGAAATACGTAATCAAAGTACGAACAATCATGAAGAAAACGCACGTTGTTTAAACTAATTGAGCCGGAAGACAGTGACGGAAGACAGTGACGAATCGGATACGACAGAAGATGAGCAGGAAGAACCAGACAACAAAGCAGCAGATACCGTAACCACCTGTACGGAAGAAGTAGCAGAAAATTATGATACATTGCAGAATGAGTTTCCTGACATCATCAAACATATCGAAATTTGGAGCCACCACGACGTTGCAACAACAGCACCGCAGATGAGACAATGCAATGCCATCCGAACGTCAGATGAGCAACAAAGGTTATCAACGGAAGAAGAAGATGTGCTTAGAACTGAAATACGAGTATTAAGAGACGCCAAACAGAGCGAAAGCAATACATGTCCGAAACTAAAACTGGTAATCGGAAGCAAGGATTATGAAGCATTAATTGATACTGGGTCGATGATTTCAATTTTGACACGATCGATTTATGAGGATGTTAAGAAAAGCTTACATAGAATAGAAGAACTTCCAGCAACTAGATTGAAAATATATGGAGCTTTCAATTCTAAATTTGTGGAATCAAAGATGAAGATTTTCTTGCCGTTTAAAATCAATCAGCTTAACCAACTATTTTACCATGAGTTTGTAGTAGTGGAAGAAATAAATATTCCGTTGATAATTGGAGCTGATTGGCTACAGAAAGTTAGAGCGGTCGTGGACCTGAAAATAAATATTTTGAATGTTGAAGACGAAGGAAACCAGTACACCACCGAATTATTACCGCAAGTGGAACATCCAGTAAAAACATTTAATATCAGATGCTGCCAGGAAGACATAAAAACAGGTCATGACAAACAAAGGCAAAGAGAAAGATTAAAAGAGAAGGACGAACAATTTGAAGATCTTAACGATATATGCAACGTGCCGACAACAATGAGGCGTGACGCGCCGCGAGCCGGCACAGAGTACTGGAGAAGACGACGCGTGAAAATGAAACACTCAACTGTAAATGAACCGTCTGACTGTAGTTATGTGCATTAAGAGCATTGCAGCGGACGAAGAAGTGGGGTACAGCAAAATGAA
Organism: Locusta migratoria; assembly: GCA_026315105.1. Taxonomy (NCBI): domain Eukaryota; kingdom Metazoa; phylum Arthropoda; class Insecta; order Orthoptera; family Acrididae; genus Locusta; species Locusta migratoria. The sequence goes on along the minus strand of CM048749.1, from coordinate 240,840,873 downwards.
ACCTTATTTGGATTGACACACAAAGAAAGGACACATTTTTTACTCGAAGAAGACGACACCCAAGAGGTCACCGAAATGAACTTGATAATTACCGGATTTGTAGGAGAACGGATTGTTACTGTGACACCGGACACCGGAAGCCAGTACAATGCAATCGAAGAGGATTTGTACTTAATTAGCCGCAAGCAGAAGCTAATTATCAAAGAAGACTCTTGCAATATAAACACATCATTTATTATACCAAAGCAAAGCGTGCAAGTACGGAAACGAGTAATGCTAGAGATTATTGTATGTGAACAGGCCATAGTGGCAGAATTTTTAGTTGTCAGAGGATTAAAGACCGACGTCGTGATTGGTGCGGACTCGATGCGCAAGTTAGAAATGAAGATTAATTATTATGAAAAATATATAGAATGGAATGTGGGTGGAATCAAGACGAAATGGAACTTATTTGAAAAGAAAGAGAAAACACACGCAGAGATGCAACATTACGTTGACTCTGTGTACCTTAACGAAGAAGAAGAGACTAATTATTATGACGTAAATCATTCTACTGTTGAAGAGGAAGAGATAAGACAAAGGATTCGTCAAAAAGTGGTTAATATTGAAAACATTCCTGAGGAGAGGATAGTCGAGCTAGAGCAGCTTCTGTATCAATATCACGTAGTCTTTAAAGAAAAGGTGGGATGTATTAAAGATTACAGGTACAGTTTCAAGGTGAACAGTCATCAGAAGTTCTACAAGAAACCATATATTATTCCCTTCGCGATGAAAGAGAAAGTAGATAAGGAAATGCAAAGAATGCTTAAGAATAACATTATTGAAAGGAGTACCTCTAACTTTAACAATCCTATCATACCAGTGGTGAAGAGGAACGGCGAGATACGTCTAGTACTGGACGCCAGGAAATTAAACGAAATTATTGAAGCAGAAAATGACCGACCCCTGAGCATAGACGAATTATTATCAAGATTTTATGATAAGAAAATTTTAGCAGGATTAGATCTAATCAGTGCCTTTTGGCAAATAGAATTGAGTAGAGAATGTCGGCAATATACAGCCTTTCTGGTAAATGGGATATCATACCAATTCTGTCGCTTACCTTTTGGACTAAAAATTAGTACGGCCGCATTTATTCGGGCAATGGATCACGTATTGAGAGAGGAGCTGCTGAACAAAATAATTGTCTACGTGGATGATGTGGTTATTGGAGCGCAAAATTGGGATAATTACTTTGGATTGTTGGGTGAAGTACTGAGCAAATTTAGAAAGTTCGGAATGACTATAAACGTGGAGAAATCACAGTTTTGCAAGTTCGAGTTAAAATTCTTGGGCCACATAATTACGCAGGAAGGAATAAAGCCAGACTTGGAAAAGATCGCGGCTATCAGAGACTGTCCAGCGCCAGTAACGAGGAAGCAATTAAAATCATTTATGGGAGCCGTGGGCTATTATCGTCGATTCGCAACAATTGAGGCACTTGCAGCGCCGAATATGCATGAGCTACTCAAAAAATATAAACCCTGGAAGTGGACCCCTGAATGCCAACAAGAATTCATTAAAATTAAAGAAAGTCTCGTTAAGGCACCAATACTATGTCATCCTGATATGTCATTAGATTTTTGTTTAGCAATTGACTCTAGTGGCGTTGGAATAGGAGCAGAACTCTACCAAATTAATGAACAGGGAAAACATTGCACAATAGCTTTCGCCAGTAGGGTACTTAGCCCATCAGAAAAGAGATACACTATCACAGAACAAGAGTGCTTGGCGGCAGTGTGGGCGTTTAAGAAATTTCATCTCTTTCTGGCAGGAAGAAAGACCACAGTGTATACTGATCATCGAGCTCAGCAATTTATGAAACAAAGCAAGCTAATGCCAGGAAGATTAACACGCTGGACGCTATTCTTGCAACAATATGATTTCGATATAAAGCACATAGCCGGAAAAGAAAATGTCGTGGCTGACTGTTTGTCAAGATTGCCAATACAAGAAAGTAATAAGGACAAAGCGGACAGAATAACAGATGAAGTAACGGTGATGCTTATACAAAATGTGCCGTTTGAAAATTATCTTAGAGAAAACTTTAGGTCAATAGTGGATTTGCAGAAGAAAGACGAGCGAATCAGAACAATAGTGCAAAAGATCTCCAATCCAGAGAATGTGCATTTACGCCAATACCACAAAATTTTTAGAGGAGCATTATACTTCAGGAAAGGCAACGATGATCAAGGCTGGAAGATATACGTACCAGAAGAAATTATAAACAAGCTTATTTGGTTCATACAGTGAAATTCGGACACTGCGGACCTGTTAGATGCAAAGCAAAATTGGAGGAAGTTACTTATTTTCCAGATATGTTGCGAAGGGTCAGAAAAGTTCTAAGAATTTGTAAAATTTGCCAAACCATGAAGCCCAGTACAACCACAATGCAAACCAAGTGGAATGCCATTTTGCCAGCACAGGTGAATGAAATTCTAGCAACCGATTTGTACCGACCAGTTATCAAATCTAGAGGTGGTTATCGATATGTTCTAGTGGCGATAGATGTACTATCGAAATACGTGATCATACGGCCGTTAAAGAGAGCAACAGCGAAGACCGTCAGCAAAGAATTTGAGAAATATATACTGCCGAAGTACCGTAATGTTAAGAAAGTGTTAAGCGATAATGGACCTCAGTATGTGTCCGAGACTTGGAAGCAGATGCTGAGGAGAAATAAAATCAAGCCGATTTACATTTCACGGTACAGACCTCAGAGTAACATTTGCGAGAGTGTGATGCGAGAATTGGGCCGATTTTTACGTACGTATGCCTACAAGAATCAAAAATCCTGGGACTTATACCTGAACGAATTTGAAGATATTACCAACAACCTTGTACACACCTCAACTGGATATGAACCAATCAAGATACAGCAGGGTATACCAGCAAAGAACCCCATCCGAAGTATGATTGAGCTGCCAGTGAATAACGTCCGTATAAACAAAAGAAGAATACGATCTTTAGCTGTGCAGGATTTAAACAAAAGTGCTGAGGCCAGGAACAGAACCCATAATAATAGATATCCAGAAAGAAAATTTGAAGAAGGAGACCTTGTCTTACTACGAAACAAAAAGCTGGGTAAACCACATGATAACGGATTACCGATGGTATTTGGGACCCTACCGTGTAAACAAAGTCAAACATGCTAATGCTATGGAACTGGTGTCCATAAAGAACAACAAAAATGTAGGATTCAGACACATTTGTGACATTAAAAATTTTTATTACTAGTATGTAAGTTATAATCATAATATTGTAAGGGGAACTACACTACAACTGAAAGACTGATGTGATAAACATGACTTGAAGATATTAATGTATTGTATAACTTATCATTTATTTTAATTACTGAGTATGTGAATGTGAGATAAAAGACTGAAGCTAAGCTCCGTTTGCAGGTTAGCACACAGTAAACAAAACAAGTGCATGAGACCTTGGTATGCGGGCCTGCGGAGATGCGACAATGCGCTCTTGGACATTAGACGAGCCGCCAGCGGCAGCCACTACCAGAGGCAACAATTGCGTCCCGCGGTCAGCCGCCGGCGCGAGCGACTTGAAAGCAGCCGACAGCCATGGGCGGTAGCGACTTCAAAGGAACACACACACCGCTTCATCCAACGGGACTACGAAACGTAGCGTGTGAAGTGATGTGCAATAAAGTGGAGCTATCAAGCTCGGCCATGAAGGTCAATTCAGTGCAGTGCTATTTTTTGCAGGTGTATACGCCGATAAGGTCACAAACCGACGCATCCCAACATATCAAATTTTGTAAATAATATAATGCAACTTCCTACCTTTGTACCTTATGTAATGCATTGTAACCAATATTATGTATCTTTATTTTATGTCATGTAATTTTTCCTATGCGAAATATGTGTTTTAAGGTTAACATTAAAAAAAAAAAATAAAAATAAAAAAAAATATAATAATTAAAAAAACAAAAAAAAAAAAACCGGGCAGGATGTAAGAGTACACCTGTCACTGTATCTTAGTTTGATTTAACGTAATGTATATATTGTCTTAAATTTGTTTATTTCACGTATTTTTCATTTCATGTATGCTAGATATATTTCTTATGTAACGTCATTTTCTATATTGAATCATTTAGTGTAAACCCGCATGAATGCAAGGACATTCTTATGCTTTAAGTTAGCAATGCGTCAGAGAAAATGTTGAACCTGTTGTAAAGACTGTCTTTGGCACAGAAGTAGTAGCTGTGAGTGTCGCGCTGCTGAAGCAGCCGTGGTGCGGACTCGCCAAAGTAAAGACATAAATGCAGTCGCGAAGCGGACTCGCTATAGTAAACACATAAAAGTTTTGTTGATGGTGCAGAGGCACGGTAGGCGCAGTGTGGCGCGAGTTTTATGCAATTGCAATAAGCCTGAGAGGCGTACTGTTTAATGTATTGAACGAAGTGCGAAATAAGTTTATCTATACTCGATCAGTGTAATCCTTTTCCATGTGTGCAAGAAAAGTAATTGTTTGGTATCAAGTCTATTGTCACCGAGTGTGATCGTTGTTGTAGTAAGAGTGCATATTGTAATCATATCTGTCTTGTTTGGACTTCACGACGATGACGACGAAAGCAGATGAGTACTTTTGTAACATTTTATTTTGTATGCATGTAAATGTAGTGTCAACCCAATCAGAACTTTGGTTCAATTATACATGACTTATTTTGAAACCAGTCTTAATTTTGTAAGTAGTTGTAGTCACCCCATTATCACCATTATTAGATTATGTTGATTATGCAAGCCTGTACATAGACTAACAAGTTCAATCATTTTCAAAGTAATTACGATCAGTCCTAAAGAAATTGCTAGTCGATTTAAAGAATTGCTAAACGTGTTACAACCACAGAGACTAGTAATTAAAGTGCAAGAGAGTATGCAAGTAAAGTAAATTTGGTTTCATTTACATAGAAAGTAACCAGGCTAACAGTATTCAAAGTATTACGGTAGTTTTAGCAGACTTGACTGAAGTAATTTTTTATGAAATACGTTAAATGCCAAACTCTGCTCAGCCAGTTACACGCGTACGCTACCCAGGCCCTGGAAACAATTAAAAAATAAAATAGTTTACGTAAAGTTTTATAAGGAACTTGAATGCTTTAAACAATAATATCAAAATTATTGAGAACTTTGACTGTAGTATTTGTGAAGCTCATTGCACCACGGAGTTTCACTGTACTGAGCTATTATCATTGTAATTAGAGTCTATCTGCTATTACAATTTTGATTATAACACGAACACGCCATCACCACTACATGAATTCTGACACAATTTATTAGTGAAGTTGTGCTGTTCGTGAATCGTAAGAGGTGCTAGTTGGAGGCTGCAGTCAATGCTAAGTCAGATAGGGCCAGGCTTAATTAATTACTACAGTGATTGTTTCAAGTTAATTAATATCTTTTTTATTCAAAATTTTTAACTTTCACTGCGACAGTATTGTTGCGACCCATTAGTTGTGATTTGCTGCAACATTCAATAACGAAAATATTATTACTAGAGTATATTGTTACGCATTCTAAATTTTGAGATTATTTGACGACCTCCAACAGGCAATTTTTCTTACATCACATTGGTCGCATTTTGTTCAAATGTTTGAAAAATATATCGGACTGAACTGCGTAGTTATTAGTCCGAAGCTTACAAACTATTTAAGCTAAAGTAAACTAACCTAAGGACAACACAAACACCCATGCCCGAGGGGGGACTCGAACCACCGACCGCGAACAGCCGCGCGCACCGCAGCACGGAGCACCAGTTCGCTCGACTAATCCGCCGCGGTGGTCTCATTTTGCATTGCTTCTTGGGTACACAATTTTCAGCTTTGTATTTTCCATCAATTTTTCTTCTTTATTATAATTATTTTATTTTTATTGTTTTATTTTCCTTCCCCATTTATGTGGATGTTGAATATCCCAAAAAATATTCGTGGGGTTTCACGAGCATCGGAGCATTCAGGGAGTCGGCGCCTTGAATTCAGTCCAACTACTGTCCCTGTTTATGTCAGTTAAAAGAATATACATATTATAGTAACTCTGATTATTTTGAATTATGAATTCCTTGAGTGGTAATGAATTAAATTTGGTACGCCTTCTTGCAAATACCAAGTTGTTGCATCTTTAGAGAGTTGCCTTTTTTTTTTTTTTCTTTCTTTCTTCTTTTTTTTTTTTTTTTTTTTTTTTTTTTTTTTTTTTTTTTTTTTTTTTGTAGGTCAGAAATGCATAATTTAATTTTCTTTAGATTACGTGTTCCATGTGGCTGTCAACTAAAGTCATTAAATGTCTACATTAGTGCAGATAATTATCAGTAGCACGTGTGTGTTGCCCAACGTCTGTAGTGATGGTTGGGTACCTATTTGCTATTATTACCTGTCGAAGTTGCACATAAGTTGGTTTTTATAATTTTTTTTATAATTTGGTTTCGGACGTTTTATTTCATTTTCAAATCAACCAAGTAAGTCGTATAACTTCGTTTGGTGTACGCTTCAACCCACGAGAAAGAACCATGTAGGTAACAATGTTATTATAGGGCTTACTTGGTTGATTTAAAAATGTATTAAAACGGTCGAAACTGGTAACAAGAAATAAAATAAAAAATAACATGGTAATTAAAGAAAATGGAACGTCTGCAAGCCTACACTCTGCTCTCTGTAAAATAGTGGCTTATGGTCCTTTCTTTATCCTCACCATTCTTATAACTGTTCTGTCCTGAACTGTATTTTATTTGAAACATCCTGGCAGATTAAAATTGTGTGCCAGAACCGGGACTCGAACCTGGGACCTTTGCCTTTCGCGGGCAAGCGCACTACCGACTGTGCTATCCCGACACGACTCACGATGCCGCCTCACAACTTTACTTCCGCCAGTACCTCGTCTCCTACTTTCCAAACTTCACAGAAGCTCTCCTGCAAACACGCAAGACTAGCACTCCTGGAAGAAAGGATATGGTGGAGACATGGCTTAGCCACAGCCTAAGGGATGTTTCCAGAATGAAACTTCACTCTGCAGCGGAGTGTGCGCTGATATGAAACTTCCTGGCAGATTAAAATTATGTGCCGGAACCGTGACTCGAACCTGGGACCTTTGCCTTTCGCGGGCAAGCGCACTACCGACTGTGCTATCCCGACACGACTCACGATGCCGCCTCACAACTTTACTTCCGCCAGTACCTCGTCTCCTACTTTCCAAACTTCACAGAAGCTCTCCTGCAAACACGCAAGACTAGCACTCCTGGAAGAAAGGATATGGTGGAGACATGGCTTAGCCACAGCCTAAGGGATGTTTCCAGAATGAAACTTCACTCTGCAGCGGAGTGTGCGCTGATATGAAACTTCCTGGCAGATTAAAATTGTGTGCCGGAACCGGGACTCGAACCTGGGACCTTTGCCTTTCGCGGGCAAGCGTACTACCGACTGTGCTATCCCGACACGACTCACGATGCCGCCTCACAACTTTACTTCCGCCAGTACCTCGTCTCCTACTTTCCAAACTTCACAGAAGCTCTCCTGCAAACACGCAAGACTAGCACTCCTGGAAGAAAGGATATGGTGGAGACATGGCTTAGCCACAGCCTAAGGGATGTTTCCAGAATGAAACTTCACTCTGCAGCGGAGTGTGCGCTGATATGAAACTTCCTGGCAGATTAAAATTGTGTGCCGGAACCGGGACTCGAACCTGGGACCTTTGCCTTTCGCGGGCAAGCGCACTACCGACTGTGCTATCCCGACACGACTCACCATGCCGCCTCACAACTATACTTCCGCCAGTACCTCGTCTCCTACTTTCCAAACTTCATATCAGCGCACACTCCGCTGCAGAGTGAAGTTTCATTCTGGAAACATCCCTTAGGCTGTGGCTAAACCATGTCTCCACCATATCCTTTCTTCCAGGAGTGCTAGTCTTGCGTGTTTGTAGGAGAGCTTCTGTGAAGTTTGGAAAGTAGGAGACGAGGTACTGGCGGAAGTAAAGTTGTGAGGCGGCATCGTGAGTCGTGTCGGGATAGCACAGTCGGTAGTGCGCTTGCCCGCGAAAGTCAAAGGTCCCAGGTTCGAGTCCCGGTTCCGGCACACAATTTTAATCTGCCAGGAAGTTTCATATCAGCGCACACTCTGCTGCAGAGTGAAGTTTCGTTCTGGAAACATCCCTTAGGCTGTGGCTAAGCCATGTCTCCACCATATCCTTTCTTCCAAGAGTGCTAGTCTTGCGTGTTTGCAGGAGAGCTTCTGTGAAGTTTGGAAAGTAGGAGACGAGGTACTGGCGGAAGTAAAGTTGTGAGGCGGCATCGTGAGTCGTGTCGGGATAGCACAGTCGGTAGTGCGCTTGCCCGCGAAAGGCAAAGGTCCCAGGTTCGAGTCCCGGTTCCGGCACACAATTTTAATCTGCCAGGAAGTTTCATATCAGCGCACACTCCGCTGCAGAGTGAAGTTTCATTCTGGAAACATCCCTTAGGCTGTGGCTAAGCCATGTCTCCACCATATCCTTTCTTCCAGGAGTGCTAGTCTTGCGTGTTTGCAGGAGAGCTTCTGTGACGTTTGGAAAGTAGGAGACGAGGTACTGGCGGAAGTAAAGTTGTGAGGCGGCATCGTGAGTCGTGTCGGGATAGCACAGTCGGTAGTGCGCTTGCCCGCGAAAGGCAAAGGTCCCAGGTTCGAGTCCCGGTTTCGGCACACAATTTTAATCTGCCAGGAAGTTTCATATCAGCGCACACTCCGCTGCAGAGTGAAGTTTCATTCTGGAAACATCCCTTAGGCTGTGGCTAAGCCATGTCTCCACCATATCCTTTCTTCCAGGAGTGCTAGTCTTGCGTGTTTGCAGGAGAGCTTCTGTGAAGTTTGGAAAGTAGGAGACGAGGTACTGGCGGAAGTAAAGTTGTGAGGAGGCATCGTGAGTCGTGTCGGGATAGCACAGTCGGTAGTGCGCTTGCCCACGAAAGGCAAAGGTCCCAGGTTCGAGTCCCGGTTCCGGCACATAATTTTAATCTGCCAGGGAGTTTCATATCAGCGCACACTCCGCTGCAGAGTGAAGTTTCATTCTGTATTTTATCTGGCGATTAGTTTTAAGGCAAGAGCGCTGAGAACCAAACACTTTATCAAAAAGGATTACAGATGTAATACATTCATAGTATCAGAAAACTGGTGTTCATTTTAGTGCTGACATAATGAAAACAATATTTCAATTATTATGGATAACAGCGACCTTACAAGTAATTATTAATTCATGTAACAATAAGTCTAGATAACAATTTCTTTTATTGTCATGGCAACTGATTGAGGTCACTTACATCACCATCATTAGGCCACAACTGCTATGATATGTAATATAATAATAGAGGTATAAATTATTTCTTAAATGAGTATTTAAAAATAAGAATAAAATATACCCGTAATGTTGGCCAACGGTTGTTTTCAGCAGAAGCTGCCTAAAGGCTTAATGTTGACTGCTGTAGAAGTAGTAGTTGGCCACCCAAACAAACTTGCTAGTTGCAGTCATCCTTTAAATACTGGAAGCTCCACCCTCTGATTCATATGTTGGCTAATCAGGTATAAGTTCTAACGGAAGGTGTACAACAATGGATTTAAATATGCAACAAACTAAATCATTATATAGAATGGTTAATAAAGTCGAGAAATGTAGAAGGATTTGAAAGTACATTATATATGGTCATGTCGAAGACGTCATGTACCATATGGAAACATAGAAAACCATGTGATGCTTTTGTTTTGCAAAACAGAGATAGGAGGTACCATTTTACCATTGTCAGATTATAAATTGAAATATTGTCATTATGTCAGAACTAAAATGAACTCCAGTTTGCTGCTACTATGAATGCATTACATCTGTAATAAAATCCTTTTTGATAAACTGTTTGGTTCGCAGGGCTCTTGCCTTGAAATTAAGCTCCAGATAAAATACAATTTATGCCAAAGTTATTAGGTACATCATTAATATAAACTTATTTGGTTGAAATATATGACAATGAGAGCTGAAGTCATTAACTAAAATGACATTGTGTCTTAAATTGAAGAATAAAATTTGTGGATGGGACAAAAGAGTAACCATTGTATAGCTATCTCTGAAATCTAGCTGATCTTTTATGCAATCTAATGATTTATACTTATGATGTGTGTAGGTATCTATTTGTTCAAGTGCATAGAGTAGTTGACCTTTGGATACATTATCTAAGATTTTCATATTTTCAGAAATAGACTCTTCTGAATGATTGCACTCATCGAGATGTTGACCAGAACTGGATTTCGTGCGTTCAGTACCAGTGGTATAGTTTTTAAACCGTGTGAGAAAGCAACGGCCGGTTTGTCCTATATACTTTTTATCACAATCTTTACATTGTATCTTGTAGACACCGGATTTTTATACCTGTTAGACTCACCAATTGTATGTTTAAGTTTAGTCTGGCGTTCGTTATTTGTTGTAAATACTATGGTTACAGTGGACTTTTTAAACAATCTGGTTATCTTATCTGAAAAAAGCCCCATGTATTTCACTTTTTGCATATCTCCTTTTCGAAACTGTAGTATTATCATTGGTCTGTCGTAATTTGTGGTATGACAAATCGACTTGGCTTGTTTTAAAGCTGTTACGTATGGCTTTTTGTTTCAAAATATTAATTCCAGTTTGGATGACTTCTGGTTGCAGAGATAGTTTCAATATTCTATGGACCATAGTTCGAAAAAATGCTTTCTTGTAATTTAGTGGGTCACATGAAGTAGCATTGATTATTATATATGTAGCAGTTGGTTTTCTGTAAATCATAAAAAACATGTTTACCATTTTCATTTGTAATTGTAATATTCAAGAAGTTTATACTCTTGTTATCTTCATGTTCAAAAAGGATTTCATTACACATGTAATACATTCATATGTAGCAGCAAACTGGTTATTTTAGTTATGAGATAATTAATACAATATTTCAATTTATAATCTGACAATGATAAAATAATACCTCCGATCTCTGTTTTGCAAATCATAACAAACCATAAAAACCATAACAAATCATAACAAAACCATCACATGCTTTTCTATGTTTCCATATGCTACATGTGTCTTTTATATGACCATATCTAATGTACTTTTAAATCGTTTTATATTTTTCGACCTGATTAACCATTCTATATAATGATTTGGTTTGTTGCATTTTGAAATTCATTGCTGTACACCTTTCGTTAGAACTTATACCTGATTGTCCACCATTTGAATTAGAGTGTGGAACTTCTAGTATTTAAAGGGCAACTACTTCTACATCAGTCAGCATTAAACCTTAGGCAGCTTCAGCTGAAAACAACCAGTGGCGAACATTATGGACATATTTTATCTTATTTTTAAATACTCACTGTAGAAATAATTTATCCCTCTAATAATAAATTATGTATCATTACAGTTGTGATCTGATGATGATCATGTAAGTGACTGAAACCGGTTATCAGATAAATAAAAGAAATTGCGATGTAGACTGTCTTTTTACATTAATGTGTTTTATTTCTTGACTGCTGAATGAGTAGTTACTTTCGTGTAAAGCGTTTATTGGTTCCCGATAAAATACGATGAGATTTGATTAGAAAATTATTTGATACCGTTCTGTATTTATAGATTACTCTACAGATTTTTAACTACGTCTACAAATTACTTTCTCGAACTCATTGCTAAATTCTGAATGCTTCTACATTACTGTGGTTTACACGCACCTTTATCTGGCATATATAAGATTCAGGTACGCTTATGATAATCGTTTGTTTCCATGTTTTGTATCGATTGGTAGCTGCAAATTTTGAATCTGTTCCGTGAAACAAATTTATATCAATTCAAATTTCGCGGTTACCAACATAGCGCTTGCTGTTCCTCGCAGAGCGAATCAATCGATTGGTGGCGCTGCCACTCGGCATTGCCCCGAAGCAGTATTGCTTGCAAGTCCTGCTACTAGATGGCACATGTGTAAGCTGCTGAATCATACCAAAAGCGTCTGGCGCAAGGCAACTTGTATCAGTGTAGCCTATATACATATTTCACAGTACATGGCGAGTAAGTGTGGATGCTACATAAGACATGGAAATCGGAAACGAAATGCGATATTATTTCTTATTGTCTCTAAAATATACAAATATTTGTTTTTTATTTCTCTTTTACATCTGTAATAATATTATTGTTACTAACTAAACCCGGTTACCAGTGGCGTAACTAGGACTTGGCTTTGAGGGGGGATAGATCTGCTTGATGAACAAAATTTTAGTCAGTTTCCAGGCAGACTACCATCTACCACTCCCGTTGAAGATTAATTCACTCCCATCCAATAAAAGCTTATGGTAAAACACCCCGAGTTTCCAATCTTTACCTTTACCAGATCGCTGTTATACAATTTCTTTAATTTTTTTTTTTATTTTTTTTTTTATTATTTTTTTTTTTTCGGTGGTGGTGGTATGAAATTCGTGGAAACGAAAATACAAGAATTCTTGAGGATGACAGAGAAAATACACCAATCAAATCAAAACCTTTTTTGGGGTGCTGTGGTCTTGTGGAAACAGTGGCGTAGCTATCATAGGGCTAGGCGGGGCAGTGCCCCGGGGCCCCCGAGATCAAGGGGCCCCTCGGTCTCCGTGAGCGACGTTCGAAAAAAGTTACCGTAGATCCTTGAACACTTTCAAGTCCGCCAATTACTTCGGATAATCGAAGTTCAGCTGTCTATAATAATTTAGGTGAATGAAGGTTTTCCGACTTTGAACTTTTTGAACCCTGACAAACAAACCTCAAACGCACGAAGTGAAATCCAAAAATTATTCGCACCTCAGAATATAAACATAACAAGGTCCTTTGCTAAGACGTGGACCCTGCCATCGTCAGCGTATTGTCGGTTGAAGTAGGAGTTGCCGTGTCTGCCAATCTTTGCGAAATAACAGTGAATGGTGCCGAATTACTAGCACTGTGTTTGACAGTAGATAGTGTGACCACATTTAAATATGAAGTCTTTACAATGTATTATTACAGAACGGTATTATTATGGTAACTCAACTGTTTGTGTAGTGAATTCCCCAAGGGTGTGCTCCATAATCATAATCCCAATGAAATGCTGTAAGCAATTGCACTCTGAAATTCGTGTAAGAAGAAGAGAAAATATGCTTACTTTGTCACAATAAATTGTGCATTCAAGACACTACCCTATACCTCACTGCCACTATAATAAGCGAAGATGTCAACTTAGTTATTTGACGTATTACTTTTTCCTGGCCACACATTAATATATACTTCATGAAGCCTGGTAGGGGCACGGGTCAAACCAAAATATTCCATCAAAGAAATTCCGGCAACTTTCTTTTCTGAAACCACCCTACACGAATATTTTCCTTCTTTGATTGGGCTACCAACGAAATTAGGCAGCTCGGTACGGAGCAATGACCTCACAGAGAGGAGTTTAGCGACAGTGAGATGTCGGCACTGACAACAGTCCGCCTGCTGTCGCCGCGGATTCGACTGTTCCCGGTTTGCTTCGCGGCAGAGGGCCATGTTTTCATTGTTAAGTAATACTTCTTCATTGAAACTTCCTGGCAGACTAAAATTGTGTTGATTTTTTACTAGCTTTTGCCTGCAACGTCATTCACCTAGTATGGAGCAACTTCGGAAACTACCACAAGTGGTCTTTATCTTTATGCCCTACCCAGGTCCAAATCTATCCCTCTGCAAAATTTCATTCAAATTCGCCCAGTAACTTTTGCGTGAAAGCATAACAAACAAACCAACTTTCACAGTTATAGTTATATTTGAGAGTACAATTAAAGTTTATCTGCTGCGTGACACACAATAATTTACTTAATAGTATTTTAGTTTGCCTTATTATGTCTTCCAATAGTCGGTAAGGAACTGATGATGAAGTAGTTTTGCATAGTTTTAGTTTAAAGAGGGCCTCAATGTCATTTTTGCCCCAGGGCCCTAGCTGACATAGCTACGCCACTGTGTGGAAAGAAAGGGAGATTACAAGAAAGAAGTTTTCACACAACTAAGAATTTTTCTTTTATAAAAGCCGGTGAACTGACAATTTTTGTTTGTGTTTTTTTATTTTTATTTATTTATTTATTTTAACACTATGTACTCCCTATTTTCTGCCTCTGTCAACCTTTTCGTTGCCCTCTGTCTCCTGTTCCTCCTCCACCCCTCACCACTCTTTCTCCATCTACCTCTTCCTTTACTTTTGCCTTGCATCTCATACTTCATAAGTGTCATTCAGAATCAAGAACTTACAATTTTTTCTGTTACAGAAAATTAAACGAAATAATGACACAAATAAATAACGTTATTTAGGGCCAGTTGTGATCTTTTCATTTCCATTGCTGACATTTCTAGCAGTTGTGTCATTTAACTTGCCAGTAATTGAATGTTAGGCCTACTAAAAATGAACCATTCAAACATGAGCGTTCCTACAATGCTATTTCACGAAATGTTATTACTTTAGTGTGGCATTTTGACCATACATTTTTCGATTTTCACATATTATGACAGTCAAAGATTTTAATGCATCATTGGAAAGGTAACATCAGAGTAATAGAGATGTAAAAATCTACATCCTTTTACACGACTGAAACTAGTGAATATTTTTGGTTAATATAGTAATTTTATATGTTTGAGTTGTAATTTAAATTTATTAAGTGAATTTTTTATGGCTCTTAATTTTGAATATATGAAACTTATAATACGAGGCGCGTCCAGAAAGTAAGTTCCGTTTCAATTTATCTCCGCTGCAGCGCTGCGACTGCAGTTCCGCACATGCGCAGTAGACTATGTGTACCAAGGAGAAAAACGTGCGCCATTTGGAGATCGCTGTCAGTTACGTACGCTTTGTTGTGCTTGTTTGAAATGTCGGCGTTGATTGAAAATCCCGCCACCTGTGATTCAGGTCGGTGATTCGGTTTCTGAGTGCGAGGAAAGTGAAAACTAAGTGAAATTTATCGGCAAATTTGCGATGTTTACGGAACAAATGCGATGAGTGATTCGATGGTGAGAAGATGGGTCCGACAGTTCATTGGCGGGCGTAGTGATGTGCACGATGAAGAACGAAGTGGGCGTCCACCTTTGGTCACAGAAGAATTGGTTCACGCGATTGTTGACAAGATCCAGGACATCTCAAGTCTTTCCTTGGCGATCATCACTTCACCAATGACGACGAGCTGAAAGAAACTGTTTCCATCTCGTAATTGATAGTACACGATTTACTTCAAATAATTTATTTGTTTGTATATCTCGGTTATCAGAAAATATGTTTAGAGTAATAATTTTCTTTCTTTTTTTAAATTAAAGATTATGGGTATGTACATATATGATTTTGTGTTGTCATGCAACGCAGTTTTTTCTGAACTAAAAGCAATGTTGCAACAGCGACACATTGCGTATTAATTATTTGAAGTTTTTTTTATTGCGACAGCGGTGAAGTAGCCGAGCGTTCTAAGGCACCTCGCTGCGGAGCGCGCGGTTGCTCCCGTCGGAGGTTCGAGTCGTCCCTGGGGCATGGGTATTTGTGTTGTCCTTAGGTTAGTTTAAGTAGTTTGTAAGCTACGCACTGATGACCACACAGTTTGGTTCGATAGATTTACGAATATTTGGCCATTTTTTTTAGTGCGCGCGCAAAGTTTCTATATGTTCTGAGAGATAGACAAGCTGCAGGACCGTTACAAAATGGCGTCTGTAAACCCAGCTGACTGAACTGCTGAGGTCATCACTCCCTAGACTTACAAACTACTGTGACAAGCTAAGGACAAGATACACATCCATGCCAGAGGGAGGACTCTAGACGGCCGCGGTGGCCGTGGGGACTGAGGGGCTCCAGTCACTGTCTGCACGGCCACTACGGTCGGGGGTTCGAATCCCCCCTCGGGCATGGATATTTGTGCCGTCCTAGTTCGTAAGTAGTTTGTAAGTTTAGGGACTGATGACCCCGTAGTTAAGTCCCATATACTATACAAACATTTGAACATTTTGGAGGACTCTAACCTCCAGCGGGGACGGCCGCACAATACACGACAGGGCGCCTTAGACCGCGCGGCCATTCCGCGCTGATAAGTGACTTTCGTTTCAAGAAGTGTGACGCCATTGAATTTCTCACTGTAGAGAAAGAAACTACGGGGAATATTCAGAAATGTTTGTGCAAAATCTATGGACCATCTGCTGTCAGCACGAGTACAGCCGCGGTGGAGTGGCCGAGCGCTCTAAGGCGCCTTGCTTCGGAGCGTGCGGTTGCTCGTCGTCAGAGGGTTGACTCCTCACTGGGGCATGGGTGTGTGTGTTGTCCTTAGCATGAGTTAGTGTACGTAGTTTATAAGTATTTAAGAGGGTTGGAACTTAATTAGTGGCAACACTGCTGTAGAGACACTATGCAATGCAATCTACTATTGTTGCTGATAGCCGCGGCGGAGCGGCCGAGCGCATTAAGGCGCTATGCTGCGATGCGCGAGGCCATTCCCCGTCGGGGGTTCGAATCCCTCCTCGGGCATGGATGTTTATGCTGTCTTAATTATAAGGTACTTCATAAATAGTTTGTAAGTTGAGTCCCATAAGCTTCACAAACATATGAACGTTTATTGTCTCTGATAGCACACGTCATCGACATATCTACCTTACCTCCGAGCAAATGGACTCGCCCGTCCCACATCACCGGCGTGCGCGCAATCGAGGGAAAAACAGTCTCTTGTGGGCGAGCAGGGTCACTATGTTTTCGAAACATGTTCAAATGTTTGTATAGCTTATGGGACTTAACTACGGGATTATCAGTCCCTAAACTTACAAACTACTTATGAACTATCTAATCCTAAGGACGGCACAAATATCCATGCCCGAGGGGGGATTCGAACCCCCGACCGTAGTGGCCGTGCAGACCGTGACTGGAGCGCCTCAGTCCCCTCGGCCACCGCGGCCACGTTCAGTCGATGGGATAGGGAAGTACTGTACCATCCACCATACTCCCCGGACTTAAGTCCTTATGACTTTGATTCGATTCTGAAGATGAAAGAACCACTGCGAGGCATTCGCTTCAGAACTGTTCCATAGATTCGACAGGCAGTAGACCACTCTACTCGTACCATCAACAGAACAGGCTCTGCTAACGGCATACTATGCCTTCCACATCGCTGGCAACAGGTTCTACACAACTCGGCTGACTACTTTGAAGGACATTAACAGGTGCAAACAGATAATACTTTTGTATCGATTGTGAATAAATAGTTGCCATTATTTAAGTTCCAACTCGCGTGTGATAGAGATATTTAGGCAGTGTACTCTCAGACCACAGTAGCTTTTTTTACTTTTATGGTTTATCTTTATTATGTACAACTGGTTTTGGCGAAGCTATGTCGGCTTTCTCAAGTACCTGTACATAAAAAAAAAGTTTTTTAATAATAAATCAATCATATTGAATTTCTAAATTTCCATTACTTGAACAAATAAAATTAAATAATTACTGTCTGCCAAAGATGATTACAAAACAATCCATACTCCACGTCCTTCATGCAGTTAAGAATCAAGTCTGGGCTGAACTGCTGCTAGCTATTGATGAACTGTACATTCATTTGTTCTCTTGAGTGGTCATTTTACGGTTTAATGGATGTTTTTATAAAATATATTACCGCTGCACCTTCAGGTGCTGCTGTGGAATGTCTTTTTCCTACCGGGAAAAGATATTTTGACTCTCAAACATGCCTAACATTCAGACGAGAATTTTAATATGTTAATGTTTCATAAAGGCAATATGTACCTTATATCAAATGATATTCAGTGAAGTTACATATTTTGAGTCTCCCGTAAATTTTATTTTATTGTTAAATTATTATTATTATTATTATTATTATTATTATTACAAACTAAGCTTTATGTATTACTAGGACACTATATCCTGGCGGCCGGCCGCGAACATAAACAAATGACAAATCTTCATTTTGTACAAGAAGGCTAATCATCTCACAGAACATAATACTTCTCCGCTAAAGCGAACGACTCTAGCGAAGGCGGTTTTGCAACTTCACAACGTGGTATGTGATTAGTCACTTTTTACGCTTGCAGCCGGCGGCCACAGTAGAGTGTCAGAGTAACACTAGTTCTACTTAAAGTTGCCCAACATAACATTTTTTTTTTAATATCAAGTAGGGTAATACGTTTGCCGGCCGCGGTGGCCGAGGGGACTGAGGCGCTTCAGTCACGGTCTGCACGGCCACTGCGGTCGGGGTTCGAATCCCCCCTCGGGCATGGATATTTGTGCCGTCCTTAGTCTTAGTTAGTTCATAAGTAGTTTGTAAGTTTAGGAACTGATAACCCAGTACTTAAGTCCCATAGACTATACAAACATTTGAACATTTTTTGGTAATACGTTTTATTTAACTGCTCACTTCTGTAATACAACAACCGGAAATATATAAATTTGGAGACTGAAGGCGAGTTTTCACGGATGCACAGTACTTTTACGAGTTAACGATTAACGTTAACTTCAGTTAAATTGTCCGTAAAGTAACGCTTTAACCTCTAACGAAGTTAACTGTTAAACGAATTAATGATTAATGAAGCTAAATTTCTGATTAACGGTGCCCAGCTCTGCCCATGACCTTCACCTTCGATCCGCCACTGGCAACAGGTCAGTTGTGACCGCAGTAAATGTAACTCAAAGCCTGGACCAGCCATCTTTCTGTTGCCTGTGCTGCTAACATAATAACTAATATATGGAGTGCACCATATCGCAGTAATAACTGCATACCACACATTGTTGCGAAAGGAAGAAAAGAAATGGCCATGGTGTGTTTAACGCGAACTATAGGTTTTCAGTAGTTTTATGGCGTTTTTTGCAAATATATTGGACACAAATTGTTGGAAATATACATTTTGATAAAGGTAGGTAAGAAAAAAAAATGATGAAAATGTTGAAATGTTTGTAAATCTTATGGGACTTAACTGCGGGGTCATCAGTCCCTAAACTTACAAACTACTTATGAATTACTTACAAACTAGGACGGCACAAATATCCATGCCTGAGGGGGGAATTCGAACCCCCGACTGTAGTGGCCGTGCAGACCGTGACTGAAGCGCCTCAGTCTCCTCGGCCACCGCGGCCGGCGGTAAGAAAAACAAATGAAATGAAGACTCCATTACGAGTTGTATGCACCACGACCATAAAATGTTAAAAATTCAAAGAAAATTCAGCATTGGTCATAAATTAGTTTATTTATTATTACAGATCGATTTCGGCTATTGAGTAGCCATCTTCAGTGCAACTTGCACAAGCGACTAGAAACATTACTGATATTAAACCAGCCACAAGGCATAGCTACACGCAGATACAAACGATGTTATCAGTGTTGGATTCCGAGCATATTTTAACATACAGTCAAATTGAAACTTCCTGGCAGATTAAAATTGGCACACGAACCTAGGACCTCTGTCTTTCGCGGGCAAGCGCTCTACCGACTGAGCTATCCCGACACGACTCACAATGCCGCCTCACAACTTTACTTCCGCCAGTGAAAATGATTTGATATTTCAGAGTTGAACTTTCACAAACATAGCCCTTTTTTCTTATACCTCGTTAAACTATTATTTTAATATCTTTTCCATATTTTAATTATTATCAACTGTCTTGTCGTTATAGTTTGTCCTTTTTTTCAAGTTTATTATCTTTTCCGATTTGCTTAAAATCAAGTGGCTGAGTCATATCAGAGTTATTCTTGCAAAGTGAATCGGAGCGACTTGTGGAAAAAATGTAACAGAGCAAAGTTGTAGATAATTCTCTCTTCTACAAATGCGTTTATTCGGCTTTCGTCTCAGATGTACGGTTAAGGCGTTCTTTGCAATTAAATTTAGTGATGAGAAAAGGTCATCATAAACGGCCTAATTTTAGTGTTACTAACTTATTTCTTGTCCGGAACATTTGCAAAAATGAAGGTTCTGTCGATGGTGGCTAACAACTGAGTCTGTAAAATTTGATGCCGACTGGTCGAACGGCGCGATCTAGAAAGTGGGAACACGTTAGACAGAGGCAAATCGCCGTTATTACTGCAAATATCTCTGAAAGAGTGCGAGATGTGGAAAAAAACATAAGAGGGCAAAGTTGTAGAGAGTTTTATACTCTACAAATTCGTTCAATGAATTTTCGTCTCAGATTGGGACGATACATAATTGTTTTGAAATTCTTTACTAATGTTCAAATGTTCAAATGTTTGTATAGCTTATGGGACTTAACTAAGGGGTCATTAGTCCCTAAAATTACAAACTACTTATGAACTACTTAATCCTAAGGACGGCGCAAATATCCATGCCCCAGGTGGGCATTCGAACCCTCGACCGTAGTAGCCGTGCAGACCGTGACTGGAGCGCCTCAGTCGCCTCGGCCACCGCGGCCGGCGAAATTCTTTACTAATCATCTGTTTTGTATTTAAAGAACGGAATATACTCCAACTCACCGTATTACTGTTTCTGATGTATATTTCAGGTTGAATATGTCATGGAATTTAGTATAACGTACCACTTACGGTCGGAATTGGATCATGTTGTATTTCGTTTATTATTACAGTCAGTGTATATCAAAGATTCTTAAAAAGAAATGGCAGTTGACGATCATATGTTTACCGATCGTCAACTTATAATAAAATAAACAATTTTCCTTTGATTTAGAGTATATTCACAAAATGAAACTTTCACTCTGCAGCGGAGTGTGCGCTAATATGAAACTTTCCTGGCAGATTAAAAATTGTGTGCCGGAACCAGGACTCGGACCTGGGACCTTTGCCTTTGCCTCTACCACATTTTTTTTTTTTTTGCTCTATAGATTGTTCTCTTCTTTGCAGACGCTGATCGTGACTGTTCGTTGTAGTTCGACGAGTTGTTGGCTCACATTCAGCCCCCTGACCGGGCGCGCTGAGCCACGGCGCCCGGCATAAATTTTCGCCGGGGGGGGGGGGGGGAACCACTGAGCTACCCCGACACAACTCACGTTGCTGCACCACAACTTCAATTCTGCCAGTACCTCGCCTCCTACTTTCCAAATGCGAGTCGTGTCGGGGTAGCTCAGTGGTAGAGCGCTTGCCCGCTTAAGTCAAATGTGCCAGGTTTGAGTCCCGGTTCCGGCATAAAATATTAATCTGCCAGGAAGTTTCAATCAGCGCACACTCCGCTGCAGAGTGAAGGTTTCATTCTGGAAACATCCCTTAGGATGTGGCTAAGCCAATGTCTCCACCATATCCTTTGTTCCAAGAGTGCTAGTCTTGCAAGTTTCGCAGTAGAACTTCTGCGAAGTTTGGAAAGTAGGAGGCGAGGTACTGGTTTAATTGAAGTTTTGGGGATGCACTGTGAGTCCTGTCGGGGTAGCTCAGTGGTAGAGCACTTGCCCGCGAAAGGCAAAGGTCCCAGGTACGATTCCCGGTTCTGACACACAATTTTAATCTGCCAGGAAAGTTTCATATTCACAAAATATTTGGAATGACTCCATTTAATAAAAATAATGTATAGGTATTATATTGCCGCGAGAGATTACGAACACGGACTGCCGGCGTGGCGCAGGGGATAGCGTCAAGGACTGCGGTGCTGGATGTCGCCGGTTTAATCCCGCCCACCGGCAAAAATTTATTTCTTTGTAATTAACAATTCTACAGGCATGGATATTTGTGCCGTCCTAGTTCGTAAGTAGTTCATAAGTAGTTTGTAAATTTAGGGACTGATGACCCCGTAGTTAAGTCCCATAGACTATACAAACATTACAATTAACAATTCCAGAATGTTCTACATCTTTCTTATGTAAATTCTACTTGTTTCTTATGTTAACTGTTCTACTTTCTGGTAAATTCTGTCTGTGTATAAATAGCAGAGCACTCTGCCTGAGAGGCAGTCAGTGCTGCGTGTATGTTGAGTTCGTAATAAACGTGCTTTCAGTATAAGTGCTGTGTTCAGTTGCCTTCAAAGTCAAGCCTGCTTCCATTGCAACGCGACATTGTTTGGTGGAGGCGCCGGGTGTCCTGAGCAACAGCTGCATCACCGTGGCTCCTATTAGGCAACGTAAAAGCCGTCCCTTACACGGACTGGAACCGGAATACAAGGGATACACCGAGTACGTCCTTCCAAAAGTCCGTATCATCAGAACCATGGAAACGAAACCAGCGGTAAGCCAGCTACACATCAGAACCCGTCGGTGTTCTCTGGAGACGCTGGACAGGACCCCAACAAATGGCTAAAAGGGTTCGACCGAGTCGCCAAGTACAACAGGTGGGATCATACGATGTGCTTGGCCAACGTTTACTTCTATCTGGACGTAACGGCCCAGCAATGGTTCGAGAACAACGAAGACAAGTTGAATGACTGGGAGACGTTCCAGGAGGAACTTAAGATGACGTTTGGAAACCGCCAGCGAAAAATCCGTTCGGCGGAAGAACAACTGAAGAACAGGGCCCAACGACATGGTGAGCCGACACAATCGTATATACAGAATGTTTTGGCCCTGTGTAACACTGTCAATTCGAACATGACTGAGGCGGACAAAATCACACACCTGATGAAGGGTATTGCAGAAGATATGTACTTCTGATAAAAGACGTTGCTACGACAGAAGAGTTCATTAAGTGGTGCCAGCGTATTGAAGAGATGCAACAAAGGAGGGTTGGACGCCATAAGTATGACAGACTCCCCAATGTAGTCCCTATGGCCGTTGTGGAAGACCAGCATGACTTCGCTTCTCTCATACGACAAATTGTGAGAGAAGAATTACAACAGTGCATGGCAGCCGGAACTATTAGACCGAGCGAGCATCAGATTATGGCCATGGATGTAAGCCATGTAAGTCACGAGGGAGCCGATGCCGCTGAGGAAGAGGTATTTCAGACATTAGCACCTGTCTTCCCCGCCAATCGCACCCGACGTGAAGAATGGCTTTGCCCTGCTATGACTTACGCTGCAGCCGCCAAACAACAGCTTATGAACCGGCCGACGCGGCCTCAACCAACTCCCTCAGCAACAATCACGACCCGTAGAAGAACAGACGTCTGGAGGACAGAGGACAACACACCACTGTATTTCCACTGTGGGCGCCCTGGACATGTCGTACGCTACTGCAGAGAGAGAAGGCGAGTATTCGACGATTATTTTGCCGCAAGACCTCAGCAATCAGATCAGTTCTATCCCAGGCAATCACCTGTTGATGGGTTCAGTCGACCTATGGGAAGAAGCCCATCACCGTACACTAGACGAGGTCGCTCCCCGACGCGTCGCAGCCGTTCACCGTCGCCGTACAGAGGTACCAGCCGCTCCCCTAGCCGCCGCGCCCAGGAAAACTAAGCGAGGAGACCATCGACGGAGGTGAGGCCGCCGTAGATGAAAATCCTCCATGGACGACAGTCGCTAAGATGTTGGGAAATGTCATTGACGTCATAATCGACGGCCAACCTGTGCCGACTGCAGAAGCTCCAGAGATCGCAAGATTCCTTGTAGAAGACATTATTTTGAAGCATGGAGTACCACGTGTCATGATATCTGATCGTGGAAAAGTATTCCAGTCAAAACTAGTATCAGAGGTAATGTCACGGTGCGTCATTGTCCCCAGAATGACAACTGCATACCATCCTCAGACAAATGGTCTTACGGAACGTTTTAACAAGACGTTAACCGACATGCTGTCGATGTACGTCAATGTTGAGCAGAAGGATTGGGATACAATTCTCCTAGTCGTGACATTTGCTTACAATACAGCAAGACAAGACACCACAGAGTTCACTCCGTTTTTTCTGCTCCATGGCTGTGAAGCTGAGACGACAATGGATACGCTATTCCGCCGCGGTGGAGTAGTCGAGCGGTCTAAAGCGTCTCGCTGCGGAGCGCGCGGTTGCTCGCCGTGGAGGTTCGAGTCCTCCCTAGGGCATGGATGTGTGTGTTGTCTTTAGGTTAGTTTACCTAGGTTTAAGTAGTTCGTAATCTACGGACTGATGGTCACAAAGTTTGGTCCGATAGATTTACAGACATTTTTTTGATACGCTGTTCGCGTTCCAACTGGGCGACACTCAGGATGACTATGTTAAACAGCTCATCACCAGGGTCGAAGAAGTAAGACAGCTGGCTCGCATACGGACACTGGACGCCCAAGAAAAGGACCGTCAGCGGTATAACGACAAGCACTGACCTGTTGTGTACAGCCCAGGAGATCTGGCATGGATTTTTACCCCTGTACGGAAGGTTGGACTGTCAGAAAAGTTATTGAAGCGATACTTTGGTCCGTATCGTGTCTTACGCCGCCTGTCAGACGTCACATACGAAATTGAGGATTATGAGCCGTCGTCGAAACGTCAAAAACAAGGAGACATTGTTCATGTTCTGCGCATGAAGCCTTACTACGATCCTGAAGAGCAGGTAGCCGACAATGGCTTCTTGTTCAAGGGCGGTAATGTTCCTGATGAAGCCACGACAGGAACGTTCGTCGTCGATAATCGTGGAGAAGGGAAGGATTCTCTTGAACTGTCATACAGAGGACCCATAACATGGTCAAGATCCAGGACATTGTAGCTGGCTCCACAGGGATCATAACAGCGGGTCGCTGTTTTTTCAGGAGAGGGAGCAATGCCGCAAAAGACCACGAACACCGACTGCCGGCGTGGCGCAGGGGATAGCGTCACGGACTGCGGTGCTGAAGGTCGCCGGTTGATTTCTTTGTAATTAACAATTTCATAATGTTCTACATCTTTCTTATGTTCACTTGTAAATTCTACTTGTTTCTTATGTTAACTGTTTTTCTAATTTCTGGTAAATTCTGTCTGTGTATAAATAGCAGAGCACTCTGCCTGAGAGGCAGTCAGTGCTGCGTGTATGTTAAGTTCAGAATAAACGTGCTTTCAGTATAAGTGCTGTGTTCAGTTGCCTCCGAAGTCAAGCCTGCTTCCATTGCAACGCGACAATATTAATTGTAATATACTAAAACTCTGAGATTTGTCTTTCACATAACGAGACATAGTTATGACGTAAACTGTATTATATAGGCACTGATACAGCAAACGCTGTTTGCCTGTGTCTGCGTCGTAGAAGATGTTTTTCGTCAGTGTACGTGAGCTAAACTACCAATGAATATTTTACGTTAGTCAAATGGGTGATGCGCCAATAATACTGTGAGCGATTATCTGATGTCAATACTCAACATGAAAAATATCCTGGACTCTGTATGGAGGTAATATATGCTTAAAAGGAACTCCATTTGGACCTAACAAAGAAGATGGTTTTGATTTATGTTCTGCTGGTGTTCAAATAAAAGCTTTGCTCTCTAAAGAACATTTATGAGAGCAGTATGGATAGAAGAACCCGGTAGTTCTATCCCGATTTATAAATATTTTCTAACAGTCGACTTTTTTTGAGTGTTTACAGTTCTATTTGCATGAAGTGTTCAGCTTACAGGCTGAACCGTTATTTTCATTTAATTATCGAGCTGTAAAAGGCTATCGCGAAGGCCCACTTTTAGTGTTACTGCCGTAACCCAAAGTGGGCCGGAAGAATCCGGATAAATGGTGTGGAGGGGGGGGGGGGGACAGATATACGAAGTTCTTGTGTACTGCGTTTATCCTGTGAAGAAACATCAGAGATGGCGGCTGCGGCTGTGAAGGGAGAGCGGCTAAGTTGGCAGCGGCGCTGTGGCTGGCTCCCCCGCCGCTTGTAGCGCCAATTAGGCAAATTGGCTGGTAGCTGACCGCAGGCGGTGGGCGCATGCGCGCCTCGCCTTGCCTTCCACACTGCTGCAACCGCGGAGGAGCAACCGCAGCCGCCGACTCACCCGAAAACTTCCTCTGTCTCTCAGTCTGTTGTCGTAATCTCTGCAAGGCATTCTGAGGCAGCTTCAGCAGAAACTTGCCTTTGAAGTCATTGAACTCATTCTGGACTGCCATGTTATAAGGGACGATCGAAAAGTTCCCAATTGACGTCGTTGTCAGAGCCTATATCAGTGGCGGCGCGTCCCGGAAAGAAGCTCGTCATATATATATATATATATATATATATATATATATATATATATATATATATATATATATATATATATATATATATATATATATTAATTTTAAACTATCATTCTTCGTTTCATTCTTCTATTAGAACATTTTATATACACATTGAAGGTATTTTTCTTGCATGAGAAACGTTTTGCATCGCGGAGACAGCACGTATACGACTCTAGGCCGGGCGCACATTGAGGCACAGGCGACGAAGGGCAGGGCAGGGCAGCGCAGCACAGGTTTCTGTGACTGCCAGGTGGCAGTGGCCGCAGAGTTGCAATGCGCATGCGCGGCTGAGGTTCAACTTCTCCTTTGAACCCCCTGGAGGCAGCATATGGGCGCTTCCGCGGAAGGAAGGGGCGAGGAGGAACGCCGCTTTTATCATTGCCTTTGGAGCTGGTAGAGACACCAGCTATTGGCTACTCGAGCTCTAGTTGTCCTGAAGCAAACAATGAAGCTAATGCACACCTCGCCTTGCGCATGCGCAAATCCTCCATGTAGGCAACATCCGCCTTTCATATTTATTATTGGCGCATTGAAGATTAAAAGCTGTGTGTGTGTGTTGTGGATGTTGAACCTATCGTTAAATCAGACAACAAATTGTTCATTAACACAGCAATTTGGTTTAATTATGGCCCTGATATTGATGTATATACTATTAAATAAGAAACAGTGCATTAAACTGATTATGTGCGCAACGGATATTTTAAACACAAAACAACTGTGGTAAGTCACCATTTGAAACAGATACTGACTATACTCAAAATTTTTGACTGCGAGAAAGATATTAAAAAACCACAAACCACTATCTTAATGTTTGACTGTGAGAATTTTATGCAGATCAGTTTCTGATTATTGAAATTTAGTACCATAGTCAATTAACTATCATTTAATATGGCACCAATAACGAAATCTGTTCAACAATATTATCAAAATCAATACTGCACTTTAAATCCACTAATAACTAATTATCAAATGAAGGAAGTAGGTTAATCTTCTTACTACGTAAATGAAACAGGAAAGAAAGGTCAACTTTGTTACTTATTATTAATAATCAGCATTACATTACCTACATAATACAACTTCTTCCTAATGACATCAAATGCAATTACCTTCATATATTCCAGCGGTGTTACAATACAATACAATATATATTCCAAATACAATCAAATCGACTTGCTGGCACAGCAGCCTCTGCTCTATATCGGAGCCATACACACAACTCAACCGCTCTCTAAGCGAGCTGAACCACAAGTGCTTCTCTCTCTCAGCGCGAGCTACAATGCTACGCAATACATGATCTTTGCCAAAGATGAAACTTCACAGAGTTAAGTACACATATAGATACACACAGTAGAAGCGATATTATACATTTTCTTGCAAGCAAGTTACTCGACACAAAACAGGAGGTACAATATTAGACATTTTCTTACAAAAATATTTTTTATGGACACGTTTCATCACCCCTCTTCTACCTATTAAAAATTTTGTAGGGTGGGTGATGCCAATGGCATTGCCTAGCCAGCAAAACTAGTGAATTTCAAGTCCAAAAATCCATTAATGACATCCAAAATATTACATGGAAAATATGAAAACCTGATACTCATTTTTATACAAGATATTCAAGATTAAAACAATTGGAGTACATAGAAAAATTCAAAAATGTGAATGTCATAAATTTTACAAAACAGTACCAACATAAGTCATGCATGGAGTGGTACATGATGTGACAGGCATAAGCAAATGTTAAAATGTACAGAACATCAGCAATAAATGGAATACATGACAAATATACATAATGGTAAACATAAGTATATAGAATTTTACAGAACATAGTTTGACAAATGACACAGTGGAGAAAATGAGGTAGCTAGAAGTAATAGACAAGTGGAAAAAAATACAATAATAAACATGAGCATATACAAAGTTTTACAAAAGATAGTTTAACTAATGTCATCATTCCTTTTTTAGGGAAAATGAGATAATTACAAATAATATACACAGTAGTGTAAGTCCTATACATCTAAATTTTGTAACAGAGTTCAGTATTTTTTGGAAATATAAAAATGAACATTTGTATCTGTTTCGGCATAATAGCATTTCAACATTCGAATAGGCACAATGACATTTCAGACTAAAGGGTATTGACTAATTATAGTTCTGAAAGCATATGTATCTATCAAGAACAAAAACCTTATTTTGGTCACAGAATGTTAAAGAACCATGAAATATATCTAAACACTGGTAATGAACCTGTGGACAACGTTGCAATGGGAGGCACTGAATAGTATAAGCACACGAATAGCACATTAGCTCCTAACATTCATTTTAGGTCTGCACACGAACAGCACATTATCCTAACATTCATTTTAGGTCTGCGCACGAACATGAAACACTGTAAGATTACACCACATTGTAGGTGAGCTGGCTGGTTGCACTGAAGTTGAAGTCATGGGGAAAAGGTTCTGATGTATTCCTCCATGTAATTCGACAACCAAGTGTGCTCCAACCAACGGAGCTATTAGCAGACTGCATCAGCACAGCCAAAATTAGAGCAAAATAGTGGTGGTTGGCCAAAGCTGCAATGGACAGTACTATGTGGCCAAACATCATCCAACAAACATCTTCATTAAAAGGCCCAAAATCAGTGGTGTATAATAGCACGTCCATTGTTCTGTGTGCATTATGGAATCTCGTGTGCGAAATCGCCAGTCCCCGTGCGTGTCCAAAGTACATGAAATAAAGCATTTTACACACAAATTAGTAACATAGTCATGAAATTTCAGTTTACACTGAAAGAAAAGTCATTGATTAGTACATGTCTACAGAAAAACTTTGCCCCAAATTCAAGTGGTACAGATGGGGTCATGGTATTAAACCATATTTTTACATTACAAGTAGGGTCTTGAAGACGGATACATTTGAATACTAATGAGTAATTTAGTTCTTATACTAGAGTATCTATAAAATTAGTGTCATTTCATATAGGCATAAGGCTTTACATACTATGTACACATTATTTTACAAACACATAATCGTATGAAATACATTCAGGGTACTTCTCATCAATTTGGCATTGGGTCATATAAAGTAAATTTGTTGTCATAATTAGAGCGATTAGCATGAAGTCATTTCAAATAACTTAACTTTCCAATTGCCACTATTTTACATCTCTTTAAATT
Organism: Locusta migratoria; assembly: GCA_026315105.1. Classification (NCBI taxonomy): domain Eukaryota; kingdom Metazoa; phylum Arthropoda; class Insecta; order Orthoptera; family Acrididae; genus Locusta; species Locusta migratoria. The sequence goes on along the minus strand of CM048749.1, from coordinate 240,811,659 downwards.
GACATACATCACTATGGTGGGGATTGCATTACCACCAAATTATTGCAATTAAATTACATATGTTGCCATGGTCAGGCTTTTGTCTCAATTGAGTTACACATTTCATTGCCTTAAGGTATAACACATCAGGGAAAATTCATGAGAATATCAAAAAAGGTTCAAGTCATCAGGTCATGTCTGTCTGTGTCTGTCTGAGTCAACAGTAGGGTCAAACAAAACAATTAAAGCAAATTTTGGCACAGTAATAGCTGTACAACACAGTAAATCATCCGATAACATAAACACAGACGTAACTATTTGCTAGGCATAGCTGCAGATTTTCGTCAACAAGATGATCAATAAAATTTTGAAGATAGCAATAAGCAAAAGCAAAGTATCTCTGTGCATTAACTAGACTTAACTAGGCGCAATTTATGGCATAACTGCAAGTTTGCAAGAGAGATGGCTGTGTGCAATGTATAAGCATAACCATACATTGTCATTGAGCTTAATTATAAAATTAATTAGCATAGTGGTAGGGCTTAAGTATATAATTAGTGAGCATAGCGGTAAGCTTTGATTACAAGAGCAATAAGCATAGCTGCAAGCATAATTAGAAATATTCATTACACATAATTACAAATAATTACAGAGCATCAGAAGGATATGATTCTCACCAATCACATATGCCATTGAAGGCACAACGCATGAACATACAAAATGGTGCACATAAGCACAACGAGAAAACACAAAGGGCAGTGCGAGTAAGCACATAAGAAAAGAACAGAGCATAGCATCATTAGCAACAGAGCGATTCTCCTCATAATTGCTTCATAATCATTGTATACTCTCGTCCACATAATTACATTTATCAAACATCTTTGACTGTTACCAATACCTTCCTTACCATCCACCATTTATCCATAAACAATAATGCATTTTAAAGACCACCATGACATAGTGTGTATTGCCTTGCTCATCATCCTTCAGAATGTCCTTTTTTTTTTTTTTTTTTTTTTTTTTTTTTACTTATTAATTGGCTTACAAAATGCTTATGTCAACTCAAAATCTTCTTCACTCGCTCAGAAGTTCGTAAGTTATGCAATTAGTAATACAGAAGAGAAATGTGATATTTTCTGAAACATAGGAACTTATTTAGATTAATCAATCAAAAAATTCCGTTAATTTTATTTTTATTGCACAGCCACAGAAGTCGTTATATGCAAATTGCAAGATAGTCATAGTTTCGTATGACAATACACCAAAAAAAAAAAAAAAAAAACACGCAAGGATGGGGCCCCTCCACGCCCACACCAACGTGGTGACCATCACAAAAGTTCTACTGTCACCTCCGTAATTAAGTTAGTTTGCTAAGGTGGATCACGGGATGTGGGAACCGCGATGTTATCCGTACGTGTGGGCGCGATCACCCATTTATACGAAGGGTAAAGGTATGTAAGGGCAGAGGAAAAAAAGTGCCAAGGCAAGAGCCAAGGGAAAAAAACCTCTGCGACAGTGGGGTAGGTATGAAGGGCAGTAGCGGTATGCTATCTGCGACAGATCATGCAAGGGTTGGTGATGTTAGTAATGGGTATTTTCTCAGTACCATTAACTTTGCTAGGTTCGTCATAAAGAATCAGTCCGTTTTGATGCGAGGTTCTGCTGCAGCTGAGCTCCAATGATGCCTCCTGGGTCGGCTGCGGCAGTTTACCCGTTAACATCGACTGTGGCAGAATACCTGTAACATAGCCAAGTCTGTCAAGGTAGTTAGGCAGTTCGGTCATAGAACTGGCTAAGTGTGCGGGACTGTTTAGGTTTGTTTGTGTTTAGTGCGATGAATATGGTTTCCCTGCTTTGCCTGTAGGTCGGCTGTGGGCTCAGCTGGCATTGCCAGTCAGATTGCTGTTTTGCAGGGGTTTGCCATGTTCATCGTGTTTGTGAGTTGGTGTTCCCTACGGCCGTAGGTGGTTAGTCTCTGAGGAGAAGTGTTTTTGGGCGATTATGTTTCCACCTATGGTTGTGATCGTAGTTCCCCAAGCGTAGGATGAAGGGGTTGTTCGAGTGTCTCGAGTTTCTGTATAGTCGTGTGGCGAGTTTCTTGAATACCACCGAGAGGCGCTCTAGGCGGTATTCATTGTGAAGGTCCACGGTGCGTGTGTATCGTGGAGCGTTGCTAATGATGCGTAGTACCTTGTTCTGTATGAGCTGCAGGCGGCGCAGCCGTGTTGGCGCCGCGTATGCCCAGCACGGAGCACCGTACGTCATCAGAGGTCTAATATGTGTCATGTAGAGGTTCCTCGACACCCGGCTATTCAGTTTGCTTTCCCTGTTGAGCATCGGGTAGAGTTGTTTGAGCCTCGCGTTTGCTCTGTTGGTCATGTGTTGTATGTGGTCCCCCCATATGAGCTTCCGGTCCAGCCAGACACCAAGGTATTTGACTTTCTCACGGAAGCGTATTGGGCGTGTATGTAGAGTAATTGGTCTACAGTGTTGGTGTTTGCGCAGGTGTTTCGGTCTGCGTGTGAACAGAACTGCCTCACACTTGTCGACGTTGACTTTAACACGCCATTTCTCCAACCAAGGTTCGGCAGTTCTGAGTGCTGTCTGTAGGCGTGAGTTAATGTTTGATGGCTTCCAATCTTGCGCCATGATGGCGGTGTCATCTGCGTAGATTGCAGTCATCGTGTTATGTGTGGATGGAAAATCATTAATGTACAGGTTAAACAAGAGGGGCCCCAGGATGCTACCTTGGGGTACTCCGGCTTGAATACCATGTCGTGTAGACTGTTTGCCCTGCACGTCAGTGTTGAAGCTTCTGTTGGTGAGATATGAGTGTATGAGATGCACGAGTCCGTCGGGAAACGCGGCGTCGTTAAGTTTGCGTATAAGGCCGTTGTGCCAGAGACGATCGAAAGCTTTTTCGATGTCCAGGAACACCGCCCCAGTGGCTTTGTTTTTGTTGTAGCCGTCTGTTATGTGTTCAACTACGCGGAGGAGTTGTTGTGTTGTGGAGTGGTGATTCCTAAATCCGAATTGCTCCGGTCTTAGGGTGTCATTGGTGATGCAGTGCCGAGTGAGACGTTTAAGTATTACCTTCTCAACTATCTTACTGAGCGAGCTCAGCAGACTGATGGGTCGGTAATTTTGTGGGAGTGAGTTGTCTTTCCCTGGCTTCCTGAACATCAGGACCTTGGCCGCCTTCCAAAAGGCAGGGAAGTGTTGGTGTTGCAGGATGGCATTTGTGATGTGTGTCAGGTACTCTACTGCTCTATCCGTGAACTCCTGGAGAACCCGGTTTTGAATGCCATCATGGCCAGGCGCTTTTCTGGCTGTGGTGTGCTTGATGGCCCATGTGATTTCATGTGTGCTAGTACGTCTAATTTCGTTGCGCGGAGGCTGGGCCATGAAGCGTGTGATCGCCTGGTCCGTCTTTAGTGTGAACACTGGGTCGGAAGGAGCCAGGTGTGAATGACGCTGCTAGTGTTTGGGCCATTAGCTCAGCTTTCTCTTCCGCTGAGTATGCTGGGCCGTTTGGTCCCTGTAAGGTAGGCGTGTAGAGTTTCTCCCTGGTGAAGTGTCTGGCCAGAGCCCACACTCCAGGACGTGTGGTATCTAGTCCAGCGAGTTTCTGGTCCCATTGGGTCGTTTTGAATGTTGTTATTTTACCCCGTATGATACCCTGTAGCCTGTTGACGTGATGTTTATACACCGGACGCCTGGTACGCTGCCAGTATCTCCTGAGTCGGTTTCTCATTGAGATAAGGCCCAGGATTTCCTGCGGCAGGGCCGCTGAGTGTTGTTGTGTGGCACGTAATGGTATGGATTCGGCTATTGCGTCTTGGACAGCAGTTGTGAGGACTTCAACAGCTTCATCAATTTGTTCTGTTTGTGTAATCTCGTGAGTATCAGGAATACGATTATCAAGCGTTTCCTTGAACAGAGCCCAATTTGCGCGCTTGTAATTTAGTATCCTGCGTGGTTCATTGTACTGCAATGTTTCTTCAGTGTGAAGTATAACGGGGGTGTGGTTGGAAGGCAGATCGTTTACAACCTCAAGGTTGAGGGTAACTGTTATGCCCTTGATGAGAGCCATGTCTATCACGTCTGGCCTTTGATTCCTTTGGTAAGGAATATAAGTCGGTTCAACCGGTGCAAGTGTGATGTAGTTTCTGCCTAGTGAGTGTTCGTACAGTTTTTTGCCGTTGCGATTTTGTCTGATTGAGTTCCAGTCGCGGTGTTTTGCGTTCAGATCTCCAGCGGCGATGACTCGCGGTGCAATGTTGAGTACTGTTATACCAGCGTAGCACAGAGCATAAGTATTCAGAGTTAGAGAAAAGTAACAGTGAGAAAAAGAGGTAGATAGAGCACACTAAGAAAAAGCGGAAGAATAGTGACACTCAGCTCGAGAACGGGGCACCAATCGCCACTTGGTGTGTCCAAAACAGATTAATGGACTCTCTACCCCAATTTTATGCCTTGAAAATTTTAATATTGGAAATGTGGTGTATGCCTTTCGACTTGTGCGTCTTTAAAGTTTCTACCTCAACAACGTTGTCGTGGATGATACGTTTGATTCGATACGGATCATTGTACAGTAAGACGAATTTGTGAATCATAGATCTTCCTTGTGGAATAAGTGGTGGGATCTAATTAATACCTTTTGTCCTACATAGAATAGTTTGGCATAACAATTACGTTGAGAGCGTTTCCTTTTTTCAGCGGCTTTCCTAATGTTTTTAAGTGCCAATTCAATGATCTCATGATGACGTAGTCTTCTGTGTTTAGGAAAAGGTATCAGTTCCTTGATACGGTCGGGAGGTTGCTTATTTTTCAGAACCAGAATTGGTGAATGGCCTGTAGAATCATTAGGAAGTTCATTTATAATATTTTGAAATGACAGAAGATATCTATCCCATGTGTTGTGTCGTCGGTAGCAATACAGCCTACAAAGTTTTCCAAGCTCTTTCATCACCCGTTCATAAGGGTTAGAGGCAGCATGATAGAGTGATATGAACACAGGTTTGATGTTTCTGCGCCGCAACATCCGTGCCCAATCATGAGAACGGAATTTAGGTCCATTATCGCAGATGACTTTATCTATATGGCCAACATATTTTAGGAAGTTTTTGACAAAGGCGTTAGTTATTGTCTTCGCCGTGACACGGCGGAGCGGAGTAAAAGATACAAATTTTGATGTGAGCTCAATAGCAACGAAGACATAAGAGAAACCATTGTTAGTTCTCGGAAGAGGTCCAAACAGATCAACGGCTGCTAACTGCTTTAATTTTGAAGGTATAATCGGAAAAAGTGAAGCAGAATGCGATATGGTCGGCGGCTTTGCTTTCTGACACAATTTGCATCGAGATAACACATTGCGTATACGTTTCTCCATGTTGATGAAATAACAAGAGTCGCGTAATTTCGCGAAGCACTTCTTGGCACCATAGTGTCCGTAACTGAGATGAATATACCAAATAAATTTGTTCACGGATTCCTCCGGAACACACACTAACCAAAATTGACTGTCAGGGGCTTTACGTTTGAAGAGAATGTTATTATGGATACTGTAAAATTATCTGATGGAAACATTATATTTATCGTGCCATTTTATTTTAATATCTCGCCAGATTGGATCTTTATCTTGTTCTTTAGCAATGTCAGAAAATGTGGCAGGTATGTAATTTTCGAAAGCAACATGCTGCATATAGAGAATAGTAAAGTTATTTTCTAAATATGCCTCTTCCGTCGCCTTGATGAGCCCAACAGGCGAACGAGATAGCGAGTCTGCAACGATGTTTTGTTTACCAGGAATGTAAATTACAGAGAAATCGAATTCTTGAAGGAACAAAGGCCATCGTCTAAGTCTATCATGGTTAAGTTTTGCCGACATCAGGAATTGAAGTGCACGGTGATCCGTGTAAACTTTAGTGTGTCTGCCAAACAAGAAATAACGGAATTTTTCGAATGCCCAAACTACTGCCAAAGCTTCAAGCTCAGTGACGGAATAGTTCCGCTCTGACTTGGATAATATGCGACTAGCAAATGCAATGGTTCTCTGTGTGGCAATGCCATTTTCTTCATCCTCTTGAAATACGTGAACGCCAAGTCTGAATTTTGAACTATCGGTAGAAATGCAAAAGTTCTTAGACAAATCTGGGTGGTGCAGAATAGGTGCGTGAAGGAGTGCATCTTTTAAGCAAAGAAATTCTCTTTGGGCAGCTTCATCCCAGAACCAAACAGTATTCTTTCCAGTTAATTCATATAATCTGGGAGTAGTTAGGTCTTTCAAATTTATAAAACGGCGATAGAAATTAATTAAACCCAAGAAAGCTCTTAATTGGCGTTTAGTGGTGGGAACAGGCATTTTCATTATCGCCTCTAACTTTTCGGGGTCGGGCTGGATCCCATCTTTAGAAATAATGTGCCCTAAAAATTTAATCTGAGAACGACCAAACTGTGACTTCTCTAAGCTGACAGTAATCTCGGATTGAGTAAACACTTCAAGTAAAGATGTCAACGTACTGTTATGTTTTTCCCAGGAAGATTCTGCAATTAAAATATCATCAACGTAAATTGTGATTTGTTGTTTTAAGTGCTCAGGAAGTGTGGTATTCATCGCACAGATGAAAGCAGATGAGGAGATGTTCAGTCCGAAAGGCAGTTTACCGAACTGATAACAGTTTCCGAAGCAGAGAAACGCGGTGTACTTCCTACAGTTGGGGTGCAGTTTCACTTGCCAAAAACTAGACCTAAGATCTAATGAGGATAAAACTTTGACACCATAGAATTTTTGTAACAATTCTTCAAGGGTTTGGGGTCGGTCGGTTTCAGGTAAAATGATAGTATTAATTTGTCTGGAATCGAGCACTAATCGAATTGACTTATCTCTTTTTTCAACAATATGTAGGGGACTGTTATATGAGCTAACTGCAGGTTCAATTACACCTTGATTGAGCATGGACTGAATTTCAGCCTTAACTCTTTCCCTGTATACTATGGAATGGGATATGGAGGTACAAAAAAATTATTATGTTCTTTGATCTTAAATTCATAGAGAAGATGTTTTATGGTACCAGGACTGTTAGTGAATACACGGGAATAACGCCGCAAGATAAGGAACAATTCTTCCTTATCACGTTCTGAGGCACCTTCAACTTCTACTAATTTGTTCTTAATGATGTCAGAAAGTCAATTCGTTCAGTCTCGAAATGTTTATCTGTTATATCATCATCAGGTTTGACATCGTGCGTCACATTAGAAGTAGATGAAAATTTTAAACAACTGGTACCTTCTTCATATCTGGTAATCCAGTCTTCGAATTTAATTTGAATGGCATTTTTCTGAACAAAAGCAATGGCACTAGCCGTATTAAAATCTAAAATAACCTTGTACTTGTATAGGAAGTCCACACCTAATATTATCTGTGTAGTTAAACGGGGGACAATCAGTAGGTTGGCAGAAAAGATATGACCTTGACATAAAAATTCTACGTATGTTTGCTGTCGAATTTCGACAGGTTTGCTAGAAATGACGCCACGAATTTTAGTGCAATGCAAAGGCAGAGTGGGACCATTAAGAAAGTTCTGATATTTCTTGAAAGTCAGTTCACTAATTACTGACACTGGGCTACCAGAATCTAAGACAGCAGAAAGATTGATTTTGCCAATTTTGACAGATACAATTGGGTGAATTGGAATATCGAGACATTCTACCTTCTCTTCTAATAGTGCCTCTTTTATGTCATCTGACTGTACAAATTTTACGTCTTGTTCGGTGGAAGGTTCATAACAGATTTCTTTGTTGAGACAAGTGTTACCAAGATTAATAAGGCTTTCACAAGATAAATGCTTTTCAAATCCTGATTGTTCATCAACTTCGCATTCGCTATCATCGTCATTAGAAGACATGTAATTGTCTATCCAATCAGCGACAGAGGTGTGCTGCAAATCTAATTGTTCGAAATCATTTTTTGCTGTTCCAAGGTCACTGTTACTTGCATTATTGTGTGGCAGTACCGTGTCCTGCATTTCAAAGTACATGCCGGTCTGTCATATGCAATTGTTGGTTGATACTGTAAGAATTTTATTTCGTATATAGTGTCTTCCTCAGAGTCTGAAGACGAAGCTTCTGTCTCCCATTCTGAATTGTCGTCATTATATTGCTGATCGACAATCATCTCGTTTAACCGTTGGGCAGTATAATGTTTGTTCAATGCCTTTTCATTTGTTTCGTTAAATCTGATAGTACAATTTTTATTACTGTTATTGCTTTCAGGTGTAACGGCTTTAGGTTTTGACACAAGTTGTGTCGGTTTTGCCTTATCACTAACTGAGGTGCTACCAGCATCAATATTGTGCACTTCCGCACAAACGACTATTCTGTTTTGTTCGGGAGGTTGTTCATCGTAACCTTCCTCTCTGTGAGGACGTTCACAATGAACAAGTTTCAGCGTATAGATAGGATCACATAAATCCTGTACGGCCGAATTATTTGCCGTCGAGTCCGCTAGTCATACCTGACGCGGCCCCTTTTTTGACGAATTATAGCGTGGATTGGCAGGTCTGATTTCAATGTTTTGCTCTTGTCTTTCTGGGGTACGCGATCTGCTTTGGGCCCGATTTGTGTTTTCGTGTCGTGGAAGGCGATCACGAGAATTATCGCGTGTGCCCTCCCGACTACGCTTCTCAGCGTTATTGTTGTTATTTTCAGTCTCGCGATCACTATCAGTATTGTGTCTTTCACGCCAATTAGTATCATTCGAAGTATTGCTGTTATGATAGTAATTATTGCGGCGTCCTCCGCGACCAAAGCCACCACCTCGGTTACGACCACGAAAACTTCCACGGTTATTTTCATGATCTTGAAAATCACCGTTCTCATTGTCGCGACTTTGTTTGTAAGTTTCATTAATGAAAGAATTACTTTTTGCATGATCCTCGTGCTCTGGATGACGTTTAGAACGCGGCGGGCTTTGATGCGACCGGCGATTATATCTGTTTCTTTCAAAATGTCGACTGCGCCAGGAATTTTCCTCGTCGGCCGGCCGCGGTGGCCGAGGTGACTAAGGCGCTCCAGTCACGGTCAGCACGGCCACTACGGTCGGGGGTTCGAATCCCCCCTCGGGCATGGATATTTGTGCAGTCCTATTTCGTAAGTAGTTCATAAGTAGTTTGTAAGTTTAGGGACTGATGACCCCGTAGTTAAGTCCCATAAGCTTAACAAACATTTGAACATTTCCTCGTCTTCTTCCTCTAAGTCTTGTAAGAAGTTTCTAAAGGCTTCAATATCATTCTTGCATCGTGCCGCAATGGCAATTTGACGCAAGTGTAGAGGCAATTTGTTCAAACAAATTCTAATTAATTCAGCAGGGTAGTAAGGTGCCGATAAAAATTGATTTTTATATACTAAATGTTGGAAATATTCCACAGGGCTCGAGAAATTTGATCGTTCAAAAGTTTTGAACGTCGCAATACTGTTTTAAACGCGATCTTGTGCCGCTTCCGACCAGTATGCGGATAGAAATGAGCGTCGGAACTGATTCTCGCTATGGCACTCATGTGCAATAGCTCTCATTCTGGTGGCTGGCTCGCCTTCCAGATAACCACATATAAATTCTAGTCTGTGTTCAAGTGGCCAATTCGGGGGAAGACAATATTCGAATTGTTGCAACCACTCTTTAGGGTGCAAGTCGTTCGGAGAGTTTTTGAATATTTTGAATTTACGTACAGTCAGGAAATGCTTGTAGTCAAACGCTTCCCTTCGCCCGTGCGGCGTAAGTGGGCGTAAACTACGCATCGCGCCTTCATTGTTGTTACTATGGGGTACACTTCGTTCACGTACCAAGCGACCTACTTGAGTCGAATCATCATTGTCATTTTCGTTCAAATTTTCTTCTACATCTTCGCATGGATTTCCACAAGTGTGGTCAAATTTCCTCTCTACTTGCGCCACGCGATCATCTAATTTCCTGACCTCAGCCTTGTATTGCTGATTAATGGTCATTTGAACTTGTTTGAAACGGTCAAGGGCGAGATATTCATTAGTTTCATTAAACGGGGTAGGATGCGTTACATCAGAACTTTCGTCAGTGTTATCACTGATTTGGGTAATCTTAACACTAATATCCTCAAACTGTTTATTAATTTTATTGATCTGTTCAGTCGTGACTGACTGGAAGTTCTGCAACTTTTAATCAAATAGATTACTCTGCTGCTTCAATTGAGGAGTTCAGTCGTTTCTATATTTTCGACTCGTGACGCAAGGCTTTCGACGTTTTCGACTCGTGACGCAAGGCTTTCCAAAACGGATTAATCTCGTCGCGAATATCTTGTCTTATTTGCTGAGATTCACGTTTGAAAGTATTGAGCAGTTGTTCCCTGAACCGATTGTTGTCCTCATTTAATTTATTAAAACTACTTTGAATACGCACAAACCTCGAAACGCACGTCTGTTCTATTTTCTCAAGTTTTTCACCTTGTTTCTCAAGTTTTTCATTTAATTTCTGAGATTGTTTCTCAAGTTTTTCACTTAATTTCTGAGATTACTGAGATTGTAATTGACTATTCTCATTTAACTTAGAGAGCTGTGAGACTAACATCTGCATGAAGTCATTTGGTAATACGTTTTCTATAACTGTCGCACATGAATTTTTTGTAGCAGAGCTAGGCGGAACCGATACATTGTTTTCCCCAACCACGTTACAAGAATCGGAATTCTGTATTGTCGAATCCTGTACTTTATCATTATCCATATTGTCTATTCCCGAACTAATCTGTTCCGCGTTTTCGAACACGGTATTAACTGTCGTATTTGTATCAGTGCAGTGAGAAGACTCTTGTAAAAATTCTTCTTCTCTCCTTGCATCATTCAAGGTCTCATTTTCGAAAGCAGTTTTAGCATCAGCGCGGGCTCTCCTATTCTTCGACATTGTTAACAGAATTTTGCAGTAAAGTGGCCAATAATATTTATTTTCACCTACTGCAAATTTTTGAAAATTACACACGGTAATTATGAGAGAACAATAGGCTGAATCGGGCTAGTGCAACATACAGTCACAATCGAGATTACGCGAACCGTTAATTATCACACGAGTTCCGCGGTACTAGAACTTTCAACACAACAAACATCAGACAATGTAAATGAGACTTTTTCAGTAGTATTGCAATTATTTGTATATTCAATTAATCTACTATAAACAATGCTACACACTATCAAGAATGGTAAGTAACAAACTACAGAAACAATAACTATGCTACTGTTGCTATAACAGAGAATGGTGCTACAAAAATTAAATTAAGAGCCAAAAGGTAAGTTGGTTAGTGGAAAAGACAAACTAACTTAAATAAGGCTACGTATCTAACTACGTCACAATCCTGTTTGTGAACTATCCTGGCAGAAAGGGCGCCAGATAAAAGCTGTGTGTGTATTGTGGATGTTGAACCTATCGTTAAATCAGACAACAAATTGTTCATTAACACAGCAATTTGGTTTAATTATGGCACTGATATTGATGTATATACTATTAAATAATAAATAGTGCATTAAGCTGATTATGTGCGCAACGGATATTTTAAACAGAAAACAACTGTGGCAAGTCACCATTTGAAACAGACACTGACTATACTCAAAATTTTTGACTGCGAGAAAGATATTAAAAAACCACAAACCACTATCTTAATGTTTGACTGTGAGAATTTTATGCAGATCAGTTTCTGATTATTGAAATTTAGTATCATAGTCAATTAACTATCATTTAATATGGCACCAATAACGAAATCTGTTCAACAATATTATCAAAATCAATACTGCACTTTAAATCCACTAATAACTAATTATCAACTGAAGGAAGTAGGTTAATCTTCTTACTACGTAAATGAAACAGGAAAGAAAGGTCAACTTTGTTACTTATTATTAATAATCAGTATTACATTACCTACATAATACAACTTCTTCCTAATGACATCAAATGCAATTACCTTCATATATTCCAGCGGTGTTACAATACAATACAATATATATTCCAAATACAATCAAATCGACTTGCTGGCACAGCAGCCTCTGCTCTATATCGGAGCCATACACACAACTCAACCGCTCTCTAAGCGAGCTGAACCACAAGTGCTTCTCTCTTTCCGCGCGAGCTACAATGCTATGCAATACATGATCTTTGTCAAAGATGAAACTTCACAGAGTTAAGTACACATATACACACAGTAGAAGCGATATTATACATTTTCTTGCAAGCAAGTTACTCGACACAAAACAGGAGGTACAATATTAGACATTTTCTTACAAAAATATTTTTTATGGACACGTTTCAAGATTCATCAAAATACGCCATGTTTGGTAAAATATTACTATAAATTAAAGGCGCATCAACTGTAAAAGTCTTAAAATATCCGATCGTGAAAAGTAATGAATTAACTACTCCATACCTAGCAAGAATAGCCATGTGGTTAGCGGCAACGCTCTGCGCTGTCCAAGGTAGTGGGTTCCAGACCGACTACAAGCAATTTTTTTAGCAAATGTGGCACAAATTTGACGGTAAATTGCATTTACACATTTACACTCTTCATAGCAACAAATATTTTACTTCATATTCACAGAATGTATGACTTTAACTGCGAATGGACTCTGCCGGGATTCGAACCTGGATCTCCTGCTTTCTACGCAGTTGCGCAGACCACTACACCACTGTGGCACTTACTCTTATGGGAATTAGTTTAAAAAACTACGAGTTTGAGTACTGTGGGCAGGGTGAAGATGGAAATTTGCGTCTGACAGGAGGCGTGCTTAGGTAGTGCTTGCAGGTGCGGTGATCACTGTGCCGCAATGGTGTATGGGTCAGCGCAACTGCCTAGGAAGTGGGAGACCCGCGTTCGAAATCTGGATGGGTACACATTTTCAGCTTTGTCCATTTGCAGTTGAAGTCATATATTCTGTGAGTAAAACAATAACAACAGTACAATGTGTACTAGTGGACAAACACTTGTTTTTCTGAAGCAAGGCAAGATGCCCACTTGGTGGCGACCAGCGACAATGCACAGGTGGGCAGAAGGTTCCTCACCCCACTCCCCCCCCCCCCCCAGGTGGTCTTTGGCTTGAAAGCCATTTCCCTTCTTGGGCAAATACGGACGCTTTGACACCCTTTTAGAAGCCACATAATTCCGCTCTCAACAAACAGTATTTACTTAAAGCTTTAGGACGCAGTTGGAACGCAAAGGCCAAGCAGGTGCCATCATAGTCCAGTCAATGAGTGCTCAAAATAGGGGTGTAGAGTGCATGGAATATGCGAGAATTTTTTACTTCAGGACTTTGTTATGGACAGTTAGTGGTGAACATACTAAAAGTCCCCGCTCCTGGGGGGTGAGCTAAAGCGGGGAGGGAGGTGGAAAGGTACCATTCTTTGGTTTTCCGCTTATATCTCGAAAACGGTCGGCTTTAGGAACAAATTGTTCCAAATAAAAATGAGAGTTAATTGAATTTGCTATAAAATTGTTATTGAAAATCGACAATTTCGGAAAAAAATCATATTTACCTTACTAATTTTGTCAAACATTTACTTCTAGTGACTCACTCGATCGTTTCACAGAAGATTTGTCTGAAAGAAAGTTGTAGAGCATTAAATTTCCTTCAATTTGATATGCACATTTGCTACCTTATCTTCAGCCTATCGGAAGTGACATCATTTATGTGTGCTCAATTTCGATGTCCCTCCATAAATGAGTGTTTTGAGGGGCTGTAACGTTTTTATCTCATGAAACGTGCTAGCATGGCAAATAGCAACAGTTTAACAATGACAAGAAGGTACTTGCAATTGAAATCTTTTCATAATTGTAGTTTTTAAACGAAAGTTTTTAGAAACACTGTCAGTGATTCAGAATAAAAATAACTGCATTCAAAGCAACATCTTCGTTTTTCTGAGGAGTGTCAGTAGTTGAGACGTCGTCCAACGAGATTGGTAGAGCCTCGATGTCACTGTCGTCATCTTCATCCTGAATTAATATTCCGACTCCGTTGTTGCAGCTGCCCTTGCAGTTCAGGCATGTAACAGAGCAGTGTAACAACGATTTTCTGCAACCATCGACAAAAAATCATCTTCAAGATTTCAGGGGCAGCATCTAACTCTGTGAGTTTCGAAACTAGTTGGTCATTCCAAACCCAATTCGACGCTCCACCTTTAAGTTCCTCTCCTAAACAAAGGCGTACTCGGTGGTACGTTCGGAATGCATGCTGCTTAACAGCTCCTTCAGTTTGAGGGAGAGTTGAGAGATTAGGCTTTATGTTCCCAGCTGCTTTTATAGATGATTTGTAGCGGAACTCGATGAGGAATTGTGTGATGGCTGGCTGGAGCTCCACACCATTATAGAGTACTCGTGATTCCCACTGTCTCAACGGATTCGACGGTAGAAGAACTATTGGCAATATCTCAGCAATGTTGTATGATTTTGGACTTCGGGTGCATTTTGACAAACCTCACTTTACTCTTGCAATACGCTACGAATGTTATGTCACAGCCTGTAAATGCGTGTGAGAATAATAAATGGACATTGTCCTTCATTTTCAACTCCTGATGCAGCTATTGTGAAGAATATAAACACGTCTTAAACTTTTTCTACAAGCAGAATGTTACAGTCAGTTAGCCGACCGCGGTGGCCGAGGAGACTGAGGCGCTTCAGTCTCGGTCTACACGGCCACTACGGTCGGGGGTTCGAATCCCCCCTCGGGCATGGATATTTGTGCCGTCCCTAGTTGTAGCTAGTTCATAAGTAGTTTGTAAGTTTAGGGACTGATGACCCCGTAGTTAAGTCCCATAAGCTCTACAAACATTTTGATTTACAATCAGTTAGAGATTTTGCTGTTAAGAGAACAGCTAAGTCGACATCCTCTCCAATAATGGCAATCGAGGAATTATGTTATCTGCTGATTGCTGTCTCCACAATATCAACGTCAGCATAACCTGAAGCTTGAAGGCCATTTATTCCATTTTTCTGTAGTTGCATCATCAACAGGTTTATGAGCTGATTCTTATTGTGAAATTTGGAGAGGAAATCCTCTTGCTTCACTGTAATTTTAATTTCTAGACTGACATTCATTTCTCCACACCTCCTGAGCCGATATCGTCGACTGTTCAGCTGCTTTTATCCTCTCTGATATGTCAGAGTACCCATTAAAAACCACTGTACAACCTCTCCCAAGACAATTGGTCTTCAAAACTCTAACATAACCATTGCAACCTCATGTAATTTTTTCGACATTCAGTATGAATCAGAAGGGTGTCCAAACCATCTAAAGATGGGCCATTGGTATCTCCCCTTTCTATTCTAGCTTTGATGAGTGATAGTATTCCTTGTTTTGTCACTGTGGAAACACCTGGTCCATCTATTGTTTCATCACATACAAAACACCGAGTAGCCATTGCGCGCACTACATAGTCAACATTTTCATAAATAAATAAAAAATATCTCGAAAAGCTGACACACAATACCGACACACAAACTATCTCTGCGGTTGGCGAACTTTTGAAGTGAACTGAAGTAAGAAGTGAGTGAGAGCACTCCATTCCACCCTCCAGTCAGTCACAGGCCGTCTATGTTCGTCGTGCGACTTCCCCATCATTAACCCTCTCCCGGGCGTTAGAAACTGACGACCTTGACGACATGTCCTCTGCAGGCGACAATAAATGAGCCTCAACTCCTCCGCCCCAGAAAAACTAAGATATTGCGTTGAATGCAATTTTTTTCCATCCTTAATCACTTTCAATGCTTCTATATACTTTAATTGTATGATTCATAATATTATCAGAAAAGCAACATTTATAAAAAGGAGTTCTGTTTCAATTGCAAGTGCCTTCTTGTCATTGTTAAACTGTTATTTACCATGCTAGCACGTTTCGTAAGGTAAAAACTTCACAGCCCCTCAAAACACTCATTTATGGAAGGACATCGAAACTGAGCGCACATCTTATAAATTATGTCACTTCTGATAGGCTGAAGATAAGGTAGCAAATGTGCATATCAAATTGAAGGAAATTTAATGATCTATAACTTTCTTTCAGACAAATCTTCTGTGAAACGATCGAGTGAGTCACTAGAAGTAAATGTTTGACAAAATTGTCTATTTTCAATAACGTATATCTCGAAAACCGTTGGGAATTCGACGTATATGTATCGAAACAATTTTATAGCAAATTCAATTAACTTTCATTTTTATTTGGAACAATTTGTTCCTAAAGCCGACCGTTTTCGAAATATAAGCGGAGAACCAAAGAATGATACCTGTCCATCCCCCTCTCCACTTTAGCTCACCCCCCAGGGGCGGGGACTTTTAGTATGTTCACCTCCTAACTATCCCTAACAAAGTCCTGGAGTCAAAAATTGTCGCATATTCCATGCACTCTACAATGCATTCATTGACTGGACTATCAAGTGTGAAAGGAAATACTTAAATGAGACGTTAGCTGACTCATTGGCTTGCGAGCCATACGGCATTTTAAGACACGCTACCCGACTGGTAGGCATGCTACTGGCAGGGAAGCGCCAGCGTCATCAGAAGATATACACAAGCAGAACGAGATAAATTAAGTCAGTCTCGCTCTCGCGCCAGCTGTGTGTGTCGTCACTAGCGGTGCGACGCTTTCACAGTGATTTCTTGAGCGGAGAGGTGATAAAGACTCCTGTGCAGTATTGCACGGTAAGGAGCTCCTCTGTTATGGAGCAGATCTTAGCAAATCTCCAGTGGTGAATGCTAAGGATTATGCGTTGTTCATAGTGTTGACTGAGATACTTCATATCCGGTGTGAACAGATACAGAGTGCATAAGTTAACACCTGTGAGCGCATTTTATAGTGGCAACGTGGTGGTTTAGTCTGAGACTGACGTACCATGCCAATCTATAGCCCGGCTGTTCTTGAGTTCATCAAGACGCAGGGAAAATGCGAGCGGCAGAAGTCGATCAAGACAGAAAATATTGAGTTTCAGTTTCAGGAAATACACAGCTAGCAGCCGTCGGCAGAGTATATGGTATTGTGTGCGAACACTTTAGGCGAACTCTACCCATCCCCTAACAGCAATAACAAATACATTTTTTTTACCATTGCATAATATTTCTGACATTGCGACAGCCTTGAATGTAAACTGACGAAATTGAATTAACTTTAAAGTTAAGTAGGTTTGGTTCATCCGCCATTCTACCAACTTTATTTTATTTTGATTGTTTATACGTTTCATCTATCCTGTCAACCTATTCAGAACTTGGGAATTAAAAGCTCAATTTGTTTCTTTATTAATTTGAGTGTCACGTCACACCGACTAGGCTGCAACCGCTAGGTGACTGGCAGGCTGGCCGCTGCGGCACAGTCCTCAGTCCACAGTCGTAGCGCCCAGCTAGTATGCTGATGGTCGCGACCTGGTCGCTGTTACTGTTGTGAGGGCTTGTCGCTAGGAGGTGTTGTCTGGGGATGGTCGTCGTCGTGCTGCATGATCACAGGCCGTGCTTTCGGTACGGCTAACTCCTATCGTCCACACCACGCCCCTGGATAAGTAGCCACCTCCTACTCGATACCTAAAACCGCCCAATGATCGCTGGCGATGACTGTCAGGAGCATACCCGCCAGTACCAGCTGTACTGAAATGAAGCACACTGCACGGCTCTGTCAAACACACCTTTCACGTTATTCACATGAAGTGATGAGTACTGTTGCCAAGGAATCACAAGTCGCTTCCATATTTCTCAATTTGCTCGTGTGCACTAAGGTGTCTCGCTGCGGTGCACACGGCCGTTTGCCGTCGAAGGTTTGAGTCCTCCCTCAGGCATGGGTGTGTGTGTGTGTGTTGTTCTTAGGATAAGCTAGCTTCGCCGATTTCCTTCCCTATCCTTGCGCAAAAACTCCGAGCGTTAACTTCATGACCAAGTGGTCGACGGGACGTTAAACCCTAAGCTTCCTTCCTTTCTTCCATTCCATGCTGTGATCCGTAGAATGATGAGAATCTCCTCCTGATTCGTCCAAGCCCTGATATCGCAATGGAGGAGTATTTTACCTCGGGAATATTTTACGGAAGAGGATACCAATATATAATATTCAATGAGCAGAGCTGCACGACCTGTGAAAAGCAGCGACTGAATTTTCAGCCGTTCGCAGGAACTGTACAACAAAACCACGTTATATGATGTTACAAGGCTAGTCACTCTTGCAGATTGTTACCCATGCAAATACGAAAAAGGCTGCTGCCCCTCTTCAGGTACCACATGTTTCTCTCGTCTCTCCACAGATACCCCTCCGCTGTGGTTGCAGCTCCGGTACAGCTATCTGTGTCGTTGAGTCACTCAGGTCATCCCACTTCAGCAATGCCTGTGGTCCATGCGGGGTAGAATATTCTACACGAATATGTAATTGGATTTTAAATTAATTGGATATTGTTGTACTATTTCCTTGTAAGGATGACTCAAATGTTCGCCAAGGCATTTTCTCGTATGTGTTTGTGTGTGTGTGTGTGTGTGGAACATCCAAAGGTCGCGATGAGAGTCTAGTGAACGGCGCAGTCAGTGCTTCGTCGCCTCAGCACTGATGCGTGTGCCGGCCGCGGTGGCCGAGGGGACTGAGCCGCGTCAGTCACGGTCTGCACGGCCATTACGGTCGGGGGTTCGAATCCCCCCTCGGGCATGGATATTTGTGCCGTCCTTAGTGTTAGCTAGTTCATAAGTAGCTTGCACGTTTAGTGACTGATGACCCCGTAGTTAAGTCCCATAAGCTATACAAACATTTGAACATTTGAACTGTTGCGTGTGCTATGAATCCCGTAGCTGCGGTCCGGCGCTCGCACCTCGCCAGCGGCAGAGTGGGTGCCGTAATTACTGAGCCAGTAATGACGTCAGCAGACACCTGCTGCCTTTGATTACTGCATCCATAATTCATGGCGCACCGCCTCCCCCCCCCCCCCTCCCCACTCCCCTCTGACACAGACGTTACAGCACGGATCATCTGAGCGAAATGTCGGCGACTCGACATAGTCCGTAATACGCGTTCGCAACACATTTCAGTCATCACAGTTGGACAGAAAACAGCGAGAAAGCAAACAAATATATCTACCACTACAATCTTTCTATTTAACAACCATCGCTATGAAATATCTGTAATGATGACTGCTTTCGGATTATCCATTTACAGACACAGCATTTGCAACCATTTATTTAAACTGAATGACCATTTACACATCATCAGGTTGAAAGACGACCGTCTGTCGTCTTCCATATATTTTTGAATAGTTTCTGTAAAGTTATAATTTATTTGATGTCGCTAGATTATCATTTTGTTAAAACTTGTGGAATAGTATTTTTATTTAATGTGTTAAAGTATTAGTTAATATTGCTAGGTTTTTCTTATTTTGTTATGTTAACAATTTGTTATTGTATTAATTAATGTGGCATAAGAACGGCTTCTCCGCTACGCCACTGTCCCTGTAAGAATGTGCAGTTATTGTACTTTTAAGTGTGTGTGAGAATCTATGGCTGTATGATGTGGGGAGTGATAGCTCGCTTTGTATCGTTCTCTCTGGCTCAGAGTCGATAGCTGCTGAGGTGACCAAAGAGGTTTCCACACCCTTTCGTTGCGGACTAGTTAGCGGACCTACACCAGCGTGAGTGTACTCGCTCTCCGTCCCCACCACCGCTTTTTCAGGGATTTTCCGGTTTCCGGTCGTTTTCCCCGCGGCCCGTTGGCCGCACGGCGATTCACCCTCGGCTGGTCGTGTGGTGAGGTAAGGTTGGTTCTGCTCTTGTTTCTGGAGATAGTATCGTTTCACTGACTAGCACGTTTAACTTTGATTCTTGAACTTAGAACCATTTTTTGGAATATTTTCTCCGATCGTGTGTGGAAATGTGTTCTCGTTTTTCAATTCAGTGATTTCCAATAGATAAACGCGGTGTGTGTGATTCTAGTTGCAGTTTGATAACGGCCTGATATGTTAAAACCTTTTGTGATCATGTAGCGGTGTATGAATTGTGTGTATATACTTTCTAGCTTTGTGGGCCCCGATTTCTAATAGGTGATATGTTCATTTTATACAGTGCATGTAAAATTCTTCTCATCGTTTCCTTCCATGAGTGATATATGTTCCACGCGGTTGGACCATAGAACAAAGCCTTCACTTCCACTCTTGTTTGTTCCATGCCCATCAGGCAAGTAACTATGCGGGTATCCTTCTGATTTCCACAAATATTTCGCGTTCTTCTCTCCCCGCCTATTTTAATTCTGCCGTTTCTTCGCGACATATTGTACAAACTCTGTGTCAATAATTCTCTCTGAGTCTTGTACAACGTCCTTCAATAGCTTCCTTATATAATTCTAAGTATTTTTATTGGTTGCATGCAGTAGTTAATTTTCTTTATTTTTCGGAAACAATTTTATTGGTTTTCGGAACCACGTGGGTCCGAGTTCCGAATTCCGGGGTATCGGCTAGTCGCAGGAGTTATAAAACCAGTACCTAGCTCGATTTCTAACAGACTGCAACTTAAGAATCCACCGTGATTTTGTATAATGAATCCGATTTTCAACTTCAGTGGAGTGCGTTCATGTAACGTAGCCGTGTGTCACCGTTAGCGTGTTTGCTCGCGGTCCAATTCAGATGTAATTTAACTTGCTATACACACGCACCATCTCATAACAGGCACAACATACCAGCGCCAGCTTCAAAGTGTTTGTATATTATGTTTTGTGCTACCTCCGACTTGCTGAATTTCGCCTACGATAGCGGCGCCTGCTTCCGCCTCGTCTCAGCACGCTGTTTTTGGTGAGTTTCGCTGTGGCATTATGTGTGTGTGAGAGAATGAGTATTGTTTGTGAATCCTTCCCCCCAGTAGCGTTTAATCATGTAAGAGATGCATTTTTATATATTAACAAAATTGGTTCATTTTGCTTGTTTTTATCTGAATAAACAAGTTTAAGTTCAGAATAATCCGTAAGTTACCTATAAATTGTAGTTTTAGAGCACTTTCCCTCTTTTATTTAATATTGTTTCACAAGTGCTGAAAATAAGATCAGATTTTTCATAAGTCTAAATTCCGTTGCGCCATAAATGTTTCCTAGCCACCTTTTAGATTAGTTTAATTGTGGTGACTTGCTTATTAATGTCTGTGTGTAATAACGTGTGAGCTGCTATGTATATTGACCACTGTAGTATAAACGTCCTGTAATTGAAGTAATTGAAACGAGGCAGTTCTCAGTTTCGGCCAGGGAACAAGGCTTTGTAGTAGGAAGTAACCAATAGTTCACACGGACCTTATTTGCTAATTTTAGTGACAAAGCAAGGCTCTTATTAAGTACAGTGGTCGACTTTTAAAGTTTATATAAAGAAGACTTTCTATACCGCTTTTATACAATCTTGACGGTAACTGTCCGTCTACATAACTGAATAATCGGCGCAGCTGGCTGCATTGTGGACTGGGGTTCCGTTCCAGTTACTACGCAAGATTTATCATGGGTGGGCGGAGTGGAATGGGGTGCACTCAGACTGCATGTTTTGATGACACTAGCTTGGTAATGAAGGATTTTATTGGCAATATTGGTGCAGTATCAAACAATGCAGTTCAAGAAATAAATACCTGGCTTGTGGAAAATAAATTGGTGCTAAATCACACTAAGACTCACTTTTTACTGTTTCTAACACACAATTCAACAAAAATCGACATTTCAATTACACAGAATGGACACAGTATGTGAGACTGAACAGTTCAAATTTTTAGTCATGCAGGTAGATAGTAAACTGTCGTGGAAAGCCGAAGATCATCTTGTTCAAAAACTACATGTTGCGTTGTTTACCATTGGAACAGTATCTGAAATAAGTGATAACTCAACACGAAAAATTAGTCTATTTTACTTATTTTCATTCCCTTATTACGTATGGTGTTAATTTTTGCAGCAACTCCTCTGATTCAAGAAGGATATTTATAGCGCAAATACGGGCGTTTCGAGCAATATTAGGAGTAAGTTTGCGTACCTCTTGTCGACCGTGTTTAGTAACATGGGAATTCTGACTCTGTCCTCTGAATACATATTTTCTTTAATGTCGTTAGTTGTTAATACTATTTGGTTAATGCTAGGCAGAAATCAAATCTTCAGTTGGATCATACTTTCTTGACCCTCGTGCAGAATGGTGTTACTATTCTGCTACATCCATTTTTAATGAATTGCCAAAAGAATTCAAAAACTTTGGTAGTACTCCACACACTTTCAAGGCTAAACTAAAAAGTTTCCTTGTGGCTCTTTTTTCTGTTCTGTCGAGGAATTCCTGGAAAAATAATAATAAAAAGTAAATAAATTAATTAAAACAAGCTATTTCTTGTGTTACGTTATTGGTTCCTTTTACTTACAAGGGGACACATGGGTATGGGATTATAGAATTTTTCGATTTTTATGGTGAAACACGTCCACTGACGGTGTGGTCGAGTTCCATTTTGATTTATTCATTAACCTAAACTGTTTCTGCAACATTAATGTTATCTATCTGTGTGTTAATTATTTTATTCTTTTTATTAATGATCAATGCCCGATGTTTATATATGTTTGCCCTATATTTATATATGTTTCCACCTGTGTGATTGAACTTGTGTGTTCATGTGAATGTGGAAGGTTGCTTTTAATATTGACTGACTGCCGCTCAAAGGCTTACAGTCGCCGCCTCCCGCTTTAGGCCTCGTTTTGCTGTAGTTAAGAACGCATGGCTTCATTTGTCGTCTGCGCTAGCGTCTGCTGGGTGGTCAGAGACAAGCTTACTTGGCAAGACGGCGAGGTGGCCGTGTTTTTAGTGTCGTACCAACCTAATCTTCGAAGAAAGAGGTGATAGGAGACCTCTCTGAGAGCGGATGTAGAGGGAATTGTCTTCGCCAGGTAGCAAGGGTTGGAAGACAGGAGGCTCTGAAAGCACTCCACACAGATTTCAGCGGCTCTATATCCGGTGTATGGGAGTAGAAGGTTTTTCTGTAACCTTAGAGCTTCACTTTTCATTTTGACTCTGATGACTGTGGAAGTAAGTACTTCGCCGAATCATGCTAAGGGAAGGCATGTGGTTAGAACTTTGCTTTCTTTGTTAGCAGACAGTTTTGGTTTTCAGTGATAGTTTTCTTGAGTAATTCCTTCGCTATGTGAGGAAAAGTGTTTCTTAATTTACAGAACTCGAGTAATTTAGTGTGAATTTATTATTTGCATTTTCATTCCAGTGATGATTTTGTGTCTGGTTTGCTCAAGTTAGAATACATGTGTGTGGCCTTGAGACTTTGTGTCATGTTTTTAACTAACATTTTCACATTGCATCTGTATCTATGAGTATGCTAAATATTTTCTCAGATTTTCTAGCTTGATTCCGTCTTTCCTGTCTTGTATGACCAATTGCACCATGTGCTTTCGTAACAGTCGTTACTTCAGCCATGCTTTTATTAATTCTAGCTTTCTTCTATACGAAATCTCGCATGTGCTTTATTTGGTTATTTTAAATTAATGTCCGTTTGTAAATGCTATGTAATTTGGCGTGATTGCATACCACGTTGTACTGCCTTCTCACACATGATTTCGTTTATTGCACAGTATACTTAAAATTTTTGATCAAGACACCTGCCATCTCATCAAGACACTGCCGACGCTTCATTTCGCCACTGCTTTTGAGTGTTCCCGCATTGTAATGTACTACCAAGCATTATGTGCGTGTCTGTGAATGAATGAATGTGTTTTCAGCTTCCCATTGTGTGTTTGCAAATTTCCTCCCACATTACCTCCATATTCATAAAGGGCAGAAACAACTTTACTACGGGCAGTAATTATATGATTTAATTCACTTTTGTACAATGTGTGTGCTTAATTTGGTTTCCCCACATTTAGTTGCTTGTTCATTTTTCTGAATAGATTATGATTTTTAAGTATCAAACCTCTGCTTTATGATTTCGTGCTCCCTGTCCAATATTTAATTATCTATTCATTTATTTTTTAACATTGGTGTTTGTTAAAACGTTGGCTGCTCCCTTAAGGAGTGAGCAGTTAGATAAATTTCCGTTGCACTTGTACTGTGGCCACTCATAAAGTAATTTAGAGCAGCAGTAAGCGTTTTAACTTACATTTGCAGGTCTCAACTGCCCGAGATCTTGCTAAGAATACTAACAGGCCACTTTCAATTGTGCGTCAACTTCTGATCACAAATAACAATCACCCAAATCAATTCAACGGAAGTCTCAAAAATTTTCGAGAAAATTAACTTTCAAGTTTTGCAATTACATTTAAGTACCAATTAAAACAGTTATACCATCTATCAGTATAGATAAGGTGTTACAACCCCAGGGTCGGTGTTGTGAATCCTGTCGTGACGGATTTTCAGTTTTTATTTTTTTTAGTTGTGTTCTAATACTTACACAATTTTAATATGTTTTGGTAATTTTTATGAAAAATGCACGTATTTTAGTTTATTCGTAATTTTCTATATTTCATAAAACAATGACGGTTTCAATCAAAAAAACATGAGTTACATTTTTTGTGTTATTGGGTTCACTATTAGTTGACGACGGTAATCTTTGATTGTTGAGTTTGGAAAATCATCTCTATGGATACTAATGGCTTTCCAAGCAACTAACCTACTCAAATAATCGTTTTAGGTGATATCAAGGTATTGAGGTCCTCTAAACACACATAAACAAAAGCTGACACACCACGTGGAATTAGATATCCCAAAATGTTTTATGTAACTGAATTCTAAAACAATGGGATTCGAACCACCGACCCTGTGGTTGTGAAGTCAGAACGCTATCACTTGATATACAATACTTGGTACTTACGTACATTTGAAAAACTTCAAAGTCGATTTTTTCGAGAATATTCGAGAGTTGCGTCTAATGGCTTTGGCTAATTGTTATTTAAGTTCTGAACTTCACGTGTAAAGAAATTTTAAAACCCAATACCCATGTGGTCTCCTTGTCAGACCTGTCGTGTGCATAGTATTGGTATAGTTTCACTTTAGATATTAATACTCTTTTGTTATTATCTGATGTACTGACTCGTTCCATGAAGACTTGCTCCTCAGGACCAAAGCAATCTCCTTTATAAAGTGATGCTATACACTCAACAAGTAATTGGAAATGCTTTATGCCGGTACTATTCTGAGATGAAGAGACAGCACTGACACCTGTCAACATTTCCGTGATAGGCGAAGTTCGCCGATAAACCTCGGAAATAGTACTATTACATCGTCTTTTTCATCCTTCTCACTGCAGTACAAAACGTTATCGTGCTACAGCCATCGCAGAAAATCGCTGTCTGACTTGGTTTGATTTTCCTAAAGTTGTCATGCCCACAGACAACGAGAATAAAAGCCACGTGTCAGCTGCAGCTAGGCTTTGTGTAATCTACTGCAGAACACAGATAGGCGGTGGCGGTCCCGCCTTGCCCGTTGACTGACCGCGTCCGCTTCGCTCGAGACGTGGAGTGCTCTACACAATGTCACTTTTTTCGCTAACCGGTAATTCCAGTCGTCAGACGAAATGGGGGCATGCACGTGCGTTCAATCAGCGTAATGAGTCTGAGCCACAATGGAGTGTAATTACTAGTGGCTGTCGCGGCTGTTTGCTTGTTAATCTCGAGTCGCACTTAAATAATGCCCGTGCCGTGGCTTCCAGATCGCGATAATTGTCCTCGGCGTCCCGACGTCAAAAGACAACGGTGTGACGCCTGAATGGGCAGTCCCTCCATGCCATCGACCACAGAGAGTGAAGGAGCTGTTCAGCTCACGTCATACGCCCGTACATCCTGACAGCCACGCGTTGGCAACCAGTACGCCTCTGTGTACAAACGAATTAACGCTCAAATTGTCCAAGGCGTTTACTGCACATCACCTCTCCATACAGGCCTCGAGTCAGTTAAGTGACTTCTGGTAAGTAGAAATGCTCTCTCTCTCTCTCTCTCTCACACACACACACACACACAGCAATCAATTTGAATACATTCATCCATTGCCGCCATACCACCCAGGAACGGGCTACAATCTTTTATTCCAAGCACAGAAAAATCTTTTTATACAAAGTTACATCAACCAGTGGCGCCGCTAGACGAAAACTGGGCGTCGGCGAACTCGTCTTAGCGAAGCCCCTTTCATTTTTTCATTAATGAAGAAAATGTTAATTGAGCTGAATTATACATCAATAATCATTCAAACGTTCAAATGTTTGTATAGCGTATGGGACTTAACTACGGGGTCATCAGTCCCTAAACTTACAAACTACTTACGAACTAGCTAATATTAAGGACGGCACAAATATCCATGTCCGAGGGGGGATTCGAACCCCCGACCGTAGTGGCCGCGCAGACCGTGACTGGAGCGCCTCAGTCCCCTCGGTCACCGCGGCCGGCTCAATAATCATTATACTGAAATTCTATTAGTATAATATACGAGTATTATTGCAATGACAAAAAATACAACAAACAAACACAAATTAGAGAAACTTTTCAGCTTTTCGTCGCATTGAAATTTTTTATGATCACATCTTAATACTAGGCGCTATTACGGCTTCAGTTGATAGTACTGACAACGCAAATAGTCTTTCTTGGCTCACTGTGCTTTTCCAGTCAGTCTTAATCAATATTAACTTTGTGAAGCTTCTCTCGGCCGATGCTGTTTGGACTGGAACTGAGCACGATTCTGATTATTATATAAACATTTGGATATACTTCTTCCAAACAGTTTTCTAAAATGTACTGAAGAAATTGTTTTGCAATTATTTAACTAAAAATTGCATTACTCTTGCACTCTTACGGAAATAAATACGGACAATTAAATAGCTGCAGGCCGGGAATGGCCGAGCGCACTAGGGCGTCATACCACGGTGCGCGCGGTCGCTCTCGTCGAAACCCACCCTTAGGTACGGATGTTGTGTTCGTCCTTTAGTTAAGCTAGTGTAAGTTAGATGTAGGTCGTCGCTACATAACCTAACAGTTGGAAAGCGCCATCAAACATCAAATATAAAAAAAATATAAGTTTAACAATGTTTTGCGAGGCCGCCACAGGCGCGAGGCCGTCGGCGGTGGCCGACGTCGCCGACGCCTAGCGCCGTCACTGACATCAACTGAGGTTTATTCATTATCGAATACATCAGACAAAAACTCGCGAGGAAACTATTTTAATCTACACTTACTGCCAAAACAAGTGTAGCGCCGGGGGCATAGAGAAAAACTGAATGTTTTTTACGATAAATCTTATGTATTGAATTAAAGTTTGTGGTGCGACTGGGAATCGAACCCGGACCTCCATGTTTACTAGGCAGACGTCTTACCGATAGACCACGGCATCACGAGCTATTAAGCGCCTCGCAATAGTCGAAGCACGATTTCAATCACGTCACAAACTTTAATTCAGCTTCTGTGTTCCATAGAACATTGCCACTACCGCAAAGGCTCTCCAAGCAGCGGAATGCTTCAGATTTGTCGTTAATGGTTTTGACGTATTTAAGACGAAAATCCGTCTCAGGGATTATATATTTGTATTTACATTAAA
The DNA here is from genome assembly GCA_026315105.1 of Locusta migratoria. Classification (NCBI taxonomy): domain Eukaryota; kingdom Metazoa; phylum Arthropoda; class Insecta; order Orthoptera; family Acrididae; genus Locusta; species Locusta migratoria. The sequence continues at coordinate 240,784,162 of CM048749.1, read as the reverse complement.
TGTTTTAACCCTTTAAAGATACATGGTACTTTTACAGCTCAATATTATATAAAAATCAACACCTATTTCTTTCAGGAACTCTTTATAATGTATATGATTTACAGATTTTTTGTTGATATCAGGTAATGCAGCACAGTTTTTAAACAAATTAGAAATATTCTGAATATTTTTGAAGCTGCTTAGGTTACTAAAAAATTACATAGAAATTGATGCATTTTTTTTCCAAAAAGCTTCCTCAAATTGATGTACCATTTAATCCTAGGTATTCCTTCTGAAAAAAAAACCGTCTTGATTGCAGATTGTTTTATAAATGGCAAACATTTACCAGTATAAATGGTAAACATTTACCATTTATAGTTTCTTCTTAGCACAAAATAAGTCCATGCCCCATTACTCCTGTTTCGTAATTCCGCCTTGTAATTTTGTGTAAATTCTGTTACGCAGATAATCTGAGGGTGCCCTGCTAAAGGACAAACGCGTCATTGATTAAAAAATAAAACAATTTGCAGTCAAGACGGTTTATTACTCAAGGAATATTTATTCTTACTGATTGCTGTACACCACGGACTGGAAACCATTTAATCCTAGGTTGTGCATTTGAAGGAGACCAAATTTTTACCAGATATGTATGACATTATGGCTCGTCTACTATTCCTATTTAATTCCAACTATTATGTATATTACAAGGATAAAACAATATCAAATCTTACATTTTAATTTTTTTCTTCTAATGAAAATGTTATTTTTTCTATAATTTAGTTGACTCTGCAATAAAGCTTAGATACACTACATAAGTAAGGACTATTGCAAGTTACAGAAAGAAATTAAAAATTAGAGCAATGCTTGATAAACTTTAGGAAATATTTGTACCTGAATGCTGAAAAATACAACTTGCGGGAAATTGGGAATGAAGACATGAGTCCAATTAATCTGTGCCTCAGAACATTCCTGAAGCATAGTCTTCATCCTGCAGCATTTCATCAACTTCAAGCTTCCTCTTGGCATTCCTTTTATCACTTCTTGTTTCTTTGGTAACTTGAAGAGCTAATCTTTCATCATCATGCACCAGTTGTCTGTCACACGCAAGCAACTAATCTTCCACATTGAAGACACATTTTATGTCTAAATTTCTGAGGACTTCAAATGTTCAAATGTTTGTACAACTTATGGGACTTAACTACGGGGTCATCAGTCCCTAAACTTACAAACTACTTATGAACTAGCTAATACTAAGGACGGCACAAATATCCATGCCCTAGGGGGGATTCTAACCCCCGACCGTAGTGGCCGTGAAGACCGTGACTGGAGCGCCTCAGTCCCCTCGGCCACCGCGGCCGGCTCTGAGGACTTCAATCCTTCCTATCACTCCATCATTGAAACGTATCACTGCATCTAGTACACCAAATTTCAATGTATTCAGTCCTGCAAAATCATTCTTGGGTAATCTTTCCCATATGCAATGGTTGAAACTTTCATTTGTATTCTGAGTGCTCCCATGAAGACATTTACTAACCAAAACAGGGTTACTCAGGTCACTGAAAATTGGTTTTATTTAATTCATAACATGTTCAGAAAGAGAATGCTTATGATGATATATTTGATTACTTTCTTTTGCTTTTTGGTAAGGGCTTTGTGGCTGTACGCATGACCGAAACTTAAAAATTTGGTATATATAAGTTATTTTTCATTTGAAACCTTATAATGTATATATCAATATAATCAAGAAAGACTACAGAATGGAAAAAAATCGATTTTTCCACCATTTATAAGTATCCTTAATGCATGAGTTATTATTTGAAGCTATAAAAGCTACCACGATTTATGAATAATGTGTACATACTGGGAAAAGTATTGAAAAAAAAATCCTTAAAATTCCTTAAAATTATTATGTGCAACAGTGCTTCCATGATGCACCCCATGCAGTAAATGTCACTATTATGCACTAATCTTTCCAAAAAGTAACTGATAATGCAACAGTAGTATGTGATTGACTACTTTCACATGACAAATGAGGAATACTAAATTAAACAAACCCATATGTTAGGAATAACTCAAAGCAGCTAACTGTCGAAGTGATTCAGTAGCAGTCTGCAATCTATAATTTCTAGGACGAGCCACCTGCATGTGTAACACTATGTGTAGAACAATTTGTTCTATCTCGGGCCTACAGCACTATGAAAGTCATTTAAAGACAGTGCCATGAAATTCCAATTGCTGCTTTAAATACACTATGGGACGTATTTCGATTTTATCGCCATCTTCAAGTAATGTCATATGATCGTGACATTCACATACATCAATGGTTTTCGTGCTGTCAGTTATAGAAGCAGCTACGAATGAATTTGTGGTAAAATGTTGATCATTTTGAGAGATAATGGAAAAAATAACGCATGTAGCTGATCAGCTACACTATGCATAAAGGGTTAATATATACTTTAAGGGTGTACACAAAGTCCGCAAACACTTTCAATTATTTATTGCACAAGAACCAAACATTGTACAGATTTTATATATGTCACTTTGAAGAGTAATCTGGAAAGTCTGATTTTCCCCCCCTCTCATATATTCCGCCACAGCGTAGTTTGGTAATTTTCCGATAGTCAGCGCAACTTGCAAACATGGAGAGTTCAGGTGCAGAGTGAGTTTAATGTGTGCTACAGCTCTTCGACGGATCTTTAGAACCAAGTACCAGTATGGTAAGAATCCATCAACAAGAAAGGTCATTTACCATAGGCACAACAAATTCGTTATGACTGGTTGTCTGTTCTCAGCAAAGAGAAACGAACGTCACAGTGTGAGTGAAGTGAATGTTGTGCACATGGGAGAGACATTCAAAAGCAGTCAAAAGAAATTTATGCGTTGTGCATCTCGTGAACTCGAAATGGCGCTAAAGACAGAGTGAAAAGTCCTACGACGCAAGCTGTCTATGAAACCATTCAAATTCGAGCTAGTGCAGAAGCTCAATGACTAAGACAAAGAGAAACGTGTTGAGTTTTGTTCGCAGATGTAAACATTGAATGAGGATGGGGCTGCCACTGTTGATCCCTTAATTTTTAGCGACAAAGCCACTTTTCACACTAATGGGAAAGAGAACAGGCATAATTCTCGGTTCTGGGGTACAAAGCATCTACAAGACTGCATTACATTTGAGTGTCATTCCGCAAAGGTAAATGTTTCTTGTGCCTTATCTCTTTGAAAACTGTATGGGCCATTCTTCTTCGCGAAGAGCACTGTCACTGGATATTCCTGCTTGAATATGTTGCAGCAATGGCAGACGTCTCAAATGCAATCGGACTCTCCGTTCATCTTTTAGCAGATTGGTGTTCCATCCCATTTTCATCGTAAAGTTCGTGGGTACCTGAAAACGGAGCTGCCATATTGATGGATCAGCCCTGCTACAGAAGGGGACAGATTTTTCATGAAATGGCCTCCCCGATCACCAGATCTCTCTCTTTGTGACTTTTTTCTGTGGGGACACATTAATGATCTGGTGTTTGTACCGTCTCTACCATGTGATGTAGCAGAGCTCTGGGAGAGAATATAGGAAGCGACTACCGCAGTCGACGATACCATACTGGGACAGGTATAGCAAGAATTCAATTGCCCTACTAAAGTCTGCCGGGTCACTAAGGGTGTGCATATAAAATATTTGTAAAAAAATTAACTTTTAGAGTTTCACTTCAAAATGCATTATGTATGACATCTGTACAATGTTTAGTTCTGGTGCGATAAAATATTCAAAGTGTCCCCAGACAGAATGGGCAGACGAACAACCAATTGTGTTGCAGGAGTGGCAACGGGACACAGAAAAAGTGAATGTGTGGCTAGGGATAACGAGGTCAGCTGTGTATGAGTCCTTCTTCTTTGCAGAAGAAAACCGTTACTGGAACCATATAGCTAGATATGTTGAAACAGTTTTTGGAGCTCCTTGATATCTGATGGGATTATGGATACTGTTGTTTTTCTACAGGATGGTGCACCACCCCATTTTGCCTGTTGTTTGGGATTGTCTGAATCAAGCATTTCCTGGCAAATGAACTGTTCACGCGTCTCCATGGATGTGAAAGCCCCGCTCTCCTGACATGATACCTTTAGACTTTTTTGCATGGAGGTTTATCAAGTCTAAGATATGCAAGGTGAACACTTAACACAGCGGGTTCGAGCCGCACTGCTAAGATTATAACAGGTATGCCTGGGGGCAGGTTTTTCGGTCTACAGTGGAGCGCTGGGGGTTGTGACCAGACATGCAAGATGGACACATTGAAATGTACTGAAATTATGTGCTATTGTAACATAAGTTGCAGCGCCATTACATATTGATTAATAAAATTTGTTTAAATACAAAATGTATAGTGACTTTAAATCACCCTGTATTTATAATAAAACACATACATTGGAAGCAGCCATGTCACAAGTTTTCATAAACAGTTATCCACTGAATGTAGCCGCTGGGCGAGAAATAGACTTGCTGTAGAAATCAAATGTTCAAATGTTTATATAGCTTATGGGACTTAACTACGGGATCATCATTCCCTAACTTACAAACTACTTATGAAATAGCTAACACTAAGGACGGCACAAATATCCATGCCCGAGGGGGGATTCGAACCCTCGACCGTAGTGGCCGTGCAGACCGTGACTGGCGCGCCGCAGTCCCCTCGGCCACCGCGGCCGGCTTGCTGTAGAACAAGTCGTAATATAATGATTTACACATTACTTCAGAATATAGATTTGTCAAATCAACATGTTCAAATGTTTGTAACTCTATCGGACCAACCTGCGTGGTATCAGCCCGTAGCTTACAGACTACTTAAACGTAGGTAAACTAACCTAAGGACAAACACACACACCCATGCCCCAGGGAGGACTCAAACCTCCACGGCGAGCAACCGCGCGCTCCGCAGCGAGACGCTACTCCACCGCGGCATAGATTTGTCATCAGAGCTCATAAATGAAATAGACGAACTACTCATTGGTTATGCCGAAGATCGGATCAGGGTACCGATCACGCTACATACCGATTTTACAGCGCTCGAGCCGGCCGCTGTGGCCGAGCGTACTGCGGCGCGCCAGTCACGGTCTGCACGGACACTTCGGTCGGGGGTTCGAATGCCCCCTCCCCCTCGGGCATGGATATTCGTGCCGTCCTTAGTATTAGCTAGTTCATAAGTAGTTTGTAAGTTTAGGGACTGATGACCCCGTAGTTAAGTCACGTAAGTTCTACAAACATTTGAACATTTTGCAGCGCTCGAATGTGGCGATACAAATGCAGCGGTAACACTATCGCAAGTGTAGCAACTGCGGAGTATGGCGAAGCCCAATAGAGCATGCGTCCGTCGCGAATGGCTAACGCAGGTTGCTCCCAACGTAATGGGAAGCACGTGCCATTAAGTGGCGATAACTGCAGCACGCTGTCCTCGCGTTGTTGCGAGAAGTAGAAACTGCAATGATATGGGGTTGGAGAGCTGCTCTCCAGGTTGCTTAAAGACACAGCCAACGGACTCTTGTGCATTTTCACAGTATGCGGGAAGGTCCTGTAGCCAACCTAACGGAGGGAGGGGTAACCTTTCTGTTGTTCCTGGCCGCCGTTAGCCGCTGACTTCCGGCTTTCAGGTTGGCTGTCCTGAACCGCATCGAATTGTAAAACTACGCGCAAACTCGTCTCCCTCCGTCACCGCGTGCTCCCAATGTCGATCTGAAACAACCACCAGGAAACCGAACTAGATTCCGCCATCTTGGCCCTTTTCTATATTAATTATATGGGGAATACAAAAATTATTTTGCCTCCTCCCTTGAATATGTAGACACTGTAGAGGTAGTGTCCGTCGACGTGGGAAAATTAATTTAGTAGTGTTATGACGCAATTATGTTTTTTACTGCTATTTAAGGAATAACCCATGAAATAATACATTTTTGGTTCTTCAATGAATTATATTAATTTTCTTTCAATTTTTATTTTTTCATTGATGTACTTAATATGAGTGTCAAAGATATAAAGGTAAATAGCAGAATGTGCTCTTTGTGCAGCCAAGGGGGTTAGAATAACCTCTTATGAACTAGCTTATACTAAAGACGGCACAAACATCCATGCCCGAGGGGGGTTCTAACCCCCGACCTCAGCGACCGTGCAGATCGTGACTGGCACGCCGCAGGCCACTCGGCCACCGCGGCCGGCCTCTCTAGTATAAATAGTAATAAATACGCATCATAATAAATTCGGAAACTTAATTCTTACGGCTAATTAGCAGTCATTTAACACGTTGTGCATCACGGCAAAACCGTCGGACGTTTTATTCTTGTTTTAAGTGACATAAAACATTAGTTCTACAATACGAAAACTTCTCCAAAACTTAGAAATATGGCGGAGGCGGGCTTCACTTTTTCAGTATAAGGGCGTCTCCCTGTTTTCTATCCTCCTTGTGTGGAGCAGTGATGAATATCTCTGATTGTTAATTAATGTTATCACAGTCGTTGATTGGTTGTTTGGGACAGGAGAACCAAACTGCTGAGATCATGAGTCCCCCGCTGGGGAGGAGAAGGATAGGAAAGGAGAGGAATGGATAGGAACTGCAGTCCTAAGAGGAAATAAGAAATAAAGTCTGCATTAGATCGGGGCCCCGTGTTCGTCATGCACGTTCTCACGAATAGAATCGTGAGCCCTTGATTAGCTGTGGCAGAGAGAAGTGAATGTAATATTATGTCAGTGAGCAACGGTCGACTTAATAAAAAATATGTGGTTTTATTAACGTAAATGTACGAGTGTCTGTTTTATTTAATTGTGCAAGATCATTCAGCACAAAATTAACAAATTTATGATAATTACGTGGTCAATACAAGAGAATATTCTACCGTCGAACTGGAGGACCCATTCTAATTTGAAAGATTATTAATTACTGAATGGCTCAGTCTGGGTTTGCTATTAGTTTACTCGGATTTTTAATTTGTAATTACAGTCAGCTATCACAAATAACGGAATATTTGCAAAGCTCTCTCATTTTTGTCTGTCGAATGGTGTGGACGGGTACTGCGGCCCTGCCACATGTTTTTCTTTCAGTGCTTTACCAAGTCATTGCTTTACAAGCCGTTGATCTTGTCCTGAAGCAATGTCGCCCATGACGGTTGTAGCCCTTCGTATCCTGGATCTGGCACAGGGCATTCCGAGTTGTTCCCGCACATCAATCGCAAACAGGTCTCTTCGGGTACCAGTCCATGGTCGAGGTGCGACCGGGTTCGGTACAACAGCGCTACGGACAGCGCTGAGGACAATCCGACGCAGGCAGTTAAGCGCAGAACACTCAGCGCCTTAGAAGTGGGGCTATCGATTTGTAGCATCGTTCCCAGGACCATTCGCGTTCCTCTGGTTTGGAGCTGATTGTACGGCCTAAAACAGAGGTTCAGGTAATTCTGTGGTGATCTTACATGCAAATTTCTAGACCTCCGCTATCGGGTGTAGAAATGTTGGATCCTCCTTAACATATATGAAACCCATACGCTGCTATGTTTTAATATTTTATTCTAATATGAAGGATCCTTCTCGGCTTAAACTGCGATTCTCAAGTGATCTGCGATATGGATGACAGGTTGAACAAAATGATATATCACCAAAGGACCCGCGCGAATACTTCGCACCGTTAGTGGAATGGCAAAAGTTGGGAAAAAATGGAACTAAAGTTGAATGTTCACGCATAGCTTCCTCCAGAATCAATCAATGCAGGTGTTTAAAATCGCAAATGAAATACCTTGATTTGCTGAGTGTTGTTAGGTCAAAAAGAAGTGCGTACCTTAATTAGAACCGAAGATATCGTAAAAAAACGATTAAAATATTCAATGCAACACAGAAGGATACCGCGTTTGAATAAAAATAAAGAATGTAGATACTTAAGTTAATTCTGGTACTTAATGACAATTCTGCGAATAAATACCTTTCGCTTAAAGCGAAAATGAAGGAAATCGATCGGATAGAACGGCCTGACCCACTGACTTTAGTTTACCGAAAGGACATCCCATTAGAAATATACAGAAGTAAATCGCGATTGAGCGTAGAAAAAGGAAGGTGAGATTTATGAAAATTCTATTACTTGATGACAAATCTAAATACCTTTCGTTTAAAACAAAAATCAAGTAAATCGGTCGAGTAATTTGGTCTCGTCGACTGACTTTAGTTTCCGTAGATTCTTTTAATATATAAGATTACTATATTGATCTTAAAGTCAACTCACGTATTTGTCTTTGTGTGAGTTACATAAAACATTTGTGGCAGTTGTATACAAACTGTCGCCGCATGGTCTAAGGCATCATACTAGGGAAAGGACGGAACTGATAACCTTAGCCCCTTTCAAAATCAAACCATCCGTCCTATGGACAGGACGCCGCTACCGTCGGAGGTTCGAGTCCTCCCTCGGGCACAGGTGTGTATGAGTTATCCTTAGTGTAAGAGAGTTTAAGTGGTTTAAAAGTTTAGGGACTGATGATCATTTCAGTTTGGTAGAATAGGTTTACAAACATTTGAACATACAAACTGAAAATTTCTTGAAAATTTTAGTTTTGATTATGCTACTTTACATTTGCGGCCAAGATGTTGTTTGCAAAGCATGTAAAGGTGATATTTATGGTATAACCTCTTCGTTACGGCGGGTCACAAATATCGACCTTCGTTCGTTAATTTTTTTTCTCTACAAAAACGCGTATTTTTTTCGCTTGTAGACCGTTGGTCCACAAGTGTGGACCTTCTATTTCTCAGTTTCAACACGAGAGCGCAGCACCTCGCAACGAACGACTGATGCATTTGTTTACAGCTGGCCGTGCACTCAAAATGGCTGCTACTAGAAGTCGGAAAGGTATGTAAATAATTACTACGCTAAAATATTTGACTAAAATGCTGTGATTTTTTTCTAAAGTGTGTTAACTCTTCTAGATGTTAAGAGTTAGTTAAGATTTGAATATATTTTGTTTATTACTATGAAATAAATAATTTTCTGAAGGTCCTCGTATGTGGTCCTGAGGTCATAATATGAATTTGTTGACTTCAATTTCGTCTTCGAAAGTAGAGTACTGAAATAACTCTCCTTTTTATACTTTACAGATATGAATGAAATGTTAATCGATGAGCAATTGGAAGCGCTTCTTAATGACAGTAATGCGGAATTATCTGATTGGGAAGATGACGAATTTTCGTTCTTGACTGGAGATTTTCCTGTTGAACTTGATGTCAATGATGAAGATAAAGCAACAGTAGATGATACTGTGGATTCTTCTGAAGAATTAGACGATGCAAATGGTAGGTTTACCCTATATAGGAATGATCAATAATATTAAAAGTTATGTAGCCAACTTACTCATGTTTTTTCTTATAATTTTGTTTATTTGTAGATCCCCAAGACGAAATTGTTGTTCCACTTCTGCCAGTGGGATCTATGAAGTGGAGGAAGAAAGAAATGCCGTATTTTAATCCTTTTGAGAATGAAATTCATCTTCCAGAAGAAGAGAAAGGAATTTTTGAATCTTTCTTGGAGTATCTTCCACTGACATTCTGGGAAGAACATGCAGAACAAACCAATTTCTATTCAGTTCAAAAACGACAACATAAATCTGTTAACACCAGTGCAGAGGAAATGTTGCATTTGGCTGGAATACATGTTGTTATGGGAGTTCTGGGCTATACACAAAGTAAGCTATACTGGCAACAAGATACTCAGGTTCCAGTTATTGCTAAGAGTATGGCAAGAGACCGTTTCTATGAACTGAGAAATTATATACATTTTGTGGATAACAGAAGTGAACACAACGAGAAGCTTTGGAAGGTAAAACCTTTCGTTGATTGTGTACGGAACAAGTGTCTGACCCTTCCAAGATCACATCATCTTTCCATTGATGAACAGATGGTGCCATTTTCTGGTAAATGTGGTTTTGTGACTTATGTACCATCAAAACCTAATCCATTAGGTTTAAAATCCTTAATTCTGGCTGCACCTGATGCTCTTGTGTTGGACTTCATGTTTTATACTGGAGCAGGTACAGCGTCAGCTGAAGATATGAAAGAATATGGTCTTGGTGCAGCTGTTGTTAAGATGATGACAGAAAGTGTTCCTAGAGGCAACCAGCATTGTGTATATACTGACAGATTTTTCACAAGCGTAAAATCTGGAGACATGTTGCTGGGAAGGAAAATTTATCAGATAGATACAGTTATGAAGAACAGATTGGGTGCAATAGCGAAGAAACTGAAAAATGACAGGCTACTTTAACGGGGGGAATGGAAAGAATGGGTTAGGGAAGATGATAAAATTTGTCTTATTAAGTGCAAAGACAATAAAAGTGTCCTAATACTCTTATCATGTGTTGGAAGCAGCCCTCCAACCACATGTAGAGGTGGTCAAGGGAACACAAAAAGAAGATAGATGTTCCTCAGCCAGTAACAATGAAGCTCTACAATGAAAACATGGGAGGTGTTGATCTGTGTGATAGATTTCTGTCATATTACAGATGCTACATCCGCACATCAAAATGGCCTGTAAGAATGTTTAACCACTTCATAGATCTTGTTATTGTAAATTGTTGGGTGATTACCGTAGATGGTGTTCAGAAAATAAAATACCCAAACAAAGAAGGTTGTCACTCATAGATTACAAAATACATGTGGGCAAAGCTATGATAAATTATAAATATGTTGAGCCTATAGTTAGAAGAAGAGTGCGCCCTTGTCTAGTGAATTCCTCTGATAGAGAAGATGCAGATGATGTACAAAGAATGGATAAAAAGCCAAATGGCATGCAGGGGTTGAGTGCTGACAGCTATTTATGTCAGTTCTGCAGAGCAAGCACATTAATCTTTTTATTCCTTCGAGCTGCAGGTGGGCTGCAGACAGCAACTGTCGCAGCAGCAGCGAAGCAGACCTATAAATAAGTATAGTTACACTCAAAATTGCTAATAATGCTATATTTGTGTATGTATTTGTAATTATACTTAACATATTGTTTATTGTTGTTTCACAGCAAGAACCACTGTTTGATGTGGAGACGCAAGAATTTCCTACAGTATCATAGCAGCAGTCAGCGGAAAGTGCTCTCCCTGAATTATCTGAGATAGTGTCGTTTAACTATTACAACCCAGCATACTAGCAACAAGAAATTGAACTTCAGATGAGCACCTGCATAATACTGTTGTTTGCCAGCATCTACAGCATGACTGCAAGCGGGTTAAATTGTGTAACTATAGGTCTATGACTTCATTACGTATTTATGTCAGCACAATATGTCTGCAAAGCGACTAAGGTAGAAATAAACCTGTGTATTCAACCAACATGAAAATATGTAACAGAAAAGCAAGGATGCATGAACTCTGTAGAAGCTGAATTTACTGAAAGAATGCCTACATTTAAAATTGCACCTATAGGGCTGCATACAATTCAAATTCAAAGCCTACAGAAATGAATTATTTGCTCAATACTGTAAATAACAAATTGAAAGTGTGTATTATGTAGATTAAATTAAAAATAAATTTCAAAAGAACTGTCTAATTTTCTGTCTCTAACCTGCATATTACAACAACAATGAAATACACAGGAGGAGTAAAACGTAACAACAGTGAAATAATAATTACAGATTGTTGTAGTGTTGCCATCCACCACACAGTCACCACTAGAAGACAACAAGAGATAAGTCACTCGATGGTACTACCACCATTGGGGGCACTTCACATCTCATACCTCTCTGCCTTGGGCTGCATCCCAGCCAACCAGAAGAAAGCTCAGCTAGGCGCAACACAGCCATGACCAGGAGAATGATGGAGAATGGCAGAAGACTACGTGCAGTCTACTAAGAATAGCCCTCAGTACCGGAGCAGTCTACCAGCAACGAATCTGTCTACAGTGTACCAGCACTAGCAAGAATACTACTACTGACTGACTGAAGTAGAGCATTACCGAACCGAATTGTACCACAAGCATTCCACATAGAAGTTAAGTATTTCTATCATTTGTAATAAAAGTATATGTTAACTAATCTCTTTCAGTTGCAGACCATGTCCAAAATCCTAGCTAGCCATGGCTCACCTCCCAAACCTACTGTCCACAGCAGTAGCATCCTGAAGGTGCACACAAAAGAAGATAACTCATGATCTTTATTAACAAAAAAATACTAAACCTGTCACAAGTAATTAATATAAAATGCTACTGTCCCATCAATATGTCTGTATAAGCAATATATATCATCAGGAGTATTGCACTGTATATAATATCATGAGATTACAATTTTTTAAACTAACAATATATGTTACACCTCATTTCTTGCTACAGTTTCAATTTAAATGATGAGACCTATTACGTACAATACATACTTTCGTCATTAAAAAAAAAAAAAAAAAAAAAAAAAAAAAAAAAAAAACAAGTAAATATTTTTTATGAGACTACATTGTTCTCATGAGCCTACCTCCATTCAGGCCATTATGAGCCTAAATCATTATATATAACAGCAGAAATGAACCTATAGGCACTAGAGCACATATAAAATACATTAGAACATGTACAATTACATCACACACCTCTGTACAGTATCAGACTGGAATACTAAATAGCATTTTTATAATAAATGTTATTACCTGTATAAACAATGTTTTACACTATAATAAAGAGGAATACATTTTCTTACTATAATCATAGTATATATACATTTAAAAAAGAAAGGATTGATTTAAAAAGTTCATTTTCACCTTGTAATTAAAAAAGAAAACATTTGAACTGATTGATCTGTATAGGAATTCAACATACTTTTCGTCTATATAAGAGACTACCAGAATATTCACACACACACACACACACACACACAGACACACAAACATATATATATATATATATATATATATATATATATATATACAAAAGGGTACGGCCAAACTTTCAGGAAACATTCCTCACACACAAAGAAGGAAAATGTTATATGGAAATGTGTCCAGAAACGCTTAATTTCCATGTTAGAGCTCATTTTAGTATTTCTCTTTAAATTTAAATTGAAATAATTCGTGCAGACAATTGTCCAAATACCCAATTGTTTCGTTAGTATGTACTGTAGTTCCTCGACTCACCGCCAGTTGGTCCAATTGAAGGAAGGTAATGTTGACTTCCGTGCTTGTGTTGACATGCGACTCATTGCTCTACAGTAATAGCATCAAGCACATCAGTACGTAGCATCAACTGGTTAGTGTTCATCACGAACGTGGTTTTGCAGTCAGTGGAATGTTTACAAATGCGGAGTTGGAAGATGCCCATTTGATGTATGGATTAGCACAGGGCAATAGCAATGACGCGTACGTTTGTATCGACATTGATTTCCAGAACGAAGGTATCCCGGCAGGAAGACATTCGAAGCAATTGATCGGCGTTTTAGGGAGCACGGAACATTCCAGCCTATGACTCGCGACAGGGGAAGACCTAGAACAACGAGGACACCTGCAATGGACGGGGCAATTCTTCGTGCAGTTGACGGCTGCGATACAATACGCCATTATCCAGGACTGAATCATTGCATCAGGGATTCCAGGCGACGGAGGGTGGATGCATGTATCCTCGCTAACGGAGGACATTTTGAACATTTCCTGTAACAAAGTGTTTGAAGTCACGCTGGTACGTTCTGTTGCTGTGTGTTTGCAATCCATGAAATGAAATGAGCGTATTGCTTTTTTGACCGGGAGATCCCTTTCGGGATTGTTCGGCCGCCTTAGTGTAAGTATTTTTATTTGACGCCGCGTGGGCGACTTACGAGATGATGATGATTAGGACAACACACAACACCCAGTCCCCTGCCGGGAATAGAACCCAGGCCCCCTGCGTGGTAGTCAGCGACGATGGCACTGAGCTACGGAGGCGGACTCCATTCCATGATTAATGTGATTTGAAGAGAAGTAATAAAACGAGCTGTAACATGGAAATTAAGCGTTTCCAGACACACGTCCACCTAACACATTTTCTTTCTTTGTGTGTGAGGAATGTTTCCTGAAAGTTTGACCGTACCGGACCAGTAGCACGCAGCCAGAAGAAGAAAAGAAGAGGGTTTACACACTCAGTCTTTATTCAATAGTGTGAGAGTGGGCAGGTTCCAATGCAATCCTCACAGACGAAGCGTCATCACGATGCGCCCCTCATGGCCTCATGAATGAGAAACTACTTGTCGCACCATGTGAGGAGCACCATCACTGAATAGGCCGTCCTTGTAATCGTCGATCATGAGGACCCGCACGATGCAACCCTTACCTCGCCTTTGGGTGTCGCCTGTATCTATATGGCATGCGTACATTTTTGATCTGAGCCACAAAAACTCCACAATCTGCAACCCATTCGCCTCGTCTTTCATCAGGCCAATAACATTGTTTCAGTGTTATACCATAAAGATTATCAGCCGTATCTCCAGACATGTCGAATTCGTTGGGATTGCTCCTAATTACTTCATATTGATCGCAACCTTTCACCGAGTAAATGAAACTATTCTTATCCAAATAAAGCAATTTGGAATCCGCGAAGTTCGGTTTTTTGAACTCGTTATGGAACTGGTACTTGAGGAGTTTGGAAAGGTCCAGAACAGACTGATATAGATAGGCTTTATAAACTCCACTACAAGCTTTGTCATTTCCACAGCAACCAGCCCTTCATTAAATATTGTAGCACGATTGAAATATAATTTCGTGGACCAGAACGCACCATCCCAATTATAAACCAAATTAATTTCACGGTCGTTTCTAACGTTTTCCATGGTTTTTCCAAAAATTGAATAATTCATGAATTTATAAAAATCTTTGTCAAATTCACAGGTTGCTTGTGTCCTATTCAGAGTATTTTAATCAATATAATCCTTCAACCAGGGTCGCTGAAGAGGATCCAACGGTGAATTTTGATAATTCCATCCCCAAGCTGAAACATTGCAAGAGGTTTTGGTAGCGTAGAACGTATCTCTGTTTTTCACCCAGCGTTGTCAGTAGCTAGGGGAACGTGAGACTATGTGTTCTGAACAGAATGGCAAGTCACAGTGCCCATCATGTAAATCAACGGGATATGCCAAGTCTACCTCTAGGACATATCCCGCTCCAGGATCAGCAACCAAAAGCTTAGCATCACTTTTAAATTTGACAGTTTGCTTTTCACGCAGCCATTGGAACCCGCCAGTTGGTAGAGACTGCTAAGTGTCATGTCCGTATAGATTGTTCACCTCAAGGTGGAGGATGTAGCTCAAATCATAAGATGGTCCGTACTCCACCTCACTCTTTCGCGGGTTATTTGCCTTGGCATGCCTATGCACACACTGGCGAAGTCCCCTATAAATGACGCATAATAATAATAAAAAAAATCAACATCAGTCAACAATTCGAGGTTGATACGCGTTCTTTTCAACATTGCATCCCATGAAAAATCTCTTTGTGGTGTAATAAAAGGTAGGATCCAGAGCTTATGTGTCCATGCATACACTCCAGAATTTTTCAAATATGTCTGCAAGCAGGTGTACGTCAGTATCCATATAAAATTTAGAATATTTCCTTAAAACAGAGATGTTGAATCCTGACAAACAGTTACTGTGTGCTGATACTTCGCATTCGTTAAAGCAGTGCCTGTAAGTTTACTAGTGAATGGAGATATGTCCAGCAACACGGGTTCACAGAGTCTCTCCATTAAATCCACTCCGCTGCAGAGTGAAAGTTTCATTCTGGAAACATCGCTTAGACTGTGGCTAAGCCATGTCTCTACCATATCCTTTCTTCCAGGAGTGCTAGTCTTACATGGTTCGCAGGAGAGCTTCTGTGAAGTTTGGAAAGTAGGAGGCGAGGTACTGGCGGAAGTGAAGTAGTGAGGCGGCATCGTTAGTCGTGTCGGGATAGCTCAGTCGGTAGAGCGCTTGCCCGGCAAAGGTCCCAGGTTCGAGTCCCGGTTCCGGCAGACAATTTTACTCTGCCAGGAAGTTTCAACTATAGTTTCATTTTAGTTCAATTTTTACACATAGAGGCTCATGTCAATTAAATAGTTATAACATTGGAGAGCTTCTTATATTTCTGATAGCGAATGATGAGAACCCTTTACCATTAATAAATTCATTAGGCCAGTGATGTCCACGGGGAGAGAGGGTGGGGAGCGTCATGACGCAAACTACGTCACTGAAATTTCAGGTGGGCAGGGGCGTGAGAAATGAATACTTTTGGCCAGCCTGGGGGGGATTTAAAATAGTTTATAAAACGTGAAATAAAAGATATTTAATTTTAATATTAAATGGCGAAACCATTTTTTATAAGGTAATAAACTAGGAATCCAGGACCTAATATTTCGGATGTTGGGGGGGTGGTGGTTTGGGTCGCAGTTTGGGGGGAGGGGGTTGACTCATTGGGTAAGCGGGACGGCGGACACCAGTGCAGTCACTTTTAATTTAAAATAAAATTTAAAAAGCAAGTCCCCCCTCCCCCCCCCCCCCAAGAACCAAATACTGGCTGCGCCACTGAATGTTTCTAAATCTAAGTGATTTCACTACGCTGATCATCAGTCTTTAGGCTTGCAAACTACTTAAACTACATGCTAAGGACAACAAATACACCCATGCCCGAGAGAAGACTCCGCAGCTAGGCGCCTTGCAAAACTCGGCCACTCCACCGCGGCTGAGTAGAAGCAACAACTGCCAAAATACCTTCGCTGTAATTGTTTGTAAGCCATGTTGTATGTTTAAAACAAAGGGTAATATTAGTTAATGGTCAGATATACAAAAATGCCACCATACTGATATGAAATATCTGAATGTAGGCTTTTCTGCATATCTATGTTTTTGCATCCTGACCTATGAAAACATGTTACATTTATTTATGTTGTTTCTCCTGGACATTATTGAGTGAGTCATTTCCGATGTGTCTATATTTGATAGTGGATAATCATTTGACTTGATTAATTGAGCAATATTGTTGTTCTCAGTTTTAAATGAAGCACATACTGTTGCTTTACTCCATAAGTGTTGTTGTTGTGGTCTTCAGTCCGCAGACTGGTTTGATACAGCTCTCCATGCTACCCTGTCCTGTGCAAGCCTCTTCAACTGAGAATACGCTCGGCAACATACATCCTTTTTAATCTGCTTACTATATTCGTCCCTCGGTCTCCCTTTACGATTTTTACCCCACACACTTCCTTCTAATGCTAAGTTGATAATTCCTTGATGTCTCAGAATGTGTCCAACCAATCTATCCCTTCTCTTAGTCAGGATATGCCATAAACTCCTTTTCGCCCCAATTCAGTTAAATACCTCCTCATTTGTTACGTGATCTGCCCATCTAATTTTCATCATTCATCTGTAGCATCACATTTCAAAATTTTCTATCATCTTTTTATCTGAACTCATTATCGTCCACGTTTCACTCCATACAATGCTACACTTCAGGCAAATGCTTTCAGAAAGGACTTCCTAACATTTAAATTAATATTGGATGTTAACAAGCTTCGCTTCTTTAGAAACGCCTTTCTTCCCAAAGCCATTCTGCATTTTATAACTTCTTTACTTCGGCCATCAGAAGTTATCCTGCTACCCAAATAACAAAATTCATCTACTACTTTTATTGTCTCATTACCAAATCCAATTCCTTCATCATCGCCTGATTTTCTGACATTGCATTCCATTACCTTCCTTTTACTCTTGTTAATGTTCATCTTATATCTTCCTTTCAAGATACTGTCCATTCCATTTAATTGCTCTTCTAGATCTTTTGCGGTCTCAGACAGAATTACTATGTCATCGGCAAACCGCAATGTTTTTATTTCTTCTCCCTGCACTTTAATGCCCTCTCCGAATTTCTCCTTCCATTCCTTCAGTGCCTGCTCAATGTACAGATTGAACAGCATTGGGGAAAAGGCTACAACCCTGTCTTACTCCCTTCCCAACCTCTGCGTCCCTTTATTGCCCTTCGACTCTAATAGACGCCGTCTGGTTTTTTTATAGGTTGAATATAACTCTTCGCTCCCTATATTTTACCCCTGATACCTTCAAAATTGGGAAGAGTATATTCCAGTCGACATTGTCAAAAGCTTTCTCCAAATTTACAAACGCCAAAAATGTAGGTTTGCCCTTCATTAGCCTAGCTTCTAAGATAAGTCCTAATGTGAGTATTGCCTCCCGTGTTCCTACATTTCTCCTAAATCTAAACTGAGGTCGGAATCCACAGGTTTTTTCCATTCGTCTGTAAATAATTCGTGTTAGTATTTTGCAACCATGGCTTATTAAACTGATAGTTCTGTAATTTTCACACTTGTCTGCACTTGATTTCTTTGGAATTGGAATTACGATATTCTTCTTGAAGTCGGAGGGTATTTCCCCTGTCTCATACATCTTGCTTACCAGGTGATACAGTTTTTTCACGGTGGGCTCTTCTAACGATATCAGCAGTTCAGACGGAATATCATCTACTCCAGAGACCTTGTTTCGACTCAAGTCCTTCAGCGCTCTGTCAAATTCTTCTCGCAGTATCACTTCTCCTATCTCAACTTCCTCCACTTCGTCTTCCAATTCTAGAATACTGCCTTCACGTTTATTTTCTTTGTATAGGCTCTTTATATATTCTTTCCACAGTTCAGCTTTCCCCTCTTTGCTTAGTACTGGTTTTCCGTCTGCGTTCTTGATATTCATACAGCTACATTTGTTGTCTCCAAATATCTCTTTTATTTTCCTGTAGGCGGTATCTATCTTTCCCTTAGTTATGCATTCTTCTACGGTTCTGCATTTGTCCTCTAGCTATTCCTGCTTAGCCAATCTGCACTTCCTGTCAATCTTGTACTCTCTTTTTCCTGTTTCACTTGCTGAATTTTTATATTTTCTCCTCTCATCAGGTAAGTTCAGTATATCCTGTGTTATCCAGGGATTTCTATTACGCCTTGTCCTTTTGCCTCTATGGTCCTCTGCTGCCTTCACTAACCTATCTCTCAGAGCTACCCCTTCTTCTTCTACTGTATTACTTTCCCCCGTTTCAGCCAATCCTTGCCTAATGCTCCCTCTGAAACTCTCAACCACCTCTGGTTCCTTCAATTTGTCCAGGTTCCATCTCCTAACCTTTCTACCTTTCTGCAGTCTCTTATGTTCTAATCTGCAGTTCATAACCAATAAGTTATGGTCAGAGTCTATATCTGCCCCTGGATATGTCTTACAGTTTAGAACCTGGTTTCTAAATCTATTCCTTACCATTATAAAGTCAATCTGGTACCTTCCAGTGTCTCCTGGTCTCTTCCACGTATACGGCCTTCTTTCATGATGATTAAACCAAGTGTAGCTGATCATTAAATTATGCTCTGCGCAAAATTCTACCAAGCGATCTCCTCTTTCTTTCTTTTTTCCCAGTCCATATTCACCTACTACATTTCCTTCTCTTCCCTTACCTACAACCGAGCTCCAGTCCCACATCACAATCAAGTTTTCGACTCCCTTCACTTTCTGAATGATTTCTTTTATCTCCTCGTACATTTTTTCGATATCCTCATCATCGGCCGTGCTAGTTGGCATATAAACTTGCACTACTGTGGTCGGTGTTGGCTTCGTGTCTATCTTTGCTACGATAATGCGTTCACTATGCTGTTCATAGTAACTTACCCGCATTCCTATTTTCTTATTCATTATCAGACCTACTCCTGCGTTACCACCAACTGATTTTGTATTGATAAGCCTGTACTCACCTGACTAGAAATCCTGTTCATCCTGCCATCGAACTTCACTAATCTCTACCATATCTAACTTTAACCTATCCATTTCTCTTTTCAAATTTTCTAACTTACCCACGAGATTAAGTGTTAGAACATTCCACGCTCTGACCTGTAGAATGCCTGTTTTGTTTTTCCTCCTGAGTAGTCCCCGCCCGGAGATCCGAATGGGGGACTATTTTACCTCCGGAATATTTTACCCAAGAAGAAGCCATCATCATATAGTCATACAGTAGAGCTGCGTGTCTTCGGGAGAAGTAACGGCTATAGTTTCCCCTTCCTATCAGCCGTTCGCAGTAACTGCATGGCAGATCCATGTTAGCTGATGTTACTAGGCCAGTTCAGTCAATCATCCAGACGCCTCTTTAATTACTGAAAAGGCTGCTGCCTCTCTTCAGGAACCACACGTTTGTCTGGCCTCTCCACAGATACCCCTCCACTGTGGTTGCACCTATGGTACGGCTATCTGCATCGTTGAGGCAAGCAAGCCGACCCACCTTGGCAATGTCTGTGGTTCATGGGGTGAATTCTGTTTCGGTTTGCTGTTGCCCGTCGCCGGTGTCATCTTATACTATGATATTTGTCTATGCAATGGCTTATTCTGTCCTTAAGATGAAATAATTATATTTCTCTAGGTAATGGCAATCTACATCTGTAAGTTGGAATGAAAATGTAAATATGATATCACCTGTATCATTCTGCCAAGGTACTGTCCGCCATTTTTTGTGATTTGTTGTGCCATTGTTCTCCAACTATAAATTTTGATTCGGATTAGAATTACTCTATGTTGACATGTACTAGTGCCATGGATATGTCCTAATCTTAACTCACTAGGGTCATGATTAATTTTATTTATTACAAACCATTGTTGCCACTATCTGATAAGATGTAAATGTATTAATATCTTATTACTCCATGACATAGCTATATACTGACTGAAATGCTTTGTATTGTATAACAAATTTTGTCATGTCACACCTAACAGAACAAACTACTATCTATTACGTTGTCTACTAAATTTTGCCTACGTGTTTATGCTCTGAAGTACACTAACGCAAAAGTCTAGCTCTTACAGATACTTACTACCTATATTGATTTACGATTTAACCCGCAAGTGAATTTCCCTACTACCCTTTAATCATTTCATTCAATATGTACTGAGGCCCACATTTGAATACTGACACATAAAAAAAATGCTGAAAAGTAAGTTATATTGACCTACTATCATTTCTACCCAATTTGTATTACTCGTATATATAAGAAGAAATGTTATAATGACCTTATTGCTATTATGAGGAACTTCATTACTTAACTACTCCCCTGCCGCGGTAGAGTAGCCGAGCGGTCTAAGACGCCTCGCTGCGGAGCGCGCTGTTGCTCGCCTTCGGAGGTTCGAGTCCTCCCTGGGTCATGGGTGTGTGTGTTGTCCTTAGGTTAGTTTACCTTAGTTTAAGTAGTTTGTAAGCTACGGACTGATGACCACGTAGTTTGGTCCGATAGATTTACCAAAATTTGATTTGAACTACTCCCCTTTGATCACTTAACTTATGTAAGAACCATTCTTTTATTTTTGTCAGTACAGTGGTATTATATGCCATAGCTTTTTATGTGCATTTGCAATCCTACATGAACACTAATCACATTGATATTACACGAATGTTGTTTGTCCTAGCATGTAAATTGAGAGTACATTCAGTACTTCACACCTTACTAATGAGATATGGCTTATACCAAAAGAGGAATGTCGAGGAGGTTGTGTTATCGGACTTTCTTTTACTTCTAAGCTTGTGACTTATGTTACTGTAACACAGTTGGTCATTAGGTGTACACCATAGAAATCCTTACGATGTTATTTTTGTAGCTTAAATTTTAGTAGTAGATGGCCAGCACACGTCGTGAGACTCAGGCGAGAACCCCATGCTGCTGAAGACGTGCGTTATCCACACGTTTCGCGCACTTCAAGCGTCAAATTCGCCTCGCAATATCTCGGGACGTAATTGGCGTATTGCATTACAACCACCGTTATTGTTTATGTGATTTGTCCTGGTATAGATTGCTTCTAATTATCCCGGCGTATTTATGGTAGTACAACCGGGTGCCAGTGTCCAACGGGCACAAAGTTTCGGCAACAGACCACGTTGCCATCATCAGGTGCGCTGATGAACTGACCGCCGTGGGGCCGGTGTCGAGCTTATATACCCTTTCTCCCCCCTTTCTCTCGGGCGGGGCTTCCAGCAGCTCTTCTGCTCCTTTTCGCGGCACTAGGTCGTTCCGTCCGCGATTCGCCCCCAGAGGCGTGTGTTGGTAGCGCATAGTGGGATGGAATCCTAAAAAACGTGGCCAAAACTCCGTAAATAAATTTTCGATTATCGGAATTTTGATGGGTGGGTTGGGTAGGGAAAGGATTGGTGCATCTCATTCCAGAAGGAGAGGTCACCACCTTCGATACCTGTCGAGCTACGTCAGTTCAAAAGTGACCTTCGTCGAGAGCACACGCGGCGCTGCGAAAGCAAGGCAAATTTACTCTCGGTTTGTGAGAGAATATTTCGGTAGTGAGGGGGGGAATTTCAGTTCTACAAGATGGAAGCGGTTGCTACAGGTATGTACAAAATGTTCGTACACTAAATCGGTATAAATTTCATGGTTATCCTATTTATATTTTTTCCGATGCCTGTGCAAAACGACCTTGCTTTGCCAAACTTGCATTTTCAACTAGAGCAAAAGTAGCATATATCGCAATATACCACGGAATTTCAACTCCCAAACTATAGATTAATTAATTACCTGATGGAATTCACAAGAATCATCTACCAAAATCTGCCATTTCTCTTGTATAATGAATATTTACAAGTGCCCGTGGGGCCAACATTTCGTATGCATCAGAACAAAATCGCATTAAGTTTTCAATGCGAAGAACGATTGTCTTTATTAGTTACACTTATTAGTTCTATCGTTGATTACACTATTACAATTATTATTTGTGTTCTGTCACCAACTTTCAAGATTGTTTCATTATATTAATGAATTGTGTGTGGTATCGAAGAATTTTTTCCCGATATATTTTCGACAAATATTCTGTTATTTTGTTATAATAAACAAATCAGATTGGCAGTGTATTAATTATTAGTGTCTAAATATTATGTAGACGCTATTATTAATAAATTATTATGGACTGTCAAGCGTCAAGTTGCTGTATTAGCTCCGCCATTTTGTTCAGACAATTAGTAATAAGCCACCTCAGAAACCCGTGTGTGATGAGTTTTGTGTGAATTCAACGTCTCCTTCAGGTTTTGGCCACGTTTTGGGGATTCCGTCCCACTATGTGCCTGTCCTCGAAGTCAGTTCTTCTTATCTTTTTACTCTTCTTAATCTGATTCAAAGAGGGATCCCAGACATTATTGAAAATGTAACCATTATCCAGATTGATATGATGTTCCCTTACTCGAATCTCGATGGATTCTTTAATAACACAGTCCCAGTAGTTAGACGTCTGTATCAGAACCCTTTTCTGGTCGTACATCATTTCGTGTAATTCAGAAATGCAATGTTCAGCGATTGTTGACTTATTGGGCTGTAGTCTGATGTGCTGTTGTTGTTCTCGGCAACGATTCTTCGATACTACGCACCGTGTAACCTATGTAACTCTTGCCACATTCGCAGCGGACCTGATAGACGCTTGATTTCCGAAGCCCAAGACCGTCCTTGACGCTCCCAAGCAGTACCTGTGTTTTACCTGCTGGGCGGAAAATCGTATGCACTTAGTATTTACGAAGAATTCGGCCTATCTTTCCAGACAATGCGCCATTAAAGGTATAAATGCTGTGACCTTATCCTGATCGGATTCCTCTTCTGTTTTTTCCGGATGTACTGTCGCTGTGGAGCGCAGAGCTTTCCAAATTTGCTTCACTGTGTAGCCGTTTTTTCGGAACACCGACCTCAGATGTTCAATTTCTTCGTTAAGGCTCTCATAAGCCCCACGCCGGCCCCTCAGCGGTCATTTCATCATCGCATCTGATGATTGTGTAACGTACACACTTTTTGAGGGCACACGATGCATGGCCGCTACGGCTGTGCCATAACAAGAAATCACAGCAAAATAAAGTTAATCGTGTTATTTCGACCACAGATTCGAGTTGCTAGTAAAATTACCAACTCTCGGGTACCAATAACAGACCGGACGGGTCATTAATTAAAAAGTAGCAAAATTAAATCAATGAATTTAGGACGTTTTATTAATTTTCACCAACCAAGGAGCCTCGCAGAATGTTTCCTTACTTAGAGGACAATCGAATGGAAGAGACAGAGTAATTTCTACATTATCTGTTTGCTAAATGTAAAAATTGCTCAAAATGGACAATTTCCTGTAGCCGTTAAATTTAAAAGCAAGCAGAAGCCACGCCGTGGCGGAGACATACCACCTTTGTCGCGCGCTCCAAACAGGTGTCCCAACCTGAGTGTCCGAGACACAGTGCCGCCCGCAACGGCTAAGCTTCCCCAACGGTTCCACTCCCCTACCTGTAAGGTTGGCTACAGGGACTATTTTTGAACAGCGGAAGCACACTGCGGTGCCGTGCCCGGCGAACAGACACGTACCGCCATTCGCTTGCAGAGCTTTAAGGTATCCATCTCGCGGACAGTCTAGGGCGGAAGTTACCGCCGTATTAGTAAAGCGTGACATTCAGGACCGTCCGCGTCTGTTACAGTGATGTACGAGTGGAAGCATCCGGTACACTTACCATACAGTTTATAGTGAGGTAAGCTTTGCCGCTTGGCCCCTGCTCTGGTTATTGTATTATGACTTCATGGCTACATCTACATCTACATACATACTCCGCAATCCACCGTAAGGTGAGTGGCGGAGGGTACACTTTACCTGTACCTGTATGCTATTACAGTCAGTTAAAGACGACACCCTCCCACACACCAAATAGAACGAGGAAAAAGGAATACCTATATGCGAAATTTAAGTAGGTGGCAGAAAGATCATACTACACTCAGCTTCAAATTCCGGCCCTCTAAATATCGTCTTTCCTCCAGCGATCCCCAATTGAGTTGCCGGAGCATTTCCGTGACACTCGCTCATTGGTCGAACCTACCAGTAACAAACCTAGCTGCTCGCCTTTGAACTGCCTCTATGTCTTCCTTTAAACTGATCTTCTGCGGGTCCCAAATACTTGAGCAATACTCAAGACGTGGTCGTACAAGCGTTTTATTACGCGGTCTCCTTTACAGATGAAGTACATCTTCCCAAAATTCTCCCAATAAACCGACGTCGGCTGTCCGCCTTACTCACAACTGTCCTTACATGTTCGTTCCATTTCATATCGCTCTGCAATGTTACGCCTAGATCTTTGAACGACGCGACAACATCAAGATGCTCACTACTAATGCTGTATTCGAACATTATGGGATTGTTTTTCCTACTCATGCGCATCACCTTACATTTTTCTACATTGAGGGTAGCTGCCATTCCTGGCACCAACTAAAAATTCTAAGTCATCCTGTATGCTATTACAGTCAGTTAAAGACGACACCCTCCCATACATCACAGCATCATCAGCAAACAGCCGCAAATTACAAGTTAGCCTGTCCATCAGATCATTTATATAGATAGAAAATAATAGCGGTCCTATCACACTCCCCTGGGGCACGCCTGGCAATACACTCGCCTCTGATGAACTTTCGCCGTCGAGAACGACGTACTGCGTTCTACTACTTAGGAACTCTTCCAGCCAGTTACAAATCTATGAACCTTCTCCATAAGCTCGTAACTTCGTTAGCAGTCAGCAGTGTGGCACCGCGTCAAACGCCTCTTTGAAGTCGAGAAAAACACAATCCGCATATTGCCCTTCATCCATGTCTAGCTCAGTGTCATGTGAGAAAAGGGCAAGCTGAGTTTCACATGAACATTGTTTCCTGAACCCGTGCTGGTTCGTAGAAAGAAGCTTTTCCGTCTCGAGGAAATTTACTATATTCGAACTGAGAATATGCCCCAAAATTCTACAGGAAACTGATGTCAACGATATTCGCCTGTAATTATGTGGGTCAGTTCTCTTTCCTTTCTTATAAACGGGAGTCACTTGCGCTTTTTTCCAATCACTAGCAACATTCTCTCTGATTGAACCACTCTCCGCTCTCTCTTGGGACTGCAAATGTATCTGTATGAAATGTGCTTATTTCTTGACTATTATTAGAAATTCCTTGTCCTACAGCAGGTGGTTTCGTGGCAAAATGTTCTTATTTGTGACACAATATTGAAGATGCAACAGGGCTACCTCAATTTCATCATATCTTTATGAATACATATTTCACCACACTTTTTCTTATTTGTTCTGTAACTTTCCTACTATCCTCTTTTCAATTAATGAATAATAAGGCGACGAAACACCTGCCAAGAGAAAAAGTCCGACGCCTTTACGGTCCAAGGACAGCAGATCAGCAGGTGAGTGTAACTTCCTGTCTGAGACCAAAGGTGATAGGCAGCAACCCTTCTTGCTTCATCTTCGTTAGTAAAACTTACAGTTATAATGGCAACGGGGGTTTTTGCCGAAATATTGTGCCAGTTGGAGAGACCCGCAAAATTTTTCGTCACATAACATTGTGTAAAAACCAGATACGCTTTCGTTTTGGAATGTTTGAAAATATTTTACAACAGCTGGTGTTCCAGAGATATTTTGGATGGGCAAGATAAATGGAATACCCTGAACAGTCATCAGTATGTGTACTAATCCATCACTTTTGTTACCTGGCCTACAGCAGCTAGGTTGGAGAGTTCATGGAAGCAACGCAAATTTTTTTCAATGGACGCCATCATATCGACAACATACGTGAAAAGCTTGTATTCGAGTAGCGTGTTCTTCACGTACGAACATATCGTTGTGAAATCTAGATTTTTACAGAGGTTTCCCAACAAAAAACTTCATCTCAGAGAATGATGGAAAGTTCACGTCTATGCGTCACTAAGAGAGCTCGGGAAACAGGTGAAGACTTTTAACCTTAGCCTGACCTCAAGATATTGGGGAAAAGCTAGAGGTTCCAAAATATAATCAATACATGGAGACAACCGGTTCCGCGATTGAAATTATTTTAACATTCCAGCGAGTCTAGGGACTAGCCGTGAGACTACAGTAATTTCATTTGTTTTTCTTTATTTAATTTTTCTTTGTTGATTTACTCGTTTCTCTACTCCATTGCCTGGTACAGCAACAGTATTTTCAGTTCAATGAAAGCAATATTATGCGTCTCTGTTGTAATTAATGAAATTTTATTTCTCAATGACGCGTTTCACACTCGTGGCTCATCTTCACATTGGACCTGTAAATGAACACAATTGCTTTTAAAAAGGCATCTTTACCTAACTAGCACCGTTCCTAAAGTAAGTAAATTCGAAACTTGTCACTGAAACGACCTGATTGGCAAGTGAACAGGAGAAAACTGAAAAGAAAAATGTAATTATACCAATAAGAGTGATACAATCGCATAAGAACAAATTTACGAAATGGACTTACTATAATATGATGGGCCACGTGCGAAGCGATTATACGATTGTGGTACCGGCAAACATTGGTCTGATAGATGACAAGCAGGTACAGATTCAGAATTGGATTAATGGAAAATGTTTGGAATTTGTTTAAAATTTGTTGTGCTTGAAGTAATATTTTGAGTTGCCTGTTTTGTATGCAAGCCTACACGCAGCTGCGTAAACGACGAAGAGACTAAAAGTCGAATAGCTGAAGTCCGCCAGGAAGGCAATAGCTGACAGAGGCATGGAAACACCTAATGAAGTTTGTCAGCTTAACTGTAAACAGGCCAAACTTGTCAAGGATAAGTTATTCGAACAACAAGTAAGTAAATGTTAAAACGATATACTTCATCCAAATCGAGTAAGGGACATGGGTAGTCTTTATTAGACGAAGATGAAAATATCCGAAATTCATTCACCAAAGAAGACGAAGTGAACTCTCCAGTATTCAATCCAAGAACAGCTGCCAGATTGCGAAACTTAGATGTTCCTGGAGTAGTAAAAAAACTTAAGTCATTAAACAAAAACAAACCTTCCGGGCCAGATTGTATACCAACTAGATTCCTCTCAGAGTAAGCTGATGCAATAGTTCCGTACTTAGCTATAATTTACAACCGATCACTCAGCGAAAGATCCGTACCCCTAAGACTGGAAAGTTGTCCAAGTTACTTCAATATTCAAGAAAGGCAATAGGAGTGACCCCCAAAATTACAGAGTAATCTCATTGACGTCGATTTGTAGTAGGATTTTGGAACATATACTTTGTTCGTATATTATGAACTACCTCGAAGAGAACGACCCATTAACGAATAGCCAACACGGATTCAGAAAGTGTCGCTCTTACGAAACACAGCTTGCCCTTTATTCACATGAAGTTTTAAGTGTCATCGACAAGGGATCTCAAATACCTAGGAGTTACAATTACGAACAACTTAGACTGGAGAGAACACATAGAAAATATTGTGGGGAAGGCTAACCAAAGGTTAAGTTTCGTTTGCAGAACGCTTCGAAGATGCACCAGCTCCACCAAAGAGACTGCCTACATCACACTAGTGCGTCCTCTCCTGAAGTACTGTTGCCCCTTGTGGGACCGTCACCAGGTGGGACTGACGGAAGACATTGAGAAGGTTCAGAGAAGGGCAGCTCGTTTTGTTCTATCACGTTACGGGGGGGAAAGCGTCACGGAAATGTTGCACGTATTGGGGTGGAAATCATAAAAAGAAAGATGTTATTCAATGCGGCGTGATCTGTTTGCGAAGTTTCAATCACCGACTTTTAGTTCTGAATGTGAAAATATTTTGCTAGCACCCACCTACTTAGAGAGACATGACCATCCCAATAACATAAGAGAAATCAGATCGAAAACGTAACGATTTAGGTATTCTTTCTTCCCGCGCGCTATTAGAGAATGGAACGGTAGAGAAAAGTTATGAAAGTGGTTAATGAACCCTCTGCCAGGCACTTAAATGTGTTTTGCAGAGTATCTACATAGATGTAGATGTATCACAAAAATCAAGAGAAAGACCTACCTCTAATGTCATTATTCGTTAGGCCTCATTTCTCTTTGTCTGTCGAATCTGGCGTTGGGAAATTAGCGTTGCGTTATTATTTTCTTTCCGAGCCTTTATTTCCATTCTTACAACTGCCGTAATTAGAAGGCCGTTCGTAGCATTAAATACACAATAACTAGAAATTCAGAAGAAAAATTCTCCTCTTTCAGATGTATGCAATACTTCTTTCCGCTGCACGTAATAAAACATAAAGCCGTATTTCACAGTTCCTTTTTAATTAAAAAAAAATTGACTCCATTATGAGCTTTTTAAAAAAAAACGAGGAAGACTGGAGGAACAATTTTGCGCTTAAATACAGCGCCAGCCTCCTCATTAAGCCCCCAGCTCTTCTTCCGGTGTCTCATAAATAAGGAGGGAGAATGTAGGCCAAGCCTCTTCCCGGGCGCAGCTTCAGTTAACAGTGCGCCCGGCTCCTCCCACTCGGAGCGGCCCGCGGTGTGACGTCAGCGGGGGTGCGCGCGCAGCCGCGGGCGGGTGGGCGTGGCGCGGCGCGGCCCGCCGTTGGCCGGCCGGCCCGCTAGGCCACGCCCCCTCCGGCGGCGGCGAAGCGCGCTCGTGCGGCGGCCGGCCGGCAGTCGTCGGCAGCGCAGCGTGGGGGGCGGAGGCGTCGGCGTCGCTTCGCTTCTCTTCTCTCACTGCAGACCGCGGACGATTCCCGCGAAACCGCCAACTATATAACAGTGAGTTTCACCGAATTACTTTGATTACACATCTAAAACTCTGTTTTGCTTTTGATATCACTAAATACAATGGTATCGCTGTGGTGAGTCCAACAGAAATTAATTACTTCTCAATTCTGTAATGAAATTTTCACTTACTCTCGCTTCGGTAATCTGTTACCGTCAATCTACATATTTACTGTGCAAATCACATTTAAGTGCCTGGAAGAGGGTCTACCGACCCGCTTTCGTAACATTTTTCTAGCTTTCCGTTCTCTAATGGCGCGCGGGAAAAAGGAACGCCTATATGCTTCCCTTTTAGATCTGATTTATTTTATAAAAATGATACTGTTTCCCTATGTAGGTGCGTGATAACAGACTGTTTACGCATTCGGAAAAAGAGTGTTGGTGAAACAAATTTCGCAAATAGATCTCGCCCCACGAACGACGTCTTTTTCTAAATGATTTCCACCCCAATTCGTACATTTTTTTCGTGACACTCTCTTACCTATATCGTGATAATACAAAACAAGCTGCCCTTCTATGTAAATTCTCTAAATCGTCCGCCCCCTTCCAAAATAGGACGGACAATTGTACTGTAGGTAGTTTCATCTCTCCCCTGTATCGCGATAATACAAAACAAGCAACTAACAGAGTGAGTTTCACCGAATAACTTTAATTACACATCTAAAACTCTGTTTTGCTTTTGATACCATTACCACTAAATACTTTGGTAACACTGTGGTGATTACATCAGAAATTAATTACTTCTCAATTCTGTAATAAAATTGTCACATACTCTAGTTTCGGTAATCTGTTACCGTCAATTTACATATTTACTGTGCAAATCACATTCAAGTGCCTGGAAGAGGGTTCACCAACCCGCTTTCATAACATTTTTCTAGAGTTCCCTTCTCGAATGGCGCGGGGGAAAAAGGAAATCCTTCCTTTTTAGATCAGATTTGTTTTATGAAGATGATACTGTGCAAGCTAACAAACTATTTACGCATTCGGAAGAGAGAGTTAGACAAAGAAATTTCGCAAATAGATCTCGCCGCACGAACGACATCCTTTCTTAAAATGGTTTCCTCTCCAATTCGTACATTATTTCCCTGACAATCTCTCCCCTGTATCGTGATAATACAAAACAAGCAACTAACAGAGTGAGTTTCACCGAATAACTTTGATTACACATCTAAAACTCTGTTTTGACTTCGATATCATTACCTCTAAATACTTTGGTAACGCTGTGGTGATTCCAACAGAAATTAATTATTTCTCAATTCTGCAATGGAATTGTCACATAGTCTTGTTTCGGTAAACTGTTATCGTCAATCTACATATTTACTGTGCAAATCACATTTAAGTACCTGGGAGAGGGTTCACCGACCTGCTTTCATAGCATTTTTCTAGAGTTCCCTTCTCTAAATCCTTCCGTTTTAGATCTGATTTATTTTATGAAGATGATACTGTGCACGCTAACAAACTATTTACGCATTCGGAAGAGTGAGTTGGAGAAAGAAATTTCGCAAATAGATCTCGCCGCACGAACGACGTCTTTTCTTAAAATGGTTGCCACTCCAATTCGTACGTAATTTCCCTGACAATCTCTCCCCTGTATCGTGATAATACAAAACAAGCAACTAACAGAGTGAGTTTCACCGAATAACTTTAATTACACATCTAAAACTATGTTTTGCTTTTGATACCATTACCACTAAATACTTTGATAACGCTGTGGTGATTACAACAGAAATTAATTACTTCTCAATTCTGCAATGGAATTGTCACATAGTCTCGTTTTGGTAATCTGTTACCGTCAATCTACATATTTACTGTGCAAATCACATTCAAGTGCCTGGAAGAGGGTTCACCGACCTGCTTTCATAACATTTTTCTAGCGTTCCGTTCTCTAATGCCGCTCGGGAAAAAAGAACACCTACATCCTTCCGTTTTAGATCTGATTTATTTTATGAAGATGATACTGTTTCCCTATGTAGGTGCGTGCTGACAAACTATTTACGCATTTGGAAGAGTTGGTGAAAGAAATTCCGCAAATAGATCTCACCGCACTAACGATGTCTTCTTTTAAAAAGATTTCCACCCCAGTTCGTGCATTATTTTCCTGACAATATAGCGTGATAATACAAAACAAGCTGCCCTTCTATGAACTTTCTCTAAATCGTCCGTTAGTCCCCTTCCAAAATAGGACGGACAATTGTACTGTAGGTAGTTTCTTTACTAGAACTGTTGCATTATTTAAGAGTTCTGCCAATGAAACCCAGCTTTTGGTTCACTTGCCTCAAAATTCTTTCTATGTGTTCTTTCCACTTAATTTATGTCTTTTGTAATTGCAATTTCTAGGTATTTAATTGAATTTACGGCATGTCGATCTGACTGATTTATCGTGTAAATGAAGTGTAACTGGTTTCTTTTAGTGCTCATATGCATGACTAAACACTTTTTATTATTTGGGATCAATTGCTAAGTTTCGCACCATGCACATACCTTATCTAAATCGTTTTGCAATTGCTTTTGATCTTCTGGTAGCTTAATTGACCGATAAACGACAGACCCGTCCATGTACAGTCCAAGAGAGCTGCTTACATCGTCTTCTGAATCGTTTATAAAGAGAAGGAATTGCAGGGGCTTTATAACACTTCCATGAGGAACGCCAGATATCACTTCTGTTTTAGTCGATCAATTTCCTTGAGTTACTTCCTTTTCTACAGGAAATCACGAATCCAGTTGCAGAACAGAAATGATATTCCATAAGCAGACAATTTGATTACGTAGAAGCCGCTTGTGAGGTACGGTGCCAAAAGCTTTCCGAAAATCCAGAAATATGGAATCGATTTGCGATCCGTTGTCGATAACACTCATGACTTGATGTGAGTAAATAGGTAACTATGTTTCACAAGGAGAATACTTACTGAATGCGTGTTGACTATGAGTCAGTAGGTCGTTCTCTTCGAGGCAATTCATAATATTTGAGGAAAGTGTATGTTCTAAAATCCTACTGTACACCTATTTCAATGATAGAGGCCTATAATTTTGAGGATCACCCCTACTGCCTCTCTAGAATACTAGAGAGACCCGTGTTGACATTATAATTTTTGGGTTAGGGTCTTCACGCTTGTATATGTTCGGAGCTGTAAGGAATACACAATCTTGTCCGGCAGAAATGTTTTTGTTAAGTGATTTAATTTGCTCTACTACTCCAAGGACCTAGCTAACAGTAATTTTTCATTTTTATTTACGGATATCTTCGTATGACAATCTCATTTGACTAGCCCACGCAGCTAACCCTTCGATCGCCACTGTATCCTTCTAATTACATCTACATATATTTGAGTACTCTGCGTATAATATTTAAGTGCGTGGCAGAGGGTTCGTGGAGAGATTACTTATCTACCACTCCTCGAAAAGCGGGAGGGAAGAAAGAGTACCATAAAGTCTCCGTTCGACGTCTGACCTCGCTTCTTTTTTCTCGGTGTTCATTTCTCCCCATATAGGTATAAGTCAACGATGTATCTACGCATGCGGTTGAGAAATTTTGTGATCGAAATTTCGTAAGTAGATCTCACAGCAACGAAGAACGCGATAATGATTCCGAATGCAACCCGTGTATCTTTTCCGTGACACTCGATCGTCTGTATCGTGACAGTACAAAACGAGCTGCCCTTCTTTGTAGTCTTTCGATGTCTTATTTTATTACTAGCAAGAGTTCCCGGCGTTGCCCGGAAATCCATTTTCTCTATTCTTATCTTAGTCGTTATTTTTTTTTATTCCCACCGTCCATCGCCTTCTGCGCACCTCGCTGTCCACTACTCTAAAGATCATGTATAGTCTTCCTCCCTTCTTCTGTCCGTTTCAGTTTTGTTTACTTGCAACTCAATCCTTATGACGTCACATCTCCTGAATAATATATTCTACAATAATATAATTTGCAGGTACGTAGAGTGGAATATTAGAAAACTATGTCCTAAATGTTCTGTGAATACACTGGGCAATAAACACATAATAAATTACGGTGCCGTGCGTGATGAAGCGGTTTTTTGTGCTTGTTACTATTTATAACTTCTTATCACCTGATTTATGTGTCGTACTAAAATTTCGAAGGTACATTCTGTGGTATATGGGCACACCACACCGTAAGTTTTGTAGAGGTAATAAATGCTAACCTCATGGCGAATGGCATATTTTTACAGCATGAACCGGAGAAAAGTAGTAAGCTACAAAGTTTCATTTTATCGGGGTTGTCAGCGAGAAAAAGGTTCCTAAGAGTTTCAAATTACGTGTAGTTTGTTTCTAACCGCTCTTATTCTTAAATAGTGGATGAATAAAGTCTCGCATGATGCGGGAGTTTTTTTGCGACTCTTTTTATGACGTCATATCTCCTGAACTATCCATCGTAGGTGGTTCTTAAGCCGCATACGCATTGTTACTTGATGGTAAAGAATATGTGTAGGCAGTTTGGTTGAAATCGGTCCATTAGGTTAGGAGGAGATGTAGAACACTGTCGCGTTGTGTGACAGTTTTTCGCGCATTTCATTGTTTATGACGTCATATTCTTAAACTATGTTTCGTAGGTTGTTCTTAACAACAAAGCGATTGTTTTCTGGCGGTAAGTAACGCGTGTAAAATTTTGGTTGAAATCATTATAAGTACAAGCAATAATCATTTCTGTAGCGGCCGGCCGCGGTGGCCGAGGAGACTGAGGCGCTCCAGTCACGGTTTGCACGGCCACTACGGTCGGGGGTTCGAATCCCCCCTCGGGCATGGATATTTTGTGCCGCCTTTAGTATAAGGTAGTTGATAAGTAGTTTCTAAGTTTAGGGACTGATGACCCCGTAGTTAAGTCCCATAAGCTTAACAAACATTTGAATTTGAATTTCTGTAGCTAGAAATTAACAATATGTTTTCGCATTCGGAGGAAAAAGTTGGTGTGTTTCATTATCTCTCTGCTGAATCGCGATAACACAAACGAGCTGCTCTTCTTTGTACTTTTTCGATGTCCTCAGTCGACCAACCTAATAAGGATCCCCACCGCGCAAAAATACTCCAAAAGAGGACGAACTAATTTTATGTATGCAGTCTCCTCAGTAGTTCTACTATACCTTCTGTTCGGTCAATAGAAAGCAGTCTTCGGTTCGTCTCCCCCACTACATTCTCTGTCTTCTTTACATTTTAAGTCGGTATAATAGACAGTCAGTTGACTATACGCCTGTGTTTGATTGATTTGTTACCTAAACGGATTTCTTTCAGTAGATGATCTCACACTTTTCATTATTTAGGGACGGTTGCCAATTTTTGCACCATAGCATACAGATGTAATGTAAATTGTTCTGCAGTTGATCCTCTGATGACTGTACTAGGTAAATGACCGCGTCATGTACAAACAACTTAAGAGGAATGCTCAGATTTTCAAAAAATTCAAATGTTTATTAAGCTTATGGGAGTTAACTGCGGGCTCATCAGTCCATAAACGTACAAACTACTTATGAACTAACATAAAAACAGAAAAATCCATGCTCGGAGGAGGATTCGAACCTCCGACGCGATAGGCCGCGTGAGCCGCAACGTAGCGCTCCCGTGCGGTGCTCAGATTTTCTCCTTATCGAGGTAAGGAACTGCACAGGGCTTGTCGTTGATAAGGTATCGAGTAAAATAGAGGTGATATTGTATTTTCCATCGACATTCCACAATCTCGCAATCTGATTAAAAGCCATTTATGTGGTACGGTGTGTGGAAATCGAGAAATATGGAATCTTCAGATACATTGTCAGTAGCACTGTGTGAGTAAAGAACTAGTTGTTTCATAACAACGATATTTTAAAAAAATTCTTGAACGAGTGTTTCGTCTGCAACATCCGCGTGAATGGAATGGCCACATCAGTCGGAACAATAGATGTCATTAATTTAGTAATCTACCTGTGCCTACCCTAGAAACTGTAACATTAGCGCATACATAGAGACCCACCATATTGTACAGAGTTGGTTCTCTATGTATATATGATTACAAGCGTTTTATATCTGACAACCAAACGGCATATTTTAATGTGTGACGACTCACCAGTACTATCCAACTTGCTACAATATGCATTTCTATAGGCCTAATAATGTTACAATTTAGTGCACAGACCAGAAGATGATGTCTATGCACATCGAAACCGGTCGTCTGTTATAAGTGAAGACGAAATACCGCGATCTTGGCATTTCATTATTCGCAAAAATATTATTAATACTAGTTAGTTACAAGAACGAAATGCAAACCTTACGTTCTTTCACTGTTGCTTTGTGTCATCGCTGAAATAACACAGCTCAAAATTTGGTTTGAAGGAAGACATAGAAACAATTCAGAGGCGGGATGCTAGGTTTGTTACTGGTAGGTTCGACCAATGGGCGAGTGTTGATTCGGGAACTCAAATTGGAATCGGGGGAGTGAAGGCGGTGTTCTTTTCGAGAAACACTGTAGAGGAATTTGTATCTGACTGCAGAACGATTCTACTGCCGACTACATAGAGTTCGCATCAAGATCAGAAAGGGACAGATCACACACTGAAACGTGGCCCCTGAGTGGAGAACGTTAGGAGCTGAAGCTTGCATTCAGCTCGTAGCACATTGGCTGTTAGAACAAGCCCCGCCTCTTTCTCCCAGCGCCGCCAGCTTAAGGCGTATTGCTTACAGGTTTGAAAAGAAACATCATGTATGGGGTTAAAGCGTGTAAAATAATTATATATTAAATATTGATATTCATTACGTCTGACATAATCAATTATTTTGATTTAAATGTCTCTTTAAAAGTCTCTGGACAGTTTCTGATTAGATGCTGCGAAATTCCTGAAAAGGGACAATTTTATTATTTCTTACCACCACAGGCTAGACTTTGTGGTGTCGATGCAGCTCGTAGTTTCTTGCTTCATGGTCTGCAATGATGTGTGAACGTGTAAACTTTTTAATTTAATTTCTTGGATAACAGAAGGTCTCTATGTACCGAATAGAAAATTCACTACCCAATCTGGAATTGCCAGGAGTATCTGTGTCTAATATAAGAGTCAGCTTTATAATTAGCTTCAAATAAAGTCCCGTGTGTAAAATCTGCGGTTCGCAATTCCAGGTGAGGTAGCTCCCGTAGACTCTCTTTCTACTGCACCAAAATTACATGTTGAGGAGATGAGCCGCGGTGGAGTAGCCGAGCGGTCTAAGCGTCTCGCTGCGGAGCGCGCGGTTGCTCGCCGTGGAGGTTCGAGTCCTCCCTGGGGCATGGGTGTGTGTGTTAGTCCGTAGGTTAGTTTACCTAGGTTTAAGTAGTTTGTAAGCTACGGACTGATGACCACGCAGTTTGGTCCGATAGATTTACAGACATTTGAACATTTGATTTTAAAGAGATGAAATAATTGTAGACGAAAGCAGAACTTTCTTTAAGTTGAAATATATATACTGAGTGTTCGTAATACATCGATTCACTTTCCATAACATCCCAATAATAATAACCTACTGCTATAGAATACTCTAAACTCTATCAGCAAAGAACAACCACTTTTTCTCTTCCTAGCAATTACATGGAGAGTCTATATGTTCTGAAAAATACTTTGCGGTAAATTTTGATATATATTAAATACAGCAAAATTCTAATTAGCCTTAAAATTAATTTATAACATAACAAAATCTTTTATCGACAATTACATCGTTAACAAATGTGACAGATAATACTAACAGGTATCTACAAGCGTCACAGATGGATTTGAGTAATAGCAAACTAGAACATAATCTACGAAACATTAATATTTTAAGCGACTTATTAAGCGGGTGTAGCAATGCTTTCTAACTATTTTTATTGTCGTAAATGAATAACAATCGGAATTAATATTCCTGACACCGTTTTCAAGCACAGCGTTCCTTTTTCTAAAAGAATTCGACGGGGTATCTGGACTTATTTTAGCAAATAACAAAGTAGAAGACAATAATCAATACAAAGCACAAATCAACAATACATTGACGATGTCTGTGGTGTACAATGCTGTTACGAGTTAAGGTTGGTACAGAGCCTGAATATTTCGTAGACACAAGAAGTCAGCCGACTTCCGCCGATCACAGAGGGGCCATCAAAACGTGCGTGACCTGTAAGAGGCACACAGTCATTCGTTCCTCCTTCGCTCTGTCTGGAAGTGAACAGAAAGGAAAACGACTGATACTGGTGCAAGGTACCGCCCGCCACGCACCTTACAGTGTATTTCGGAGTACGTACATGGATGTAGGAACATTCAAAAAATGTTCAAATGTTTGTAAATCTATGGGACGTAAAAGCCTGGTTATTAGTCCCTAGCTTACAAACTACTTAAACTACGTTAAACAAATCTAAGGGCAATACAAACATCCATGCCCGAGGGAGAACCCGAACTCCGACGGCGACCGGCCGCGCGCACCGCAGCACTGCGCCTCAGTGTGCACGGCTATTCCGCCGCGGCTAGGAACTTTAATGCAAAGAATCTTTGGCAACACTGTCCTCGCTTAATAACAGCAAGAGTGCGGCCTTCATCAGTACCAAGACAGACATCTCACCGGTCAATCGATAGCAACCTTACCCCATTATTTGAAATATCGGGTGACCAAACGTTGATAGAGATTTTTTTTTTTTCAGTTTCAGCTATTAGTAATGTTATATAAATATTTAGTAACACTACCTACGCAGGAATTGCAACCGTTAAACGAAAATATCCATAAATGTACCTAGTTCAGGGTCACAGTAAAATTTTTTGGCCAAAATTTCCTAGATATTTTGAACTGCACTGGTTGGCTACAAATGCAAAAACTGTTTCAGTTCGTTAGTGTAGCCAAAGAAAAGCGTATCTAACGTTTGTTGCTGTGCCCAGTGGCGACGGTGGTACTCACCGCTTTTTCGAGGCTGTTATATGTTTAGTGATCCGAAAAACACGAAATTAATTTTTTGACATACATATATACATATAATTTTGGAAAATCACGTTTTTACGAAAAATACAACTATTTAGGTGAACTTCAAAAGAAAAGACCACTGTAAATACAAAATTTCTTCGAAATCGTTAGAGGCGTTTCCGGGACAGCTAATATACGTATGAATATATATACAAGAATTACCCGTTTAAAGATTCAAGATAAAGTACTTAAAGTTTTGATTGTCCCTATAAGCCGTTGAGTTACTCAATTGGTAGTAATTCATGTAAACTCGGACATCTCATGCCCCTGACAATGTAAGTAAATAAAAAGTTCTGATTATAATTTTCAGGCGTCAGTGGTGAATGAAAGAGCAAATAACTCGCCTTTACTGCTCTTTTATGTAGTCTCTTCAGTATTAGAACAGTTTCTTGCATCTTTATTGTACAAAGTGTCACGCAGGCCGTACGTTGCAGGCGCTATTTTTTGTTTCACCATTTATGTTTTTTCCTCAGTTCCAATTATGTTTAGAGAACAGAAGAATGATACTTTATTTGTTTGTGCGACATGTTACTTGAATTTGCAGTTTCTGCAGGAGAATGTTGTTCATGGCTGAATGCGTTCGTGTTTTCTGACATCACGACCGGAAGGAATTTATGCTCTTTTGAAGAATTGGAATTTTTATAATTAATTTCTCTGTAAGTTTGAACGTTTCTATGACACTGTGTGGGAACTTGTTCCTTTACACTCGGCCAATATTTCCCGTCATTGTAATTTCTTTGATATCTAAGTTTATCAGTTTTTGTGTATAGGATTTAGGAGGCGCATCCAGAAATAGGTTCTCTATTTTTTTATTAACGGAATAGTGACATGAAAAACTATTTTTCGACAGTCACGAAGAGAATTGAGCCACTTGTCATATGGTGGGATCAATTTTTGTATCACTGCTTCGTAGAAGCCTGTCACACTGTAAATGGAATCAGTTTATTTTTTTTTTCCTTATCTACGAAAAAAAGAGAAACGTTCTGTGACCGTGCCGTAAAAAGGTTTTCAAATTGATTTCTTACAAACGCACTATGACACCATCAACTACTGGTCTGCCATCGGGTTTAATTACCTACAACTGAAACTTAGTGATCGTTGTTCATAACCCAATATAGTGCAATAGGTGTACGACTTTTGAAAATCCGTTGAGTTGTAAGAAGCCATTCTGTCAACATGACGCAATGGAGAAGGTGTTTAAAGTATTTTAACCATTTTATGTGTGACGTACCATTTGTCAAAGTTAAATGTTTTATGACTGACGTACCATTTTAATACCATGTGCCTTCACGAAACGAAAACATAGGACATTAGTGACCTGATGATAATACCCTAAGTGGATCGAAACTGGTCGTCAGAAAAATAAATTAATTGCTATCTTGGCATTTTAATACTTCGACATAATTTCATGTCATCAAACGTGGCATTTGTCATGTCGTACAATACGACAATGCACGCCACTGAGGTTTAGGATGCGCGCATCTCCACTCACTGATACTTACTATGGCTCTCTCTCTTGAGAGGGAGCTTACTGTGCTGGAGAATTAGGTTAACTCCTGACAGCGGTAATAAGTCAAGCCTTTTTTTTAATGTTTTTGAAACTGCCAATAGGTCGTGAAGCTAATCCTCCTGTTTAAATTATCTGGCCGGAGATAATCGCCTTTTGTTGCGCAATGACAGAAGCATTTCTCATTCGTCCCTTACTTTTATTCTCACAAAGGTTGTGAGTCAGGTCTTCAAAGCCGCGGCGGATTAGCCGCGCGTACTGGAGCGCCGTGTTGCGTTGCACGCGGCCGTCCGCCGTCGGGGGTTCGAATCCCCCCTCGGGCATGGGTGTTTGTAATATCCTTTG
Organism: Locusta migratoria; assembly: GCA_026315105.1. Taxonomy (NCBI): domain Eukaryota; kingdom Metazoa; phylum Arthropoda; class Insecta; order Orthoptera; family Acrididae; genus Locusta; species Locusta migratoria. The sequence continues at coordinate 240,743,913 of CM048749.1, read as the reverse complement.
TTTAGTTTAGCTTAGGTCATGTAGTTTGTAAGCTATGAACTAATAAGAAGCTGATGAGTCCCATATATTTACAAAAATTTGAACATTGTAGGTCTTCAAAATTTCTTCGCGAAAACTTAAATAAACGTCATCTTTCCGATTATTTCACTGTACTTACTTAAAAGCTTATTACAGTTTAAGTGTATAATAAACGATAATCGACAGACAAAATACGCCTATTACTTTTAAGTCCGCCTTTGTGTGATCGTAAAAGTCGTGCTAAAATTACTTGGACATTAAACCATCATATCTCGAAAGATACTTTGGTGGAAAGTTATATTAGCGATTCGTACAGTTTGTGGAAGTAACGCACTTCAAACAACTCGAACAGGAACTGGATTTTGTGCACGTTGAATAAAATCCGAGCGGTTCACATGAAATGGTCTAGTTAAATGAGCGTTTATTTCTGTCCAATTGATATCTTTGGCGAAAATAATTAACCATTTTCGGAATTTCCCTCGGCACCAGCACGGACGTGTTCTAATGAACGTACAAATGCGCGTTGCAGCGAAAAAAAACCTGTTTACCTCTTGCTCCTAGCCAAACGGGAAAAGAGTATCAAGATTCGAAAGAAACACAATCCTGCATTCGACCATTTCAACTGTATCTATTACGAAACTATCGCGTTTGAATAAAAGTAGCTGTAGTTTTTTGTAATGGTCAGGACTAAATTTGTTATTACCTTAATCGATACACTACATTTTAAAATTCTCCACGGTTCGCAGCTAATTATGAAGGTCATTTCACAGAGATTTCGTGTCATTTTACACGGTACCCAGGGAGCTCACGGTTCTTTTCGTATCTGCGTGGCAAGCACGGGGTCCCGAGCTAATGCGGTCTTTCTTCCTTCTTTCCTCCTTGGCGTACATTTCATTTCCCTTCCCCTCCTTCTTTCCTATCCTCACTCCTTCCCCTCCCCACAGGGGGGACTGATGACCTTAGAAGTTTGATCTCCCTATACAGACAACCAGCCAACCAATACAGGGTGCACGTAAAGTCCGGGAACACTTTCAGTTATTTATTGCACAAGAACCAAACATTGTGCAGATATCACACATATGACATTTTGAAGAGAAACACAAAAAGTGTTTTTTTTTTCCTTGTTTTTCGCCATAGCGTAGTTTCGTAATTTACCGGTAGTCAGCGCTGGACGCAAACATTACGAGTTCTGGTGCCATACCGGCCATGGAGCACCCCGGTCGACAGGCAACACTCATGGCACAGTGGTGTACCGGAAAACTCACTCAAGAGGCTTCAGTTTGAATAGTTTCATTGACAGCTTCTGTCACAGGACTATCCACATTGTCACTGGAGCCATTTCGAGGACACGGGATGCTCGAACGCACCGATTTCTTTAGACTCCTTATGAATGTCCCTCGTACGCGCTCCAAATTAACTTCACTCTCGCTGGGACGTTCGCTTCCCTTAACCGGGCACAAGCAACCCGACGTAAGGAATTTGTTGTGCCAGTGATAAATGGCTTTCCTCGTTGGTGGCATGATTCTAAACATCCGTTGAATAGCTGCAGCACACTTGATTTAGTCGAAATCCATCACACAGAAAGATAGCTCCGCACCTGAACTCGCCATGTTTGCGACTAGCGCTGACTATCGGCAAATTACCAAACTACGCTGCAGCGGTATACAAGAAAATTCAAATGTTTATAAATCTATCAGACCAAACTGCGTGGTCATCAGTGGTTCGAATCCCCCTCGGACATGGATGTTTGTGTCGTCTTTAGTATAAGGTAGTTCATAAGTAGTTTGTAAGTTTAGGAACTGATGGCCCCGCAGTTAAGTCCCTTAAGCTTAACAAATATTTGAACATTTGGGTAATGAATGTAAATGTTTGTAAATCTAAGGGACTTAACTACGTTGGTTATTAGTCCCTAGGCTAACTAACTATTTAAATTAACCTAAGGTAACTTATGCTAAGGACAACACAAACACCATTGCCCGACAGAGGACTCGAACTCCCGACGGCGAACAATCTCGCGCACTGCAGCAAGGCTCCTTAGTGCGCACGGCCATTTTTCCGCGGCACACACAGCAATTGATTTTTGTATACAGGGTGTCCCATTTGTCTTTACCACCGAAAATATCTCTTGTGCCGCGCCAGAATGGCCGTGAGCACTAAGGCGCCTTGCTGCTGTGCGCGAGACCGTTCGCCGTAGGGGATTCGAGTCCTCCCTCGGGCATTGGTGTTTGTGTTGTCCTTAGCATAAGTTACCTTAAGTTAGTTTAAGTAGTTAGTTAGCCTAGAAACCAATAACCAACGTAGTTAAGTCCTTTAGATTTACAAACATTTGAACATTTGAATCGCTGAGTATGAGTCTCTACAAAACTCAGAAACCGATAAATTGGTAATTGATAATTTGTAAAGGGCATCACCACTTCGGATTAAATTCGTAGTTTTTGCGTTGCCATAGCGATTGCGATGAATAACAGGAACGGCACTGTCTGCATGAGATTTCATACGGTACATGGCGAAGGGCCCTTCCTCTTGCGTGCGATACCATCTGAGCGCACAGTATGAAATTTGGTAGATATGTGACAATTTTCCTTATATATAGGAGAAGTGGGAGACGAATAGAGGGACCAAGAGGAAATGGAAATGATCAAATGTTTAAATGTTTGTAAATCTAAGGGACTTAACTAGTCTGGACATCAGTCCCTAGGCTTACAAGTTACTTAAACTATCTAATGCTAAGGATAACAAATACACCCATGCCCGAGGGAGGACTCGAACCTCCGACGGCGAGCAGCGTACCGCTTCGCCGCTAAGCGCCTTAGAACGCTAGGTCACTCCACGGTGGCTGGAAATGATCGTTGGGGATTTTTGGCCGGGAGGTCCCATGTGGGAGGTCCCATAGTTCAGCCGCCGTAGTGCGAGTCTTTCTGCTCGACGCCTCTTGGGCGACTTGGGTGCCGATGACGATGAAATGACGATGATGATGACAACACACAACACCCAGTCCCTAGTCTGGAATCGAACCAGGTCCCCAGTGTGGTAGACAGCGACGCTATCGTCTGAGCTACGGAGGCGGAGAGATTGACAGAGTGTGGTACCGCACTACAGACTGCTAATGAAATTACCAGCTTATGGAATAGGATTCCAAATATGCGACTGGTTATAAGAGTACTTAAGTAATAGAGCCCAATACGTTGCCCTTGAGAGCGAATGTTCATCAGAGACTAGGGTATCGTCAGGGTGCCCCAGGATAGTGTGATGGGACCGCTATTATTTTCTGTCTATATAAATGATCTAACGGACAGAGTGAGGTGCAATCTGCGGCTGTTTGCTCATGATGCTGTGGTGTACAAGAGGGTGTCGTCATTGAATGACTGTAGTAGGATGCGGGATGACTTTGAACAAATTTCTAGGTAGTGTGAGGAATGGCAACTAGCGCTAAATGTAAGGTGATGCAGATGAGTAGGAGGAATAGTCCAGTTATGTTAGAATACAGTATTAGCAGTGTGCTGCTTGACGGAGTCGCGTCAATTAAATATGTAGGCGTAACGCTGCACAGCGATATGAAATGGAACGAACCTGTAAGGACAGTAAGGCGGACAGCCAACTTCAGTTTGAGAAAACTTTGGGAAGATGAACTTCATCTGTAAAGGAGAACGCGTATAAAAAGCTTGTACGACCACGTCTTTAGTAGTGCTCAAGTCTTTGAGATCCCAAGCAGATTCGTTTTAAAGGAGGACATAGAGGGAGTTCAGATGCGGGCGGGTAGGTTAGTAACTAGTAAATTCGATCAATGCGCGAGTGTCAAGGAAATGCTTCGGAAACTCAGATGGGAGTTCGCGTAAGGATCAGAAAGATAAGACTGATTAGGGTTTGTACGGATGCATACAAGAATTCGTTTCTCCCTCGTTCTATATTGGAGGGGAAGGAACTAATAGTGGTATTGAATACCCTCCGCCAAGCACCTTTCGGTGGATTGCGGAGTAGGTATGTTGATGTAGAGGGGGAAGGTAATGAGAGAGAGAGGGGCCGTGCTTTGCTATTGTCACTCACTGTGATAATTATGTTTTATTATCATGACATAGTGCACCTATGCACTGTAAATTATGTTATATAACAACTGATTGACACTACAAGATTATGGCCTTGTAAAATGATTTTATTGAACCAGATGATGCTGACATAGTTCAGCGAAACCGGTCGTCTTAAATAAAAATTGTTGATCAACGATCTTGGCTTTTTTATATCTTTCTACAATAACATAGCCATAGAGTGGAGAAAGCATTGGGAAGAGAGATTAACTAAGGAATGTAGGATGCATATTTAGTATCCAAGTTTATGTGGCGACTGCGAAGCTTTGTTTGGTTTGCTAATCAATAATAAAACGACCCACTGGCAAGAATTGGTGTTAAGATATAATTCCAGACCTTCCCGAACAGCCGTGGTTGTTAAAGTTCCAGCTAATGGATCATGGAAGCGTGTCGCTGGCGGTTCGCATGCACCAGGCGGATTAACGATGAGGGAAGGCCTGCTGGACTACCTGACTGTGGTTTTTAGGCGGTTTTCCATATCCCAGTAAGTGAATACCCGCCTCACGTACATGATTCACAATTAGTAAACGTTCATACACTTTCACATGTTTATACGCACTCATTTGGGAATAGATATTTCCTCTCGAGGGTTAATGGGATGACGACAGGAACGCCCTAGCCATCCCTTAAAAATAAGCGTGCTACAACGAATACTAACATGCCGAAAATACAAGTATATTAGGGGTTAATTAGAGGACGAGAATAGTAAAAATTGTACTACATTCACAATGGGCGTCGACAATCACGCTGCAATCTGCAAAATGTTTCTTAATATGATTGCTCCATTTATTTTAAAGCAAAGCCGTTTTTAAGCACTAGCCTACTAAGTGATGATATCTTAATTGTTGTAGGGAAGGCAAACCGAAGGCTACGATTCATCGGTAGAATTCTTTTAAGATGCAACAGTTCCACCGAAGAAAGTGCCTGAACTATCCTTGTGCGTAGTAGTTTGGAATACTACTGCCCACTGTGGGATTCCCACTCAGTGGGACTGACCGTCGATATAGAGACAGTTCAGAGAATGGCATCGCGTTCTGTATCATCACGATATAGGGGAGAGTGTCATCTAAATGATGCGCGACTTAGAGTGGAAGTTTTTTTTTAAATTTTTTAAAATTTTTTTATTTATTTTTTTAAGGCATTACTCGTTGCGCCGAGATTATTTGTAAAATTTCTTTCGCCATCTTTCTCTTACGAATGCCAATGCATTTTGTTAGCACCCACCTACATAGGAAGACATGATCATCATATTGAAATGCGACAAACAGATAGACAATGAAAAGAATTAGGTGTTCCTTTTTCCCGCACTCTGTTAGAGAATGGAACGGCAGAGAAATATCTTGAGTGTGACTTGCGGAGCATTCATGTAGATGTGGCTTATACTATGCCGATTCAAAGGAAATTAAGACTCAGCACTCGCTACATGTGAACGCACAAGTATAAAAGCTCTTCGCCGTTAGCCGCGGTGGAGTAGCCGAGCGGTCTAAAGCGTCTCGCTGCGGAGCGCGCGGTTGCTCGCCGTGGAGGTTCGAGTCCTCCCTGGGGCATGGGTGTGTGTGTTTGTCCGTAGGTTAGTTTACCTAGGTTTAAGTAGTTTGTAAGCTACGGACTGATGACCACGCAGTTTGGTCCGATAGATCTACAAACATTTGAACATTTGAATCTTCGCCGTTTACCACTATCTGTTGTACGGAATCGGATTTGTTTGTCACTGTACTTGAAATACTGCAGTGTCTTACTCATCTTTTGCAGATATTACATGTTTTTCTGCTCAATTTGTAAGATAGAGTAAGTTATACATATTCCAAAATTGAATATTCAGATTATTGACAAATTTAACTGAATTGATCTCTAACAAATGAACACAGATGTAAGTATGTACCAGGAATATTTTCGAGCTATACAGGCGCATTCCATCCCTTGTAGCAGATTGCAGTAATCACCTTACAAAAGAAAAAAAAGTTTCCTATTTATACGATTACACGCAACTTAACACGTAACAGCGCTGCATCCTTTTGAGATTACTCAAAATTAGCAGAAAACGATGTTTAGTCTAAGCCTCCTCGTCGCGCTGCTGTTGCTGCTGTTAAAAGTCGCTTAAGCGAGCGAGGTGACGCAGTGGTGAGACACTGGACTCGTATTCGGGAGGACGGCGGTTCAAATCCACCTCCGGCCATCCTGATTTAGGTTTTCCGTGATTTCTCTAATTCGCTTTCGGCAAATATCAGGATGATTCCTTTTAAAGGTCGCGGCCGATTTTCTTTCCCATTCTCAATCAAAAATACTCAGAGCTTGTGCTCTCTAGTGGCCACACTCCCGCTTTTGTTTGTTAGTACTGAGAAGAAAAACTGAAAAAAGATTGACCGTGGCAGTGTGGCTGTCAAAAATGTTTACCAGATAAAAGGACCAACATACAAAACGCATTATAGGCCTAATCGTCTAATATCTACACCTGATAAGAGTGTATGAGAATAACGCCGCGGCTGAGTGGCCAAGCGCACTGAGGCGCTCTTCTCCGATGCGCGAGGCCGTTCCCCGTCGGGGGTTCGAATCTCCCCCTCGTGCATGGATGTTTGTGTCGTCTTTATCATAAGGTTGTTCATAAGTAGTTCGTAAGTTTAGAGGATGACAATCCCGCAGTTAAGTCCCTTAAGCTTAACAAACATTTGAACATTTATTATTATTATTATTTTTAGAAATAGCATCAAATATTTTAGGAGGTGGTAGTGGAGAGACGCGGAGAGGTGGCCGAGCGCTGTAAGGCGCCTTGCTGCGGAACGCGCGGTTGCTCGCCGTCGGAGGTTCCAGTCCTCCCTCGGGCTTGTGTGTGTGTGTGTGTGTGTGTGCGCGCGCGTGTGTGTGTTGTCCTTAGGTTAGTTTAATTTAGATTAAGTGGTTTATATGCCTAGGGACTGATAACCACATAGTCCCATAGATTTACAAATATTTGAGCATTTGTTAGTGGAGACTAATTTGACTAATTAAAGAAAGGGCTGTTACAATGTAAGCCAAAGCACGCCTTTCCACAGAATGTGTTAAACACTGGCAGATGACTAAATTCAAGTTGGATTTTCATATATTCTCTTGACAACATACCGCGTAACTCATCTGAGTTGGCCCTGATATTACTTTATTAGGGCAGCGCTATGGCCGCGGTGGAGTAGCCGAGCGGTCTAAAGCGTCTCGCTGTGGAGCGCGCGGTTGCTCGCCGTGGAGGTTCGAGTCCTCCCTGGGGCATGGGTGTGTGTGTTTGTCCGTAGGTTAGTTTACCTAGGTTTAAGTAGTTTGTAAGCTACGGACTGATGACCACGTAGTCTGGTCCGATAGGATTACAGACATTTGAATTTTGCAGCGCTATCTATAGCGAAAATTATCGTCTCTTGTGTATTGTTCTTTGTCCCTAGACTTCGCCTTTCGATCATCGTCAAAACAAAAAATCTGAAGGGGCAATGCGTTGTTGTTGTTGTTGTTGTTGTTGGTGGTGGTGGTGGTGTTTGTTTCATTGGGAGACCATCAGTCCGCCGCTGAGGCCATCAGTCCGCCGGTGGGGAGGGGAGGGGAAGGGAAATGGAGCCACGGAGGAAGAAGGAAGAAAGACTGCGTTAGCATAAACGGGACTCATCACTGAACATGCGACGCCATTCGTCTCTATCCATGTCCCTCGTGCACAGCACCATTCCAAACGTCTACGGTAAGCGATGCATGAGGCGGTAGGAACCCACTGTGGCAGATGCGAATCGTCCACACTGTGCGGGAACTCACAGGATGCTGCAGGGTCTGCAGTGCGTGTTTGCGGACGTCGGGTGCCTTGGTCACGGGAACCAACATTCCTTGGCACACCATATAGGACTGCCCACCCGCGAGATTGTGATTTTTGGGCGACCCGTAACGTAACTTGGAGTCCTCATCTGCCCACCCATTTCCACATTCGGCCAGTCATCTACATCTACATCAACGTAGATACCCTGCAAATCACATTTAAGTGCCTGGCAGAGGTTTCATTAACCACTTTCATAACTTTTCTCTGCCGTTCCATTCTCTAATAGAGCTCGGGAAGAAAGAACACCTAAATCGTTCCGTTTTCGATCTGATTTCTCTTATTTTATTGGGATGGTCATGTATCCCTGAGTAGGTGGGGGCTAGCAAAATATTTTTGCATTCAGAAGTAAAATTCGGTGATTGAAACTTCGCAAACAGATCACGCCGCAATGAATAACGTCGTTCTCTTAATGATTTCCAACACAAATCGTGCAACATTTCCGCGAGGCTTTCGCCACCGTAACGTGATAAACAAAACGAGCTGCCCTTCTCTGAACCGTCTCAATATCTTTCGTCAGTCCCACCTGGTGAAGGTCCCACAATGGGCAACAGTACTCCAGGAGAGGACTCACAAGTGTGATGTAGGCAGTCTCTTTGGTGGAGCTGGTGCATCTTCGAAGCGTTCTGCCAATGAAACGTAATCTTTGGTTCGCCTTCCCCACAATATTGTCCATGTGTTCTTTCCAGTCTAAGTTGTTCGTATTGTAACTCCTAGGTAGAATTTACGACCTTAAGTTTTGATTTATCGCGTAATTGAAGTTCAGCGGATTTCTTTTAGTGGTCATGTGTATTACTTCACACTTTTCTTTATTTAGTGTCAATTGCCAATTTTCGCACCATGTAGCAATTCTGTCTAAATCGCTTTGCAGTTGCTTTTGATTGTTGACTTAACTAACCGATAAACGTCAGCATCAGCCTCGAACAGTCTAAGGGAACTATTCAGATTGTCTCCTAAATAGTTTATAAACACAAGGAAGAGTAGGAGACCTATAACGCTCCCCTGGGGAACGCCATATATCACTTCTGTTTTACTCGATGACTTACCGTCAATTACAACGAACTGTGTCCTTTCTGATAGGAAACCGTGAATCCAATCGCACAGTTGGGGAGATATTCCTTAAGCATGCAATTTCATTAGAAGCCGCTTGTGGGGTACAGTGTCAAAAGACTTCCGGAAATCCAGAAATATGAAATCAATTGAGATCCCTTGTCGATGGCACTTATCACTTCATGTGAATAAAGGGCAAGCTGTGTTTCGCAAGAGCGATACTTTCTGAATCCATGTTGACTATTGGTTAATAGGTAGTTCTCATCGAGGTAGTTCATTGACATCCGAATGCCTCATATGCCTGGTATTTGCACGATACGACCACATCGCTTCACGCAGTCCATCGATTCGGTCTCTGTTCCCAATGGGCACAATTAACTGACGTTCACTTCTGGGGGACCACTGGTGTCTCTTCTTTATAGAAATGATACGCTTTCTAGTGTAACTTTTGATGAAAAGTGTTCTGTGTTTGCTGATGACACCAGATTGGTATCGAATGATGATATTGACACACAACGAAATTACGCCGTTCAGTACAACATGTCTCGTACAAAAGACATTGATTATAAATCAAAGACCCAGTGCTTACAGTTTCTAACACACAATTGAACACAATGACTTTCTGGTACCAAAAATTGACATAGATAACTGAGACTGAAGATTTCAAATTGTAGGCGATGAGATCGATAGTAAGCTGTCGTGAAAATCATATCATAATCTTGATCTAAAAACTAAATGCTGCTTTATTTACCATCAGAACTGTATTCCGATTAAACACCAACGGTTCGAGGAATACGTTGTGTGCGCTCGCGAACTGCTTATCGACCTCTCTCCAGTAGGATGGCAATTTACAGATTGGCCTCTCATTACATACTTTGATTAGTGTCATTTGTTAACACTAACAGCTTATTCCCAAGAGTTAACAGCTTTCACTCAATACTAGGCAGAAATCTATTCTGCATCTGGATCACACCTCCATGACTCTTGGGTAGAAATTTCTACACCTAAATCTACATGGGATACTCTGCAAATCACATTTAAGTGCCTGGCAAAGGGTTTATCTTCCACTCCATTCTCGAATATTGCGCGGGAAGAAAGAACATCTGAATCTCTCCGTTCGAGCTCTGATTTCTAGTATTTTATTCTGATTATCATATCTACCTATGTAAGTGGCAGTCAAAAATATATTTTCGCATTCGGAGGAGAATGTTGGCGATTCGAGTTTCGTAAGTAGCCCACGCCGCAACGATAAGCGCCGTTGTTGTAATGATTCCCATCCCAGATCCCGTATCATTTCCGTAACGCTGTCTCCTCTGTATCGTGAGAAAACGAAACGAGCTGCCCTTCTTTGGACTCTTTCGATGTCCTCCGTCACCCCAACCTGACAAGGATCCCACACTGGGCAGCAATACTCCAAAAATGGACGGACAAGCGTAGTGTATGCAGTTTCTTTTGTAGTTCTGTCGCATCTTTTAAGGGTTCTACCAATAAAACGCAGTCTCTGGTTCGCCTTTCCCACGACATTATGTACCTGTTCTTACAGGTGTAAGTCTGAAGTAATAGTAATTCCAAGGTATTTAGTGGAGTTTACGGCCTTCACTTTTGATTGATTTATCTTGTAAACAATGTTTAACGGATTTCTTTTCGTACTCATGTCGGCGACTTCACACTTCTCATTATTTAGAGTCAATTGCCAATTTCTACACCATACTGATATGTTATTCAGATCGTTCTGCAGTTGGTTTTGATCTTCAGATGATTTTACTAGACGGTAAATGACGGCGTAATCTGCAAACAATCTAAGAGAGCTAGTTAGATTTTCTCCTAAATCGTTTATGTAAATAAGGAACAGCAGAGGACCAATAACACTACCCTGTGGAACGCCCGATATCACCTCTGTTTTAGTCGATGCCTTACCATAGATTACTACGAACTGATAATCAAAATATCCACGGGTGTACTGCCGGTCTATAGTATCCAACGGGCACAATATTTCGGCGATCATACATGTCGTCATCATCAGGTGAACTGACGGACTGAGCTCCTACGAACTTTGTACTCTCTGACAGGATTAAAAGCCGCTTGTGAGGTACTGTGTCAAAAGCGTTCAGGAAATCAAGAAACATGGAATCGATTTGTGAACCCTTGCCAATAGCAACCATCACTTCGTGTGAATAAAGAGCTAGTTGTATTTCGCATGAACGATATTTTCTAAATCCGTGTTGACCTTGGGTCAATAGATCGTTCTGTCAATGAAATAGGCCTGTAGTTTAGTGGGTTACTCCTGCTGCCTTTCTTGAATATAGGTATGACCTATGCAACTTTCCAATCTTTTGGTACAGATCCTTCTTTGAGAGAGCGGTTGTATACGGCTGTTATGTAAGGAGCTATCGCTTCAGCATAATCAGATAGAAATACAATGGGTATACAGTCCGCACCAGAAGACGGTCTTGTTAAGTGTTTTTAATTTCTGCACTACTAAAATGTTCAAATGTTTGTAGAGCTTATGGGACTTAACTACGAGGTCATCAGTCCCTAAACTTACAAACTACTTACGAACTAGCTAAGACTACAGACGGCACAAACATCCATGCCCGAGGGGGGATTCGAACCCCCGACCGTAGTGGCCGTGCAGACCGTGACTGGAGCGCCTCAGCCCCTCGGCCACCGCGGCCGGCTCTGCACTACCCCGATGATATCTACTTCTACGTTACTCATTACAGTCTCTGTTGGTAATTCGAAATATGGTTTCGTCTTCTTTGGTGAATAAGTTTCGAAAAGCTATGTTTAGTAACACTGCTTTAGTAGCGCTGTCATGGAGTATTCTGCTGCATCCATTTTCGGTAAGCTGCCATACGAATTTAAACAGCAGTAATCCGCGACTTTTAAGTCTAAACTGAAGACATTCCTCGTCGCTCTCTCTTTTTATGTTGTCATGCAACTATAGGAAAAATTACAAAATTCAGCTAATTCGTGTGTTACGTTATTCATTCTGTTTACTTGCGTTTACAGCTAATCGTCTGCATACGATTTCCATGCGTGTAACTTTATTTCTTACTACTCTCCTGCTACAATTTCATGTAGTGACTCGTTCCATGACCATGGAAGCTTTCTCCTCAGTTGGATCTTGCGAATCATGGTATACATGAAGAAATAAATAAATACGTCTTCAGCATACGCCTTAACCGTGAGGCACCTTCCAAAAAGGCTCCACGAAAGAGGAAAGTTAAATTTCGAAGCAACCCTTCAAGAAACAAAATTAATTAAGGTATAGATAATCGGCAAGCTTTCAGCATTCTTCGACAAACAGCATTCTGGGATGTTTGCTGCGCATTGACCACAACTTCATTTGCTAACGCTCATGAACAAGCGGAAAAGTACGTCACAAACCCCATCGATAAAAATAAATCCTGTGGTCTCCAACTCACGACTTAAAAAGGCTTGGCTTACAAGGTCAAATGCCTTATAAGGGGAAAACAAAAGTGCAAGAAACCTCACAGCATGTTATTTCACCACCTGTAATGAATTAGAACGACCAGGGTGACATTTTGACACCCTCATGTGCGCCAGAAACACGTCCAACCAGACACGTCAGCCTGCTACTTATCGCCCTTTCAGTAATTCTGTAGTCGAAATTTATCGACGTGAGTGGGCGATGATTGTCAACAGATAAACAGTTTTTCAGAATTAAACTGTTTTCTCCAACTTAAAATCTTCGGGCCCAGTGGTTCTCTTCAGAATATCATTTTACATCGACGTGTGACACCCGACAGGGACCAAAAATGAAAATTCTTTAGGAAGACCGCCTCAATCAGGAGGATTACGAGGAGTTCCAGCAGTAATATCAGAAAACTCATCTACCTGCAGGTCCTCAAGGAAGACAGCGTTCTGTGCAGGCGTGAAGCTCTCAGGACTCAAAGAACATCCGGACGGACCCTGCAGGATCATCCTTTCTTTCACCCATAGCAGATGGAGAGCACGAACCACTTCACCTTCAACACTCAGATGGTGATCGCTTTCTACTGGTGACCGAGCGCTCTGCGACACACCAGTCACGGTCTCCACGGCCGCTATGGTCGGGGATTCGAGTCCCCCTCGGGCATGAATGTTTGTGTCGTCTTTAGGTCTTTAGGTCTTTAGGTAGTTCATAAGTAGTTTATAAATTTAGGGACTGATGACCCCGCAGTTAAGTCCCATTTGAACATTTGTTAGTGAAGTAGGTGCTTCAAGGACGTCAGTCCGCTTTCAACAAGAGACTGCGGCCTAGACGTAACTCTTCACACATCTACCTGTTGTCGCGTAAGCATTAACAGTTTCATACGATCAATATTACGGATTCGAAGAGGAACTAAGAAATAACTGGCTTGAAAAACGTAGTCGCCCAATAAATGTTCAAAAGATCGAAGACATCGCTGCTTCGCAACTCAAAACACATTGTACAGTTATTCGCAATATGGGAAGTATTAAACCACTGGGAACGATAAAATTTAGCGGGTTGACGGCAAAGACGATAACACCAAAAGCACAGACTCTAGTGGTTCCAGAAACTAAAAGGAATAATATCGAGAGCAAGAATCTGATTACATAAGAAATCGAATAAAAAGAATTTGCCGAATATGCTACAGGAGATCGTGGTGAAATACTTGAATTACACCAAAGTCGTACTTTTTATGTACCCAAACGTCTCGCAAGTGTATCGACCGGACCAATTCATGCAAGTGACGACAGAGGTTAAAATTGGGAGACTTATCGTTCCGACACAAAACGTAAATCAAGTCCACCTCTCCAAGCCACACTACAGAATTTTTCCATTGTTTGAAGATTGTTGAAAAAATTTTTCCACTGCTTCTGTATAAACATCAGTAATTGTGGCTATAAACGGAGTAAATTATAACTACAAACTGAAAGATACCTGTCAGTACTATGCGTCACATAGGTACATTTGTTAATAACGTAATTATCAATAAAAGATTTTTTATGTTGTGAATTAAATTCAATACTAAATAGGAAGTTTGCAACACTCAATATGTATCAAAAATCTGATCATTAATCACAAATTTAATGTAAAGTATTTTTCAAAACATATAAAATCTCTATGTAACGGCTAGGAAGGGGAGTGGTTGTTCTTTGCTGATATGTGGTAGTATTCTAATTATGGACGATGATTGTCATTTTGGGTTATGGAATTATTGGATGTATGACGAACGTTCAATATATGAGTTTCAACTCAAAGTAAGTTCTGCATTTGTCTACAGTTATTTAATCAATTCCACAGGCAATTTCTGTTGAGTACAAAGGTAGCCTGCGGGACTGTCTCATCTGGAATTAAGAACCTGAAGGTTATACACACGGGACTTTATCTAAATTGATCGTAAAATATTTGTTACGTTAGACACAGAACAGCTAGCAATTCCAAATTGTTTAGTGATTATCCGTTCAGACAGAGATACTCAATTCCGTGACTCTCTCTCTTATGTTAAAATAAATTCAACTTTTACAGCTTCACACAATTGCAGATCATGAATCGAGTATCTACGACCTACATTGACGCCGCAACGTCTAGCCTGTGGTGGTGAGAAACAAATTAACTGTTCTCTTTCAGAATTTTTTTTGCAGCATATTATCAGAACATAACCAGAGTGAGTTAATTTCAACTGATTTATTATCTCAGACCTATTTATTTTATTTATTTATATATTTACAAAACATACTCAGAACATGCCTCCCATGAACCTAGGAAATGTTACCTGTTTGTATTCTGTTTCGGGTTTTTACGTTTATAAAATAGATTTTTACATCAACCGGAACACAGTGAATGGGGTGGTTTCTCATTTCGCGGATGAATATTTCCCCTCCTCCCATCTTTTACATCATGCACTGCAAAAATGTTCAAATCTAGACAAAGTTTGGGATGCCGGAGATTGAGACAGTTTACATTCTTTATGAGGTTTTTCTTGTCAACAGTGAACTTCAGGTGTTCTATAGTACATGTAAAAGAGAGTACAGAAGACATTTTTCAAGCTTTTTGGAGCACTATAGTTAACATTTTTCGTAAAAAAAATTATTATTATCAATCTCAACTGCGACAAGTTAATTGTTTTGTGAGGGTGTGACGTAACAGTAGCCGCGCAGTCAGTAACGGTCTAACAACATGGAATAGCGCCCGCACGTGTTCGCGCTTATCAGCTTCGAAAATTCTTTACCAAATCACGGGACAGGCATCCACTTCATCAGGCTCAGAAACAGCGGATAAAAAAATAAAATGAATCATTTTACGTGTAGCGTTTTTGTAACAATCCGACAAAGGGTAAAAACAACGGCTCTTCGTTTAATAAAACCAGGTCAGATTATATCCGAAAAGTACGCGAGCAAGCGAACATTGCATCACGTAATGCTATAACATCGCGTGCAAAGAGCTGCCGATAACATGCATAACAGAGCGAGGCGGGTTCTATTTGCGCTTTATTTACGTGAAAAGCCGAGGATAAAAGTACGCACACAATAACTATGATAACTGCAGTTTTTGATTCAGTAATTTCATCATCCCGCCGTAATTCCAGCCGTATCGCAGCTTTTCTATCAGCACGGCAAAGGCCACAGACGGAATATGGGGCAGTTGCTCGGGTACCACGATGAAATTAGTTTCTGCATTACGCCGAAGCAGATTACGTAAAGCAAAGAGACGAGTTTAAAGATCCAGGGCATTTTCTGACTGGCAATCCATGACGTTTAGTACTCAGATTGTAAGGATTCAGCGTCGTAAATCTGAAGTATTTGCTCTGATCCCTTGATTGTATCCTATACGTTTTCCTTCCAGATTTTAGCAAGTGGCTTCACCTATTTGAGAGCAAAGGCATGCGTGGTAATTATGTCGCATTGCGTTCCTCTTTAAACTCATACATTTTTAAGTATTGTGAAGAACATAATCATTTTACCTCAAATCTTCATCAACAGCTGCCACGAATTACACAGTTTCAGCTAAGCTTATTAGTCTCCAGAATTAGTTGTCTCCTTTGCTTCACAAAAGTTATGTATCACTGTGTCGATTAAAACAAAAAAAAACATATAACAGAAAAAAATACCTACAGCTTCATTTTCAAGATATATGCCAGCCATTTGGTTGTTGACAACAATTACTTAAATTTACATTAGCCCAGAGGGGATGGCTGTGCGGTCTGGGGCGCTATGTCACAGATTGCGTTGCCGCTTCCGCTGGAGTTTCAAGTCCTCCCTCGGGCATGTATGTCTGTATTATACGTGACATAAATTAGTTTTAAGTAGTGTCTAAGTCTAGGGACAGATGATCTAAGCAGTTTGATCCCCTAGTTACACAAACTTTGAATTCACATTCACGATCAAGTATTTGGCCACCAGACATACTGAAGTGCCACACGAAATTATGAAAATACTCGTATCTGAGATGCCACGAGATCCTAGTGAAGTTATCCTATGTTTGCTGTGATAAGACCACTGGTTGAATTCCGCGTTTCAGCACAAATCTGAATAATAATTCCCTGTTGCATCGCTGTGCAAGAACAAAGTGTAATACAAGAGCGAAACTTGTTCCATTGCGATTGCATTTGCCGCAAATACATCTTCACTCAACATTTAGGTTAATTGTTTTCCGTTACAGTCTAACAGTGCCTCCAGTAAGTAGAACATGTTTCATGGCGTTTAGGCTACATTTGCCGCAAATGTAGTTACAGGGCCGGTCGCAGTGGCCGAGCGGTCTGCGGCGTTCCACGGTCTGCACGGCCGCTGCGGTCGGGGATTCGAATCCCGCCTCGGACAAGAATGTTTGTGCTGTCTTCAGAGTAAGCTAGTTGATAAGTAGTTTGTAAGTTTAGGGACTGATGACCCCGTAGTTAAGTCCCTTAAGCTCTACAAACATTTGAACATTTTTGTAGTTACAGAGCAACAGGAGGCCCTCATTGCAGAACTGCGGTGCAGAAAATGTGTGCGCGCTGGGTTTCTTGAGTGGTCGCTCATTAAATGAAACATAGGACATTTATATGCAATTTATTTTGCGTTTTTAACGCGAGGGTGATGAACGATGGTTTTATATTCTTCAACAATGAAATGCGAAGATCACGAATTAATTATTTATTTACTGATATGTTTCAGAGGACTGTGCCATCTTCATCTGGTCAGATACATTTTCTAAGCTGGTCATCTTATTAAAAAAAAATGGAGATATAATAATAAGTGCAACATAGCACTTAGTCTTCATTTAAAAATACGTAAATTAAAACATGACAGCTTACAAAATATCTTGAGCATCTTGTAAGCTGTCATGCTTTAATTTATGTATTTTTGTAGGATGAATAAGTGCACTTATTATTGTATCTCCATTTTTAAATAAAATGACCAGCTTATAAAATGTATATGACCAGATGATGGTAGCCCACTCCTCTGAAACTGGTCGTCATTAAATAAATAATTAATTCACAGTCTTGGCGTTTCAGTATTTGAAGAGTATAAAAGTATTAGTTCGACTGGAAAACAGATTAATAACAGACATAGTTGTTTTATAGTTATAGCATAAATGCGAAAAATGGAAGAGGTAGAACAGGTAGAAGAAGAGAATGAAGTATTAGATGAATCAACTTGGGTGTCTATTGTCATAAGAAACCAATCTTGAATCGATAAAATGAGGCGAATGAGTCTTTACCAAGAGCAATGGTGTTTATATATATATATATATATATATATATATATATATATATATATATATATATATATATATATATATATATATATTGGTATTTCAGTTCCCCA
The DNA here is from genome assembly GCA_026315105.1 of Locusta migratoria. Lineage (NCBI taxonomy): Eukaryota > Metazoa > Arthropoda > Insecta > Orthoptera > Acrididae > Locusta > Locusta migratoria. The sequence goes on along the minus strand of CM048749.1, from coordinate 240,726,168 downwards.
CAAAGTGGGGGCTGTCAACGGATGAACACCGTTCTTTAACCGAAGTTTACAAGAATTTAACAAATGGATATATGTAATGGTGACAATAAAAAGCACATGTGTGTGAAATACACTAATTTTGTCATCAAAGACACATAGTTCGAATTTAAAAATGATTGTAATACCTGTTTAACACTTTTAAAATACGGATATAATTGAGTAACTGCCGATAATGAGTATAATTGAGATACTGATGCTAATGAGAGTAACGAACGCCATGGTAGTATGGTGGTCATGCTGGTGGTACGTAGTGTGATGATGGATGTGATGAATGTGGAAGTTCTAACTATGGGAAAGCCAACAAGCTGAAGGACGTGTGGAAGAAGAAAGAGATTTACGAGACAGAGAGTTATTATAAGGATTGGAAAGGTTATATCTCGGGAAGTATTTCGTTTTTGGGGAGTGGGTAAGTGGATGAAATTCCGGAGGGATAGGTATCGTATGAAGGTGTATGGAAGGTAGAAAGTGGATGGGGTACTGCAGAAGGGCACCGGGATTGGGTGTTAGTGAGTGCGAAATTGGGTACTGGGGTGCGGTTTAGCATTTATTGTATTGTAATCGAAGAAAGAGGGAAAGAAGAAAACGTACATAATGTCGTGGGAAAGGCGAACCAGAGACTGCGTTTTATTGACAGAACCCTTAAAACATGCAACAGAACTACAAAAGAAACTGCATACACTACGCTTGTCCCTTCATTTTTGGAGTATTGCAGGCCAGTGTGGGATCCTTATCAGGTGGGTTTGACGGAGGACGTCGAAAGAGTCCATAGAAGGGCAGCTCGTTTCGTACTGTCACGATACAGGGGAGACAGTGTTACGGAAATGATACAGGATCTGGGATGGGAATCATTACAACAACGGCGCTTATCGCTGCGGCGTGGGCTACTTGTGAAACTCCAATCGCCAACATTCTCCTCCGAATGCGAAAATATATTGTTGACTCCCACTTACATAGGTAGAAATGATCATCAGAATAAAATACGAGAAATCAGAGCTCGAACAGAGAGATTCAGGTGTTGATAACCTAGAGTTTCCCGGCGTATAAATTGTTTATATTCATGTCGGGTTTCCAGCAGGATCGTAGAGTCATCTGACACAATATTTCTGCTGACCACCTGGCGCACGCGCAGTTAGTACTTCGCGGCGTATATAAGGCCGCCGATCACGGCAAGACTTCAGTTTCCTACGAGACTCAGCAGCATTCACATCACCTGAAGATGGCGGCCAGGTGGTCCGCAGAAATATTGTGTCAAGATGACTCTACGATCCGGCTGGAAACCCGACATGAATATCAACAGATTCAGGTGTTCTTTCTTCCCGCTTGCTATTCGAGAATGGAATGGGAGATAAATAGTATATTGGTGGTTCGATGAACCCTTTGTCAGGCACTTAAATGTGATTTGCAGAGTTTCCCATGTAGATGAAAGATGTGGTAAGTGGGTAAGTTTGTACAGGATGTGATTTGGAAGAGGTAGGTGAACGAGAAAAGTGAGGCGGAATACCTATCTTTCCGGAATTTCAAGGGACGTGAAATTTAGAAGAAGCGGAGATACAGGCCACGTGAGGCATACTTGGGGAGTAATACTGTGACCTCTTTACAAGTCTTCTCATCTCGACAGTATGGGCGACTTTTCAACTTCCATTGATTAAAAGATTAGATTACATTAATACTTGTTCCATAGATCATGAATACGACACTTCGTAATGATGTGGAACGTGTCAGTTAAATGAAATGTCTATAGGCCTACGTAATATTACATGACACTCAATATTTGAAATTTTTTAAATTTTTTATTTTTTTTTATTTTTTCCAAAGTTCTAACTTTTATCTAGAAATTCATTAATGTGTAGAAGGAATTGCCATTCAAAAATTCTCTTACATTATTATTAAATGATAGTTGGGGATCTGTTAGAATTTTGATACTACTTGGTAAGTGACCAAAGACTTTTGTGGCAGAATAATTAACTCCTTTCTGTGACAGAGCTAAATTTAACCTTGAATAATGCAGGTCACCCTTTCTCCTAGCGTTGTAGCTATGCACACTGCTATTACATTTGAATTCAGTTGGATTGTTAATAACAAATTTCATAAGTGAATATATATATTGTGAAGCAGGATGATCTTGGGTTGGCTCCAGCAATTATTCTGATGACCCGCTTTTGGGCAATGAATACTTTCTTACTAAATGATGAATTACTCCAGAATATGATGCCATAAGAAAGCAGAGAATGAAAATAGGCATAGTATGCTCGTTTACTGAGTTGTACATCATCAAATTTTGCAATCACCGTAATAGCATAAGTATCTGAGCTCAAACGTTTCAGCAGATCTTCAATGTGTTTCTTCCAGTTCAATCCGTCATCAATGCATAAACCTAAAAAAAATTTGAATATTCTACCTGACCTATAGATTTCTGGTTGAAGTCAATATTAATTAATGGTGTGATGTCATTTATTGTGTGAAACTGAATATACTGTGTTTTTTTTTCAAAATTTAAAGACAGTCCATTTACAGAGAACCACCTAATAATTCTCAGAAATAGTTCATTGACAATTTCATCAGTTAATTCCTGTGATTCGGGTGTGATAGCGATACTTGAATCATCAGCAAAGAGAACTAGCTTGGCATCTTTATGAATATAGAAAGGCATCATTAATATATATTAAGAACAGCAAAGGTCTCAGTACCGAACCCTGTGGCACTCCATGCTCGATAGTTCCCCAGTTTGAGGATTCGGCTGTTTTTTGTATATTATGTGAATTACTTATAACAACTTTCTGAACTCTTCCAGTTAGGTATGATTTAAACCACTTGTGCACTTTCCCACTCATACCACAATACTTAAGTTTATCTAGAAGAATTCCATGGTTAACACAATCAAAAGCCTTTGATAGATCACAAAAAATTCCAACGGGTGATTTACGGTTATCCAGAGCATTTAATATTTCATTAGTGAAAATATATAATGCATTTTCTGTTGAAAGCCTTGCTGGAAACCAAACTGACATTTATTTTTATTAATATGTGAAGCTACTCTGGAATACATTACTTTTTCAAGAATTTTTGAAAGAGCGAAGTGAGATTGGGGGGTAGTTGTTGACATAAAAAAGAACTTGCATTATCAACACTAAATTGATATGGTGGTTTTGCTGCCAAACATTTTCTTAGTTACGAGAGCTGGAACGTAAGGATACTGTAGAAATATTTGGCTCGGAAGTTAATTTGTTAATTTCCGAGAACTGCGCAAAACGACAGGCGCGCGCACACAGGTCAGCGCTTATTCCCGGCGACAGCAGCGCCGCAGGCGGCCGGTCCGGAATTACTGTTGGTTGACCGTCCGGCCGGCTTTATTAGCGATTGCCCTCGCGTGTGTCGGAGATTTCCTCCGGCTCTTTCGACCGGGCCTTTTTGTTTCGGGCGCTTTGTGAGTGTAACGGGATCACCGGTGCGGCAGCGGGCGTAATCCTCTTAGCGGCCAGTAATTATATATAGTGGACAGTGCAAAACAGCGGGCCGCGGCCTCAAAGGGCCCGTTTGTGCTGCTGCTGCTGCTACATCCGCCGGTCGCCAGTTGATTATAATGCGAGGCGGCGGCGTGTGCGGGCGTGGTTTACACCTGGGCGAGGCCACAAGCGAACGAGGACTCTCTCTCTGGGGCAAACTCTAGACTGAAGTGAAGCCTATCGCGTTTGATTCGCATTCATTGGTTTTCGTCCGTGTTCCGCTGGTTCCAGGCATTTTAGCGAAACACCATAGGAAGTTCGTGTCCTCTCTGCTTCGGCACGGCACTACCAGTACTGCAAGCTATCGTCTGTCATCTTCCCTACTTCTGTCCTTAGCGATTTCAGAAAAAGGTATGTTAAAATCCTAAGTTCTTACGCAAACACACACAAACCGTTAATAACATCTGTATTAATATACCGGGTGATCAAAAAGTCAGTATAAATTTGAGAACTTAATAAATCACGGAATAATGTAGATAGAGAGATAAAAATTGACACACATGCTTGGAATGACATGGGGTTTTATTAGAACAACAACAAAAAAAAGTTCAAAAAATGTCAGACAGATGTCGCTGGACAGCAAAACGTCAATGACTGCGCATGGAAATCGTGTATAAAAGGAGCTGTAATGAAAGAGAGAAACCTCACAGAGTTTGCCTCAGGGTGTGACCGGTGGCTCCTATCCGTCAATCCAGACAAATCCCAGGCAATCGTCATAGGTCATACCACCCCCTCCTTCCGTCTCCATGATTTCTATCTTACCCTCCACAATCGTCCCATCCGTCACACCCCCATCCTCAAATACCTTGCCTGACCCTTGACCGTAAACTATCCTGGACCCCGTACCTCAAATCCCTCCGTGAGAAAGCAATGTCCCACCTGGACCTTCTTCAACTACTTCCGGCAGGACGTCGGGCCTCAACCCTTCCACTGTCCTTCACATCTATAAATCCATCATGCGTCCCGTCCTTTGTTCCTTCCACCAGGTCTGGATATCAGCCCCTCCTACCTTCTACTAATCTTGGAACGCCACGCCCTCCGCCTCGCCTACCGTATCCCCCACGCGGATCCTATATGACCTCGTCCCTCCCCCCCCCCTCCTACAACACCTCGAACATCTCCGAATCCTGTACACTACCCGCAAGATAGAATCTCGTAACCCCTTGGTATACCCCATCCACACTGATCCCGGGCCTCTGTCACGCCTTCACCACAATATCTGTCCCGGCCTTCACCTACACACGCTCCATGTCCTTTCCCTTGCCGGATGACGATCTTACCCCTCCTATCCGATCTTACCCCTCCTATCAACCCTGATCCCTTCCTCGTAGCATCAGCGCCCCTCCCCTCTCGCCCGTCCTTTTCCTTCCCCCCTCTTGGCTACCCCTCTCCCACGCCCAGAGTTTCGTCAACACTCTTTCCCCTCCTTTTCTATCTCTCCCATCCTCTCCCATCCCCCCCCCCGCGCTTCCCCCATCCCTGTCCCACCTCCTTCCCCTTCACCCACCCATCGCGGGGGCGTCTCGACCTTTTAAACGTGCACAGTGCTAGTGTGTTCAGTGACATCCGTCTGGTTAATAATCAGTGCCTCCAAGATCAGTGTCGACGAGTTTTACCGTGTGCGCCGTCTCCGTGTTTGTTTTTGTGTATCTTCCAATAGCCTTGGACAGTTTCACTGAATATGTGTGCTTTTATTACCGCTTGATTGTACCTGTTTCGTTCTCCCCTATATATGTCTGTCTCATTGTTCACTTACACATTGTCCTTCAACAACTCGTCTATTGTTTTTAAGATCTCCCAATTTTTATTCATCTGTCTTATGTTCTTCACATCATTTCATGACATGTATTTCTCAGGGCTGAAGAGCAGCCAACGCAGCCGCTGCCAGTCTGCTGACTGTAACTAGTTGGCTTTAAAATGTCAATAAAGAGAAAAGAGAGAGAGGGATAGAGTGAGAGGGAGAGAGAATCAGATGCACCAGCAGTCGCAGTATGTTGACGTTACCTGTAAAGGCGCTTTTAGTGAAGCTGTATTATCAGAATGGGGAATGTGCTAGTTCAGCGTTACGATCCTATCGCCAAAGGAAGATGATTCAAACGGGTAAAGGTCCGTTGACAAATGCAGCTGTGGCGAGAATGATTTCGAAGTTCAAAGCCACGGCTTGTTTAGACGATAGACCCCGTAGTGGCCGACAGAGCACAAGGCGTAATGCTGCTGAGACAGTTCAGGAAGAAATGGAGACTGTAGCGGGTTCGTCTATGGAAGTCAGCGCTCGTGCAGTCGCACGTCGGACCGGCATTCCATACACTACTGTTTGGTTGGCACTTGGCGTACCTTCCGATGCTATCCTTACAAAATCCATCGACATTACCTGAAGATTTAGTGAAGCGGAGGGCATTTGCGGTGTGGGCGTTTCAAAAGATGGCAGAAGATGACGCTTTGTTGAGTAAGATGTTGTGGGCCGACGAAGCTCATTTCTTCGAGGATCTGTCAACGCCCACAACTGCAGAATTTGGGCTACCGAAAATCCTAGAACTGTCGTGAACACTCCATTGCACGACGAGAAAGTCACGGTATGGATTGGATTTACCACATCTACCGTTATCGAGCCTTTTTTCTTCGAGGAACTGCGTGATCTGGTTTTGTAACTGCTACAGTGACGGGTGAGAGGTACGCCGATATGTTACAGAATCGCATCATCCCCAGCCTGGCTGCTAAACATCTGCTGGAATATACGATTTTTATGCGGGATGGCGCTCCACCCCATATTGCTAGACGCGTGAGAGATCTCTTGCGCGCGTCGTTTGGTGATGATCGTGTGCTCAGCCGCCACTTTCGTCATGCTTCGCCTCGCAGGTCCCCAGACGTCAGTCCGTGCGATTATTGGCTTTGAGGTTACATGAAGTCGCAAGTGTATCGTCATCGACCGACAGGAATGCTGAAAGACAACATCCGACGCCAATGCCTCATCGTAACTCCAGACATGCTTTACAATGCTGTTCACATTATTACTCGACTACAGCTATTGTTGAGGAATGATGTTGAACATACTGAACATTTCCTGTAAAGAATATCATCTTTGCTTTGTCTTAATTTGTTATGGTAATTTTTGCTTTTCTGATCAGATGAAGCACCTTCTGTCGGGCATTTTTGAACTTTTTTCCCTAATAAAACCCCATGTCATTCCAAGCATGTGTGTCAATTTTTACCTGTCTATCTACATTATTCTGTGGTTTATTAAGTTTTCAAATTTATACTCAATTCTTTATCACCTGGGATAATGAGTTGTTGTTTAATGTCGTTACCAAAATTCTCGAAAACTGCTTAATCAATATACCACAAATTATTGTAGACAGATTATACAAGATGTTCAAAAAAGTGTCAAATACCTTGAGAGGTGTATTGCTAATCGAAACAAAAACAAAATAAAATCAATCAATCAAAGGTGAGTCCAGACATGCACCCCATTTTTTTTATATAATCAAGCATTTATTCACTGAATGGCCAAAGACATTGGAACATCACTTTAATATCGTGTAGTGCCTCCGAGAGGACATGTAAGTGCCGATATACGAATACGACGCGGCGTGGACTCGATTAATGTCTGAAGGACCGGGTCATCAATAAGTCAGTATAAATTTGAAAACTTAATAAATCACGGAATAATGTAGACAGAGACGTACAAATTGACACACATGCTTGTAATGACATGGGGTTTTATAAGGAAAAAAAAAGTTCAAAAAATGGCCGATAGATGGCGCTTTATCTGATCAGAAGAGCAATAATTACCATAACAAATTAAGACAAATTAACATGATGTTCTTTACAGGATATGCTCAATATGTTCACCATCATTCCTCAGCAGTAGTTGTAGTCGATGAATAATGTTGTGAATAGCCCTGTAAAGCATGCCCGAAGGTATGGTGAGGCATTGGCGTCAGATGTTGTCTTTCGGCATCATTAGAGATGTCGGTCGATCACGATACACTTGCGACATCAGGTAACCCCAAAGCCAATAATCGCTCATACTGAGGTCTGGGGACGTGGGAGGCCAAGCGCGACGAAAGTGGTGGCTGAGCACACGATCATCACCAAACGACGCGCGCAAGAGATCGTTCACGCGTCTAGAAATATGGGGTGGAGCGCCATCCCGCATAAAAAACGTACGTTCCAGCAGATGTTTATCAGCCAGACTGGGGATGATGCGGTTCTTTAACATATCGGCGTACCTCTCACCCGTCGCGGTAGCAGTTACGAAACCAGAACAACGCAGTTCCTCGAAGAAAACAGGCTCGATAGCGGTAGATGTGATTCTAATAAAACCCCATGTCATTCTAAGCATGTGTGTCAATTTTTACCTCTCTGTCTACATTATTCCGTGATTTATTAAGTTTTCAAATTTATACTGACTTTTTGATCATCCGGTAACGCTGGAGGAACTGAAACCGTGTTTCATGCAGGGCCGTTCAAATCAAATGTTTGTATAGCTTATGGGACTTAACTACTGGGTCATCAGTCCCTAAACTTACAAACTACTTATGAAGAAACTAATACTAAGGACGGCACAAATATCCATGCCCGAGGGGGGATTCGAACCCGTGCAGACCATGACTGGAGCGCCTCAGTCCCCTCGGCCACCGCGGCCGGCAGGGCTGTCCGTAAATCAGTAAGGGTAGAGGGCGTGGCGATCTCTTCTGAACAGCACACTTCACGGCATTTCAACTAAGATCAATGATGTTCAGGTTTGGGGTTTGGTGGCCAGCGGATGTGAAGCTATGGGACCAAACTGGAGTGGTCATTACTCACTATACTGACAAACGACTTAAACTAACTTACGCTAAGGACAACATGCACACACACGCACACGCACACACATATATCACATTCACCAAAAATCTTTAGTAGGGAGAGACGAATTTTAAGATGTGCAGCTAAATTAAATCAAATTTTCAATGTTTGTAAATCTATCGGACCAAACTGCGTGCCGGCCGCGGTGGCCGAGGGGACTGAGACGCTCCAGTCACGGTCTGCACAGCCACTGCGGTCGGGAGTTCGAGGCCCCCCTCGGGCATGGATATTTGTGCCGTCTTTAGTCTTAGTTAGTTGATAAGTAGTTTGTGAGTTTAGGGACTGATGACCCCGAAGTTAAGTCCCATAGACTATACAAACATTTGAAACCAAACTGCGTGGAAATCAATCCGTAGTTTACAAGCTACGTTATATAAGATAAACTAACTTAAGGACAACACACACACACACACACAACCTCCGACGGCGAGAAACCGCGCGCTCCGCAGCGAGGCGCCTTAGACCGCTCGGCTACGCCACTAAATTAAATCCAAGCACTAGTAGGGAGGAATTATATGACGAAGCAAATGTGGAACCGCTGGAGCAACGACTAGTCAGACTTACAGCAAACTTTCGAATTGCATGATTACAAACCGATACCCAAACTACTGTTTAGATTAAATGGTTCTCGTTACAAATATCCTTACCCGCCAAGGGCCATAGCTCAGGCTTTTGAGATGGTATATCCCGGAGAACATGTTTTAGAAGAAAATGACTTACTGGATCATCAGCAAGAAGTAGAACTTGGTTAAACAGTTTAAAATTATTTTAACCATTTTAACTAATTTTAAAGTATTTTAAAATGTAATAATTTTCCTCTCTGAGGTTTTTATCAAGGCAGGTTTTTTCCTTAGGAGAATAACAGAAGCGAGTTGACATCCAGCAAGCAAATATTGAACATTAAATTAGCTAAGAAAATGTTTTAATCCCCCTTTTTTTGTAAATAAAGTGTGCCATCACATAATAAAGTTACCTTCTCTGGCCTAAAAGAACTTCAAATGTTCTAAAATGGGCCCGCCTTCTCCTTCTGAAACACACACACACACACACACACACACACACACAGTGTAACCAGTGCAAAGTCGTTCAGACAAGCATGCATGTTTGGATGTACGGACACTGCGGCGAGTACTCGTGGGTCACCAATAAATGGTACATTTGATTCTGATTCTTACTCGCAATTACATACATTTACCTTGCGTTCTTGACAGCTGTAATTTTTTTTTTAATCTTATGGGTCTTAACTACGGGGTCATCAGTCCCTAAACTTATGAACTATTTACGAACTAGGACGGCACAAATATCCATGCCCGAGGGGGGATTCGAACCCCCGACCGTAGCGGCCGTGCAGACCGTGACTGGAGTGCCTTAGTCCCTTCGGCCACCGCGGCCGGCAGTTGCATTTTGATACAAACCTCAACACAAGTGCATTTTCGAACTTGGGCGGACCGGCCGCGGTGGCCGAGGGGACTGAGGCGCTCCAGTCACGGTCTGCACGGCCACTACGGTCGGGGGTTCGAATCCCCACTGGGGCATGGATATTTGTGCCGTCCTTAGTCTTAGCTAGTTCGTAAGTAGTTTGTAAGCTTAGGGACTAATGACCCCGTAGTTAAGTCCCTTAAGTTCTACAAAGATTTGAACATTTGAACTTGGGCGGTAGCCACCTTGTTAGAAGAGGACGGATGTTTGGGAAGTACTGGAGGGTAGGGTTCGCGCGGGCCGCGGTGAGTGGGAAAATCGCGCAAGTTCGTGTGGGCAGGTGTGGGCCCGGAACAATAGCGCGCGCTCGCGTGCGTCTGAGCGCAAACAAATCCGTGCGCCGTCACGTCACGTCACGTCCGCCGCTATCTAGATGCGCGCTCATCAAATAAACAACGGCGAGGCGTGACGTCACGGTGACGCACGCGCAGGTCGCGGGTCGCGGGGGGTGCGCGCTGGAGCGTGGTTGCAGACCGCCCACTCCAGCTGCTGTCTGCTGTCCAGGGGACACTCTTTCTGCACGGGGTGAGGATGCTATCTCTGAGGCCCGCAGCCGCCGTCGAGGGACGTCTTTCAGCACATCGCGCTTTTCCGGTAATTCTGTACGTAAGGAATGGAAGGAGAAATTTGGAGAGGGCATTAAAGTGCAGGGAGAAGAAATAAAAACTTTGCGGTTTGCCGATGACATAGTAATTCAGTCAGAGACCGCTAAAGATGTGGAAGAACAATTGAATGGAATGGACAGTGTCTTGAAAGGAATATATAAGATGAACATTAACAAGAGTAAGACGAAGGTAATGGAATGCAATGTCAGAAAATCAGGCAATGCTGAAGGAATTAGATTAGGTAATGAGACAATAAAAGTAGTAGATGAATTTTGTTATTTGGGTAGCAAGATAACTTCTGACAGCCGAAGTAAAGAAGATATAAAATGCAGAATGGCTACGGGAAGAAAAGCTTTTCTAAAGAATCGAAACTTGTTAAATCCAATATTAATTTAAATGTTAGGAACTCCTTTCTGAAAGCATTTGTCTGGAGTGTAGCATTGTATGGGAGTGAAACGTGGACGATAAGGAGTTCAGATAAAAAGATGATTGAAGCTTTTGAAATATGGTGCTACAGACGAATGATGAAAATTAGATGGGTAGATCACGTAATTAATGAGGAGGTGCTTAACCGAATTGGGGAGAAAAGGAGTTTCTGGCATATCCTGACTAAGAGAAGGGATAGATTGGTTGGACACATTCTGAGACATCGAGGAATTGTCAACTTAGCATTAGAAGGAAGCGTATGGGGTAAAAATCGGAGACCGAGGGATGAATATAGTAAGCGGATTCAAAAGGATGTAGGTTGCCGAACGTATTCTCAGATGAAGAGACTTGCACAGGAAAGGGTAGCGTGGAGAGCTGCATCAAACCAGTCTATGGACTGAAGAGCACAACAACAACATGTACGTTCAAATGAAAAGGTACGAAACGTCTTCACAACCAAACGGGTTGACGTAGTACGACATACAGGGATGCCAAGCATGCGTCGACACCTCCCCCTAAAAGCCAAGGTAATGCTCACTTTGTTTTTACGTCCGAGATCCAAAACTCCTCGAATTAATCGAGCACGGAAAAACCATTTACACTGACGTGTACCGTGAATAGGGTGACCAACTCTCGGCAGAGTTGTCGAGCGCATTGAGGCGCTATGCTCCGATGCGCCAGGTCGTTTCCCATCGGGGGTTTGAATCCCCCCTCGGGCATGAATGTTTGTGCTGTCTTTAGTATAAGTTAGTTAAGAAGTATTTTCTAAGTTTTGGAACTAATGACCCCACAGTTAAATCACATTATCTTAAAATACAATTGAACTTTTCCCCCGTATTTCCCATATTTGAACATATTTTGTCGTAATCACCCTGCTTCCATATTTTCAGACTCAGTGACCGTTTTTCTCCCGTGTTTCATTAACTTCATTTCTCTACTTTTTCAATGAAAATAAAGAAGTAGAAACAATTGTTCAGGCTTGTATTAGTTTTTTATAAAATTCAATACACACACCACAAAAACTAAAAATTAACTTCAATAATATAAAGTCCTGGGTGCAGACGTGTTGAGATAAAACGCATAGCTGTTAAGACGTATTTATTTAGACACAACCAGTTTCACATCGATATAGATGCATCTTCAGGTAACATTAGAAAACTGATTACATTCTTCTAGATAAGCTTAAGTATTATTGTATGAGTGGGGCAGTGCACACATGGTTTAAATCATACTTAAATGGAAAGTCCAGAAAGTTGAAATAAGCAGTTCACTTGATATAGAAGAAACAATTAATTCCTATAACTGGGGAGTTATCAAAAATTGGATGCCACAAGGTTCGGTCTTGTGTCCTATGCTGTTCTTAATATATTAATGACTTACCATTCTACATTAACGAAGATGCTACGCTAGTTCCTTTTGCTGATGATACAAGTATAGCTATCAAGCCTGACAAACAGGAATTAACTGATGAAATTGTAAATGATATCTTTCAGAAAATTAATAAGTGGTTCTCTGCAAATGGACTCTCATTAAACTTTGATAAAACTCAGTGTATACAGTTTAAATAGTAAATGGCATGACACCATTAATAAATTTAGACTTGGAACAGAAATCTGTAGCTAAGGTAGAATATTCAAAAATTTTAGGTGTTTCCATTGACGAGGGATTGAATTGGAAGAAACACATTGAAGATCTGCTGAAACGTTTGAGTTCAACTAGTTATGCTATCAGGGTCATTGCAAAATTTGGTAATATACATCTCAGTAAATTACCTTACTACGCCTATTTCCATTCACTGCTTTCATATGGGATCACATTCTGGGCAATTCAACATTGAGGAAAGTATTCATTGCACAAAAGCGTGTAATCAGAATAAGTCCTGGAGCCCACCCAAGATCATCATGCAGACGTTTATTTAGGGATCTTCACTGTATCTTCTCATTATATATATTCACTCATGAAATTTGTTATTACAATCCGACCCAATTTAAGCTACAACACTAGGAGAAAGGGTGATATTTACTATTCAAGGTTAAATCTAAATTTGGCACAGAAAGGGGTGAATTATGCTGCCACGAAAGTCTGTGGTCTCTTTCCAAGTAGCATCAAAAGTCTCACAGACAGCCAACTAGTATTTAAAAAGAAATTAAAGAAATTTATGAATGCCAACTCCTTCTACACTGTAGATGAACTTTTAGATAAAACTTAAAAAATAACAATAGAAAATAAATAAATAAATGAATAAATTAAAAAAATTAAAAAAAGTAATTAAAAAATCCTTAAAATAGTGATTGTCGTTTATAGACAACATTTACTAAACTGACACGTTCCACGTCATTACAGAGTGTCGTATATATTATCTATGGAACAAATATTAATCTAATCTGCTATTTAAAAAATAGCGTCGAGCTTTCAGGAGGCCTTGCTAAAATACCCTCACAATAGGATGTGGTCGTCATTTGATAAATAACGACCCCGATTTATCAATTCCGAAGAAACCAGCAATGTGAGTCAGGAACAGACTAAAATTGCTGTTTTTTTCCAGAATGGATAAATCGGGGATTTTATTTATCAAATGACCACACCCTATTGTGAGAATATTTTAGCAGGGCCTCCTGAAATTTTTCTATTGTTACCTGAAAATGCATCTATATGCAAGTGAAACTGGTTGTGTCTAAATAAACACGTCTTAACAGGTATACGATTTTTTCTCAACACTTCTGCACCCAGCACTTTATATTATTGAAGTTAATTTTTAGCTTTTGTGGTGTTTGTGTATTGAATTGTATCAAAATGTATTTAAGCTGTGGTTGCCCTTCTCAAAAATATTTTTCATATTAGTTTCTTTGTGAATATTGGAAATGTTTTCATTCATTCATGCCTGATTTCCAGCAACCGCAATCAAATTTTTTTTAACAATTTTTATAGCAACCAACCGGTTGCGTAATTTTTAGGTACTTGACCTAGGTTTCGTTGCCACTAGGGACAACGTCGTACTTAGTTTATAAATTAGTTCAAAAAGTTTAATCCTATTATGTCTAAAAAGGAAATTAACATTCAATGTTATGAATGAAGTTGTAGAACGTGTCAGCTTGTGTTGTGTGAGTGAAGATGAATTATTGACATTACCTGACAGCTCAGGATGTAGAGGCGATCTGATACATTAATAATCTTCGAAAGTGAAACATCAAGATCGCAAAATACTTATTTATTTATTTTATGCCACCATCATCTGCTCATATCAAATTTTCCAAGTTAGTCATCTTATTTAAAAACTGAAGATTAAATAATGCGTGCAACATAGCACTTGTCTAAATATAAAAATATATAATTTCAAACATCACAGCTTGTAATATACTCATAACTTACATATTTTTATGTGTAGACTAAGTGCTATGTTTCACATATTTTTTGATCTCCAGTTTTAAATACGATGAATAACGTGCAAAATTCCATAAGACCAGATGATGGTGGCATAGCCCACTGAAACCTGTAGTTTTAAAATAAATAAGTATTCTGCGATCTTGGGATTTTACTTTTGAATATTATTGAAGATGAATTATATGATGAATTTTGTATTTTAAATGATGCGATTAAATGTTCTGTCTCTTTAGAGGGTAACGTTTGCCAGAAATAGATAAAGCTTTTTATAACTTTGAAATTAAATAATGTTAATTTTGAGAACTTCTCTAAGCTGGTATGACATGTCATGACTATACCAGGAAGTAATGCTCACACTGAGTATAAATGGACAGATGTAAGGAATAGAAGTAGCGCAATCGTAACCAATTCTAAACGGCGAGTTTCCATGAATTTTACATATTCACTCAGTCAATTCTATAAATTCACTAAAATGATATAAAACAACTGTTCCTGTTGTTGCGGTCTTCAGTCCGCAGACTGGTTTGCTGCAGCTCTCCACGCTACCCTGTCCTCTGCATGTCTCTTCAGCTGAGGATACGTGCGGCAACCTACGTCCTCTTGAATATGCTAACTGTATTCGTCCCTCGATCTTCCGTTACGATTTTTACCCCACACACTTCCGTCTAAGTTGACGATGCCTTGGTGTCTCAGAATGTGTCACGTTGACATATCTCTTCTCTTAGGATATGCCAGAAACTCCTTTTCTCCCCAATTATGTTAAACACCTCCTTATTAATTACGTGATCTAACCATCTAATTCTCATCATTAGTCTGTAGCATCACATTTCGAAAGCTTCTGTCATCTTTTTTTTTCCGAACTCCTTATCGTCCACGTTTCACAACCCATACGATGCTACACTCAAGTCAAATGTTTTCAGAAAGAACGTCCTAACATTTAAACTAATATTGGATGTCAACAAATTTAGCTTCTTTCCATATTTATTCTGCATTTTATATCTTCTTTACTTCGATTATCAGAATTTATTTTGCTATCCAAATAAAAAAACTCATCTTCTACTTTTATTGTCTCATTACCTAATCTAATTCCTTCAGCATCGCCTAATTTTCTGACACTACATTCCATTACCCACGTTTTACTCTTGTTAATGTTCATCTTATACCTTAAAGACACTACCCATTCCGTTTAATTGCTCTTCCAGATCCTTTGCTGTCTCTGCCAGAATTACTATGTCGTCAGCAAACCGCAAGGTTTTTATTCACTCTCCCTGGCCTTTAATTCCCTCTCCAAGTTTCTCCTTGCATTCCTTCACTGCCTGCTCAAGGTACAGATTGAACAACATTGGGGAAATGCTACAACCCTGTCTTACTCCCTTCCCAACCACTGCGACTCTTTCGTGCTCTTAGACTCTCATAATTGCTGTCTGCTTTTTGTACAAGTTGAATATAACTCTTAGCTCCCTATAGTTTACCCCTGTTCCTTCAGAATTTGAAAGAGTGTATTCCAGTCAACATTGCCAAAAGATTTCTCCAGATCCACAAATGCTAAAATGTAGGTTTCCCTTTCCTTAAACTAGCTTCTAAGATAAGTAGTAGATTGAGTATTGCCTCGCATGTTCCTACATTTCTCCTAAACACAAATTGATCTTCCTCATGGACGGATTCCATCAGCTTTTACATTCTTCTTTTCCATTCCATGCTCATGCTGGTTTATTTACGTCTCTGTGTGGCCTGAGTGACATCTTCGCTCTCCGGATTGCTTCCATTTGGGACGATTGAGCTTTGGTTTCGACGTCATAACAATAAAGCCATATTTCCTCACCAGTTATGACCCTTTTGAGCACACCAGGATCATCAAGACGTCATTCAAAAGAAGCTGAGCGATGCTCAGCGACGAGTCTTCAGATGAGATTTTTGGAACAAACTTCACTCACAAAAGTCTCATTCCCAAAACATCCGAAAAATCGCATGACATGAGCAAACCGATATGCCAACAACGTTAGAAAAGTCTCTTACGGTAGTTTGACGATTTTCTAAAACAATTTTCTTCACGGCTTCGACGTTATATCTGTTGTTGATGTGTTGGTGTATGCAAAGGGAGGTTCGTCATTAAGCATCTTCTCGACCATCTTAGGAGAGCTTGTATGACTTGAAAACATTTTTTTTTAATCTTTAGAGCAGACTCAGCGTATGCCTTTGTCAACATTTCAAGTGTTTTGGAGCACTTGATTCCATCGTCACGCAAAATTTGATGCAATTCCTTTGCTCGATTTTCTATAATAATAGAAAATTGCGGCTCCCACTAAAACACGTCTAACCTCTCTATCTGTCAAAAATAAACTAACTATGCTGTACATTTGAAGCTGTGAACTTATGTCCGGGACATGAGTACCAACATAACAAAAGAAAAGTTTTAAACATGGCTGCGTTTTCCCAGCGACCGTTTACGTTTTAAATTGAAAGTAAGACAGCCCATTGTCACAAAGATAAAACATGTTTTACCTAGGTTTCGGCGACTGCTATTGAGGTTTAAGCTTTGTCATTTTATAATAAAAATAATCGAATTTAAATCTAGTGATATACATTTTTCTTGTGGCAGATTGCCAATAGATATCAACACTTGAGGTTTTAGGATATCTTATAATGTTCTTGCTCGGCTTTTAAAATCCAGCCTATTACTGGCGATACATAACTTTTGTAATAATGGGCCGTGCGGTCCCATTTATGACCTGATGTGAATGTTCAACCGTGCTTAGCACTATTACAATAAACTTTCGAACACTTTCTTTAAACTCTAGTCGTAGCTTATATTCTTCAACAATGAACAGTATCAGTACAACACGTTCAATCGCGCACACACACATGTAAAGACTATTTAACTATTCCCTGAACAATAATTGTTTCATTGACATTCTTAATGACCATAGAAATATTTTATACAGTTACTCTATCTGATTGTCAACATCTTTTCATCTGCAGAGGCGACTGATAAATATTCAACATATTAAGTTGACGAAAATTTAAAAAAAAAATTGACTCACCCATTAAAAATAAAATTTATTATCCCGCTACCCTTCACATACGTCAATCCTACCCCACGTATCACAATATACTTGTTGTTTTATCACGTGACATGCAAGAAATTTTCTGATGACGAAACTCATATTAGTCTAGGTAAAATGCACTTTATATTTACGACCGAGCGCTGTCTTACTACAAGGGGGAAAAAAAAAAAAAAAAAACAAAAAAAAAAAAAAAAAAAAACAAAAAAAAAAAAAAAAAACGGATCGGTAATCGAACGTACGTTGCCTGCGCAATTTGAAAAGTAACCAAATGTTTTGAACAGCCTTCGTACATGCACTGTGATTGCAATTTTCGTTTCGCACCAAAGTAAGAATAGTCCGCGGAGGACATCTTAGAGGCCATAACAAATGCACAGACAGAGGACATCGACATATATTTACTTTGGATTAAAGGACATCAAGGCATACTCAATAACGAGACAGTTGACCGCCTCGCCAAGAGAAGTATTACGGAAGGACAATTCCGCCCCACGTCGATTCCATTCACAGACTTCAGATCGACGATTCAGAAAGCTGCCTATCGTACTTGGAACCACGAATGGCACGTCTCTCAAGCCTGGCGTCTGTAAAACCAAATGTCTCCTCCTGACCGTTGTTTTCTTCTATGAAGCTTAGTAGACGTCATGCAACGTCTCTAATTCGGATGAGACTGGGACATGGATGTTATCCTGCCTACCTACACCGTTTAAAAGTCATTACTTCCCCAAATTGCGACAAAGATCCAACGGCAGTGGCGGATCTCAAGCACATTATACTGGCATGCACCAAGTACACAGCCGCACAAAGTGTATTGTACAGGAAGCTGGTTGCGAGGGGTTTACCCCCTCCTCACGAGTGTCACTGTCTTACTTCTCGATTCGAGAATTTTAAGTACAGTTTACTAAAGGACTACCTAAAAGTCACGGATATCCAGCTCTAATCTAATAGCTGGTAGCTCTCATGTTTACTTTGAAAAAGCACAACTTGAAACTGGATGAGTAATTTTGTATTTTATTTGATAGCTTATGTCCTTGCAACTCTCATTTTGTTTTGTGCTGTTTGCACTTCCATTTAATTACGATTGTCAATAGTGCTGTTAAATATATATTGTGTTATATCTTGTGTTCTTCGGTTGTACACCGGTAGAGTGCCAGACTACAAATCCAAAGGTCGTGGTTTCGATCCCCGTCAGGTCCTGGGATTTTTATCTGCCACTTTCCACTTACTTCACCTCTGGCAGTATTACTCATGTGAAAAATACCGAGTAGCACCATTGTTCGGAATCCACGTTAAACTGTAGGTCCTCCTATAAAAAGCTGGGTAAGTCAGGTCGGAGGAAGGCAACGGCATACCACCTCCAAACAGGACCATGCCTAGTAAAGCACTGTGGTGTTCAAACCAATCTTCAGATTGTTGACTGCTTTACCTTTTTATCTTATCTTACAAATGTTCCTAATTTTATTGTAAGACAGTATTATGTTAGATAACTCTTAATATTGTGATATACATTGTAAGAATTCCAATTATATTCTAATGTTGCCACTATAATAGCTGCTGGCTGTATGGTCACTGCAACCAAAAGTCACAATAAAGAAAAAGAATTAAATAAAATCAGTGATTTGTGAACTTAGCATTAAAAGGAAGTGTGTGGGGTAAAAATCGTAGTGGGAGACCGATGGACGAATACAGTGAACACATTGAGAAAGATGTAGGTTGCCGTTCGTATTCTCATAAGGAAACCTCCCCATCGAACCCCTTAAGATTTATATATAAGTTGGCATAGTGGGTAGGCCTTGAAAATCCGAACACAGATCAATCGAGAAAACAGGGAGACGTTGGGTGGAACTATAAGAAAAAATATATAAAAACTGAGCAGTCAATGGGAAAGATAAGCATCGTCGAGCACATTGTCTGAACAGGAACGCCGTGCTTCTGTGGCTCGCCTGAGGAGCTGTGAAGTGAGAGGCCCTAGGTTCGAGTCTTACCATAGGTGAAAATTTTAATTTTTTTCATTTTCAGAAAATTATCTGTCCGTCCGTCCGTCCGAAGCGAGGTAACTGCGCCGTAGTATCTGGACGCTACGCCTAAACAAACATCTAAACACACATCAGTCGACTACAGTACACAGCGGAGAGAGGATTAATGTAATATGACTCGTATCGTCACCAGTATCGTATATAATACATCAGATGTGTTTTCCTGTGGAGGAATCGGTTGACCTATCACCTTGCGATCAAATGTTTTAGGTTCCCTTTGGAGAGACAGTTCCTTTCTTCTGCTAATCGCACGGTTCTGCAGTGAGGGCGCAAAAACAGACATTAACCTAGAATGAAACTTTTCACTCTGCAGCGGAGTGTGCGCTGATATGAAACTTCCTGGCAGATTAAAATTGTGTGCCGGAACCGGGACTAGAACCTGGGTCCTTCATTCTGGAAACATCCCTAAGCCATGTCTCCACCATATCCTTTCTGCCGGGAGTGTTGGTCTTGCATGTTTCGCAGGAGAGCTTCTGTGAGGTTTGGAAAGTAGGACGCGAGGTACTGGCGGAAATAAAGTTGTGGGGCGGCATCGTGAATCTTGTCGGGATAGCTCAGTCAGTAGAGCGCTTGCCCGCGAAAAGCAAAGGTCCCAGGTTCGAGTCCCGATCCGGCACACAATTTTAATCTGCAAGGAAGTTCCAGACATTAAACTGATTATAGCGAGAGACGTCAATAGAGGGACGGACAGATCATAATTGTGCGGAAAAAAATAAAAGATTAAAATTGTCGTTCGAGGAAAGGGTTGAACCATGATCCTGTCACTCCAGAGATACTCACGGTAGCCACAGGACCATGGCACTCATCACCTGATCAACGTTGCTTATATTTCACATGGACTGCTCAGTTTTTATATTTTGCTTATTGTTTCATAGTGCCACACAAATTCTTCCTGTTTTCTCGAATGATCTGTGTTCAGTTTTTCACATTCTCTCCACTGCGCCAAATAAATCTAAGGGGCGTGCGATGGGGAGGTTTCCTTGTCGGATGAAGAGGCTTGCACAGGACAGGGTAGCGTGGAGAGCTGCATCGAACCAGTCTGCGGACTGAAGACCACAACGACTGTCAGTGTAACGGCGACTACAATGATTGTCTTCATCAGAAAATTTCTAATATTGTATGTCACGTAGGAGATAAAACTTAACTGACAATTTAAAAAAAAAAAAAAAAAAAAAAATATATATATATATATATATAGCAGGCTAGCCACTAAGGACTGTTATTTTATTACATCTACATGGGATACTCTTCAAATGACGTTTAAGTGCTTGCAAGAGAGTTCATCGAACCACCATTATAGTATTTATTTCCCATTCCATTGTCGAATAGCGCTCGGGAAGAATGAACACCTGAATCTCTCCGTTCGAGCTCTGATTTCTCGTATTTTATTCTGATGGTCATTCCTACCTATGTAAGTGGGAGTCAACAATATATTTTCGCATTCGGAGGAGAATGTTGGCGATTGGAGTTTCGTAAGTAGCGCACGCCGCAGCGATAAGCGCCGTTGTTGTAATGATTCTCATCCCAGATCCTGTATCATTTCCGTAACGCTGTCTCACATGTATCGTGACAATACTACACGAGCTGCCCTTCTTTGGACTCTTTCGATGTCCTCTGTCAAACCCACCTGATAACGATCCCACATAGGGCACTAATACTCCAAAAAAGAGCGGACAAACGTAGTGTATGCAGTTTCTTTTGTAGTTCTGTTGCATCTTTTAAGGATTCTGCCAATAAAACGCAGTTTCTGGTTCACCTTTCCCAGGACATTATCTACGTGTGCTTTCCAGTTTAAGTCTGAAGTAATAGTAATTCCTAGGTATTTAGTGTAGTTTACGGCCTTCATGTTTGATTGATTTATCTTGTAAACAAAGTTTAATGGATTTCTTTTCGTACTCATATGGACGACGTCACACTTCGCATTATTTAGAGTCAATTACCAACAGTGATATCTTATAGAGATCGTTCTGCAGTTGGTTTTGTGGAGTTTACAAATTGTGACTTACAACTTCTGATGTGACACGCAATTTCAGAAGTTTTGGGATGACGGCACACATAGTAGGCACCGAAACCTAGATAAAATAAACTTTATCTACGTTCATGTTCGTTGCCCGCGCGATTTGAAAAGTCATTTTATTTTTCTGAACAGCCTTCGTGTGTGCACTGTGATTGCAATTTTCCCACCGAAGTAAGAATAACCCGTGGAGGAAGGTTAGTGAGGAAGTAAAATAGAGCAAAATAAAAGCACCCCAGTGGCGGTGTGTTTGCGAGTGCAGGGGTTGCCCGCCGCCTCTGGCAAGTGTACAACGGCGGCAGCGGCAGCGGAGGCGTCGTGCTTTATTTAATTGCGCGCTCGGTGTGAACGAGCCACCCCGCCGGGCCGCTTCTCATTTGTTTTCCAATTTGTGCGCCGGGAATTGGCGCTGCTGCGGGGCGGAGTGGTGGGGGGGGGGGGGGGGCGGCGGAGCGGTGGAGGGGGGAACGGGGGGGGGGGCGGGGAGGGGAGGCGGGTCAATTTTAATTGGACGCGGCGGCGGCGCATGCGCAGTGGCGGGCCGCGCAGCCACCGCCAGCGAGCGGCGCCGGGATTCAATTTGACAGTGGCGGCTGGGCGCCGCGCCGCGCCGCGTTAAACAAGCCGCCTGCCTGCGAATTACACGCGCGCCTAATCTGCTTACTTAGCGCCCCAGTAATTAGGACTGGCCAGGTGGCGCCGCCGTCGCCATCTTCCTGAGGGGCGACGGGGACTGAAAAAAACACCAGCCGCGCAGAGTCCAGGAGTCCAGCTACTGCGGTGACAGGGCTGAGGCGTGCGGATCTCAAATCACAAGGGGAAAAACACCAGAAAAAGTACTGCTAGCCCTGGAAATACGTCGATTTGGATCCGATGACGGCAGCTGCCGCATGTACTGATTATAGTTTCAACGTTATCCTCCAACGTAAAGTCGTATTTTTACAATGCTTAATTTATTAGATCAGAGCTACCGGTTTCGGTTAGTACTCTATTTCCAAGCGCCAGTCTGATATGGACAAAAGTTATCAGGTACAACATTGATGGAATATTATGGTAAATTACATATAGTGATACTTACAGAGCTTAGCCAGTTGATTCATTTAACATGTTACAATCTTAAAAACATTTAAAATAAATGAAACTTACTGGCAGATTAAAATTGTCTGCCGGAACCGGGACTCGAGCCTGGAACCATTACCTTTCGCGGGCAAGCGCTCTACCACTGAGCTATCCCAACACGACTCACGGTCCGTCCTCACAACTTCTGCCAGTACCTCGCCGCCTACTTTTCAGACTTCACAGAAGTTCTCCTGCGAACCTTGCAAGACTGCCAGGAAGTTTCATATCAGCGCACGCTCCGCTGCAGAGTGAAACGTTCATTCTGGAAACATCCCTTAGGCTGTCGCTAAGCCATGTCTCCACCATATCCTTTCTTCCAAGGTTCGCAACAGAACTTCTGTGAAGTTAGGGAAGTAGGAGGCGAGGTACTGGCGGAAGTAGAGTTGTGAGGACGGACCGTGAGTCGTGTCGGGATAGCTCAGTGGTAGAGCGCCCGCGCCCGCGAAAGGCAAAGGTCCCAGATTCGAGTCCCGGTTCCGGCACACAATTTTAATCTGCCAGGACGTTTCATATCTGCGCACACTCCGCTGCAGAGAGAAAGTTTCATTCTGGATTTAAAATAAATATTCGGCATTATACTTTACTTGCTTTTCCAGTGACTGATCGTTACAAAAATGTTCAAGTGTTTGTTAAGCTTAAGGAACTTAACTGTGGGGTCATCAGTCCCTAAACTTACAAACTACCTTAGACTAAAAACGACACAAACATCCATACCCGAGTGGGGATTCGAGCCTCCGATGGGGAACGGCCACGCATCGTAGCATAGCGCCTCAAAGCGCTAGGCCGCTCCGTCGCGGCGACTGATCGTTACAAACTGAAGCACATTTTGGTAAGCTTGTAGTAATAAAAATTTAAAGCAAAGATAACAAATAAGGCTATAGTGGATATTTTTGACCAAAGACTATAGTTGGCACAGCTGTGATATATCTATGACAATCTTTGGTCTTCACTGGGACACAGGGATGATGTAAACAATGTGACGTCTAGGTTTATCAACATGTGCCATGCAACATATTAAAGTGTAATACAGTGCAGCTGTGTTGTTATAATAAACCTTGAAATTTGCAACTATACATTACAACAGTAAATAAAACAGCGAGTGTACATCATTTAGGTTATGTGATTAAAATCGTAACTTCAGATAATAAACCGAAGAAAATCGGGATTACATATCGTATTGGATTAATCGTTAAAGAATAAAAAATGTGTAACTATGAGTAAAATAATAGTGTTTCTGCTAGTAGTCAGATGTAAATGCCTGTAGTGATAACATTCATAGGAAATCTTTCGTTTGCTGTGAATATAACAAGATTACAACAGTGATTAAATAACGTAATTTATTACATAAATCATTTAATAAACATACAAAATAATAAAAAAAACATTTATTCGAACTTCGTCGGAATTACTTAAAAATAGATACAAAAATATTAACCAGAAAGGTTATGTCAGCCCGTGCAACTAATAGTCATAAATAAACAAAACAAAAAATATTACACTGATCAAAACAATTAGCGTATGAATTGAGATATCAAGGTTCTCAACTACTGTCATCAGAAGAATGAAGAAAATTGTTCGACGTCTTTCTGTCGGTTCTACGAAGTGCGGAAACAACATTGCCGCAACCGAGATAGTGGTAATAACAGAAAGCTGTTGCACAGCGGGTTTCTGTTGCCTTGTGTTTACTCTACTAAAACAGTTACATCTATATCTACATAGATACCCTGCAAATCACATTTAAGTGCCTGGCAGATGGTTCATTAACCAGTTTCATAAACTTTCTCTACCGTTCCATTCTCTAATAGCGCGCGGGAAGAAAGAACACCTAAATCGTTCCTTTTTCGATCTGATTTCTCTTATTTTATTGGGATGGTCATGTTTCCATAAGTAGGTGGGTGCTAGCAAAATATTTTCACATTCAGAAGTAAAAGTCGGTGATTGAAACTTCGCAAACAGATGAATAACGTCTTTCTTTTAATGATTTCCACCCCAATTTGTGTAACATTTCCGTGACGCCCCCCCCCCCCCGTAACGTGATAAAACAAAACGAGCTGCCCTTCTCTGAACCTTCTCAATGTCTTCCGTCAGGCCCGCCTGGTGAGGGTCCCACAAGGGGCAACAGTACTCCAGGAGAGGACGCACAAGTGTGATGTAGGCAGTCTCTTTGGTGGAGCTGGTGCATCTTCGAGGCGTTCTGCCAATGAAACGTAATCTTTGGTTCGCCTTCCCCATAATATTTTCTACGTGTTCTCTCCAGTCAAAGTTGTTCGTAACTGTAACTCCTAGGTATTTGGTAGAATTTACGACCTTAAGGTTTGACTGATTTATCGCGTAATTGAAGCTCAGCGGATTTCTTTTAGTGGTCATGTGTATTACTTCACACTTTTCTTTATTTAGTGTCAATTGCCAGTTTTCGCACCATGTAGAAACTTTGTCTAAATCGCTTTGCAGTTTCTTTTCATCCTCTGTTGACTTCACTAACCCATAAACGACAGCATCATCCGCGAACAGTCTAAGGGAGCTATTCAGATTGTCTCCTAAATCGTTTCTAAACACAAGGAAGAGTAGGGGACCTATAACGCTTCCCTGTGGAACGCCAGATATCACTTCTGTTTTACTCGATGACTTACCGTCAATTACAACGAACTGTGTCCTTTCTGATAGTAAATCGTGAATCCAATAGCAAAATAGGTGAGATATTCCATAAGCACGCAATTTCATTAGAAGCCGCTTGTGGCGTACAGTGTCAAAAGCCTTCTGGAAATCCAGAAATATGGAATGATTTGAGATCCCTTGTCGATGGCACTTAACACTTCATGTGAATAAAGGGCAAGCTGTGTTTCGCAAGAGGTAGTTCATAATATTCGAACTAAGTATATGTTCCAAAATCCTACTGCAAGTCGACGTCAAGGAGATTGGCCTGTAATTTTGGGGATCACTCCTATTGCCTTTCTTGAATATTGGAGTAACTTGGGCAACTTTCGAGTCTTTTGGTACGGATCTTTCGCTGAGTGATCGGTTGTAAATTATAGCTAAGTAATGAGCTATTGCATCAGCATACTCTGAGAGGAATCTAGTTGGTATACAATCTGGCCCGGAAGATTTGTTTTTGTTTAGTGACTTAAGTTGTTTTACTACTCCAAGAACATCTGCTTCTAAGTTTCGCTTGCTGGCAGCTGTTCTTGGATCGAATACTGGAGTGTTCACTTCGTCTTCTTTAGTGAACGAATTATTTAGTAATTCTGCCTTAGCAGTACTGTCATCGGTTGTATTACCAGTGCTATCGCGTAGTGAAAGTATTGTTTGTGTTTTGCCGCTAGTGTACTTCACATATGACCAGAATTTCTTTGGATTTTCTGCAAGATTACGAGACAGGATTTCGTTGTGGTAACTACTATAGGCTTCTCGCATTGAAGTCCGTGCTAGGTTGACGGTTTCAGTAAAAGATTGCCAGTCTTGCGGATTCTGTGTCTTTTTAAATTTTGCATGTGTTTTTCTTTGCTTCTGCAACAGTGATCTTACCTGTTTTGTGTACCATGGGGGGTCATCCCCCTGTTTTATTAATTTATTTGGTATAAATCTCTACTGATATTATGTCTTTGAAAGTAAGCCACAACTGATCTACACTCGCATTTTTAGTTTTGAAAGACTGAAGACTATCACTCAGGAAAGCCTGAAGCGAATTTTTATCCGCATTATTGAATAGATATATTTTTCGTTTATTGTTGGTGCATTTGGGAATTTCGACATTCAGTCTCGCTACTACAACTCCATGTTCGCTAATCCCTGTATCTGTTTTGATGCTCTTTACTATCTCCGGATTATTTGTTGCTAGATATCAAGGGTATTTTCACAACCACTTACTATTCTAGTGGGTTCATGAACTAACTGTTCGAAGTAGTTTTCAGAAAAAGCATTCAGAACTAGTTCGGACGATTTTTTATATTTGCCGCCGGTTTTGAATACGTAATTATGCCAACATATCGAGGGTAAATTAAAGTCGCCACCGATTATAACAGTATGCTTTGGATACCTATTTGAAATGTGATTCAAGCTTTCTTTGAACATTTCTGCAACCGCATCGTCTGAGTCAGGGGGCCGATAAAAAGATCCAATTATTAATTTATTCCGGTTGTCAGGTATAACCTCTACCCAGACCAACTGACAGGAAGTATCTGCCGCAATTTCGCTGCAGGATAAACCGTTTGTAACGGCAATAAACACGCCACCCCCTTTTTTATTTATTCTATCCTTTCTGAAGACCATGTGGCCCTTTGAAAAAATTTCGGCCGAACGTATCTCAGGCGTCAGCCAGCTTTCAGTTCCTATAACGATTTGTGCCTCAGTACTTCCTATCAGCGCTTGGAGCTCTGGAACTTTCCCAATACAGCTACGACAATTTACAACTGTTATACCAATGGTTTCTAGCTCTGCTTTCTTCCTGTGTCTGACCTGCCCCCTTTGAGACTGAAACCCATTTTGTGTATTCCGAGGCCCTCTAACCTAAAAAACCGCCCAGTCCACGCCACACAGCCCCCGCTTCCCCTGTAGCCGCTTCCTGAGTATAGTGGATTCCTGACCTATTTAGCGGAACCCGAAAACCCACCACCCTTTGGCACAAGTCGAGGAATCTGCAGCCTACACGGTCGCAGAACCGTCTGAGCGTCTGATTCAGACCCTCCACTCGGCTCTGAACCAAAGATCCGCAGTCGGTCCTGTCGACAATGCTGCAGATGGTGAGCTCCGCTTTCATCTTGCAAGCAAGATTGGCAGTGTTTAGCACTTCTGATAGCCGCTCAAAACCAGAGAGGATCTCTTCCGATCCAAAGCGACACACATCATTGGTCCCGACATGAGCCGCCACCACCTGGAGCTGGCTGCACCCTGTGCTCTTCATGGCACCCGGAAGGACCCGTTCCACATCGGGAATGACTCCCCCCGGTATGCATACGGAGTGCACATTGGAATTCTTCCCCTCCCTAGCAGCCATTTTCCTAAGGGGCTCCATTACCCGCCTAACGTTGGAGCTCCCAACTACTAACATACCCACCCTCTGTGAGTGCCCGAATCTTGAAGGCAGAGGGGCGAGTACAGGACAAGCGACACCATCTGTGTCAGGAACATCCTCTGCCACAAACAGCGCCTCGAATCTGTAGGCAAGACTAACCTGGAAGGCCTCCACTTCGGTTTCCTGGAAAGTTTTACGCCGTCTGACACGCCACGCGCTGAGGAGACCTCCCAATCCACCACGAATTGAGAGGCGACCTCCTCGCGTGCAGAGAGCGGGCTGGCCACAGCCGCAGGCCGATCGGAGGGCACAACAGACGCACAGGGCGTCTGCTGCACCTCCGCGAGCGGCCCACAACAGCGGCGCCCACCCACTGCAGTCTCAAGCGTTGCCAGCGAAGCCAACGCCGCCTGGAGCTGCGAGCGAAGAGTCACCAACTCTGCCTCCATCCGTTCGCAACAGTCACAGTTCCTAGCCATTCTAAAAACCTATGTTTCTTCCAAGTAAGTACGTCTGAGGACACAGAAGTTTGATAAACAGTGAGCTTCGAAAAATATGAACCTAACACTAAACTGTTTATTACCGGCGAATCTGAAGAATATATACGCGATCTAATAAATCAAAAGATCAACAACTGAACTGACAACTAAACGCGATTCTTAATAAATAAAAACGTGAGCACACTAAAGTATAAAGAGCTGTAAAAGAAAGCACACACAACATGAAAATAACTCGCTTCTATTAAGAAGCCGGTTACCGTACAATGTAGAGCTGCTGCTGGTCACGTGTGCACTGGCCGGCGGTAACTGAGCAACTGAAGTGTAGGACTACCAACCGCGAGTACGATCAAAACAAAACAGAAACAGTGAGTGGTGGATTTACACTTTACTAGGCGTTTTTGTTCGAAACATAGTTGTGTCTTTATTCAAATTAATCACATCTATGATATGTTTATGGAGGGGGAAGCATTCAATAAAAATTTGAACCGACTTCGTGATGTAGACTGACGTAGACGAGACACTGGCCTGACAAGGAGACCACACTTTAATAGTTCTTTATATGTATGTTACGTGAATTTCAGAACTTAAATAACAATCAGCTAAAGCCATTCGACGTAACTCTCAAAAATTTTGTAGGAAATCGACTTTGAAATTTTGCAAGTACACGGACGTACCAATGATTGTAACAGTTGCAGCATCTGTCGGATGAGCTCTTGTGGAGCCGGGCGCCGTGGCGCAGCGTGTATGGTCAGATGACTAACCACCCTCTGTAATAAAAAATCTGAGCCAAAAAACAACGGTCCTCAACAGTCCTAATAGTTTGACCAACACATGACATGCCACAGCTACATGGGATACGGTAGACACCCGCCTTGCACAAACCGAGATCATCCTTAACGGATCCCAACAGTGCCTTAATTTTAGATGGTGGACGAAACACACAGTTTACATAGTTTCTACGCAAAATGCTACAAATCGTGTTGGAAGTGCTGCCAACGTATGGCAGAAATGCTACTGACGTAGGTGCCGACTCTGTGCTATCATCACTAGCCCGTTGCGCATGTGGTCGATAGTGCAACGCTCTTTTAATCTGTCCTTCACTATAGCCATTCTGTCGATAAGTTACCTCCAGATGGGACAGCTCAGTGGGTAAACTTTCCGGGTCAGAAATGACGTGAGCCCTAAGCACTAAGTTTCGAAGAACCCTTCACGTTGAGCTGGGTGGTGACAACGGGGTTGGAACACTTGCGCGGAGTGACACTTGCGCGGAGTGACACTTGCGCGGAACCCGGGGCCCTTGGGGCGGCTAATGCCTTTTCCTGGGTACAGGCACACCAAGAAGTCTAGCACTGCTGTTGTCAAGTTTCCACACTGTCAACACGAAACTCAGTGAAATTGCACAACCCTTTGCAAGCTGAAGAGCAATATAGTAACTTGTTCTAACTACATATTAATCCGTTGAGTGTTCCTCCTGTAAACAAAAAGGTATTTTAATAGTGATAATGTTTGGAGAGCCGGCCGCGGTGGCCGAGGGGACTGAGGGACTTCAGTCACGGTCTGCACGGCCACTACGGTCGGGGGTTCGAATCCCCTCTCGGTCATGGATATTTGTGCCGTCCTTAGTCTTAGTTAGTTCATAAGTAGTTTGTAAGTTTAGGGACTGATGACCCCGTAGTTAAGTCCCATAGACTATACAAACATTTTAAACATTGAATGTTTGGAGAGTTAGTCTCGTCGCACACCAACAAGTCTAGCACTGCTGTTGTCAAGTTTCCACACTGTCAACATAACACGAAAATCAGTGAAATTGCCCGAAGCTTTGCAAGCTGAAGAGCAATATAGTAACTTGTTCTAACTACTTATTAATCCGTTGCGTGTTCCTCCTGTAAACAAAAAGGTATTTTAATAGTAATAATATGTGGAGAGTTAATCTCTGCTACTACAAGACTATGACTTTCCACAGCCATACCTCCTAAAAGCATATTATTCAGAACACTAAGTATATCAAGACACCTGTACAAGCAATAAATATATTACGCATCCTGCACAGATACGTTGATGTAATGGACCGCTATGTAGTTAACCCCACTATCATGCAACTTCCATCTCTTTAAAAATAGCTACTATGCTTTTTAATATGAGATGCAACCTTAAACCTTCGATTAAAAAACGTTAATAATAAGTCAATGAGTATTTCACATACTTACAGCGTTTATTCGTAGACCCCAAAACGATTTGGCTGTATTCGAATTACAAATACATCTAAGAAATATATGAAATACGGAATGTGTATGAAATACGGAATGTGTAAGGGAATGTCACACACCGAAAAATGCTAAGGTAGATTCTATTTTCCATCACTGTCATATAGAACCATTTTTACTCCGAACTTGGCATAAACCAACAGGGAGAAACAAGTTGCAAGACTTCAAGGAAAAATGAATCGAATTGGCAGCTAATAGTTGGTTATAAATTACATTGCCTGTAACTGTATAAATATAAATCACGGAATACGCAGAACTACTGTTCAGTACAGTCAAAAAGGTCTAAGGTAATAGGCAGTGGTTTACAATCAGATATCCGTATCACTCTACTCCTCAAGATGTCTGTGTGAAGATGTATATTCAGAACATTCAAGAAAAAGGTGTTGAAACTATAAGAAGCAGCTCATTTACTCAGGAAGGGAAAACGTTATGGTGCCCGTAAATTTGAATGGCTGTATCTCTTGTAGTAACATTTAATTTTTGATAAAATGTTAAAATCCAATATACCAGAATTTTGTTTTTCTAAACTCAGTGCCAACTTATTTTTGTCGAAACTTTTGCAGGAAGTAGTGTTGACGTGATTTCATACTTCTATGCATTAATATTATCAAACATGTAATTTGTGTCACAAATTGCGCGGCCGGTCTGGTCGGAGGTTCGAGTCCTTCCTCGGACATATGTATGTTTGTTTGTACTTTGCCTAAGTTATTTTAAGTAAGATTAAGTAGTGTGTAACTCTAGCGACCAATGACCTAAGTAGTTTGGCCGCATAAGACTACACATATACACGTAATTTATTTATTTCATAACCACATTTAAGTACTAATAATTAAATAAACTTAAAAGAGAAATTTGAAGTAAACACTGAAAACAAATGATTGATATTTCTCATAAGATGAATGCACACAACCGTTGACTTATGTCTTGTGAATGTACCTACAAATTCTGCCACATGAAAATTGTAGTGTGAGTCCCAAATATGTTTTTTTCTGTAATAACATTAAAAACATATTAAAAATTCAGAACTCGAAAATCAGTGAAGTTTTGGACTTGAAGCGTTTTGTGTTGCTACATCTTCACATAGTAGAGAGGATTTTAAAATTTGGTTGCTATCGCCAAAGTAGACGAAACGTTAAATTTTTTGGTGTAATCTTCGCCGTGTAGACTGTATGTTGTAGTCTACGTTGAACCTAATCATACCTCTGAGGAGAGAACGTTGTTTGCACTTCTCCTGCGTTTCCAGTCGGCTGTGCTGTGCTACGTAACGACATCGTACCGTTCCACTTTACCGAGAGCTATATATGTATTGGTGTGATGTCTGTTCCTTCGAAATAAGACAGCACACCAATATATGTATCATTTAGACGCAAAGATTCTGGGTTCTGTTTTCATCGCTTACGCGATTAACAACGTTAGACCTCGTGTGTAAACAAAATGTTCAAATGTTTTAACTACGGGGTCATCAGTCCCTAAACATACAAACTACATATGAACTACTTACGAACTAGGACGGCACAAATATCAATGCCCGAGGGGGGATTCGAACCCCTGACCGTAGTGGCCGTGCAGACCGTGACTGGAGCGCCTTAGTCTCCTCGGCCACCGCGGCCGGCGTGTGTAAACACTTAAAGGTTATGAGTGCCACTGGAAAAATGCGTAAGTAACACCTGTTGTTTGAGACTTGAAGATGACCTGAAATTAGTCGAAATCGATATCTCATAATAAACATAAGGTGTAGCTGTCTATATTTCATAATGCTATTCCTAACATATCTAAAAGCTGCTCAAAACCACCTACGAAAAACCTTTATAATGAGATTGTGTATAATTCCACGATCAAATTGTGTTTTAGTTATTTGTAGTAATACACCCAAAGATCTGCCCTTGCTTTTAGTGCCTTGATCAGCTGTTTATTTTTAGAGTTATTACTAGGGACAGGAAAAATTCGCATTTGCGATAAATGCTAATATAGATGTGAATTCTGACTCAAAATGCAGTAAATTCGAAATTGTAGTTAGCAACGGTTGCGCTCAATTCCGATTTCATCACATTCCTCTTCACATGGTGCTGTATTGTAAATCGAGTGATATTTGTATGACGTGTTATCTCCCTGTTGAATGAGGCTGTGATATCTCCGGGCCGTTACTACTGCTCCACCTCGCTCGGTGGGTCTTTCCCTGAATACGGCACAGGTAGCGGCTGGAGGGCGAGGAGTAGGGGTGGTGTATCCCTACTTCTGGAACACCCTGTTCACTACCTGCAGCGTTCGGGTCTCCGCGCAAATGTCAACACATTCCCTTTCTGCGCAAGTGTCACTCCCCGCAAGTGTCACAAACTCGGTGACAACTATCAGCTCGCAAATACGAATAAGTATGCGTTGGCTTCCTATAAACAGCATGTCCCAACGTACCATCTGCCTTTCTCCTGACCAACACATCAAGGAAGGGAAGGCTACCATTCTTTTGCACTTCCATTGTGAAACGGATGTTGGGGTGGATTGAATTTAGATGTTCGAAAAAATAATTAAAGTTCTCACAACCATAAGGCCAAACAACAAAAGTGTTGTCTACATATCTGAAAAGACACAAAGGTTTCAACGCCGCTGACTCCAGTGCTCGATCTTCAAAGTCCTCCATGCATAAATTAGCAATGATAGGTGACAAAGGGCTTCCCATCACAAAAAAAAAAAAAAAAAAAAAAAAAAAAAAAAAAAAAAAAAAAAAAAAATCTGCTGTGGCGGAAAACTGTCTTGACACAGATCACCCTACGGAAATTCTGGCATGCATTTCCTGCTACTGGGACTGTGATATCAAGGAAGCGACAGAAATAAAACTGGTGACATACTTATGAATAGGGATGGAGGGTTCTGCTTAAATTCTGCTTGGGATCCTGCTCTCTCACTTGTCAAAAACAGAGGAGCAAAACTAATCCGACCTCATCCGTCAAGAACTGATGTTTATTAT
Source organism: Locusta migratoria (assembly GCA_026315105.1). Classification (NCBI taxonomy): domain Eukaryota; kingdom Metazoa; phylum Arthropoda; class Insecta; order Orthoptera; family Acrididae; genus Locusta; species Locusta migratoria. Next base: position 240,692,922 of record CM048749.1, on the reverse strand, counting down.
CGATATCCCGACCAGTTTCATCTTTGGTCGTGTCGGCGCTCTGTGCTTGCTTGCTCGGTGTGTGTTGTCTTTCCTGTTAACTCCTTGAAAACCGAGGTTTTAAAGATCGTTGCACATTGCTTCCTCACTGCAGTTTCGCCTTGAAAATGGCAGGGTGGTCTCCTGCCGAAATATCGGCCGTCGTCGATTTTGGTACCTGGGTGCATACCCGTAAATTTTTAGAAGTTGTTATTCGCCAGGAGAAATTAAAGAATCACAGTATCGTAGCTATTTACAACATGAATAATCAAACACTACAGTCGTTAACTAATAGTGAAGCAAATACTATAAAAATGTAACTTATGTTTTTTTTATTTTTTTATTGAAACCATCATTATTAACAACATTCTGAAAAAATATAGAAAACTTGGAAAAAAAACAAAGTAACGTACACTTTTCGTAAAAATTACCATTAGATATTTAAAATGTGTAAGTATTTTTTTTAAGTATTAGAACTCAACGAAAATAATAATAATAATCTGTCACAACAGGATTCAAACCACCGACTCTATAATCGTAAATCCAGAACGCTATGACCCGAGCTACACGGACAGATGCTGCAATTCGTTATATCATTGGTACTTTCGCGTAATCTACTTGCAAAACTTCAAAGTCGATTTTCTAGAGAATTTTTTAGCGTTGCGTCGATTGGCTTTGGCTGATTATTTTTCTGAACTTCACGGGCCTTAAATATGTATATATGAAAAAATTCTAAAATCCGATGCCCATGTGGTCTCTTGAGAAGGGAGGAGTGACGAGGTAAAGCCGTGTGTTGGGTCTGTGGTTAGCGCAGCTTCTCGCTGAGAAGAAAACCGGTTTCGATCCCAGCCATCGTAAAAATTTCCATTCGACGTTTCTCATCATAAATACGACAAAAACATCGGATGATGAAAATAAAATGTAATTTAACACCTGTAATAGTGTAATTGATAGGGGGTGAAGAGGGTGGCATATGAACTGGGAAAAGCCTGGAAAGCATTTCAAGCAAAGCTGGTAAACAAATAGTTCATTTTAGAACCTTTCACGGATGACGCAGCTAGGTCCATTTTTAAATTTGCGTAAAGAACATTATTTTCCTGTAGAATTATTGAACATATTATCAGTTATAATATAGTAAATTTCCTACAGACGGAAAAGCTTCTGTCAGTGAATCAACAGGACTCTAAGAAGCATCGATCGTGCGAAAATAAGCTTGTCCTCTCCTCTCACTGGGTATTGTGAGCTATGGATGAAGGACACACGCAGACTGCATATTTCTCGATTTTCCAAAGGCGTTTGACACGGTGCCGCAATGCAGATGCTAACGAAGGTACGAGCAAATAGAATAAGTTCCCAAATATGTGAGTGGCTCGAAGACTACTTAAGTAATAGAACCCAGGGCGTTGACCTCGATGGCGAGTGTTCATCGGAGACTAGGGTAACGTCAGGAGTGTCCCAGGGAAGTGTGATAGGACCGCTATTATTTTCTATCTCTAAAAATGGTCTGACAGAGTGAGTTGCAATCTGCGTCAGTTTGCTGATGATGCTGTGGTGTACAGGAAAGTGTTGTCATTGAAGGATTGTAGTAGGATGCAGGAAATATTAGTCCGATTTTCTAGATGGTGTGAGAAATGGCAGCTAGTTCTAAACGTAGACAAATGCTAGGTGATACAGATTAGCAGGAGAAACAATCCCGCAATGTTCGTATACAGCATTAGTAGTTCCTGCTTGACAGTCGCGTCAGTTAAATATATAGGCGTAATGCTGCACAGCGATATGAAATGGAACGAGCATATAAGGACAGTCGTGGGGAAGGCGCATGGTCGACTTCGGCTTATTGGGAGAATTTTTTGTGATTCGTCTGTAAAGGAGACCGCGTATAAAACGTTTGTGTGACGCAGTCCTCAGAATTGTTAAAGTGTTTGCCGGCCGCGGTGGCCGAGGGGACTGAGGCGCTCCAGTCACGGTCTGCACGGTCACTGCGGTCGGGGGTTCGAATCCCCCCTCGGGCATGGATATTTGTGCCGTCCTAGTTCGTAAGTAGTTCATAAGTAGTTTGTAAGTTTAGGGACTCATGAACCCGTAGTTAAGTCCCATAAGCTTAACAAACATTTGAACATTTTGTTAAAGTGTTTGGGATCAAATCAAATGTTCAAATTACTGTAAACGTATTGGACCAAACTGCTATGGTTATCAGTTCCTAGGATTACAAACTAATTTACACTAACACACTGACCAATGCCCGATGGAGGACTCGAACCTCCCTGGGGAACGTCCCCTCAGTCCGTAGCATAACGCCTCACGTCACGCGGCCATTGCGCGCGGAACTACTCAAGTATTGATATTACGATGGTGTGTTTGTGCTTTCAGAAAATTGAATTAACTTTGTCATGTATGCCCAAAGTACATATTCTGCTATTAAATAACGTTACAATTCACGTTGCCGCAATCGTAACACAAAAACAAGGAAATGGTTCTGCCTAACGTACTCGGCTACGTGGTGTTGCGACGGCGACACCAATCGATTAGTGGCAGGCGAGAAGCAAATTACGCGAGAACAGTGGCGGAGGCGGCACCGACGGTCAGGCTGGTGTGGCCACCGGTTAACGAACGTGCGGCTCAAGTGGTCGATTGTTCCGCTTCCGCGAGCATCGGTCACCATGGTGACGACGACGCGCGCACCGCCGTGATACCCACTCTACACGTCCGGCCGAGGTACGTGACCCAAACGTTGAGTGGTAAATAGCACAGTATCTACCAATACCGAAACGGGGTCGCAAGAGGCATGTTCGAATTGAGCTTAACGAAGGGCTAGAGGCTATCTGATCAAAAGTAGACGGACCTCTACTAGTGGAGTGTGACGAGCTTTGCTGAGGCCATTGCCAAACGATTCACATTAACAAGCGCAAAGCTCACAGGCATCAAGTTGTAACGCACAGACTTTTTGAGGACACACAATGCTTGGCCGCAACGGCTGTGCCATAACATTAAACAGAGCAAAATAAAATTAAATATGTTATTCCGACCACGGATTCGAGTTGCCAGTAAAATTACGAACTCCTTTATACTAATAACAGGGCGGACGGATCCTTAAAAAAAGGTCCTAAATTAATTGATTTAATTTTGCTTTTTTTTTAAATTAACGATCCGTCCGGTCTGTTATTGTTATCAAGGAGTTCGTAATTTTACTGGCAACTCGAATCCGTGGTCGGAATAACATATTTAATTTTATTTTGCTCTGTTTAATGTTATGGCACAGCCCTTACGACCAACCATTGTGTGCCCTCAAAATGTCTGTGCATTACAATCGATCTTTATAAATACAGATTTCACCATTTGTTCTGTAACTTTCCCACTGTCCTCTTTCCAATTAATGAATCTTCAATAAGGCGACGAAAGACCCGCCAAGGGAAGAAATACGACGCCTTTACGGTCCAAGGACAGCAGATCAGCAGGTGAGTGTAACTTCCTGAGAGGAAAGGCGATAGGCAGCAACCCTTCTTGCTTCATCTTTGTTAGAAAAACTTCACCATTTACAAAGTTACAAGTAATATTTTTATTGATATTAACCAAAGTTTCGACACGACTATTGGTGTCTTCTTCAGAAGGAAATACGAGGCGTGTTTTTTAAGTAAGGTCTGTTTTGTTGTTGACACTAGCAGTTCGCGCGCATAGCGCAATGAGCGCGTGCGTCGTGTACCGACATGCCTCGGGAACAACTGCGCTCAGTTACAGCTCTGTAGCTAATCTGCATGGTTCTGTTCTGTGCTTTCAAAATGTTTATCGACTCGCCCGCTGCGTGTGAAGTTCGCTTAGTGATACGGTTCTCGTCAGCAAGGAACCTTTCTGCTGCAGAAGCTCATCGACAGATTTGCAAAGTGTACGGTGATAATGTTATGAGTGAAAGAAAAGTGCGTAAGTGGGTACGAAAATTCATAGATGGTCGTGACAACATCCATGATGAGGACCGCTCCGGACACCCTTCTTCGATTACAGACGATTTGGGGCTTTAGTTGAATCGAGGATTCGTGACAACAGGCGCTTCACAATAACAGGTCTCTCAAACGAATTTCCTGACGCCTCGAGATCAGTGGTCTACAAAATTGAACGGCATTGAACTCTTGGTAATCGGAGCTGGTGGCAAGTTTTTAAGTAGAGGGTTCAAACGGATCTTACTTAAAAACACGCCTCGTAAATTTTTACTATTACTTTATATGGACTGTTACAGTGTTTAGATCTATATCACTCAGGTCGACAAATGAAAAGTATAAAACAACTCTTAACATTATTTTAAATTCTTTTGGCATGAGTCATTTTTTTAGTCTGATGTATGATGTGAAGCCATACCATACTGAATAAAGTACGACGTTGTTTTTTACTTTTAATTTTTTGACTTGTTATAATCCACGATATTTGTAGTAACTCAGTAAAAATTTATTTCCTTCTGAAGAAGACCCTATAGTGGTATCGAAACCTTGGTTAAGGTTTGAATTCCTTCACAGCTTGCTCAGTGTACAGATTGAACAGCATTCGGGAAAGGCTACAACCCTGTACTTCTGCAATGTGAAATTGTTTTGCTTTGGAATTGTAGATTCATTTTCAATTAATGGTATTTGGTTCTTAACCCTTTCGGGACGGAGTGAGTTTCTCCAAAGCGAAGCAATTCCACGCAGTTGTTTTAAACGTTATGCGGGTTCCATTTCCCTTAGGTGTCTTTCGTCGCATATAAAATTTACAGTTTTTAACTTATCGGAGTAATTTTGTTTTGTAAATGAATCTTAAATCACGCTCTCTATTGACAAACTATTTTCAATATTCCATATAGCGCACTTTTTGACTTGGCGGTGGTCGGTTTGTCTCGGCTACAATGTCATTCAAAAGTTTGTCAGAAAAATATAGTTGGAAATTATCTAGGAAACTCCTAGAATTTGTCACTGCTACAGAAATTTTTTCCCTTTGTGGCACGAAATCTATGTCATTAGGATACTTCCCTTTTCCTGTAATATCTGTGCATACACCACCGCCCCGAAGAGCACCACTATTCCCTCCACTTTCATCATTCAAATCACTACCATCCTCTTCATTTTCTTCAAAGACATTTTCTTCCTCATTGTGCTCTTAATTTCTCCCTTTACCTTCCTCTTCATAATGTTTTTCGTCATCATTACTTCCTGACCCCTCACTCTCAGCATCATCTTCGTGTACATTCCACTCTTCATTACTGTCATTCAGCAAACTTTCAATGTCCTTAATAGATAAACGAGCCATAATTATGTAGCCACTAAAAAAAAAAAAAAACACTTCATTCGGTAGACAATCACTGAACCGCGAAACATAAACACGACTGCAGGTGTCACGCGAGCTCCCGGTGACAATAGTCGAAGCTAGTTCCTATACAGGGCGTTACCAAAAGGTACGGCCAAACTTCCAGGAAACATTCCTCACACACAAAAAAAGAAAATATGTTATGTGGACATGCGTCCGGAAACGCTTAATTTCCATGTTAGAGCTCATTTTATTACTTCTCTTCAAATCACATTAATCATGGAATGGAAACACACAGCAACAAAACGTACCAGCGTGACTTCAAACACTTTGTTACAGGAAATGTTCAAAATGTCCTCTCTTAGCGAGGATACATGCATCCACCTTCCGTCGCATGGAACTCCTGATGCGTTGATGCAGCCCTGGAGAATGGCGTATTGTATCGCAGCCGTCCACAATACGAGCACCAAGAGTCTCTACATTTGGTGCCGGGGTTGCGTAGACAAGAGCTTTCAAATACCCCCATAAATGAAAGTCAAGAGGGTTGAGGTCAGGGGAGCGTGGAGGCCATGGAATTGGTCCGCCTCTACCAATCCATCGTCACCGAATCTGTTGCTGAGAAGCGTACGAACACGTCGACTGAAATGTGCAGGAGCTCCATCGTGTATGAACTACATGATGTGTTGTACTTGTAAAGGCACATGTTCTAGCAGCACAGGTAGAGTATCCCGTATGAAATCCTGATAACTTGCTCCAATGAGTGTAGGTAGAAGAACATGAGGCCCAATCAAAACATCACCAACAATTCCTGCCCAAACGTTCACAGAAAATCTGTGTTGATGACGTGATTGCACAAGTGCGTGCGGATTCTCGTCAGGCCACTCATGTTGATTGTGAATATTTACAATTTGATCACGTTGGAATGAAGTCTCATCCGTCGCATGTAAACACAAGCACGGAAGTCAACATTACCTTCCTTCAATTGGGCCAACTGGTAGTGAATCGAGGAAGTACAGTACATATTAACGAAACAATTCAGTATTTTGACAATTGTCTGCACGAATTATTTCAATTTACATTTAAAGAGAAATACTAAAATGAAGTCTAACATAGAAATTTTGCGTTTCCGGACAAAATTCCACATAAAATATTTTCTTTCTTTTTGTGTGAGAAATGTTTCCTGAAAGTTTGGCCGTACTTTTTTTGTAACACCCTGTATACAGCGCTAGGTGTGTGCCACGACTATCGGGAAATGTATACGGACCTGGCGTCCCATAGCGACCGCCGCGGTGGGCCACGTATACGGGTTTCATGTCCCGAAAGGGTTAATATTTTTTTTCAGTCAAATATTCGATCCAGCCGGATCCATCGTTGCAGTTACCAACGAACAGCATTTTTTTTTTTTTTTTTTTTTTTTTTTTTTTTTTTTTTTTTTTTAAGGTAAATCGCGTGAATCAGAGAAATGTACTTAATATGGCAACAATTTGCAGATACGCATCATGCTAAAAAGTAAATAAAAAGGAAAATCCTGACATAGCAGGAAGGGCTGTATTAAAAATAAACCCGCAGATATCTTCGACGTTAGTTACTACTGTCTGCATTACGTATTGATCACGATACAGGTTCAAGTGCGCCAAATTCTACGTTACAGAGCTCGGCACTTGTAACCGAAATGGGATTAAAACATGTTTCCAGTTAAAGCTGGTTCGGGAGGCAGCAATAACTGTATCAGGCTTGCTAATGAGCGCTGCCGCAGACAGCGAGTGTCAATTACCCAGCGCGCTGCGGCTGTACAGTAGTTACCGCGGCAGGTAAGCAGGTAAGCAGGTAAGCCCTGCCGCCGCCGCCGCAGCAGCCAATTAGAACGCGCGCCGCGCCGCGGATTACGGAGAGTGGCGCTGGGCGGAGGTGCAGCGGCTGCAGTCGCCGTGCTCCAGGAGGGCTTCCAACTGCGTCCCGCTTCCTCACTAATCCCTGCGGCTGCGCTGCACTGCGTACCACGCGCTGCACGAGTGCTGACGCTAGCCCGCCGAATGTACCGACGGAGACGAAGCAACGAGCTTAATCCTAGAGCAGGCGCGCTCTTTAACGTCACAGAAGATTCCTCTCACACCCAAACCTTCAGATTCCAGACAACCAGATCGGTACCAAAGGTTGTATATCGATAGAGTATCAGCCGAAACTTCTGCATAATTCGTGCTATGTGCTGCCGTCCAGGAGAACGTGCGTAAACTATAATAATAAGTCCTTAGCTACGGAGTACAGGAAAAGCATAACTCTGAGAGCTGATCACGTTGCGCTACTATGGGCTAGTTGGTAGAGCGTTAGTTCATGGAACAGAGGGTCGTGGGTTTAAGCCCCGCCTAGAGCCTTTCTAACAGCAGTACGCTGAAAATTGTTAAAATGAATGTCTATAATGGTGCAAGGGTTCATCTCGAAAAACAGGCCGGCCGCGGTGGCCGAGGGGACTGAGGCGCTTCAGTCACGGTCTGCACGGCCACTACGGTCGGGGGTTCGAATCCCCCCTCGGGCATGGATATTTGTGCCGTCCTAGTTCGTAAGTAGTTCATAAGTAGTTTGTAAGTTTAGGGACTGATGACCCCGTAGTTAAGTCCCATAAGATATACAAACATTTGAACATTTGATTTCGAAAAACAGCACTGTCAGCTGCAGCAGTAGCAGTAGCGCGCGGTCTGGACAGCAATGTCAGCCCCACTTGATGGTGTGGGCAAACACACGGCGCTCTAGCCACAACACGCACGTCCGCGGTGCTGCCTATCTAGCAGTCATTTATTATTATTATTATTTTAATACTTCCGCACGTATGGTACAATTGTTTCTTTCTTCTACGAATATGCTCTACAGGTTTGCTGCTTTCAAATAAAACGAAGCAGAAGGAAACTGCCGATTACACAGTGCTCTGAAAGCCGAGCAGTCCTTTTACATTTCAGGAACATGCTGTCCCATGTAACACTCGGTGTACGTTTGTCGACGTAGAACAATTTGAAAGGTCATAAAAAAAAAAAAAAATAAAAAAAGAGAGAGAGAAACAACCCTCGCGCCACGAGGGTTTGTAACGACAAACAATCGCTCTATCAATTACCCCACCGGAGGTCAGCGTGGTAGACCCCTACTGGTACGGTTTACCTGTGCTCCGTACCATAGGCGTGACATATTACTTTCCTTTTTGGCACGTTCACCTGGACGACAGCACATAGCATGAATTACATAGAAGTTTCGGTTCTATATCGATACACGAAGTTTGGTACCGATATGTCTGGCATCAGAAGGTTTGGGTGTCAGAGTGTGCTGACGCAATAGCTCCGTACTTAGATAAAATTTACAACCGATGACTCAGCGAAAGATCCGTACCCAAAGATTGGAAAGTTGCCCAAGTTACTCCAATATTCAAGAATTACAGGCCAATCTCATTGACGTCGATTTGCAGTAGGATTTTGGAACATATACTTTGTTCGAATATTATGAACTACCTCGAAGAGAACGACCTATTAACCAACAGTCAACACGGATTCAGAAAGTATCGCTCTTGCGAAACACAGCTTGCCCTTTATTGACATGAAGTGATAAGTGCCATCGACAAGGGATCTCAAATCGATTCCATATTTATGGATTTCCGGAAGGCTTTTGACACTGTACCTCACAAGCGGCTTCTAATGAAATAGCGTGCTTATGGAATATCTCCCCAATTGTCCGATTTGATTCACGATTTCCTATCAGAAAGGACACAGTTCGTTGTAATTGACGGTAAGTCATCGAGTAAAGCAGAAGTGATATCTGGCGTTCCACAGGGAAGCGTTATAGGTCCCCTACTCTTCCTTGTGTTTATAAACGATTTAGGAGACAATCTGAATAGCTCCCTGTTCGCGGATGATGCTGTCGTTTATCGGTTAGTGAAGTCAACAGAGGATCAAAAGCTACTGCAAAGCGATTTAGACAAAATTTCCAGCCGGCCGCGGTGGCCGAGGTGACTAAGGCGCTCCAGTCATGGTCAGCTTGGCTACTACGGTCGGGGGTTCGAATCCCCCCTCGGGCATGGATATTTGTGCTGTCCTAGTTCGTAAGTAGTTCATAAGTAGTTTGTAAGTTTAGGGACTGATGACCCCGTAGTTAAGTCCCATAAGCTTAACAAACATTTGAACATTTGAACAAAATTTCCACATGGTGCGAAAATTGGCAATTGACACCAAACCCGTTAGTAGTTTCTATTTTTTGCACGAACTTTTCAAAGGCCCCTCGTATGTCCCCGTGAACTCGGGGACGTAGATTGTTGTGTAGGACTCGGGTGTCCCGCTGGTGACGGAAGACTTAAACACCGCGGCGTGCAGCTCTCGGTGGTTGCCGCTTCGCCTCGCCTCGCCTCGCCGCTTGTAATTGCGGCAGAGTCACGCCGAGTCGCCGGACCCGCTCATCAAAAATTGACGCCGGCCGGACGCTCGATAACGCAGCGCCACGCCTAATCGCGACTCAGAAAGCGGCGATTAAAACCGGCCGCGGCGGACGGCGAAACACCGTGCTGCGTGACACGGGCCAAGCACCCGCTGCCGGCGCTGCTACCGCAGTGGCGTAGGCGCGCCGATGTTTCTGAAAGGGGGCGGGAACGAAAACGCACTGAAGACACAGAGAACCCGGTACACAGGCCTTATACCGTACAGGGCCCCGACGTGGCGTCACGTACAGCGAATAACTTTAATATTCGGACACTAAGATATTTTTAGTTTGATGCGTTATAACTGTATTTTGAACAAACAAAAATATAATATAACCAAATATTATATGAAGGTACTACCATGCGCAAAAATATCCGAACGACCTGAATTGCGTTTCGCCTGATGTGCATGCAACCCAACTAACGTATGTGTCTTGCGGGTGCTCTGCTCGCTCCACGGTATAGTCTTTCGACTATTCAAAATGGATCCACTACAGACAACTGCTCTTTATGACAATCATTCCAGATGTAAATTAACACCATGATTTTGCAAATAAAAGGAAACACGTTATTAAGTTGAAACTTTGGAAGGTAGGAGGCAAGGTACTGGCGGAAGTAACGTTGTGGGGCGGCATCGTGAGTCGTGTCGGGATAGCACAGTCGGTAGTGCGCTTGCCCGCGAAAGGCAAAGGTCCTAATTTCGAGTCTCGGTTCCGGCGCACAATTTTAATCTGCAAGGAAGTTTCAGAACACAAGTACTTCGAATTTCTACAGGACTTTAGGATTTCCTATACTATAGTAAAATCTGTTGTTTGTAACAATTTTAAATGTTGTTTAAGGATTAATTAATGTTTTATGTGACGGTGTTTTTTATATCAGATTGTAATAATTGTGACAATACTTAAGATATGTCATTGTAATAAATTGGATTTAATAAACGTTAAGTACTTAATAACGTGTTTCCTTTTATTTGCAAAATCATGGCGTTAATTTACTTCTGGAATGATTGCCATGAAGAGCAGTTGTCTGTAGTGGATCCATTTTGAATAGTCGTACGACTATACCGCGGAGCGAGCAGAGCACCCGCAAGACACATACGTTAGTTGGGTTGCATGCAGATCAAGCGAAACGCAATTCAGGTCGTTCGGATATTATTGCGCATGGTAGTACATGTCTTGTAAATAACAGTATGAATATTGTTTACATAACGTAACACAGTTGTTAAAGAATGCGATTAAAATGGTGACGTTACTTTAATATCTCGACAGATGGCAGTGTCGCACTTGTCACCGTTCACGCCGGGGTGAGTAGCCCTGCTTCTAGTCAGAAGGCAGGTGTGTGTTTACAAGCGCGGTCGACTGTCCAGACGGTACGATGCCACGCAAAGCTAATATCAGTTTTGAGAGACGACAACTTGTGATTTTTCACAATGCGAAAGGAAAATCATATGGACAAATTGCTGCCATGCTGAACATGAGTAAGAGTACTGTGGCAGATATTGTCAGGCGTTTCAAAAACGAGGACCTTATAGACACCATACCATAAATGGGCCAGCCACAGAAGTTGGATGCTGGCGACAAGAGGAAGCTAATACGAAAAATAAAGAAGGTTCCTACATTCAGTGCACCGAGATTAGCACGTGAGCTTCTAAACCAGACTGGCAAGAAGGTACATCCTAAAACGATTCGCAGAGCATTGAAAGAAAGTGGATACAATGGAAGAGTGGCTAGGAAGAAACCGTATGTGAATCAACAGAATCGACAGAAAAGATTGGACTTCGCTAGGGAGTTTATTACAAAGGATGCAATTTGCAGGAATGACGTCAGTTCTTCGACGAAAGTAAATTTAACGTTTGTTCGTAGGATGGACGAAGCATGGTGTGGCGGAAGAAGAATGAGGAATTTACAGTCACAAATATTAAACCAACTGTAAAGCATGGAGGTAGCAGCGTCCTTGTCTCGGACTGTATATCGACATTTGGACCGGGCGAATTGGTGTTCATCGACAATACTATGGACAAATGTCTATTTAAACATATTAAAGAACAATTTACGAAAAAGTGCTGAAACCATGGGGGATATCAAACACCTTCAGATCTTACCAGGACAATGACCCGAAACATAAGGCTCGCATTGTGCAGGAATATTTTTGTACAACTGCCCCAAAGTCCTACAACCACCACCTCAGTCACCAGATCTCAACCCGATTGAGAATGTGTGGGGAGAACTGAAGCGACGTATTAGAAGTACAACAATATCTTCCAAAGAAAGTCTGAAGCGTCTACTAAAAGAAGAATGGGGCGGTCTACGTGCGGACTATTTAAAAAAAATATCATTAGCAGTATGCCGCAGCGTTTGAAAGAAGTGATGAAACAGAATGGCTACCCAACAAGATATTGAAACATTTATTTTCCATAAAATTTTGTCTTGAAACACGTAGTTCTGCAAAGTGTCCGAATATTAAAGCAACGTGAATATAGGACCGAGTTGTATTTAAATTGTATTATTAAAGAAGTTATGTAAGTTAGGTTAATAAAATTTGTATTATTACTTACAAGACTCATCACGTAATATAATAATTGGTTATATGTTTTGTTTGCTTTGTTATAAATAAAGTTATGACGTTCCAAGATTGAAATATTACAGTGTCCGAATATTAAAGTTATTCACTGTAAGAAGGTAGAGCACTGTATAGTACAAGCGGAACAATCCGCCATTTTGAATATCACGTTGAAGGCACGAATTTAAATACTTCGGAACACTTACGCTTTTTAATATGCTCTTAAGGCCATTAATATACTTTCCTAACGCAGAAAATATTACATCATAGTAAATTTATTGGCTTACATTTGGTTGTAAAAGGCAGGCAACTTAAAGTTAGTGATTGGAGGGATATTTATTGATGTGATACATTCACTTACATTACATATTAAGTTATACGTTGCCGTTTTGAACATTTACCAAATGCAGTTAAAATACGTTACAATTATCGTATTTTCTGGTTTACAAATTGTACATCCACATACGTTTACGGTAACTAAGGGTTGCATTCGAAAACAGTTATTGAATAATGTTAAATTGCAATTTATTCAGACATTTTACACACACCATATTTCAGAGTAGGTTTTACGTCAAAAATGTGTTTAATAACTTTGAACGTCTAGTTTCTTTAAATAACAACTAAATAAAGTCTCTCAGTTAGCATGCACTTTGAAGTAAAGTGAACGTTTTTAGTTTAATGCCTTCCCCATTCTTTGCGAAGTTAATTTTTTTTTTTCGTTTATTTTCCAGACGTACTGTTCACAGTTTGGCTTAGGCCTACCTATTCCCGAGTCGCATTTGAATTAAACACTGAATTAATGCGAAATAATGTAATTTAAAAACCACTAGCTGCCTTGGGTAAAGGCTGCTGCACTCATGCATCACTTAAAATACAATCAACAGCCCTTATAATAAATAACTCCTCAGTAGGTCTAAATAAAATCAAGAAAAGTAACTTTAAACGCACTGTGTGTCGTGTTAATAGTCTGTAGCGATATTGAAATAAACCATTTCTTACATGTATAGGCCTATATATTCATTACTCCCTCTCTATGAGCATAACTATTTCTAATACGAATAATAAAAAATAAGGTTTTGTTGTTAACGTTACACAGATAGTAGCTCGATTTTGGGGTCCATACCTGGCGTCTGGAATTTACAAGACACCTTTTACGCCGATCTGTGTTTGAAGGAAACCGATATAACTTATAGCGACAGTAAGCCGCGGTGGAGTAGCCTAGCGGTCTAAAGCGTCTCGCTGCGGAGCGCGCGGTTGCTCGCCGTGGAGGTTCGAGTCCTCCCTGGGGCATGGGTGTGTGTGTGTTTGTCCTTAGTTTAGTTTACCTAGGTTTAAGTAGTTTGTAAGCTGCGGACTGATGACCACGCAGTTTGGTCCGATAGAATTACAAACAAATTTTTTTTAACGACAGTTATTTTATTAGTTTGGAGCTGAACAACCAACCTTTGTACACTGCGAAACAATAAAATCCCGCAGTATTCACTAATTCATTTCGGTGCACCACACAAGGTGCGCCTCGGTTGCACAGTGGTAGAGTGCCAGACTACAAATCCAAAGGTCGTGGGTTCGATCCCCGCCAGGTCCTGGGATTTTTATCTGTCACTTTCCACTTCTTTCACCTCTGGCAGTGTTGCTCATGTGAAAAATACCGAGTAGCAGTGGTTCGGAACCCACGTTAAACTGTAGGTCCCCCTATAACTGGCTGGGTAAGTCAGTTCGAAGGTCGGAGGAAGGCAACGGCATACCACCTCCAAACAGGACCTTGCCTAGTAAAGCACTGTGGTGTTCAAACCAATCTTCGGATTGTTGACTGCTTTACCTTTACCTTGCACCACACAAAGCATAGCCGGCCGAGGTGGCTGAGGCGCTCCAGTCACGGTCAGTACGGCCACTACGGTCGGGGGTTCGAATCCCCCCTCCGGCATGGATATTTGTGCCGTCCTAGTTCGTAAGTAGTTCATAAGTAGTTTGTAAGTTTAGGGACTGATGACCCCGTAGTTAAGTCTCATAAGCTTAACAAACATTGGGATTCAAAATGGCGGATTGTTCAGCTCGGTGTATCTAGTGCTTTATAAGAAGGCGCTTCCGCGCATAGAGGCGGAGCGACAGGGAAAGCGAGGAGGGGAGGAGCTACGGCCGAGCGCCAACGGGCTCGTCTGAACTGGGCAACTTCTACCTTTTGGTGATAAACGGAAGACCCGAACTGGGCAACCCCAAAGTGCCCCGTGAATGGTACGCACGAACTGGGCAACTCGGCAACTCCTACCTGCTCCTGGCAGACCAACTGCACAATCTCGCAAAATGCTTCCAAATCTAAACTTCCCAAGTGCGCACCCTCTGCCACTATTTGTAGAGTTCTTAAGAAACAATGTTAATACTGTACCAAGAAACAATATATAAAAAACAAATTTTATACAAATACAAAGATTTTATTACAAATTTCACATACAAAAATATTTGGAGAAAAGAAATGCATTTAGTTTGGCTCAATTTCTGCCCAAGGATGCTTGGTATGAAACGCACTTTACGAAGTCTAATTTGCAAATTTCACCATTCCTTTGACGGTCTTCCAACCAAAGCGTCGCCTTTTGTTTTTAGAGAATCATAGTTCTCCTGTTTGACAAGCCTTCAGCAACAAGTGCGTGGTTAAGAGTGCCTTCCATACGCGAAAATGTGTGTTCGCTGCCTACTGTAAATAACTTAACAGCACACTGCGAATGTTTACCGCTGTAGCGCCATCCACGGTCTTCCGTTCCTACAACTCTTCTGTAAGGTTTAAATTGATAACCGTCACAGATCAAATGTGTATTACCACGATCACTAATAACAGGTTGCAAATTGTGAGTTTCTGTCGTATTATTTGCATCCATGACTAAACTGGGGTACAAAACGGAACAGTATGTGATTCTACTCAAATGTCAGAGAGCTGGTGTCACTCGCAGGACTGACGAGTTCAGTGAGGGCCAGGAACGCCTTGGGTCGATCCGTAGTGCTACCAGCGACCGGAAGTTGCGCAGTTCGAGTGTGTGACTAACTGTCCTTTCCAGAGTACCCATTAAAAGTTGCCCAGTTCGGGTCTGCCCGCGCCAACGGCCAGCCACGCGCCTACAGAATGAACATTACTGGCTGCCAGTGCAGTAATGCAAGGGGATGCACAGAACGGTTGAAAAATGGGCCGCCTTTGTACTTGACACCGAGTATAACAAGTATAAAAGGAGATTATGTCGAAAAATGAAAATGGCTTTCCCCAAACACGTCGATAGTTTTCATTTTCGCACTGACTTTTCAAACGCCGGCCGCGGTGGCCGAGGGGACTGAGGCGTGTCAGTCACGGTCTGCACGGTCACTACGGTCGGGGGTTCGAATCCCCCCTCGGGCATGGATATTTGTGCCGTCCTTAGTATTAGGTAGATGATAAGTAGTTTGTAAGTTGAGGGACTGATGACCCCGTAGTTAAGTCCCATAAGCTCTACAAACATTACATTACATTACTTTTCAAACTCCCTTCGTATGTTTCCGTGAATTCAGTGATTCAGATTCTTATGTCGTACACAAGTGTCCCGCAGGTGACTTTGTCATAGTTATGAGTAGAAAATACTGGGCTCCAACAAAGATATCTCTATGAACGTTTCGTTACACTACTATTACGAACCCCTCAAAGTGGCGGTGGTTGTCGTTTTTCTGTTCAAATGTAGCTTATGGGACTTAGCTACGGGGTCATCAGTCCCTAAACTTACAAACTACTTATGAACTAACTAATACTAAGGACGGCGCAAACATCCATGCCCTAGGGGGGAATTCGAACCCCCGACCGTAGTGGCCGTGCAGACCGTGACTGGAGCGCCTCAGTCCCCTCGGCCACCGCAACCGGCTCGTTTCTCTGCAAAGCTCTGCAATCACACTCTAGATAACGCTAAAGACGCCATAAGCAATTCCGTATATGTTGCAACCTCTTTCAGCCTGTGGATCGCGATCCCAAGGGTGGTCGCAAAGCCTTGTTACGGCGTGTTCATGGACTCACGTGATTCTCTCCATACATATAGGCAGCCATCCGCTCGATACAATTGGAAATAAGACTCGTCAGACCAGTAGAAAAAGAAAGACAAATGTCCCAGGTTCGAGTCCCGGTTCCGATCGTTACCCACCGTGACATTAAAGACATGGGATCAGGTAGTTCCAGGCAGTTTCATGAGTAGCTGCCGAGTGGTCACAAACTATCCCCCATGGGAGAACTTACAAGTGATACCAAGAAGATATTATCCGCTGATTCCAATATACTTCGAATGTGCTCTATTTTAAGTTAAAACAAGATACACGTATTTTTTTATATGTATCCTAGAGAAGAAAACGCGCTTATTATCTTTCTGAGCACATATCGTCGAAACAGTTGGAGATATAATTTTGAACAATTTTCCTGGTTGCTTCTGTACAGCTGAGCAGTCACAGCTTCAAGCATTTTCATATATTAATAAATCCACCCCCCTTAATCTGCATGCTACACTATCACCATGTATGATAAGCATCATAGGGAGGAGACAGCACGCGTATGGCTGTGTATAAGAGAACATCCAACCGATATCTGACGAATGAGACTTAGTTATGTAACTGTATATGTGGTTGAGATGTTCAAATGTTTGTAAACCTACCGGACCAAACTGCGTGGTTATCAGTCCGTAGCTTACAAATGACTTAAACTAAGGTAAGCTAACCTAAGCACAACACACACCCATACCCTAGGGAAGACTCGAACCTCCGACGGCGAGAAACCACGTGCTCCGCAGCGAGGCGCCTTAGACCGCTCGGCTACTCCACCACATTCATATGTGGTTGAATTTATGGTTAAATATGCTGTTTTACATCTTGCACCACATTTCGCGCGGCGGATTAGCCGTGCGCACTGGGGCGCTGAGCTGCAGTGCGCGCGGCCGTTCGCCGTCGGGGGTTCGAGTCCCGCCTCGGGCATGGGTGTTTGTGTTGTCCGTAGGTTACTTTACCTTAGTTTAAGTAGTTTGTAAGCTACGGACTAATAACCATGCAGCTGAGTCCGATAGATTTACAAATAGTTGAACAGTTGCACCACATTTCCTGGTTGTGTTTCAATCTTTGACTACCCTTAATCCTCGTAATAATTTACTACCCAACAAGTGAAAAAAATCGAGAACAGTGTTCGACATTGCTTTCGTCCACGTCGTAGCTGAAACGGACGATAGATTTTTGACTTCGTGACGGATGAAAAACTATAAAATAGTCAACGAATTAAAAGGAAAAACAGCTTAAAACAAGTGAACTAATTGTTCCCGGTGGGAACAATCTCGCTGTAGAATAACGTTGACGTTTTTAATTTTTATCAGAATTGTTATTTTCCTCCGTTGCCCTATAGTAACGGATAGAAATATACGTGATCTGGACTAATTTCCAAGTACATTTACAGAAGGGGCTTACAAAGCTGCACAAAAAAGGGGGCAACAAAAAATAATCATTAATGTAATATAAGCTTCGGATAATTGGTACAAAACATTTATTTAATTTTGTGAAACAGGAATCCAATTTATGCGCTCGAGTGCAACTGAAATAACAAATATTATTTAAATTCCACGCATACGTTTGTGGCTTGCAACTCATTAAGTGTACAGTTTACAGTGAAAACGCTTTTCGACCGGCGATCCGAAATAAACAAGTGCTTCAAAGAGCCTTTGAAAACAGGTTTAATTAATTCGGGCACAGGTCGGCCCTGCAGCGCGTCCTATGTGGGGCACCCGTCGCGTTGCCCAAGCGGCGGGGGGTCGTCTGCACACGCCGACAGCAGGGCCTCTGCTTAGCCCCTGCATGATCGAATGTATTTTAAAATTCCGCTATCACTGTAACATCTCGTATCTTGCTTTTGGCATAGGTACTCAGTCAAGCCATGTTTCTACATTTCAGTTGTTATTTCTACTTTATACACAGCGTGAGTTATAAACGAGGAAAAATATTTCGTGCAAATTGTTACACACTGAGTTACAAACATAAATTCGTTTTCCACATTTTCCTATGTCAATAAATGACAATGTAATTGAATGGAAAAAATCTTGAAATAAGAAGGGGACAGATCGGCAACAGGGTACAACATGTTAGCAGCTTAGGTGGTTTTTTTTTTTTTTTTTTTTTTTTTTTTTTTTTTTTTTTTTTTTTTTTTTTTAAGCTTATGGGTCATCAGTCCCTAAACTTACAAACTACATATTAACCACTTACGAACAAGGACGTCACAAATATCCATGCCCGAGAGGGGATTCGAATCCCCGACCGTAGTGGCTGTGCTGACCGTGACTGGAGCGCCTCAGTCACCTCGGCCACCGCGGCCGGCTTAGGTAGTCTAGACGCTTACGAGAAGGCGAGGCATGCGGCGTGAAGCGACGGTCCACG
Source organism: Locusta migratoria (assembly GCA_026315105.1). NCBI lineage: Eukaryota > Metazoa > Arthropoda > Insecta > Orthoptera > Acrididae > Locusta > Locusta migratoria. The sequence goes on along the minus strand of CM048749.1, from coordinate 240,674,231 downwards.
TGACACTGTGAGCAATGATATCGCTCAAATCTATCTCGTACCGTTTTCGCTGGCAGGTATTATGTATTTTGAGCGGCTAGAGAACCCGAAAAACTCCCATGTTGTGTCCTGTTGACGTTCTGTTCCCTTGGTGATCCCAGTCGGTGCACAGTAACACCCAAAAGTCCACTTCATATTTCCAGATTTTTAACATTCAATTGCAATGTCATTTATTGGCATAGTAACATGCGATAAACTAATTTATGTTTGTAGCTCAGTGTGTAACAATTTGCACGAAATATTTTTCCTCATTTATGACTCACCTTTTATATATATATATATATATATATATATATATATATATATATATATATATATTCACCTCCTTCTCCGCAGTTGCAGTTATACAATTTGTTTAGGTTAGGTTTCTGACTTTTGCAACTGTAAATTAGTCTACTTTAAAACAGATGCGTTTCGCTTTTTAAAGCAACTTCAGTGGTGAAGTTTCGTTATATTGCCCTCTTCATGTGTTTCTTGTAGAACATTGCCACCTGCAAGGCTTCAGAAATGGCGAGTTTACGTAAACTTAAAAAAAAGTGGAACTGTACATAGTGACAGCAAGTGACAATGTGTTAGAAGAGACACTTAAAGAGGGCAATGTAGCGAAACGTGATCTATGAAGAAGCTTTCAAATAAAGCCAAACGAGTCTGGTCTGAACTAGACTAATTTACAGTTGCAAAAGTCTGTAACCTAACCTATACAGACTGTATTTTATGCGGAGCGTGTATGTCTCACTGGTCTTCAGGAGGAATAAACTTATGGAGCCAATGTCTTTTTTGTAGTGATTAGGATCTGTACAAATACGAATGTTAGTACCATTGTTCCGTCACACATACAGATTTATTCAGAACTTAACAATTTTTGGTGAAATTTTTCAACACATTTCTGTATACGTTGTGTATTTTGCAGTAATTTCTTATGATATTTGTCCATGTTACTTGCTTCCGTATGCTTTATTGCCTACATCACCTCATGGTGCTGTTGTTGAAAAAGTTTTCAAACTGCGCATAAGCGAGAATCATCAGGAACGCCAGAAATTCCTGGTTTGTTTCTTTGAAACTAATGACTTCCCCTTCCTTTTATACTTCTAGCTGTCATTTGGAAGTACTCCTATCACACATTTGAGTCATCACCTGCTATAAGTTCTTCTGCTGCCTCTTCAACATATTCGCCTTCAGATAACACTCCAACATCGGCCAGTGAAAACAACCAGTTCAAAATTTCCTTTTCTGTCAATCGGCATTTCTAAAAACAGGAAATGACAAGATATTACTAAAAGTAAAAGTTGCATAATTTATTCTCATTCTGTGTCCTGGCAAGAGTCAGTTTCAATTTACGTTCTCAGTTTCCAACGAAACAGCTGAATGCCATGTCGTTGCTTCAAGTATTAACGGTAACAAGCATCTGCCTACAATACTCCTTTTTTCGTATCAAATTAAGAGTACTCAAATAACATTATAGAATCGATTAAAATATATATCTATACATCTTGATACAAATATGAACAAAAGACAAAATAGAAATACTGCACACACGCTGGCCATAAGGAAACGGTGGTTGTAGAAGTGATTTACCAATAAATACGAATCTGTTCACAGGGATAGAAAATCCCATATGCGTGTGGTGTGTAAAATGTTTGTAAAATCTAAGGGATTTGACTGCTCCGATTATCGGTCCCTAGGCTTACAAACGACTTGAACTAACCTGAACTAGTAATGGAATCTGTACCAGCAGAAGAGCCTTGATCGCTAGCTTCAAAATGCTTCAAGTCTCTTAAGATTTAAACATTACATGGTAATATTTCGTCACATTTACGTTCTCTAACGAAAAATTACCATATAATATTTAAATGTTAAGTGAATTGAAGCTGGCAAAAAATGAATTTCCGAAACCGGTCTAAATAAAGCAATTTGAAACGAGAAATCAAGGTACCTATGCTAATACAGATTTCATTACAAGATATTAGATCGCACCCCCGGATTGAATGATGTCAGCATATATAACTTCTATTTCCGTCTATTGCAACTAAATTAAAGGCGTTTATTGTACCATACGCGTTTCGCTTCTTTATTTCTGAAGCATCATTAGTGAACTGTAATAAATGTTTGTTTTTTGTATAATATTGCAGTGCAGTTGCAAGTTATATTTTTCTATGTTTCACAGTATGACAATTATCAATCTTTGGTATGTTACAATTTCTTAAATTTTGACCTTCTAGGTCAGAAACAACTTCCTTATCACAAGTTTCTGCGGAATTAAATTTTTCAGTATTAATTACAGTGTTTTGTGTTCTCCATGTGTGCCTTCATGGCATCGTGTGTGTATTTTTCAGATGGATGTATATTTTGGTTCTTGATTAACACATTTATATCATCACTCCATTGTGTACTCATTTTGTGAGTATTTGTTTACCATGTGTCGGGTTACCAGTGGCTTTTCGTCTGTCTTTTATTTATGTTCCTTGTATGTTTGGGTGTATCAGCTTTTTTGTTGTTGTTGTTGTTCTCTGTGTAGATGTGTCTATATTTTGCTATTTGTGTGAGTTTTTGTGAGTTTGAGAGTGAAGGGATGGAGTAGAGGAGAGAAAGAAAGGTTGTAAGGCATTTCGACTGTTTTTGTGGCCAGCTTGTGAGATGCTAGTATGTGGGAGCGGTGGGTAGTTGGTGGGCAACCATAGTTAGCTCAGGTTCCATTTGTTTTAAGATTGTAATATATATATATCAGAGGCTGAAGGCCCATCAAGATAGTTCAGGTAAATGATGCAAAGCAGAAGGCCAAGTTGAGAGAAGCAATTTTTTTATAACTTAATAAGGTTCCAAATTTAGTAAGAGTAACTCTTTTAAAATACAGTAAAAGACACAATGAGCCCAGCAATTTAAGCTAAAGTGTAAAATTTTAAATGAAAAGCAAGCCTTGTGAATACAATTTTATTTACAAATGAGCCCTGCAATTTAAATGACAGTAGATCAGCTTAGTTACAGCAAAATGACACTGAGATGGGTAGCTGGCTACTCGTTAATTTAATACACCCACACAGGTAAAACAGATGAGCTGACTCAAAACAGGAAGGAGAGAAATAAGGTGCCCAATGGTCAACAAGAACTACAGCTCTGAGAGAAGGGGTTTATACAAACGGATAGAACGCCAAATTACAACCCTGGGTGGCGAGGAAAAAATTTCTGCAACGAGAAGATAGAAAAAAAAAAAAGAAAAGAAAAACAAAACTCTACAACTACCGCCCGTGCAGATGCGAGCCAGCAGAGAGGCACAAACCAGATAAATTCCCCAGTTACGTTAACCAAGTTAATGCATGTAGAGTACTTACTACTCAGAGCAAAGAGAAAAGAATAATTCAATTGAAGCGAATTGAAAGTGCGGTATAACACATGAATAAACAACTGACGACGTAGACAGAGGCAACGACGGACCCTGGGAACGACCACCGATCCTGACAAATTCACACACACAAATTAGCAGAACAGGACTGTATCAGTCACTTATATCACTAACTTATTTATTTATTTCTCCACGACAAGTGCAGGCACCCTCGCGTTGGTGTAAGAGGAGGGTGTCAACCTACGCCCGGACATTTCATAGATCCCAGATGAAAAGCTGCTGGAACGACGCGAGGCGCAGCCGGGGCTGAGTGCGGAGTACTGTAGCAGTTGTTGACAGCTCCGACGCTTGGCGAGGGACGGACGCGGTGTCGCACGGCCGCTAGGAACGCGACCAAAGAGGTGTAGAGAGGCTTTAGGCAAGCTACAGCGCTCTGGGTGGCAACACGAAGCAACATTGGACGCCATATTTCAGAACGTCAGTTTGGAGCAGGAGCAGACGCTTCTGTTTGTAATCGAAACTAACGTGTAATCGCAATTATTGCCCAGTGTACGTTCACCGTACAACAACTGCAGCAACCGCAGTGATAAAACTGTTGGAATATCATACATAAAGAAAGAGATATTTAATTATATAGGCCGTTGTGTATCAGCATGTATTTGTCTATAAACATTCATTATACTTACCTTTCGCACTTACCAAAATTCAAAATTAGGTTTACTTCGCAACCATCAAAAAGCTAGGCAGAGGACGGTTGTATTTGGTGTGTTTTAATGTAATGGCAGATGAAGTCCACTGTAACGTTGGCCGAAACGTCGGTTATTTAAGTAATAGCCTTACATCATGACGCGGTACCATACCCAGAAAGCCGGCCGCGGTGGCCGAGGTGATCGCCGGGCGCCGTGGCTCAGCGCGCCCGGTCAGAGGGCTCAACGCCCTCTGTAATAAAAAAGCTGAGCCAGGAACACATCGAACAAGAAAGAACAAACACGAACGGCGTCCGCAACGGACAGAAGTACCCATAGAACAAAAGAAGAAGAAGGAAAAAAAAAAAAAAAAAAAAAAAAAGGTGACTGAGGCGCCCCAGTCACGGTCAGCACGGCCACTACGGTCGGGGGTTCGAATCCCCCCTCGGGCATGGATATTTGTGTCGTCCTAGTTCGTAAGTAGTTCATAAGTAGTTTGTAAGTTTAGGGACTGATGACCCCGTAGTTAAGTCCCATAAGTTAACAAACATTTGATTTGAACATACCCAGAAAACTTTTATGTCGTAATGACAGTTGTTTATATAGTGTACAAAAGCATATTGACCATTGGGTAAGTAGCCTAGGTATATGAACTGTAATTAAACTATTCTTTGCACAGATTTCCTTTGAAAAAGAAGGAGTTGTTAACCCAATGGGTAACCAGTATGAGGCGTGATAAGTGGTAGCCTACAAAGTACAGTTACATATGCTCTTGTCATTTTGAAGAAACGTTATGGATGCTAACACCGATCGAAAGCGGCTACTGGCAAATGCCATTCCAACAATATCTCCGTTTCCTGGGCACCTACAGAAACCAAAACCTGTAAGGAGAGTACCAAGGGATACATCACATTGTGGGGAGCTTGATAAATATGCGAAGTACTTCAAAGCATGAAACATCATTTGAACCACAGGCAGAATAAAGGTAATAAAACATTTAAAAGAAATTCACCTGTATTTATAGGGAAGATATGTCGGCAAATACAAACGATTATTGACATTATACTAACATCAAATAATGCAGCAGTTCGACGGTTATGAACATTACACTTAGGGAGCAGTAGTAAACGAGAAATGCTATTCGTAGTGGAAATTACTTTCCGAAATGCGTCGTCCAGAAATTGAGGAAAAATCGAGACTGCTAATGATGAATATAAAACTTGCGACTCAGCGATAGCAGACGGCCAGCATCACCTGGCGTGACACTCACTGACGTTCTCAAAGATGGCGGCAAACTTTCCAATTGGTTTCAAATATGCCGGCGCTGTGGCCAGTCTATGTTGTTTATAATAGGTCTTTGAACGCGACCACACAGTTGGGAGACGAAGTAAACAGCCCGCACCGACGTTCTGCTGTAACTCGACAGAAAGGCCTCTCCGGACCAAACTCTTCAGCTCATGGCATGCATGGCTCCCCACGGAGAGTGAGAGTGCCCGGCCACAAACGGCCCCTTAACCAAAATAACTGGACCCTGGTGACGCCACGCATCGTATAAAACTCACTGGCTGATACCCTGTCCGCTCTCCAACTCCTCGGCCCGCTACCGTAGCGCCACACGCGGCGAGGAAAACGTCAGAAGAGAATCGACGCGCGATAGATGAAACAGCGCCACGAGCGGTGGACGTACCGAGAGATCGATGGTACTTACGCCAGTAATTAAATCAAGGACGGGGGACGGCTCAACTTGAAAAACAGTAATGAAACATGAAATGTCCTGCCTCCTTCTTTCTTTCTCTCCTCTACTCCCCCCCCCCCCCCACTCTCACACTCAGACAAATAGCAAAACACACACACATCTACAAAGAGAAAAACAGAAACAAAAAACAGCTGATACAGTCACAAGGAGACCACATGGGTATCGTATTTTAGAATATTTTGATATTTATGGTACGTGAAATTCAGAACTCAAATAACAATCAGCCAAAGCCATTCGACACAACAGTAAAAATTTTCGAGAAAATCAGCTTTGAATTTTGCAAGTACACATAAGTACGAATATGTAAATCAGTTATATCTGTCGGCATAGCCCAGTTGGTAGCATGAAGTCGGCTAGAATCCCTCTGTAACAGAAATGTTTTTCCCTTTAGAATTCAGTTATATAAAAAATCTTGGGATCTATATAATTATACGTGTTGTGTCAGTACTTGTTTATGTGTATGTAGGCTAGTTGAACACCTTGTCGTCACCTAGATCGTTGGTTGATTAGGTTACCTGCGTGGAAAGTCATTAGTAAGTATGAAGATGACTTTCCAAAAAACAGCGTCGAAGCTCTTCACAAACTGAACAGAAACTACCATCGTTAATTCATGGTTAAGCAATCATTATTAACGACATTTTATGAAATAACAAAATTACGAGTAAATAAAAGAAATGCGCATTTTTCGTAAAAACTACAATTATATATTAAACCTGTGTAACTATTCAAAGACGGTGAAAAAATAAAAATAACTGTAATGGCAGGATTCGAACCGTGGACCGTATGGCTGCAAGGCCACAATGATACCACCTTTTTTTCTTTCTTTCTTTTTGTTCCTTAAATAGCGCAATGCTTTGCGGACGTTTCTTCACGTTAGTTCTTGTTTTTAGTTGACTATTTGGCTCAGCTTTTTTATTACAGAGGGTGCGCTGAACCACGGCGTCCGGACCACCTGCGGTACACTCACAGATGCTACAATTGATTTCAACTGTGTACTTGCAAAACTTCATAGTTCATTTATCGAGAATTTTTTAGAGTTGCGTGGAATGGCTTTGGATGACTGTTATTTGAGTTCTGAACTTCACGTACCATAAACATAGAAAAATTCTAAAATCCGATACCCATGTTGTCTTCTTGTCAGAGATACAAGGTACACAAACAGAAGACAGACGAAAAGCGACAGTTGGTAACCCTAGACTTGGTAAAAAAACACAACACAAGTAGACAGCGAGTGCTGATATAAATACGTCCATCTGGAAAATACACACACAGTGCCATGTAGACACACATGGAGTAACACAAAAAACCGTAAGTAGTACTGGAAAATCAAATTAACTTCGCAAAAGCTTTTGATACAGAAGTTGTTTCTAACGTAGTAGGTCAGAATTTAAGAAACTAAATATACCAAAGATTGATAACTGTCATACAGTGAAAGATAGCAAAATAGTATTTATAACTGCACTGCAATATTAAACAACAAACAAAAATATATTACAAGACACTGATGATTCTTCACAAATAAAGAAGCGAAACACGTTTGGCACAAAAACGCCTTTTATTGAGTTGCAATAGACGGAGATACTCCTCCACTAACACTTTCCTTGTTTTGTGAGTGGCTTCAATTGCCAACAGGAGAACTGTGGTAGGATGCCGCAGACCAGCACTGTCGAGTGAAGAAGGATCGTGCTGTCAAGATGATGGACGTTGCCAAAGAGCGCAGCACGCCCCAGATGGTGGCCCACCAACAGCAGCAGCAGCAGCAGCAAGTCAGCGCCAAGCCCAACCAGGTGAGCTTCGCTTGACACCACCTCACCGTCACCAAAAAGCATTTTTTTTGACAGTGCTTCATCATCAAGTGTCATTAAATGCAAACGTAGAAATATGGTAAGAGGAGGATACTCTTTTTAAGATGGTTGCCTGCATGCTGCAACACTTTATAATGGTTTACTAACATAAATTTTTAGAATACTTAATTGGAGCGTGGCAGATTTTGCGTGGCAGTACACAGGGTGGACAAAATAATATGAACACTTAACTCAGGTACAATATTTATTTATTAATAAGAAGTTGTCCCACCACTTTACTTTAGGACAGCTGCAACTTCTCGAGAAACAGATTCGTGAAGTGTCTATAGTTTCCAACAGAATCTTATCCGTTCTTCTACCATAACATCCGCCGATTACTTGAATGATGTTGGACCTGTGAATTTGGTCCTCACTCCCTCTTCTAAAAGTCCTCATTATGGTTCATTTATAAAGAGATATAGCGATTTTCAGGGAAGTTGTTTTAGGAATTTATTGCTTGTTAGCAATAAAAAAATGTTTCTCATAATAAAGTTTGCTGTCGCCCCTAACGACGTCGTCAGTATTGGTCGTGTAGATCTGTGTAATTAAATACAGCTGAATTGCTCCCGATCGCGACTCCTGTCAAATGTGAGACCAGTTTTGCGGATTCTGCTACTAAACAAGCTATATCGGATCAGTACACCGTTATAAAAGTCCAGTAGCTTTATGTAAGAACAGTACAAAAAGTTTAATCAATTTTAATCTGCTATAATGGATGAGAAACTCTTTACGGCAGAGTCTCACCTCTACAGTGCATACGTAAGATTTACTTGAACAAAAAGGCACACCCAATTATGTCATAATGTTTTGAAATTTTTTTGTCTTCATGTATGTCATTTCGCTATAGATGCAGTAAAAAATGGGTATATCGTCTCGTCAGCAATGTGCTTATTTGATATGGAGCAGAAACTCGGACTGCTTTCTTAATGAGTGGAAAGGAAATCGGCCGTACACTTTAAATGCAGCCATCCCGGTATTTGCCTTGGGCAGTTTATGGAAACCACATAAAACGCAAACCCACGTGGTGAGAGGCGGATTTGAAGTCCGTCATCCAGTGATTACGGAATATCGTCTATGATCAGTGAATGGGTTGCAGATTTCCTTTCAGAGAGAACGCAGTTCGTAGCGGTTGAGGAAAGGCATGGACTATAACAGAGATATGGTGTTCCCCAGGGATGTGTTGTTGGTCTTCTGCTCTTTCTTGCATATATCTTATTGTCTGCTATTGATACTGTCGTTTATAGCCTAATAATCAGGAAAGCAAAACTAACTGCAGAACGGTTTAGTTATTTGTGTCAAGCGAAAATTAGCAACTGACCATAAACTATAAAAAGTGCAAATTCCCTGACCCATCTCGAAGGAGGACTGGAACTTCCGACAGCGGACAACCGCGCGCTACACATGAAGGCGCCTTAGCCTGCTCAGCCACTCCACCGCAGCAAAAGTTTCGCTTTTTTTAGTTGTTACCTCCATCTGGGATAAGGGAATCTTAACTTTCGCAGCAGAATTTTGCAGTTTCAACATTTCAAACAAGCTTGAGTATTGATGTTGCGCGTACCTCTAAACCATTCCTAGATAAATTATTTACGCTTGATCGACTGTCTTCTACTTTTTCACGAATAAGCCTTTTCTTTCCTGATGGCCTCGTGGTAAAGCGCTAGACTGGAAACCGAAGGATCGCTGGTTGGAAACCCGGTCGGATCTCGGAATTTTTCAGTCTGCGTTTGAACCCAGGCTACGCCAGAAACGACACGTGGTTCAGATTCCACGATAAACTGTAGGTCCCCTTTCCCCGGTTGTATAATTAGGGTAGGTTAAGGACACGCAAGTCGATGAAGTGGCATCCAATCAAAAGACTTACACCAGGCCACTGAGTCACACGAAACTATTATTATATTCAACATAATTTAATGAAATTCTTCTGTTTATGAAGTGTTATGTAACTGGTATGTGGTAATGTTGACCTTTTGCAAGTCCCTGTTATCCACACTTTCCGGAAAATGATGCTGAATTGTTTGTAAGACTGCTGACGTAATCGCTCCAGTCTCTTACCAACTACTTAAACTAACTTACGCCAAGGATAATACACACACATACAAACATAGACCCATCCCGAAGGAGGACTCGATCCTCTGACGGGAGCTGCCGCGCAATCCTTAGACGTTGGGCCACGCACTCTAAGGCGCCTTGCAGCGGAATGTGCGGATACTACCCGTCGGTAGCTAGAGTTCTCCGTCGAGCATGGGTGCGTGCGTGTGTGTGTGTGTGTGTGTGTGTGTGTGTGTGTAGTCCTTAGCATAAGTTAGTTTAAGCAATTTGTAATTCCAGGGAGTGAATACCATTGAACTTTCATCCCATAGTGTTACAAACATTTGAAAGTTTGAAAAAGCATCTATAGGGTTCGAATTATAGTCGTCAGAAAGCAAATAAAGTTTGCCGCGTTTACTATGAACAGGTTACAAAGACAGACCCTCTGACACATTATTCTCTTCTGGAACTATAGCTTGAAGAAATAACGAAACACTTTAACCTTTTGAGTCACACAAATACTTTTGGATACGATAGGCAGTGAAATTTGGTTTTATCTTTCTTTATTGCCTTACTGGAGCACATAACAATTTTTAAAAAATTTCAACTGTTATAAAAAATTTACAGAGATGGTTTCACTGTGAAACCACTGTGTGACAAGGAATTCTTCAATCTCTTTCAAAGAGTCTACTAATTTTGAATTTTTAACATTTATTATTACAGTAATATATTTTATTTCATATTCATTGTTTATTTTCCAAACTAAAGCCAATTTTTTTCGTTTTTTCCAAAATTTTAAAGTATATAACATACATCATTTCTCTCTATTTCTCATGATATTCGAGAAACAGTTTGTTTTTATCAGTTAGGCACAATCGGACATCACGCTATTGCATGACGATCTCGTCCTATATAGCGTCTTTTTTTAAATTATAATTTACACATTCGTTCGATTTACTATGTATAGGCAAATGGGGTTCATTGGATTGTCTTTTTCCCACAGAGACTTTCACTCTAAAAGTCTTTTCAGGGCTTTAGGGTGAGACGGTGATTTCACAGTGAGTCACCTACGCCACAAGGGGCGTAAGAAGTGGTTTCGCAGTGAAACCACCGTGATAGCAAGGGTTAAAAGTATACAGAGTTGGTGACAAGGTAGCGAGTTATGTTTATTGAAATTTTCAATTGTTTGTAAGCCTAAGGGACCAAACCGCTAAGATCCCTAGGCTTACAAACTTCTGAAATTAACTTAATCTATCTTACGCTAAGTAGAACACACTCATCCATGCCCGAGACTCGAACCTCCCACGCGAAGCCCGCAACATAGTGCTCCAACCTCTATAATAGAATCACTGGTGACCTATTCAGAGGGTCTGACCGTTCGGCTACGTGGGTGAAGAGTTGCCGAATTCGAGAGAGGGATGAACTGACTATTTCCCGGTACATTCCTGCCCATCATTGAAAGTTGCCGAATTGGAGTGTGCCCGACGCGTGGCGACGAGATCTCGGCACCTGTCTGTGGCGGAGAAACGGCAGCGCGCCGGTTGCAGGCAGCGGTATTAGCAGCAGAGGGCAGACGGCTGGCTGGTGTCCGCGTGTGCCTGGGGCTGGTGCGGGATTAGCGGGGATCCTTGTTGCGGCAATAACAGTAATCCGCGGCCTGATTGTGGCGCGGGCCCCAGGGAGCGCCGCCTAACACACAGCTGGCGCCCCGCCCTCTGCACCCCAGCCCTGGCGACAGCAGGCGGACTGCGCACACACCACACCGGCGGCCCTGACGGTCTGTTAAGGCCGTACTCTTGTCGTGGCCACTAGTACACAGGCTCTACAAAATGTGGAAACACGGCCACAAGCGAAGGACCTTGACAAGCCTGCAGGCTGGGTGTATGTGTATCGTCATTTGTGTAAGTTAGTTTAGGTAGTAAGTCAGTCTAGGAATTAATGACCGTAGCAGTTTGGTCCAATAGCTTTACAAACATTTGAACATTTTGAATACCCATCAGAAGTAGAAGAAGAGGGAAGACGTAATTATATAAATTAAACAGGCTAAGATCGCATGGTTCAAGGTTGTGGTTCCTGTAGTCATGTGCTAGATCATGAACCACGGGTAACGTATGAGTGGTGAAGTAAGTGGTCCTGACAGCTGGGATAGCAGTTTCTCTAAAATAAGGTTGGGCATCTCAGACATATTCTGAGTCGTGGCCACCTTTGTGCTCAGACGGCAAAGACTACCAAATACACTGGTTAGTCCCTCAAACGTTAGGGGTAAAACCCAGTGGGGCCCTGTGCAAGTAAGGCTAGCAACCTGCTTCCCAGGTACTTCAATATCATGCTGGCAACAATCAGAGCAAAATGCCTCGGACCTTTGGAGGTGATGGAGTCCCACCTCTAGTTGACAGACCAGGCACTCCTCCGATACGACTTGGCATACGATCTGCAATGGTTTTGGAAGCTATTAATATCAATGGGGATTACACTGGGAAGAAGGTAGAGCTGTCAGAGGCTTCAAGTAAGATGGGGTTAGATGTTTTAGCTGTTAGTGACGTTAGAGTAAGGGGAGAGAAAGAGGACGAATACAAGGTCTACCTGTCAGGAGTCAAAGTTGAAAGAGCACAGTGGGGAGGGGGGGGGTAGCATTTTACATCAGGAAAGCAATCGAACCCAGCATAATTGCAATAAGGTATGTAAATGAACGACTGATGTGGATAGATTTGGCCATCACCAGCAAGAAAATTAGGATTGTGGCAGTGTATTCAATCTGTGAAGGGACAGATCAAAATGACATGGACAGATTTTACAACGCACTTAGTGATGTAGTTGTTAGATTGAAGGATAAGGATACTCATGGGTGATTTCAACGCCAGTATAGGAAATCGAACAGAACGTTATGAAGAGATTATGGGTAAGTTTGGAGAGGATATGGAGGCCAACAGGAACGGAAAACGGCTCTTGGATTTCTTTTCCAGTATGGGCTTAGTTATCACAGACTCCTTCTTTAAGCATAAGGACATTCACCGCTATACTTGGGAAGGAAGGGGAACCAGATCTGTTATTAACTATATAATAACAGACCAGGAATTCAGGAAGACAGTCAAGGACACACGTGTTTTCAGGGAGTTCTTTGATTATACTGATCATTATTTAATCTGCAGTGAAATTGGTTTTGTGAGGCCAAAAGAGCAGAAAGTCAGGTCCATGTGTAGAAGGATAAGAGTGGAGAAGCTTCAAGACAAGAAAATTAGGCAGAAACACATAGCAATGTGCAGGACCGCATCGTGGAACATCATCGTCATACTAGGCTACTCCAACCCACCAAATCCGCAATCGCCGAACATTGTATTTCCACAGGTCATTCAATTAAATACAATGAAACGAAAATTGTGGCCCATACATCAAACTTTTGGAGCTCAATTATTAATGAAGCTGTGGAAATAAGATTGTCTGACAGTGAGACTCTTATCAATCGAGACAGCGGTTTCCAAATAAATGCTGCATGGAATCCTGTCATTGAAAAACTTCGTAGTCGGTGTAGTTTCCTGCAACTGAATGACGATGAGAATCGATCTGATATCGAAGCGGCAAGCCTCCACCACGGAGGGCGCTCGGAGCAGCGTACGTAGCTGTAGTGAACGCGCACGCTAGGTACGCGCATGCGCAATTTCGGCTGAATTGGGCATAAATAGCACAGCTCAGTGCGTCTTCGCCAGTACTTCGGCGGTACTCACCTGAAGATGGCCAGAAGACTCTGCGCCGAAATATCGTGGCAAGAAGTTACGGACATCCGGCAGTTCGCCCGAGATTTTATGGAAAAATAGCAATGATCTCGGAAAGGTACCAGTTAGTTGAATGTAATGATTTACAGTCAGTGGAAGAGTAATGGTCAAGGTACAGAGACACACTATTGGAAGCAGCTAGAGAATGTTTTGGAACGGTAGTGTGTAAAGGCAGGAAGAAGCAGACAGCTTGGTGGAATGACAGTCAAGGCGCCTGTAAAAAGAAAAAGAAGTCATTTCAAAAGTGGCTCCATACTAGAAATCAGGCAGACAGAGACAGTTATGTTGAAGAAAGAAACAAAGCCAAACGGATAATTGCAGTCTCCAAGCAGAAATGATGGGAAGACTTTGGAAATGAGCTAGAAACTCTGGGTCAAGCTGCGGGAAAACCATTTTGGAGAACAATTAGCAATCTTCGAAAGGAAGGGAAGAAGGAATTAACAAGTGTTTTGGACAGGTCAGGAAAGCTTCTAGTCAATCCTGTGTATGCCTTGAGCAGATGGAGGGAATATTTTAAAGAATTGCTCAATGAAGGAGAAACGTTCAATGATGTGTCAGATTTTCAGGTAGAATGAGATAGGAACGACGATGGAAACAGGATCTCATTTGAGGAAGTGGAGAAAATGGTCAGTAGATTACAGTGCAATAAAGCGGATGGGTGGATGAAATTACGCCGGAACTCGTCAAATACAGTGGAGTATCAGGTCTCAAATGGTTACGCAGGATAATTGAGAAGGTGTGGGAATTGGGACAGGTTCCGTCTGACTGGACGAAAGCGGTAATCACGCCAATTTTCAAACATGGAAACAGAAAAGATTGTAACGACTATCGAGGTATATAATTAGCATTGTAGGCAAAATATTCTCAGGTATTGTTGAAAGGAGAGTGCGAGTATTAATTGAGGACAAGTTAGATGAAAGTGTGGGTTTAGGCGTCTTAGAGCTGTCAGAACCAGATCTTTAGCTTACGGCAGGTAATGGAAAAGTGCTATGTGTGGAACAGGGAAATGTATCTATGTTTCATAGATCTAGAAAAGGCTTATGACCGTGTTCCTAGGAGGAAGCTACTGTCAGTTCTACAAGATTATGGTATAGGAGGCAAACTTCTGCAGGCTATTAAAGGGCTTTACGTAGACTGTCAGGCAGCAGTTAGAGTAGATGGCAAATTAAGCTCATGGTTCAGGGTACTTTCAGGGGTAAGACATGACTGTAACCTGTCACCGCTGTTGTTCATACTATTCATGGATCATATGTTGAAAACAGTAGACTGGCAGGGCGGGATTAAAATAGGTTAAAACAAAATAAGCAGTCTCTCATATGCGGATTACTTAGTTGTAATGGCAGATTCGATTGAAAGGTTGCAAACTAATATTTCAGAGCTCGATAAGAGGTGCAAGGATTATGATATGAAGATCAGCATCTCCAAAACGAAAGTAATGTCTGTGGGAAAGAGATTTAAACAGATTGAGTGCCAAATAGGAGGAACAAAGTTAGAACTGATAGTTTCAAGTACCAGGGATGTATTTTCTCACAGGATGGCAATGTAGTGAAAGAACTGGAATCGAGGTGCAACAAAGCTAATGCGGTGAGTGCTCAGCTAAGATCTACTCTCTTTTTCAAGAAGGAAGTCAGTACCAAGACTAAGTTAGCAGTGCACCGCTCTATCTTTCGACCAACTTTGTTGTATGGGAGTGAAAGTTGGGTGGATACAGATTACCTTATTCATAAGGTTGAGGTTACAGATATGAAAATAGCAAGAATGATTTCAGGTACTAATAGATGGGAACAATGGCAGGAGGGTGTCCATAATGAGGAAATCAGAGAAGAACTAGGAATGAACACCATAGATGAAGCAGTTAGAGCGAACAGACTGAGATGGTGGGGTCATGTTACACGCATGGGAGAAGCAACGTTACCTCAGAGACTCATGAGCTCGGTAGCGGAGGGTAAGATGAGTCGAGGTAGACCAATAAGAAAGGACTTAGATTCGGTGCAGAATGATTTTTAAGTAAAAGGCATAACATCAGACGAGGCATCAATGTTGGCATTGAATAGGGGATCATGGATGAATTTTATTAGAGGTACTATGCTCCACAATGAACGCTGAAAGGCATAATCAGTCTCTAATGATGATGATGATGATGATAATGATGTCTAAGATCGCAATATTTATTTTTTAAAATGAACGGCTTCAGAAAAATCTATTCCATCTTCAGATATAATCCACTGTAAATAAATACAGAAGAGCGTTACAAACAGATGTCAGAACTACTTAAAGTTTTCAAATGTTTGTAAAGCTTATGGGACTTAACTGTGGGGTCATCAGTCCCTAAACTTAATACTACTTATGGACTACCTTATACTAAAGACGGCAAAAACATCCATGCCCGAGGGGGGATTCGAACCCCCGACGGGGAACGGCCTCGCGCATCGCAGCATAGTGCCTCAATGCGTTCGGCGGCTACGCCGTAGTAGAACTACATATTATTGTTTATAAATAAAGAATAAAAAGCGTAGCATTACCAATTTGGATCTTGTTGATGGTCATGAGGAGCGACGTTTCGTCGCAGTAGGTAAACTGCTGCTGATGGTGAGCTGCCACGGGTTAAATAGCTAAAACTCGTGCGCACGTAGCTTCATGGCCTCAGCGCCAGCCAATGGGAAATTACAGTCATAATAAGTTAAAATTTATTGAATAAAATTAAAATAAATATGCATAATCATTTTTACGCTAATAATGTAAGAAAGGAGTGTTGCAAATTATTACAAACATTACTCAAAACAATTAAAATTATTTAAAACCATTTAAAACGAGGACCGATGTTATCGCCGTCTGCTCCTGTTGGTTGATGACGTCAGGTACGCAGTTTCTATGGTATCATAGCACCTTACAGTCAGAGATGTATTTAGACAGACATACATTGGCATGCCATCGATTATAGACGTCCACGAGGAACATAGCAGACAGTATTTGCGTCGTCATCTGCTGGCGTCGGTTATTGTCACCAGAGATGTCGTTTCCATACAGATATTAGTGTATGATGGCTGATAATTGCCGGACATGGACTGGATGTTACTGATCTGTCGCCCAGCGAAATACAGACGCGTCCGAGACATTTGGCAACGAGCGGCAGTGCACCGCTACCCGGAAATCACACACCCACACCGGAGAAGCGATCCAGAGGACAATTAAAGTCCGACGGGAAGAGGATACCTATCGGAAGACACGAGTGACTGTTCACGACGATGCAGCACGTCCACGAACGGCAGAAGTACCGCTGATACAACGGCGTAATACCGCCAGGAAACTTCGGACTAAATTTCCCATATGATTTCGTGGAGGGTCCACGGAAAACAACTAAAAAACGGCAAGACAAGGCGATGTACACCAACCTTCTACATCACGCGAACCGGAAGAACAGGCAAGTCTCTTTCTTTCACCTGTTTACACAGTTCCCATCCGCGATAAAATTAAAACGTTTGTTAATCTGTGGGACGTAACTACTCTGGTTATGTTCCTAGCCTTACAAACTACTTAAACTAACCTAAGGACAAAGACACACACCCATTCCCGCAGGAGCACTCGAATGTCCGACGGCGAGCAACGGCGCCCCGCAGCAAGGCGCCTTGGAACGACAGGCCACTCCTCCACGGCCCACCCGCAACACGTTGAGGTATTGGACGCCACAGCTCAGAAGATTGCTGCAGCTACGAATCCACCTCAGTTGGTAGTTACCACAAACTACGAAAAACTTAACGGCGACTTTAAAAGTGTCGATTCCGGGTCCTTGCTGGCCGTTTACTTAGGAGACCGTATCAAGTATTTGAGACGATTTCGGATTACCAACGTGTCACAGATATTATGGAAGAACGTCACATGCAGTTCTTCACTCACCAAGCGCCGCAAGATCGTCTTATGAAAGTTGTGGCAAAATGCTTGCCAGAAAAGTACCAACACAAGGAAGTTCAATTCCTGCCGTCATCATGCCTCAACATTGCCTTTCATCATACCTCAACATTGCCTGTCAACATGCCACAAGCTCAGCCTGAAACTAATATGTTTAAAAAAATATCCTTATAGGAAAGTCAGATGACGTTAATCTGTTTAAATTTTCTTGATAGCAGCTTTAATGAAACTCACCTATATAATTTTTTTTAATGTGTTGCAGCCGCATCCACCGACAGATCAGGTGTTCCGTGTGTCGGTTTAACAGTGTCTCCTCCTTCTTCTCCGTGTTTTGCGACTGTTTAAGAACAACTCGCAAACGGAATACAGCCAAGATCGATTTTTTTTGCAGTACTTTATTTTCTTACTACCGGTTTCGATGATTTAAGTCATCAACTTCAGCATTGTATTTGCTTGCACTATTTCCGAGTGGCGTTAAAATATTCAGGTACAAACATTGGACGAAGCGGTAAATGATTTGTTTAATTGAGAACAACAGCGAAGATCGCTTTTTAATTTTTAGTTAGATAACCGGTTTCGGCAGTTATATATATATATATATATATATATATATATATATATATGTGTGTGTGTGTGTGTGTGTGTGTGTGTGTGTGTGTGTGTGTGTGTGTGTGTGGTGTGAATGTCTGTTCGGTGTACGTTTATCACGTCTGAACCACAAGACATAAAGAGCTACAAATTTGTACAGTTACTAATGTCTAGCCGGGGAAGGCTTTAGGCACGGTTTTATGGCGATCGGATAGCTATTTATCTACATATATATTAATGTGAATGTCTGTTAGGTGTACGCTTATCACGTCCGAACGACAAGACGCAGAGACTTAAATATTCCTACAGTTACTTATTTATACCTGAGGAAGATTTTAGGCACGGTTTTATAGCGATCTGATAGATATTTAGTAATTTGAAGAATATAACGCGAAATGCGGAGTAATAATTATTCTTTGAAAATGATATTTACTCTTCGAAAATGATTTTATTGGTTGCATTGTTGCTTGAGGATTGATAATGATAAAAGGATGGAGTATATTGGGATAGAAAGTTATCGGTGTATATAAAATTCTACGTGTGTGTGTGTGGTTAATATTTCGCTCTGCAGCGAAAACTACAGAACGCAAACGAATGGTCTGTGTGTAATTGTTGTCAGAAGTCTCCTGTTGTACACCATAGCAGTTCCATGCCGATAGCTATGACGGGGTGGAAGATATGATGGTTGAAAGTCGTCAAATTATTAAAAAGTATTCGGACTAAAGGTCAGAGATGACGTTTGCGATTCTAGAGCAAGGAGGTTACATACAGCCGTGCTTGATGCCACAGACCATATCTTTGGTCTATGCATGCTACAATGTCTTCAGTTCTTTCTCTGTAAGGATAATCATACGAATAAGGAAATATAAGAATAAAAAAATAAAGCAGTAAAAAATAATTTCTTTTAATACAAATAACGTAGTTTACCAAAATGCTATAAAATGAAATTAAAATGAATTTCGATCTTACTCTCACCATACGCGTTGAGATATTGCAACACAGGCTATAAAGAATAATGTATGTATTATTTATTGTAAATCATTAAGCACTTCACATAATTTTATTTTTTATTTGTATCTAAAGAAGGTATTGCACTTCATTTCATCCTTCGAAAGTAGTCTCATAGCACATTACTGAAAGATAGCTTATCTATCATAATCAACCAACACGCAAGCGGAGCCGCGGGTTTAAGCTAGTGCGTCTATAAAACAATATTTAAATTCATGTCATCTGCTCAAATTGTTATATAATTTAATTGCAAACCCATCAAAATTAGTGTTTTTAAGAGATTACTTGTTGTAAATATTAGCCATGTAAGATATGTGTAAATTGTATGGCTGTATGGTATTTTTTTACCAAATGCCAAATAAAATAAATTGAAAAAAAAAAAAAAAACATAAACATCTTTGACTGATGACGTCATTGATCAAAGCCGACGGGTTGTGTCGTATACTAGACTTGACCCGAAAGGAGTATAGATAGAGATCTAAAAACCTACAAATGTACGTCCTGCTTTGTATTAGAGAGTAGCAGGAATAGACGGATAAATAAACGTGTGTGTTTTTCCCTCCACGTCACAAACTTTAATTCGGCTTCTGTATTCCAAAGATAATTGCCACTACTGCCAAGGCTCTCCATGCAGCGGAATAGAACCTTGGCAATGGACATATTGGAATATAGACCACAGATAATTATAGACTGCGCGTGACGTCGTTACACTGAAACCAACATCTAAGTCACGTGAGTAGGTGCAGGATACCGGTTTCATCATCACGAGTAATGCGAAATATAGCTGAGAGTTGCAGTTCTTATTCTTTGTAGTGGGAATTAAGCTTATATTTGAACAATGAAACCTATTAGCATATTCTTATCACATCTTTAGATGTAAAACTGGCGTTAGTTCTCCGCAATTGCAAAAGTTAATGCGATAGCTGCAGTTTTTACATGCGCCTATATGAAACGTATCGGCATTCATTTTACAAGCAACAGAAATACATTGTTGTCGTTGTACTGTGAGTCTTTCAGTCTGCATTTTACACAGGAGTAGAATATCAAATATCAATTTGAAAGGAGCATCAGCTTCCTTACGATTCCTCAACAATATATGTAAAATATTTCTTTGTGATTTTATAAGAAATGAAATCTGTTTGCATCCACAGTGTCCGATTTTAACAAAATACAACTGTTTATATTTTAAGACTTTTGGCACAGTCCCGCACAGACCGCGATGCCAAAACGTAAAAAACCAAAGTATTGCCTGTTTACATTAAATAATAGAATAGTGAAGAAACATCATCGATGCACTAGCCAAGAAGTGACTTCATGTGGAAAATAAACAGTCTGTATGAATGTTTAGTTATGTATAACGTTATTGAAAGCAGATTTTCAGCAGAAATGACTTACTAGCTGACCTATAAACTTGCTCAAGAGCAGCTTAAATTATTTTCCCGTCGATAATCAGATTCATAAGTTACAAAAAGTAATAGATTCAAAGCGTAACACAAACACCGAGGATATGTAATTCTGTTGCTTCTAAAAATAACTGACAATATGCTACTTTCACCTGGACACATGTAAACACCACAATCACTGCATTAATATTAACAAAATGATGAAATTAAGTTACCATTACTACAAGATGTGTAATAGGAATACGAGAAGTCGTTTTATTGTTAAAATCAACGCTTGATATCATCTGTAAATGAGAAAAACTGTTGCTCATAATGAGCGGAACTCGGTCACGTGACTCGGGGCAATTTTATATGTTGGTTACAAACCACAACACAGGAGAGATAGGGACATGCCCAATCTATGTTAACTTTGGTCTATGTATTGGAACAATGCTGTTAAGGTGATATAAGTAACACTTTAATACAAATAAACAATTCCTGAGACGGATTTACGTCTAGAATATGTCAAAGACAATAATGATAAATCTGAAGCATAGAATTAAAATTTTTAATGCGGCCGGGAATCGAGCCCGGACCTCCGTGCTTACTAAGCAGACGTCTTACCGTTTTTTCTTTCTTTCTTTTTTTTTTTTTTTTTTCGCTCTGTGAGTAGTTCTATTCATTGTGGACGCTGATCATGTTTGTTCGTTTTTGTTCGTTGTGTTCTTGGCTCAGCTATTTTATTGCAAAGGGCGTTGAGCCAGCACCCCCTATAGAAGAAAGCCTGCGCACGACGTCACAACATGGCGGCGGTGAGAGGCTTAGAGTCCTCTGAAAGATTGTAAACATTAGCAGTGCACGCTGTTTATAGTGCATTATTTCGTATTTATTACGTGAATTGGTGTTGTGTACGGTGTGATCGCTACGCTGGACGATTTGTGTGTGAGAACAACGTGTGATTTCTTTTTTACTGACAAAATGCCGTTTCGCTGTTCTGTGCCAAAATGTAGAGGAAATTACGACTGTGTCCCAAAAGTTACCGTCTTTAAACTTCCGGAGAAGAATTAGCTAATGGGGGTTGTTACGTAAATAAAATGAATCACAGTATCCAACGGTAAACAGTCATGACTTAAAACTCTTTTATAAGGATAAACAAAAACGAAAACTTACTCATTAACTTGAAGAAGGAGCCAAGTTATCCTGGAATTTCTTGATATCTGCCGGCCGCGGTGGCCGAGGGGACTGAGGCACTCCAGTCACGGTCTGCACGGCCACTACTGTCGGGGGTTCGAATCCTTCCTCGGGCATGGATATTTGTGCCGTCCTAGTTCGTAAGCAGTTCATAAGTAGTTTGTAAGTTTAGGGACTGATGACCCCATAGTTAAGTCCCATAAGCTTAACAAACCTTTGAACATTTGATTTTTTAAAGACGGTAACTTTTGGGTCACAGTCGTAATTTCCTCTACATTTCGGCACAGAACAGCGAAACGGCATTTTGTCAATAAAAAAGAGATTACACTTTGTTCTCACTTTTGTATCCCATCCTCGTCGCCACTTTTGTGTCCCGACTTCGTCGCCGCTTTTGTGTCCCAGCCTCGTAGGTGTCGGTGGCCGAGTGGAATGAGACCGACACGCTGGTGCAGGTACGGAGGGGAGCAGCCAGAAACTATAACACTCGAGTAAATTAGAAAGAGATATATTGCACAGAATGTAACAATACTTAACTTTTACATAGTACTGCAGAATGTTGATACATAGTTGTTAGAGGCCTGCCTAGTGCCTGTACAATAGCAAAGTCTTTACTTGTGCCTATCGGATTACGAAGGTCCTAACTCGTTGCTATCTCAGTCCGAAGTGCCGACTCGTTCCTCTCTCAGTCCGAAGTGCTATATATTTCCGTGGTGGCCACGAGCGGGGTTCCAGCAGAGGGCGCTCGTGGCTGTCGTCGGAAGAACGCCGCGCCGTGCATGCATGGCGGCGCGCGGCGAAAGTAGGTGGCGCGCACTTTGTACTTGTGCGACACCACACCCCTCCCCCCCAAACCGCCGCGCCGTCGTGGCGTAGGGCTGAGGGCCACGGCGACGGCACTGGGAGGAGGGCCTGAGCGGGGGCGTTACTGGTGGGACGGGCGTCGTAGCTGAGGCCGGGATCGAGACGCCGTCCGCGCCCCGGCATCCGCCTTGCGATCCTCCAGGGAACCCGCCGAAACCTGGGGAAGGGCGCCCGCCCCCGCCCAGAGGGAGCAGGTCATCTTCTTCTGAGGTGCGTGGCCCAAGCTGGGAGGGCCCGCACGGTCCCGGAGTCCCTCTCGGTGACGCTGTCATCTGCGGCGGCGACAGCGGCGGCGACGACTGCATCGGAGGTGCGTCGACCTCCATGGGGACGATCTCGTAGTCCGGGGACGAACGATGTGGCTGTGCTCCCTGGCGGTGAACTGGGTCTGGAATCAAGAAACCGGAGACAGGATCGCGCGGTCTGTGCAGGCGCAATTGGTTTGCGTGGCGCCGCAGCTCCGACCCTGTGGAAGAACGTACAATAAACATATTGCGACCAAGCACGCGCTGAATGGTGCCCGGCAACCATGTCTTCTTGTTTCCAGCAAACACCCTGTACAGCACCGGCGTGGAAACCTGAAAACGCGTAGCGCCATACGAACCGACTCGGTGCGTGGGAGGCTGCAGCAGGTGAAGGAGAGTGCGGTGACGGCGGCCGTGTAGCAGCTCGGCAGGAGACGGGCCGTCACGTGGCATGCACCGATACGTAGACAGGAAAATTTGAAGAGCTTGCTGCCTGGAGTGCTGACCTTTCATCTTCTCCATGTGAGACTTGAATGTTCGAACGAAACGTTCTGCTTCACCATTGGACTGAGGGTGAAAAGGTGCGGTGGTGATATGCTGAATGCCATTCACACGACAAAACTGTTGAAATTCCGCACTAACAAACTGAGGTCCATTGTCACTGACGATAGTTTCAGGCAAGCCTTCGATGCAAAACACTGATGTTAAGGCACTGATTGTACTAGACGCCGTCGTT
Organism: Locusta migratoria; assembly: GCA_026315105.1. NCBI lineage: Eukaryota > Metazoa > Arthropoda > Insecta > Orthoptera > Acrididae > Locusta > Locusta migratoria. Next base: position 240,650,854 of record CM048749.1, on the reverse strand, counting down.
GAGTTCATGGCAATCACGAAAGGAAACTTGCTGAAAGCGTCTACAACAATTAACCAGCGCGTATTCCAGAAAGGTCCGGCAAAGTCAATATGTAAACGTTGCCATGGTCCCTTGGGGCGTGGCCAGTCTGAGAAACGTTGCGGAGGAGCCGCCTGATGCTCCGCACAAACAGTACACTGTGACGTCATGCTCTCTATCTGAGCGTCCATACCAACCCAGGTACAATGACGTCTGGCCAATTGCTTTGTCCTAACAATACCCCAATGTCCTTGATGCAGGAGGCGTAACACTTCTCGTTGCAGGGAACGAGGAACAATCACTCTTGCTTGGTCGTTGTCGGTATGCAACAACAGTACACCCTGACTTAAAGATAATGCATGACGTTGTGCAAAATAACGTCGAACCAGAGGCCGATCAATGTCTTTGGCTCTGGCAGGCCACCCTGAGCGAACAAAACGTGCTACCACGCTTAGGTCTGCATCCGCAGCTGTTTCCTGTGCAACCCGACGAGAGTTCAAAGGAAAATCTGCGACAGCGGAAACATCTCTAGAGTCTATCTGACAACATGCCATTTCTGAAGAATCAAACGACACATCCTGGCCAACCGGAAGTCGGGAAAGTGTGTCCGCGTTAGCATGTTTAGTGGTAGGTCGGTACAAAATCTCATACTGATAATTAGACAGTATTAAGGACCATCTCTGAAGCTTTTGTGCCGTTCGTGGCGGAATTGGCTTTGTGGGTGAGAACAACGACGTGCGAGACTCGTGGTCTGTCAACAAATAGAATTTTCTGCCATAGAGATAATGATGAAACTTTGCGACGCCGTAAATGATTGCTAAGGCCTCCTTTTCTATCTGACTGTAATTCTGTTGCGTCGGCGTCAGTAGCTTGGATGCAAAGGCAATAGGACGATCGTGACATCCAATACGATGTGAGATTACAGCGCCTAGGCCGTACGATGAGGCGTCAACTGCTAACACTACAGGCTTCTGGGGGTCAAAGGGAATCAAACATGCATCACTCAGTAGTGCAGACTTTAAGTTGTCAAAGGCAACCTGGCAATCTTTGGACCAAACAAAAGGAACATTCTTCCTACGTAAGTGATGCAGTGGAGCTGCAATCTGAGAGGCATTGGGAATAAATCTGAAATAATAGTTAAGCTTTCCCATTACTGCTTGCAATTCATGCACATTCTTAGGAGGAGGCAAGTCTTTGATTGCTCGAAGATGTGACTGTAAGGGATGAATTCCTTGGGCATTAATCACATGGCCTAGGTACTCTATTTCAGTTTGAAAAAACGAACACTTTGCTTTATTACAACGTAGACCTGCTGCAGTCAAAACTTTGAAAAGGCACTCCAGGTTTGCTAAATGTTCTTCAACTGTACGTCCGGATACCACAATATCATCTAAATAGTTCGAACAACACGGTACAGAAACTGTCAGCTGTTCCAAAAAACGCTGAAAAATAGCGGGAGCGGAAGAACTGCCAAAGGGTAGGCGTTGAAATTGAAAAAGGCCCATGTGAGTATTAATGACGAAAAATTTTTTTGACTCGTCATCAAGTGGAATCTGTAAGTATGCCTCTGCTAAATCAATCTTGGAAAAGAAGCGAGACTGTCCTAATTTGTCCATCAGTTCCTCAGGTCTGGGCAGGGGATAAGTGTCGACAATTGTTTGACTGTTCACTGTTGATTTAAAGTCCGCACAGAGACGAAGTTTTCCTGACGGCTTGGGTATAATTACTATAGGCGAGGCCCACTGACTCGCAGAAACAGGAGAAATCACCCCACTATCTTGCCAACGTTTAAGTTCTTCGGCAACTGTATCACGCAATGCGATAGGCACTGGTCTAGCTTTACGAAATTTTGGAACTGCAGAGTCTTTTAAAGTTACATGTGCCACGAAGTCTTTTGCACAACCTAGTTCCGGCGAAAACAGGTCACTATATTTGTCACACAATGCCTTGATTTTATCCTGAGGCACTATTGACGAAATTTGAAGCACATCTCTTTGAATTGATAAACCAAACAAGTCAAAAGCATCTAGTCCAAAAATGTTCTGTGTCGATTTGGCCTGAAGAACAACAAAAGCAACCGTTTTTGTTACACCTTGGAAAGAGGCAGGCAGGCTACATGTTCCTAGCACGGGAATATTTTCACCTGTGTACGCTGTTAACACTTGCTGTGACGGCGACAATTTTGGCGAACCCAGAAGTTCATAAGTATCTTTATTGATTAATGTAACAGCGGAACCAGTATCAAGCTGAAATTGCACAGTCTTATTGTCAATGGAAAGATTCACAAAAAGTTTTTGCTTGCGGCGCTCGACAGGTGCGCGAATATGGGCAACGTCTGCTACGGTTTGTTTACTGCGCTTGCGCGGGTTGCGTGCGGTAGGAAGCGGCGCATACTCGGCACACAGCGGATTAACCACACTGTCACTAGATGACACTACCGCCGGATCGGCGTCCGCGCAATGCGAGGCTACTGCACTAAAATTACTTTCAGTATCTACAACAAGTCTACTGTCACTAGCTACACAGTACTGGGCACTATTACAAGGAGCAGTTGCAGAAGGCAGTATTTTCACTACAGGAATGCACTGTTCATAGTCATTTTGCTTGTCCCGAACCCGTTTCCGTTGCACTGTTTTACGCGCTCGTCGGCGCTTGCTACGTGGCGCACTATATAGTTTTGCCATAGGCGCAGAACTACTTTCTTGCAATGGAGAACCAACTAAAGCACTGCTAAACTCCACAGCGTCTATGACATTGACTGTATGCACTGCTCTCGCACTATGCGAAGCACTGTTTCTAACGTTACTGTTCTTTGAGTTTTTAATTTGCATACACACAGACTGTACATGTCCCAATTTGCCACATTGATAACAGGTTGCGTTGCGACTAGGGCAATGAGCACGCTTGTGGCGAGACACACACTGGGGACAAGACTTACGTACATTTTTCTGAAATGAGCGTTGGCGCCCGTTATTCAAATCACTGTTTCTAACACGACGGGGCGACCTTTGCGTCGCACTTTTACTCTGGCTACTGTTCACTGTCTGTTCAGCACGGCCGGTAGAAAAATAAGAATCACTAGTGCTATACTGAGAACTACGGCTAGGAAAGCGTCCGTTGCGGCGCACTGAATTTACACTGTGGCTTTGCATTTCTACATCTGCTAAGTCAAAAGTATCATGCGCTTCTATAAGCTGCAGTACACTGTCTAATGAGGGGTCAGACTGTTTCAGAATTGCTGCTCTAATTCTGGGGTCCTGAATGTTCTGCGTAATCGCATCCCTCAACATCACGTCACTATACGAAAGTCCACAAGAGCAAGTAAATTTACATTGGCGGGTTAAGCCCTTCAATTCCGTAATCCACTCTTGGTGTGACTGCTGCGGTAATTTTTTAAGTCTGAAAAATCGGTATCGTGCAGCGGCTACAAGAACTTTTCTCTCATAATGAGCATTCAGTGCATCTACAATCTGTTCAAAGTCTACATCACGAGGAGATGCGTGCGGGAATAGTTTTTGCAGTAACACGAAAGTTTTGGGGCCCACCACAGACAATAAAAGATGCTTAACAGTCTGACCTGTAAGTTGATGTGCCGCAACGAGTTCTTGAAACTGCGCCAGATAATCACTCCATTCTTCCTCACGTTCGTTGTATTGGCGAAACGTAGGAAGTGTTGCGGCGGCAGGTGTGGGCTGCTGAAGCGGCGGCTGTTGTTGTTGGTTAGCTGCCTGCGCTGTGAGCTCGGCGACAGCTTTGAGCAACTGGGTGATTTGCGCCGTCTGTAACTGAATAATTTCCATTAAGTTTGGGTTCGGGGTAGTGGCCATGCTGACCGATTAGGCGCCGCGTATACAAGTAACTTATAACAAAACAAATGCAATATGAAAGAGGACTCGCTCTGCAACAAAAAAGTCCACAAAATACGTAACAGAATATGTTCCCCCAAAAATCTTATAATAAGGGTGGGTGGGCGGGAGCAATTTTTGCGTGCTCCGACTGCTGCTGTCTGGCTGCTGCAAGCGGGCTGGTCCAAGGTTCGTCTATCCCATCCTCGTCGCCACTTTTGTATCCCATCCTCGTCGCCACTTTTGTGTCCCGACTTCGTCGCCGCTTTTGTGTCCCAGCCTCGTAGGTGTCGGTGGCCGAGTGGAATGAGACCGACACGCTGGTGCAGGTACGGAGGGGAGCAGCCAGAAACTATAACACTCGAGTAAATTAGAAAGAGATATATTGCACAGAATGTAACAATACTTAACTTTTACATAGTACTGCAGAATGTTGATACATAGTTGTTAGAGGCCTGCCTAGTGCCTGTACAATAGCAAAGTCTTTACTTGTGCCTATCGGATTACGAAGGTCCTAACTCGTTGCTATCTCAGTCCGAAGTGCCGACTCGTTCCTCTCTCAGTCCGAAGTGCTATATATTTCCGTGGTGGCCACGAGCGGGGTTCCAGCAGAGGGCGCTCGTGGCTGTCGTCGGAAGAACGCCGCGCCGTGCATGCATGGCGGCGCGCGGCGAAAGTAGGTGGCGCGCACTTTGTACTTGTGCGACACCACACTCACACACGCAAATCGTCCAGCGTAGCCAATTTACGTAATAAATACACTCCTGAACGAAAGAATGCATTGTAAACAACGTGCACTGCTAATGTTTACAATCTTTCAAAGGACTCTAAGTCTCTCACCGCCGCCATGTTGTGACGTCGTGCGCAGACTTCCAGGGGGTGCTGGTTGAGCCCTCTGACCGGGCGCGCTGAGCCACGGCGCCCGGCACCGTTAGACCATCACACCACTAACGATTAAGGCGTCTCGGTATAGTCTAAGTACGACTTCCCTGCAGGTGGGAACGGTGCTGCTGTACGGCGTGCCGATCGTGTCGCTGCTGATCGAGTCGCAGGAGCGGCTGTGCCTGGCGCAGATCTCGAACACGCTGCTGAAGGAGTTCAGCTACAACGAGATCCACAACCGGCGCGTGGCGCTGGGCATCACGTGCGTGCAGTGCACGCCGGTGCAGCTGGAGATCCTGCGGCGCGCGGGCGCCATGCCCGTGTCGTCGCGCCGCTGCGGCATGATCACGCGCCGCGAGGCCGAGCGCCTCTGCAAGAGCTTCCTGGGCGACAACGCGCCGCCGCGCCTGCCCGAGGACTTCGCCTTCGCCGTGCACCACGAGTGCGCCTGGGGCTGCCGCGGCGCCTTCCTGCCCGCCAGGTCAGCGACGCTCCTATGAACGGGCACTGTAGAACGTGTACTCTTAATACAATTACATTTATAAGGGGCAGCCCTCAGTCGCAAAGTACGAAAATAATCGTAACCAGGTTTCAATGCCGCTACGGGCACCTTCTTCAGACGAAGATGAATATGTTAAAACTACATGTCAAAATTTAAAATAATACAAAAAAATATATGTGACGTAATCAGATAGGCATACCTAAAAAGTAAAGAGTTGTAGACAGGCGGGAGCAGTCACTAGGGGCTGCAATGTCTCCGCTGCCAACGTCGACAGATAACTGTACTTTGCGACTGAGGGCTGCCCCTTATAAATTTAATTGCATTGTAACAGTCGCTGATTCACAGCCATGCACAAAACTGTACTCTTAATACAATTTCTTCCAGAAATTCCTGATCAGAATAAAAAGAGCGAGCCATGAGGCAACTCTTCAATTTAGATCAAAATGTGAACAAACTGTCAAGAAACCATATGTATTGAAATTGTTTATATATATAAATCAGAAACAGAACCGGCCGCGGTGGCCAAGCGGTCTGCGGCGTGCCAGTCACGGTCTGCACAGCCACTACGGTCGGGGGTTCGAATCCCCCCTCGGGCACGGATACTTGTGTCGTCTTTAGTATTGTAAAACTAGGTGGGAAAAGAATCAGGTTGTGTGATTGGATAGGTGCAGGTATGTGGGAGATAGGGAGCACAAGGGCGAGGATGGATTGGCAAAACGCTCCTAACAATAAGTAAAAATGTGCCCTACACTAATCTGGCCTCTTGATATCAAATACCCACGAAAATACTAATCAACTGTAGGGGAATCTAACTACCAAATCAGATGCAGTGTTCAATTAAAAAAACCTAATTAATTAATAGATAGCAAGTTAAAAATGTTTGAATGCTAGTATAGCTTATGGGACTTAACTACGGGGTCATCAGTCCCTAAACAAACTACTTATCAACTAGCTAATACTAAGGACGGCACAAATATCCATGCCCGAGGGGGGATTCGAACCCCCGACCGTAGTGGCCGTGCAGACCGTGACTGGAGCGCCTCAGTCCCCTCGGCCACCGCGGCCGGCAGATAGCAAGTAACATGATGAAATCAATGAATTTACAAAAGTGGGAACAACGCCTGTGACTTTAAAACGTCAATAATATCAAATTAAAGGACATGAATAATACAAAAATTACACTTATAAATGACTGGCAAGTCCTGTGATAACTGTTGTTTTGGACGGCACGAACGAGACCAAGGAAGCGTGCAACAATTACCAGCGCTTTCTACCAAAAAAATGAAATTCCAGAAAATCATAAAAAAAGGCAGAACTCTAACTCTCACCTAGATGAGCAGTGGCAGGCGATTCTTAGCAAAATGCTGCTGGAGCCGGCGTCGCTGGAGCTGAGACGGCGGCGGCAGTGCAACACCAAGTGGAGCTCTTACTAGAAAGCACCGAAGACGAACCGACTGCTCTGGTCGGCGTTCTAACACGAAGTTCTGGAGTCTGTTCCACATACACTCCACTCACCAGACAACAACAGCCAATCGCTCTCTGGGCGCCAGTTTCCCTCCAATGCCCAGATAGGGCGCCAAGTCAGTTTCGAAAAACCGTGCTCCCGCTCTGAATCGTCCAATATCCAGCATTCCCGCGCAAAACGCCTACACAGCCGTCTGCGCAGAGCGTTTTCCTCCGCGGTGGTCACTGACCTCCGCCTAATAGCTTACATCCGCCCACCAGACCGACGTCCAGTCCCAGCGACGGGGCGTCGGTGCAGGTACAAGCTTTCTCGGAAGGGAAACTCTCTCTCATCTGCGTGTGGCTTCTCTCTCTCTCTCACACACACTATGGAGCAACCCAGAAGCGCTTTAGAAACCAGTCGAATTTGCTATCTCGGTCTCCCCGTGGAATTCACTGCACGGGAAATATCAAGTAAACCGTAAAATTAAAATAAAGTTGGCGGACAGTTCTCGACACCTTTCAGTATAAGGTAGTTCATAAGTAGTTTGTAAGTTTAGGGACTAATGACCCCGTAGTTAAGTCCCATAAGCTCTACAAACATTTGAACATTTGATTTCAGAAACGGACGGTTCGTGCAATATGTAGGATAAACTCGCGTACCTCTTGTCGACCCCTGTTTAGTAGCCTGATAACCCTGATGTTGGCCGCTCATTACAAATTTTCTTTAATGTCCATTGTTCTTAATAATATTTGGTTATTACCACGAGTTAGCAGCTTTCATTGGGTTAATACTAGACATAAAACGAATCTGCATTTGGATCACACCTGCTTGACCCTTTGCAGAAAGGTTGCAGTATTGTGGCGCAACCATTTTTCTGCCACAAGAATTCAAAGAGCTTGGTGATAATCCGCGCACTTTTAAGGCTAAATTGAAAATCTTAAACATGGCTGCAGTTCAGCAACGGTGGAACGCGATCAAAATGTTAACAACATTTCAGCCAACCATTTGCATTTAAATACTTTATATGCATAAACCTTGACCCGGGTCTTGGCAAAATCAATTTTGCTTCTTCAGAAGATTTTCCGAAAAAAAAAATATAATTAACAGATCAGCCATGTTCATAGTAGTAATATACATAAAGCTTTTAAATAACTAAGAAATTAAAATTACAGTATTATATGATAAAGTACATACATAAATCTCACAGTAAAAAAAAAAAAAAAAAAAAAAAAAAAAAAAAAAAAAAAAAAAAAAAAATAATAATAATAAAAAAAATCAAGTGGGCATATGTGGTTGACTCCATGTCGTGGAATAAAATTTAAAATTTTAAAACAAATGTCTGCAAGATAAAATTGAGGAGCACTGCCACACACAGGTCGGGTGAGCACTGCGTACTGGTAGAGTCGTAAAAACACTAGTGACGTGCGCCCGCACTATGTGGCGCCAAGAGGGCTGATTCAGTACACATTTGAAAGAATAAAATCAGAAATAATACAGATATACTACAAAGCAATTGAATTGCACACGTAGCTGATAAAGACAAATATCCAAAGATTAAATAAAATTAAAAATGTTTACTCTCAAGGAAAGACCACAATAACGTCCTTAACGAACAAAGTGATCTAAAAATAAACATTTTATTAAAAGTTATACGAATCTACTAATAGAAAGATGAAATTACTTATCAAAGACTTATAATAAAGTCCAGAGTATTAAAATTTACGCATTTTACAATGTTGTTGTTATGGTCTTCAGTCCGGAGTCTGGTTTGATGCAGCTGTCAACCATACTCTATCCTGAGCAAGCCTTTTCATCTCCTCACAAGAACGGCAACCCATATCCATTTGAATCTGCTGATTATATGCGTCTCTTGATGTCCCTCTGCGGTTTTTACGCCAAACACTTCTTTCCAATGCTAAGTTTACGATTCCTCTATGTCTAAGAATGTGTCCTACCAAGCGATCCCTTCTTTTAGTCAAGTTATGCCAAAAATTCCTTTTCTCCCCTATTCTGTTCAGTACCACCTCATTAGTTACGCGATTCACCCACCTAATCTTCAGCATTCTTCTGTAGCACCACATTTCAAAAGCCTCTATTCTCATCCTGTCCGCACTGCTTAATGTCGATGTTTCACTCCCGTACAAGACAACACTCCTCACATGAGCCTTCAAAAAAAGACTTTCTTACACTTAAATTAATCAGGCTTGATTCCATGTTGGAATTGGTGCTCCACGACTGTATTTGATTTGTGGTAATTATTTCTGCAATCGGTCGTAAGAAATATATATTTTTATTTGTTTGCAAATCTAGATTTCGACCACTGTATGGTCATTATCAATGCTTAAAACCAATTAAAATACTTAAAACATCCCGACCTCCATGTTGGAGGTTAAGTATTTTAATTGGTTTTAAGCAATGATAATGGCCACACAGTGGTCGTAATCTAGATTTGCAAACAAATATATATATATATATATTTCTTACGACTGATTGCTGAAAGAATTACCACAACTTAAATTAATGTTAGCAAATTTCTCTTTATCAAAAATGCTTTTCTTCCCATTGCCATTCTGCATTTTAAATCCTCTGTACTGCGACTGTCATGTTATTTTAGTACCTAAGGAACCCGGCTCGACACATAAAGGTGGTAGTAGGTTACGGAGTGAGGATGTCATGTGGAAGGTGTTCCTGCTTGCAGCCTCGTGTAACGGCCGCGGTGCGGCTGGTGTGCGCAGGTACAACTCGTCGCGCGCCAAGTGCATCAAGTGCGCCATGTGCGGGCTGTTCTTCTCGCCCAACAAGTTCATCTTCCACTCGCACCGCTCGGGGCCCACCGCCAAGTACGTGCAGCCAGACGCCGCCAACTTCAACTCCTGGAGACGGCACCTGCGCCTCAGCGGCTCCCCGCCAGAGGAGGTAACTCACCACCGTAGACTTACTAAATACAAGCTAGACCGCTCGCTGGCGCTAGTGTCGCGTCCCCACATTGAACGTGACAGAAGCGGCCATTTGCAGGGAAACAGTGCGTAAACACGGTTCGTTCGTGTGCTGCTTTTAATTGCAACAGTAAAGGCTAGTCTACACGACGACACCAGGTCATGAAATGAGTTGCGCACAACTGGTTTCGTGTATCTCTGTAGACACGGCGCCAATACTATACACTTCAGTTTCGTTGTTTTGTGAGTGCCGTAGTCGCCGTTGAATAAACGTTTTGGTAGCTGTAAAAGTTGTGGCGGAGCTATTGCTTCTCTGTGTGAAATCGCTGCATAAGACTAAACATAAAAAGACTAAGAAACGTGTTTGGGTTTGTGACTGGATTAAAAAAGACGTCATATCGGTTGCTGAAAAAAATTGTGATCGAAGACCCTAGAAGTTATTTTAATCAACTCGGAATGTCACCAGAGCAGTTTACGTTCCTTTTAAAGAGTTAGTAATGCAATAAAGAAACAAGATACTGTTATGCGTGAAGCATTTGCCACCAGAACTGAAATTACAAATTGCATTACGTTTCTTGTCAAATAGATATCTCTACAATACCTGTACCGTGTTCTCAAATCCACAATTGGTATAGTTCGTTTGTATAGGTATTTGGAATTGAATGTACTTTAGTCTGCAATTCACTAATCGTCAACCCATCAATATTTAATTCTCGAATAATTGCTTCAAGAGCACTAACACGCCGCTGCTTATTCCTGAAATTTTCATCGTTGAAATGGCACAAACATCTTTGCATCGCATATATGTTCAAAAATCGTATTATTTCTTCCTCCCCCCCCCCCCTTTATGTTGTATTTTGTTCTGTATTGGTTATCACCTAACCTAAAAACACGCGCAATCAGTTTCGCCAAAGTTGGAAGGTGCCGAAACTGTTTGGTTTCGGCAACGAGTTGCGCGAACGCCTGCCGCGCATGCGCACTGGCCATAGCGCAGTTTCATGAAACCTAGTGTCGTCGTGTAAACTAGCCTGAAGAATGGACGCACAGACGATGACGGAAACAGTGTTACATTTCACAGATCAGTCATTACTTTATAAGTATAGTATTTTCATGAAGAAGTAATAAATCATGAGCGTAGTTTTTGGTTTAAGTTTTCTTTATAAATGATTCTCTAAAACTGAGAGAAGTACTTTGTTGGATGTCAAGTACTCATATTTTATTTGCCTATAAATTACTAAAAATATTAACACGATTAACGTACTATACTATGACGAGTTAAGTTGGCTACACTGCTTTAGCGACGTTGCAACAGTAGCCTCTATACACGCAGCAGACGAAACTGTTTTCAATTGCATCTCGTAAATGTATGCTGTTGAGCAATAAAAGTGCATATAATAATCCTCTCTTGAGCAGCAATTAACAGCATATTAATGAAGACCTGAGCCCAACAATGCTTACGTTTTCAATAACGGAGCAAAGCAATATAGAAAATAAGCATTAGATCACGACGAATACGAAATAAACAATAATAAAGTTAGTAACTTCTCTCTCTACGTTTTATATTCAGAATGCTTTTCACTCACCAATTTACAGGCGACAATGGTACAATTACATCCAGCTCCCCATCTTCAATGTTGTCGTCACTTCCAAAATCGTCGGCATCACCAAATCATTAACTGTTCATGATCCCTTCCATTGTTTGCGCTGCCCAAATCAGTTTTTCGACATGCTCGACCCATTTTTTTTCCAAGCTGCAGCATCCACATTGGCAACAGCTGCATGCAACAGCTTTTCCACCTCTGTTATTGTGAAATATTTATTGTTCTTTAAGTAATTCTTCACGTCACACCATACCAATTTTATAGGGTTAAAACGCCAGTAAAATGGGGGCAGATTTATTTCATTGTGACGCTGCTGCTTTGCGATTTCGTCTACTGCATATGTGGGTGTAATAGGCTTATTTTGTTTAACGAGCGAATATAAAAGAAGTTTGACATTGACGTATCTGCAGCATTATTTCTTTCTTATAACCACTGCACATAACTTCTTTCCGATCGTTTGAAGCCGGCCGCGGTGGCCGAGGGGACTGAAGCGCTTCAGTCACGGTCTGCACGGCCACTACGGTCGGGGGTTCGAATCCCACCTCGGGCATGGATATTTGTGCCGTCCTAGTTCGTAAGTAGTTGATAAGTAGTTTGTAAGTTTAGGGACTGATGACCCCGTAGTTAAGTCCCATAAGATTTACAAACATTTTTTTTTTTTTTTTTTTTTTTTTTTTTTTTTTTTTTTTTATCGTTTGAAGCGAGAATGAACTTCCTGCTCAGAGCATATGCTTCGTTTATTGATACGAAATTGAGAACTTAGAAAACGTCACTAGACAAACGTCTTTTCTATGACATTATCCAATTACTTGAACTCGGAAAGTCAAGTTAAACCACTCACAGTAAAACAGCGAAAAAAGCACACACTACATAATCATGCGATAAAAACGATTCACAACTTTGTTTACGGTAGAACTGAACAAAGCCGGCAACGCGGGAATGTTGACGTCATGGCACGTGATCACTGGAAGTGTTTATCGCGCTGTGATTGGGTCGTTCCTAGCGACTAGCGCCTCGCGCTTCTTGCTCTTCACTTGTTATTTGTAAACGTCAAGTGCAAAGTTTCAGGGGCCCGGGTAAAAGTTGTCCTGAACTAGGCATATAAGACGTATTTAGATTTTTAGTCATATATGTATAATGCAGAGATAGGTCAAATGATTGCTTTTATTCACTGAACAGGTGGTGATTGTACGTCATAAATAATCAAATATTTGATCGAATGTTGCATACTCAACCAATTTAAGAAGTACTATCCCTATTAAAAAGTAATGAGCGAATGATCTGCCCATTTAAAATTATATGGGTTGTTATAATTATTCATACCCAAATTTCAGCAACTTGAAAGAAAAATTCTACGTAATATGGAAAAGGAATGTAGACAAAATTGTGCTATACAAAAATAAGCGAGCAAAACGTACAGAGTAGTCGGCAAAAAGTAAACACGTCATGATAAAAATTACGTGGATTAAATAATAATCGCACTTTCTGCTACTTTACAAGTTCTATAGCATTATGTTATGCAAATATCTCGTTGCAAAATCGCTCCAAACTTTTCACAAAAGAGCCTTAAATTCTTAAATTTCGTATGTCTATGCAGGCGTATTTCAAAAATTAGGAAACTTCATTCATTTAAAAATACTTCTTAAACAGACTGAATAATCAATAATATATTTAAAAAAAGGTGCGTTTATTTTGTGCTTCATTTTGCTCTTGTTGCGTCTCATATACTTCAAATCACTAGCCCAGTACCAGGATTCTTCCCTGCAAATGGCGGCGATCGGCTGCTTCAATTGAGGGACAGTTGCCTCGCTTCTCCGCTACGGCGTGGTAGGGCTTTATTATTATTTATTATAATATAAAACAATACAACCAATTACCTAAGACTAAAATGGGCAATAGTATAATACATAAATTTCTTACGGCTAAATGGTGACATTACATTTCATTACATTACATGTTTCTGTAGAATCCACTGGACATCTTGCTGGTTGTTGATGTTTATACTGGGTGATGTGTATGATGTTGTGTCTTATGCTACTGCTGTGGTGTTACATGTGTGCCAGCATTACAAACCTGCTTGTGGTGGCCAGCTCACCGAGCGAATCCCAGTGATCATGCCCCCCCATCTCCCCCCCCCCCCCCCGCAAAAATTTCTCCCCTGTGTGTCTTATTCTACTATTTAAGAAAAACCTACATCTAACTTCTTACGTCTATGGTCTAAATCGGTGTTTGTCACATCTAACCCCCGATCCAGGGGATGGCGGATTCTTCCATTGCTGGAGACCAGTCCATCCCCCGGCGGCATGGCAGATGTGGCTGTCTCAGTCGGGTATTGGGTCAGATCCGGTTATTGATTCAGGATAAAGTCCCGAAGCACATTGCGCGAGACATTATTGGCGATTTCGGCGAGTACTCGGAACGTGTCTGGGGTTCTTATGAGCTCAAAGGTGTTATTACTAGGCAGAGCCCTTCTGAGATCCGCAGCCACGTCGTCATACGTAGGACACTCATAAATGCTGTGTTCTGGCGTGCCTATCTCGGCACCACATACACAAGCTGGCGTAGCCTGTCTCCTAAACCGACATAGATATGTCGGATAGGGTCCATGCCCGGTGAAGAAGTGCAGCATCCCCCTAGATGGTTTGAAATGTTTCATACCCAATCTTTCCTGGATATCTGGCAGGAGAGCGTGAGTTCTCCTCCCAGATTCCTCTTCGTCCCAAGATTGCAGCCAAAGTTGGAGCCCTTTCTGTCTGATCTCTGTTTTACTTAGAATTGGTTCCCCCATAATTTTTAGGGGCTTGCTCACCACAGTCCAGACCAGTGTTTTTCAACCTGGGGGCGCGAACACTTGCAAGGAGTGGGTAGGGGGGGGGGGGGGGGTTCGCGGACACAGGAGGACGCAGTAGCAGCGTGTTTGATAGCAAATTTACGTTTCGTGACGTTCAGCCACTATTGCAGAAGTACCACACGGAAGTGACAGGGTTATTTGAAAGTCGCTTAATTACTGTCTAGTAAAATCATCTGAAGATCAAAACCAACTGTAGAACGATTTGAATGAGATATCAGTATGGTGTAAAAATTGGTAGTCGACTCTAAATAGTGAGAAGTGTGAAGTCGTCGACATGAGTACGAAAAGAAAGCCGTTAAACTTTGTTTACAAGATAAATCAATCAAAAGTGAAGGCCGTAAACTCCACAAAATACCTAGGAATTACAATTACTTCTGACTTAAATTGAAAAGAACACGTAGATAATGTCGTGGGAAAGGCGAACCAGAGACTGCGCTTTATTGGCAGAACCCTTAAAAGATGCAACAGAACTACTAAAGAAACTGCAAACACTACGCTTGTCCGTCCTCATCAGGAGTATTGCTGCCCAGTGTGGGATCCTTATCAGGTGGGTTTGACGGAGGACATCGAAAGAGTCCAAAGAAGGGCAGCTCGTTTCGTATTGTCACGATACAGGGGAGACAGCGTTACGGAAATGATACAGTATCTGGGATGGGAATCATTACAACAACGGCGCTTATTGCTGCGGCGTGGGCTACTTACGAAACTAAAATCGCCAACAGTCTCTTCCGAATGCGAAAATATATTGTTCACTCCCACTTACATAGGTAGAAATGATCATCAGAATAAAATACGAGAAATCAGAGCCCGAACGGAGAGATTCAGGTGTTCATTCTTCCCGCGCGCTATTCGAGAGTGGAATGGGAGATAAAATAGTATAACGGTGGTTCGATGAACCCTCTGCCAGGCACTTAAATGTGATTTGCAGAGTATCCCATGTAGATGTAGATGTAGAGAACAAGTCATGGGTAGATGGAAAACTGGCTTTGTTGTGACGCGTTTAGGGTGCTTCTTAATCAGACATCAAACGTGTCACAGATACAATATGTATCTATGGCACTTTTGATTTACGATTTTTGGCCGAACGAAACGCGTATCGATGAAGCCCTTTTTGTTACTTGTTACTTGTTAACTAAGCACCTCAACAGCGTTTGCGCACTACTGCTACAGTTGTCTACAATGTTCGCAATCTTCTTGTATGTCTTTGTCATATGTTCAAATATTGTTATGTCAGAAAAACAAACAATCACTAATATGACGTTATTTTATCATTAAATAACAATACCTTCTTACTACTGGGTCATAGTAGTTTGCAGAAGGTAACGAGATTTGTATGCGGTATTATTTTTAATCATCTGATAACAATACCATTATATTACTGGATCATAGCAGTTAAGGACTTTCGGTATCCTTTCGAAAATAATCTATATCTTATGAACATCTTTGAAATATTAAGAAGTGATGCATTACCTTTGATTGTTTCATACTGGCACAAGACAACATATTGCTACATATTACACATTGAAATTTATTATTCATGACAGCAAAATCAAACACTAAATACTTGTAGTAATAAAGTCTTTTTTCTGTTTATTTCGTTTCCCCTATCGCAATTTTTAGCAGGCACGAATGGCTGCGCAAATCACTGAAATAGTTTTATTACGGGCCTGGAGGTCGCCGGACAGTTTTACTCGGAAAAGGAGTCGTGGGTTCAAAAATGTTGAAAAACACTGGTCTAGACCATTACTCACAGTCAAAATCAGTAACTAAATCTTATATTAAAAAGAAAAAAAAAACTAAATTTTTATTCATAATGGGTGCTGTACGACTTCGTGACCGTGGTCTATACGGGGTTTGGTATGATTTCCGCAAAGGTTTTATTAATCCCACGACCGCATTCATTTACATGTCTCCGTGCTGGGGTGCACTGTTCACATACAAATAAAGTATGTGGTAAGTATTTAATATCTACCTATCGGATGATTGCATTTGATGAAGTAACATGTGTCAAAACTTTTGATGTAGTTACGTATGACAGAAGTATCGTTTGTTGGAGTAAATATTGGTCATATTTTTTTCCCCGCAAATATATCGATTTTTACAGATGATTCTCTTACTTGCCACTGTCGAAGAATTTCTTTCATGTCAACACTTTGAATAAAAATAGCGGCGCATGTAAGGGAGGGGGCAGGTCCCGAAATATACATCTATAAATGTGAATGTCTGTTCGGTGTACGTTTATTACGTCTGAACCACAAGACACAAAGAACACAAAATTTGTACAGTTACTAATGTCTACCCGGGGAAGGCTTTAGGCACAGTTTTATAGCGATCGGATAGCTATTTATCTATATATATTAATGTGAATGTCTGTTCGGTGTACGCTTATCACTCCGAACGACAAGACGCAGAGACTTAAATATTTGTACAGTTACTAATTTAAACCTGAGAAAGGTTTTAGGCACCGTTTTATAGCGATCTGATAGATATTTAGTAATTTGAAGAACACGAAATGCGGAACGGTAATTACTCTTTCAAAATTATATTTACTCTTTGAAAATGGTTGTATTGGTTGCTTGAGGATTGATGATGATAAAAGGGTGGAGTATATTGCGATGGAAAGTTATCGGTCTATATAAAATTCTACGTGTGTGTGTGTTAATATTTCGCACTGTAGCAAAAACTACAGAACGCAAACGAATGTTCTGTGTGTAATTGTTGTCCGAAGTCTCCCGTTGTACACCACAGCTGTTCCATTCCGAGAGCTATAAGGGGGTGGAAGATATGGCAGTTAAAAGTCGTCAAATTATTAAAAAAAAAAATAGGACTGAAGGCCAGCGATGACGTTATCGACTCTATAGCAAGGAGGTTACATACAGTGAAACGTGATGCCACAGACCATATCTTAGGTCTATGCGTGCTACAATGTCTTCAGCTCTTTCTCTGTAAGGATAAGCATACGAATAAGAAATATAAGAATAAATAAATAAAGCAGTAAAAAAGAAATTTCTTTTATTGCATGTCTTTAAAAAAATCGATTTGACGTTACGCATATTATCTATCACAACCAACCAACACGCGAGCGGAGCTGCGGGTTTACGCTGGTAATGAATATAAGGAAAAAATAAGTTCGGTATCCGAATTATTTTAATGAATGATGCGTGGAGGCATTGTCGTGGAAGACAGTGACATGTCGCTGTATTGTTGAGAGGAGTGGGTTGCTAGTGGTGTGATGTTTGTGACATTAAAAAAAGACAAAAAAGCTATATTTTTATGATTTAATGTCAACCATAATAAAGTAAAGTAAAGGGGCTTCAGGGCAAATTATCATCAGATTCATGAGAAAGACTAACATAATGTTTACTAGATCAATAAACTTACGACAAACCACGAACTTCATTGCAAATTCCGTCTAACTCTCGAACATTAAATGGATTTAAATTAACAGATGCAGCATCTGAAGCTTTCGCTACCCCCACCTCGACTGCTGACGCTATACTGCTCGTCTCTGCTGTGGGGACTATCAGCTCTTACTGTCGGCAAGCTGCCTAGCTGTTCCTAACTAAAATGTGTATGCCATCGACTCGCGCACAAAAATCTGTTAATAAATTCATGCAATAAAATAAAAATTCTGTCTAGCCTCACAGTGTTTAGCCCACTGCCTTTTTAGGCTTGTATTCCACTTGCCTGCATAGAGGTGTTTTTTTTCTTTGTTTTTCGTATGATGGAACAGTGTATGTGACTTTGTATTTCATTTTCGCATGTCCATATACTGTATTTTCTAGCCACACTGGTCTAACATATCCACTGTGCGAGCAGTGATGACCACGGTGTTGAGCGCCTGAGCCACCACCACCACCACCAACAATAACAACAACAACGTGTGTTGTCGCGTGTGCAGGTGGTGCACGCGTGGGAGGACGTGAAGGCCATGTTCAACGGCGGCACGCGCAAGCGGCTCATGGCCTCCTCGTCGTCGTCCTCCTCCTCGTCGGCCTCGTCGGCGCCGTCGGCCTCGTCTCCGGCTTGCAAGCAGCCCAAGCTAGAGGCGGCGCCCGCGGGCAACGCCGCCGCCGCCGCCGCCTCCGCCGCCTCCACCGCCCCCGTCGCCGCCGCCGTCTTCGCAACACCCGCCCCTGCGCCCGCTCGAGTGCCGCCCTTCCCGGACCTGCCGCTGCCGCTCTCCAGGAGGTGAGTCGCCTGAACTAACGCACTACACCAACATAGAAGACAAGGCCTCACAACTGGCCCGAGGTACAGACAATACAGACGGGAAACCTCCGTAAGGGCCGGTCCTACAGTCAGGGGTGCGGGGAGGGAGGGTTTCCAGCAGTTCCGTAAGATGTCTCATGATGGCGCTGCGGTCAGAAGCAGCCCTTTAAACTGGCCAGAGCAGGCGGCAGGTAGCAGCTGTCCCCACCACCACCTCCCCTCAAACGCCAGCAAGCTGGACACAGCCATGGCCTCGTGGCAGGCGGCACAAGCTCTCCCCTCAGCCTCCCCTCCACGCTACCCTCTGACGTGCGAGACGCACCCTAAGCCAGCGATCCGCCTGACACCTGCAAGCATCTTACGGAACTACTAGGGGAGCGGAGGACAGTGGTTTAGAGGGGGCTGCTCCTCTGTATATGTTACTCTGTGCCCGAGACCAACAAGAAAGACAGGCCATGGCATGCACGTCATGTCACATAAGCCAGGTAGTCCTGAGCTGGCGCGAGCGATAGCGGAGTGGCTGGCTGCTATGAGGCAGCTATGCCCCAGCGGTCGGCCAATCAGCTAGCGATCGCGCCGGCTCAGGACTACCTGGCTTATGTGACATGACGTGCGCGCCAGGGTTTGTCTTACTCTTTGGCCTCACAACTGTCCGTGCCTACGTCACACCGAGAGGCCGAGGCCACCAGCTCACTGGCTGGCCGCTGGGGCACACCCACTGCCTCATACCAGCCAGCCACTCAGCTTGCGTTCGTAGGCTTTCAGTGTGACATAGGCAAGGCCAGTTGTGAGGCCCTTATGTGGTGTTGACTATACTCGACGGTGCTCCGTAACAGCCTTAAGGCTGAAACCTAACTCCAATAAACAACGTACAACAGTTGCCTATCGAGCAAACGTAAAACAGTTGTGAGTTTGGCTAACTTACAACTGTGAAAAGTGTTGACAACAACTTCAAACTCTTGTAAACACACATTTGGCGTGTTGGTCCACTTTAGGTTACGGTAGTAATAGTGAAAGTGGTTCTTTGCGATCGCCTTTTGACGCTCGAAATTTAAATGAATATACCGGCTTAACCGTTCATCTGACACGAAAAGTGAATAAACGAATTTGTAGAGGAGATAATGCTCTACAACTTTGCTTTCGTTTCAGAGATATTTGCAATAATACCGGCGATTTGACGATGTCTGCTTGTGTGTCTTTTCGTAACGCGTTCCCAGCCGTTCAACCGAAAGACACCAAATTTTATTGATATAATTGTTGGCCGACAGCGGCTAAAACCTCCCTTTTTCAAATATTTCAGCCATAAAATAGGTTAGTAACACTAAAAAAAATCCGTTTGTAATTCCCTTTTGACAGCAGAAATAGCAAATAAATCATTCATCTGACGCGAAAATTAAAAAAACGAATTTTTAGAGGAGAAATTTCACTTTCCTCTCTTATGTTAAAAAAATAGTATGTCAAAGCTAAGCTCAAATATCAAATAATTTTGGCTGTTCAGAAAGAATATTTTGTATTGGGTGTTTGGATATTAACACAATAGCAGAGTCGTAATTGTATCGTCCATAATTTTTTCTCGTTTTTGTTTTTATTATTTTTGTCTCTAATGTTTGCAAAAAAATCATAAACCTACAGGCAAATTTAAAGTGAGTCGTAAAACACGCCAGTCTGATTTTTTTCTTTTAATAATTGTCTGAAAAACAGCATTTAGTTTCATTTCCCGCTCTTGAACTCCCAGAGAAGAAGGAAGAATTAAAACAATTGTAGTTGAATCCGTGGATAGCGAGAAGGAAACAGTGCTCGCAGAAATGTACTGCAGGAACTATGTTGCGATGACACGGTCACTAAAGTTGTTTGAGAATGGGCAACCAAACCTTTCAATTCACTACGTATTTACAAATACTTGCATTCACCATAATCGATGTTTCAGAAAGCCGTAAATCTGTGTCAGTAAATAAATAACGAAATACTCAAATAATTACGTGTTTCCTCATGCTTAACATAACCTCTTTAGATAATTTATCGTAATTAAGGAGACAAAATATTTTCGTATTTCTTTCATGTTACTTTCGCATCTACATCATTTTCACTCAAGCACTGCAAAAGTCTTTTTATAATTTACTGCAGTCAGACATTTATTGTGTCTGATTTTCCGAAGTATCTCATAATATATACGTATAAATACTTTCTGGTTAAATATCGAAATGCAGCGTGCTAACCACGAAAAGTATTGGGCTTGAGTTTGCAAATCATGAATGCCAATTCTGCCGAACATCGTCTCATTTATAGCAACAGACAAAAGGTATTCCAGCATGCAGTAAAGTAGGTACGCACTCTAATTCTCTAATCCTAGAGTGTACAATTTCACGTAACATTACACGAAACTGATACAAAATATAACTCACTTACAGAGGAATTAAGTACGTTAGGTTACAGTACAAATAAAAACATGTATTTCACTACTTGCAATCGTGTACAATAGTAACTATGTAGAATAGTGGTGTTACAGCATATAGTGCGGCCTTTCTTCCCCCCCCCCCCCCGCCCCTCCTTTACTTGTTCATTTCCAACCGTTATCTCTGCAGTCTGGACCCGCCGGATATCAAATACGCATAGATATAGGCGTGTTGATAGCCTTTTTTCTCTACACCGAAAAGTCGTACCACACAAGAAAGACAAACGTTGCAACCTAATGTTTTCTGTTTTGCCATACATGGGCCGCCTGTGAACGGCACCTGATTAAGAAAACGCTAAATGTGGATATGAACGAATTATTCAGCACTGTGTACAGAATACAATACAGAAGCGGAGGCGATGGTTATATCAGTATAGGAATGCACTCTGTCGTAAAACATAATCTTTCAGGCAACGATTTATGAGTAGCAGCATTTCTGTAATGTGATAAGAATATAAATGCCAAGATCGAAATCAAATGTTGTAGAGCTTATTGGACATAACTACGGGGTCGTCAGTCCCTAAACTTACAAACTACTTATGAACTAGCTTATACTAAAGACGGCACAAACATCCATGCCCGAGGGGGAATTCGAACCACCGACCGCAGCGGCCATGCAGACCGTGACTGGCAAGCCGCAGACCGCTCGGCCACTGTGGCCGGTTGCCAAGATCGCTTGTTGAATATTTTATTTTAGATGATCAGTTTCGAGAATGTTAGTTGTCATCTTCAGATCTCTAAAAGTAGTCCCTGATACGACATAATGCTTGATGTCTAAGTTATAAAAATAACAGATATATTTTATAACTTAGACATTAAGCACTATGTCACATGAGGTGCTATTTATTAAAAATTTAAGAGCTCTAAAGATGACAGCCAAGATTCTCAAAACCGGTCATATAAGATAAAATATTCAACAAGCGATCTTGACATATACTTTCTTAACAATTTAGATCCCCCTCGCTTGAAACATGTCAAGCAGATACAACTTTTGTAATGGACCGGCTTGTTGTGAGTCTCGACTCGAACCCAATGGAAGCTATGGGATGGAGCGTCGACGTCACTCTAAAACCCAATGTCTAACATGATCAACTCTTCTGGCTTTGGCCCTAGGTAAAAATGAATGGCTGCCTTCCGATGGAGGATCGAGTCTCCCGTCGGGCACGGGTGTACGTGTTATTCTTGAATCAGTTTCAGCAGTTTGTAAGTCTATGGACTGATGACCACTGCAGTTTGATCCCACAGCTTTACAATCATTTGAACATTTGAAAAACGGGTTGCGATTCCTTCCCATATGTCCAGACACGTCACCAGAAGTGTCCCCATCAGAGTTAAAACCATCATAAAGGCATAGGGTAGACTCACCCCAGATTAATACCCCCCTCCCCCATTTTTGTCATCAGTCTAAAGACGCGGCGACCATAAATTGCTCTGCTGAGCCAACCTCTTTATTTCACACAGTAGCACTTGCACCCTGTAAATTGTTTACAGGATGTATCTGAGTCTTTGTTTTCTCCTACAGTTTTTACCCCCTAGTACAGTGTAAGTGTTAAGACATCGATCACGCTTCTATCCACCTGTGTACTTGTGGTGGGGACGCTATAAGCTTCCTAGGGTTTTATTATTTGTGGACGGAGAAGTTACTACTGCTTCCTCCCACAAGCCCCCTAAAATCTCCACATCCTTGCAGATGCTGTTGCGTAGCAGTATGCGTTTGTACCGCCCTACAGTACGCACGAGGTGCCGTAGTTGCTGTCCAAGTCTTTATGGAAAGCATAGAGTTCTGACTAACCTATTGTCTTCTATAGTTGTGTCCCCAGCGCAGAAGACAGCACACAGGTCGTTGGTTCTTCTACAGCATACAAGTGAGGCTAAAATTAGTTCTGTTGGATGGAAGCATAAGAAGCGACTCGCGAGATTTTTAATTGTCAGGGATGCCATTTATTAAATAAATAATAAAATATGAGCAAATATTGTTAATACGAGACGGCCTGTGCTGCCCGTTCATGTTGAGATCTCGACTGTTATCACAATTATACAAAACTTTACTCATTAACGGCACGGTCCGGCGCGTATAGCGGTCAGCTCGAGACTGAAACTGCGGCGCGTTGCGAGAGGGCACCTGACGCTCTATTTCGCGCCAAAACAGGGCCGTTGCGCGCCTTCTGCAAAATCGCTCTTCTCTTGTTACAATAAGAGAAGGCACCTTGTTGTCGTTGTTGTTATTGTGGTCTTCAGTCCGGAAACTGGTTTGATGCAGCTCTCCACAATACCCTATCCTGAGCAAGCCGCTTCATCTCCACATAAGAACGGTAACCTACATCTGTCTGAATCTGCTTACTGTATCCATCTCTTGGTCTTCCTCTGCGATTTTTTCCCCACACACTTCCCTACAACGCTAAATTCACAATTCCTTGATGTCTAAGAATGTGTCCTACGAATCTATACCTTCTTTTAGTCAAGGTATGCCAGAAATTCCTTTTCTCCCCAATTCTGTTCAGTACCTCCTCATTAGTTACGCGATCCACCCATCTAATCTCCAGCATTCTTCTTTAGCACCATATTTCAAAAGCCTCAATCCTCTTCCTGTCCGCACTGTTTATCGTCCATGTCTCACTCTCATACAAGGCAACACTCCATACAAATACCTTCAGAAAGGACTTCCTTAGGCTTAAATCAATATTCGATGTTAACAAATTTCTCTTTTTCAAGAACGCTTTTCTACCCATTGCCATTCTGCATTTTATATCCTCTGTACTGCCACCATCATTTGTTATTTTACTGCCCAAGTAACAAAACTCATCTACCTCCTTTATTGCTTCGTTTCCCAATCTAATTCCTTCAGCATCACCTGATTTTCTTACACTGCACTCCATTACCCTAGTTTTGCTATTGTTAATGTTCATCTTATATGTACCTTTCAGCACACTGTCCATTCCGTTCAATTGCTCTTCCAGGTCCTTTGCTGTATCTGACAGAATTACTATGTCGTCGGCAAAACGCAATGTTTTTAATTCTCCACCCTGAACTTTAATTCCCTCTCCAAATTTTTCCTTGCTTTCCTTTATAGCTTGCTCAATGTACAAATTGAATAACATTGGAGAAAGGCTACAACCCTGTCTTACTCCCTTTCCAACCACTGCGTCCCTTTCATGCCCTTCAACTCTGACAACCGCTGTCTGGTTTTTGTACAAGTTGTAAATAACCTTACGCTCCCTATATTTTACTCCTGCTTGCGTCAGAACTTGAATGAGTTTATTCCAATCAACATTGTCAAAAGCCTTCTCCAAATCTACAAAAGCTAGAAATGTAGGTTTGCCTTTTCTTAATCTATCTTCTAGGATAAGCCGTAAAGTGAGTATTGCCTCCCGAGTTCCTACATTTCTCCTGAACCCAAACTGATCTTTACCGAGGTCGGCTTCTACCAGCTTTTCCATCCTTCTGTATATAATTCGTGTTAATATTTTGCAACCATGACTTATTGAACTGATGGTTCTGTAATTTTCACACCTGTCTGCACCTGCTTTCTTTGGAATGGGGATTATAACATTTTTCTTAAAGTCTGAAGGTACTTAAACTGTCAAAACCTAGCCTGTCCTTGAGAGATATTTATCACAAATTCTCAGTTCTGAATAATTAATATTTAGTATATAATAAACAAAACTAATTTCAAAAGAAATCACGTGATGTGAAATGCAGCAGCCAATGCGAGGAGAGTACCAGTAACATAGGCCGGCTTTCCCATGGGAACCAGCACCTACTGTGCCATATGCTACTGCTCCCCACCCCACATTTCAAGATATGCTGCACTTCGGTCTTTCTCCCGCGTTTAAGACACGTACGATGTTAGCAAAGAAACGCCCAGCGGCCCGAATTATGAAGTGGCCACAGGCCAGGAATATCACAACGCCCCGTGTACTGATCGCCGCCGTGTGTCGCGTGTTGGCAGCCTGGTGATGGACTACGTGTGGCACCAGAAGCAGCAGCACTTCGCGTTCCCGCCGTATGCGGCCGCGCTGCCCTGGCTGGCCGGCGCCAAGCTGGCCTTCCCGCCACCCCCGCCGCCGCCGCCGCCGGCGCCATCCGCCCTCGCACACGCAGACCTCCAGTCCAAGGTGAGGAGCACCCTACTCTGTCTGCATCTGTATTATTTTAAATAATTACATTATGACAGTCTAGGTAGCAAGTTTCTGAGCTTTTCATTGGCAACAAGTTTCGATCCTACAGGACCGTCATCAGGCCTTTGCCAACTTGTTGGTGGACGGTGGCGGGGGCTGGAGAGTTGACCGCCACCGCCCTCCAACAAGATGCCAAGGCCTGATGACGGTCCTGTAGGACCAAAACTCGTTGCCAATAAAACTGCTAGCAGTTGATGCCTGATCCAGCCACTGCCACCGTCCACGAACAAGGTGCCAAAGGCCTGATGGTGATCTTGTAGGCCAAAACCAGTTGCCAAGAAAACTGCTAGCAGTTTACGCCTGCTCCGGCCACCGCCACTGTTCAGCAACAAGGTGCCAAAGGCCTGATGACAGTCCTGTAGGACTGGACCCGGTTGCCAATGGAACTGCTAGCAGCTGACGCCTGCTGTGGCTACCGCCACTGTTCAGCAACAAGGTGCCGAAGGCCTGATGACAGTCCTGTAGGACCGAAGCCGTTTCCCAATAAAACTGCTAGCAGTTGACGCCTGCTGTGGCTACTGCCACCGTCCACGAACAAGGTGCCAAAGGCCTGATGACGGTCCTGTAGGACCGAAACTGGTTGCCAATAAAACTGCTAGCAGTTGACGCCTGCTCGGTCACCGCCACCATTCACCAACAAGGTGGCAAAGGCCTGATGACAGTCCTGTAGAACCGAAACCGGTAGCCAATAAAACTGCTAGCAGTTGACGCCTGCTCGGTCACCGCCACCATTCACCAACAAGGTGGCAAAGTCCTGATGACAGTCCTGTAGAACCGAAACCGGTAGCCAATAAAACTGCTAGCAGTTGACGCCTGCTTGGTCACCGCCACCATTCACCAACAAGGTGGCAAAGGCCTGATGACAGTCCTGTAGAACCGAAACAGGTATCCAATGAAACTGCTAGCAGTTGACGCCTGCTCGGTCCCCGCCACCATTCATCAACAAGGTGGCAAAGGCCTGATGACAGTCCTGTAGAACCGAAACCGGTAGCCAATGAAACTGCTAGCAGTTGACGCCTGCTCGGTCACCGCCACCATTCACCAACAAGGTGGCAAAGGCCTGATGACAGTCCTGTAGAACCGAAACCGGTAGGCAATAAAACTGCTAGCAGTTGACGCCTGCTTGGTCACCGCCACCATTCACCAACAAGGTGGCAAAGCCCTGATGACAGTCCTGTAGAACCGAAACCGGTAGCCAATAAAACTGCTAGCAGTTGACGCCTGCTCGGTCCCCGCCACCATTCACCAACAAGGTGGCAAAGGCCTGATGACAGTCCTGTAGAACCGAAACCGGTAGCCAATAAAACTGCTAGCAGTTGACGCCTGCTCGGTCACCGCCACCATTCACCAACAAGGTGGCAAAGGCCAGATGGTTGTCATGTAGGACCGAAACCGGTAGGCAATAAAGCTGCTAGCAGTTGACACCTGCTTGGTCACCACCATCATTCACCAACAAGGTGACAAAGGTCTGATGACGGTCTTGTAGGACCAAATCAGTTGCCAATAAAACTACAACCAGTTGACGTCTGCCCCAGCCATCGTCACCATTCACCAACAAGGTGCCAATGGCCTGATGACGGTCCTGTTGGACCGAAACCGGTTGCCAATAAAAAGCTCAGCAACTTGCGATCTAAACAGTCATAATTTATTTTAAGATTACACAAATTACAATTTCTAATTATGCTGTCCGTATGTCAATGTCAAACCCTGGGTTTCGCCAAGCATATTGCTACTTAGGTTTATACGAAGGTGCAACAAGTTGATTTGAAATTGCAGACTGAAGTTTCACGATGAATTAACGATCATGTACCTTCACTTTTGGTTTGGCACCTTCAAGTCTTACAAAATCAGTACTCCTTTTTATATAGAATTTATCTTGCCGAAAGAAGTAAACATCAAGGGGTGATAATGTTGTTTAATGTAGTTTTTAGGTGGGAATCTACAGCCGCGTTGCACTCTCAAAAAATAATTCTTGTGCTAAGGCTGTAAAATACTCTTATTTGTTATGTTCTGCCGGTTTCGCCAAACTGCTGCCATCAAGAGGAAATCGATAAAGTATTTTACATCAGAAACAATAAGATAACATTTTTACTAAGTATAGTAACGTCTAGTTTATAGTAAAATATTGCGATTGTTTCTAAAAGCTTGCCGATTTTATATCATGTAGTAGGTATTCCTTTAATTAATCTTTAACTATTACAAGAAAAAAAGTAGAAGATTTTGGAATGTTGTTCTACATGCGAAGGTTGAAAATCGGATGATTAGATTATGTAACTAACGAGGAGAAAATTAACAGAAGTGGAAATAACAGGAATTGACTGAAAAAGGGATCGAAGGCAGGACACATTTTTTAAGATATCAAGGAATCGTGAATTTAGTATTGAAGTAAAGTGCGTGGGGTAAAAATCGAAGAGAAAGACCAAGATATAAATACCGTAAGCATATTGAAATGTGTTTGGGCATATTGAAATGTGTTTGGGCATATTGAAATGTGTTTGGGTTGCCGTTCTTATGAGGGGATGAAGAGGCTTGCACAGGATAGAGTAGGGTAGAGAGCTGCATCAAACCAGTTTCCGGACTATAAAAGTCCAGGTTTTATAATCGTGGAATCACTTCCGTTATTGAGGGCATAGCGACTGTAGTCATTCATAAATGCTAATCCCCAGCGCTACTGTTTCCATCGTAGCTGCACTACTCCCTGTGACTCGGTAGCACACTGGTTGGCATGCATGTCACACAATAAAAATAAATAAGACGTCACTAGGCATCAAGTCTTGGTTAAAAACATAAAAGCAATGCCAGGCTTTGTGATGGTGAACCAAGGTCTATTACAAGAGAACCTAACACAACTATTGAACACATAAATGATTTATGTGTTCAATAGTCGTGTTAGGTTCTCTTGTAATAGACCTTGGTTCACCATCACAAAGCCTGGCATTGCTTTTATGTTTTTAACCAAGACTTGATGCCTAGTGACGTCTTATTTATTTTTATTGTGTGACATGCCTGCCAGTATGCATAAGGAGGCATACAATGCACCTGTTTAATCAGTCTGCCTAGTTCTCTTCCGTGAAGATGGTTTATAACCGAAACCGGTAGAAATTTGGAAAAATAATAAACAGGAGATGGTTTACAGTATGCATTTCCTCAGATATAACCTCACTTTTACAGTTGGGTATTGGTCTAAGCGAATTGACGTGACGGACAGTGTGAATACACCTTGACATGACGGTGCCGTGACTTGATGACCAGTGTGAATTGATGTTAAATGGAAGTTAACATCCAAGACGTGTTACTTCAATCGTACACCGCTGTCGTGTGTCACTGTTAAGAGGTTCTCAGTGGTGGCGACTTTCAGTAAGTTGTAGTAGACTGGAGGGTGTTCACTGGCCACGCCCTGTACGTACAGCAGGTGCTGACACTTGCTTGTGTGTTGTCGGCAGGCGCCGTACCAGTCGGCGTTCCGGCCCGTGCTTCCGGCCGCGGCCGCAGTGGCTGCCGGCGTCGCCACCGTCGCGCCGCCCCAGGCCTCCACGCCCACGGCCATCGTCGCCGCGGAAAACCTCGCAGAGGTACGTCGACGTGCACCTTTCCTGTCAGCACCTGTCTGTCTGTGAAGCTTCCACGCCACAGACCTCTTCTTGGGACGCAGTTGACTCATCTACATTACTGGCCAAAATGCAACCCCAAGGAGGGTCGGAGACATCACACCCAACTATATTTGGGAGATAACAAGTTGTACAAAGATCACGTTATTGAAGCCCCTTGGGAACTGAGGAAGATGGGTGTTGCCGTCTTTGCGGCTTTTAGCCACTGCCACACCCCTCGGCATTGAATCAAAGACGTTCTAGATGGGTTTCCGGGGTATGGCAGTTCTTTCTGTTTCCACATATTACCTCAGTACAATGTGCGTCTGAAAACGTCTAGCCTTCAAAGTAATCGCCATTGACTGTAACACACTTCTGATATCGGTCGGAAACTGTCAGCTTGTGGAATCGTTCGAACCACTGAGGTCACGTTATTTCATCTCCGCAACTATTGCGAAGCGTAAGCGTTTCAGGTAAGACGTTAAACCCCATTATAGTGACAGCCGCCTAGCATCTGTAAGCATCCAACACACTCGTTCGATGTTGTTGGGAATGTGATTGCGAACGGTCGACCCTAAAGTGGTTCATCGTCGACACTTTTTCTTCCGCCTCTAAACCATTTCAACCACTCAAACATACACTTTTTATTCACTGCTTCAACACCATGCACCTGCACTAACATCCCATGGGTCTCTGTCGCAGTTTTGCTTAATTTGAAACAAAACTTGATGTTAATGCGTTGCAGCATCTAGCGCTCCATGTTGCAATAACACCAGTTCTCACGCTGACCCTGTTAGCTGGGTCACAGCGTGTACCACCGCTTCACTCCAGTGATTTGCACGATAGGAGGCGCTTGGTGAAATGTGTATGCGTGGGCATCTCATCCTCGCCAGCGCGTTTCGTAAAATATGGGACGATTGAGAGGCTATTTTCAGGCGCATCTTGTAAATCTACTGTCCCAATGGGGATTCTGCATCCCGGACTTGTTCATTTAAGAAACGTTGAGTGGTTCATATTCCAGTATGTACTCTAGGTCCCATTTCCTCAGCTGGATAAACTGAGCAGGTTGCTTTTAACAACAAATTATTATACATTTGCTGAGGATGGGTAAATTACCTTTGCGAGAATCATGCCCGGGTTGTTGCTGGAGGGAAATACACTGTGTGTATAGGAATGAACAACTGTGTGCTGTCACAGTTGTTGTTATTGTTGGATCCTACTGAGAGCTAGAAATCCACGCAACTAGTTTCGATCCCTATTGAAAATACTCCGATGTAGGCGCCTGAAGACGGCATCATGGAATGCCGAAACTGGCGTAAGAGAATAAATGTTTCTGTTATTTTTTATTTTTTTTTTTTTCTGGAAGATCTCGTCACTTCGCTTGAAGATGGGTAGTATGACACTTCCAGAAACGTCGCGATCCATCAACGCCGCCACCCGACTGGAGACCCGAGATACCTTCATCAGCAGTACACGCCAGGAAAGCCTACAATCGATTTTCGGTTGTTTTATTTAATCCATCAAGTGCCTCAGGGAGAAAAGAGAATATAGCATTTTCGGTTCTTAAACCACTTTTGACAGCAAACATTTGTATATTTGACAGCAAATTATGGAAATTGTTGACATGCTCAATTAACTTTTACCTGGGGATGCGGTGTGTTCACAGCACCCCAGATGTCAAAGTTTACTGAAGCATGTTGGTCACACTGATGAGCGGGTTGTTTCCTTCGTTCAAAGGGATGTACATTGTTGTGAAACCATTATTCGTGTTTTTAAAAGTAGGCAACACTCTACACAACAAGTTTTATATGCAGGGGTGCTGATAACACCCCATCTACCTAGTAGTGCGATTTTCTCTGTCGATTGGTGCACATCATCATGTCCTATGTGGAGGACCAAAAACTTCTTAGAACGATGTTGCAGGAAGTTTTTAATGATAATGAAGGCTGTGAGATTCCAGAGTTTGAAGATTTCGATGACAATGAAGAAAAAGAGCAATGCGAACTGAAAGTGGACTCATGAAGATTCTGCTGGAGATATGGCATCCTCCTTTTCAGCAACATCGGAGAGATTCATGCTTAGTGAGGATAAAGTAACTAAATGTATTACTATACCGAAACCTAATAATATCAGAACAAGGAAGCAAAATATAGTAACTCAGCTTCCTGGTACCAAACTAATTGCTGTAGAATACTTTGCTGTGTTCACAAATGCGCGCCGGCCGCGGTGGCCGAGGTGACTGAGGCGCTCCAGTCACGGTCAGCACGGCCACTACGGTCGGGGGTTCGAATCCCCCCTCGGGCATGGATATTTGTGCCGTCCTAGTTCGTAAGTAGTTCATAAGTAGTTTGTAAGTTTAGGGACTGATGACCCCGTAGTTAAGTCCCATAAGCTTAACAAACATTTGAACATTTTGAACACAAATGCGCAAACAATTCGCTCAGTAGCAGAGTGCACCAACCTTTATATTTATCCAGGTCTTAAAAAGAGCTACAAATTCGGCTGTACCAAGATCCATGCCACTTAAGGCATCTAAGTTCTCAAACATGGAAGAGTTCATTCTAGCAGTTCAAAGAAATAAATGTACATCAGGAAGATGCAAAGTTTGTCCAAGAAATGCTAACAAAAAACGGAGCTCTTCTATTGCAAACGTAACTAATTTTTGTATTTAAACCATATGAAAATCATCCGCAGTCAATATATTAATTCAGAATATTCTTTCAGTGATGATGAAAATGTTCAATGTGGAAATGTGATTTTTCTCTAGTCTTTTGACATGAAATATTGTTTTGTGTTATCTAAATATGAATGTTGCTTTGTCTGTTAACATCTCTCTATGATTTGAAAATGGTTAAAGCTTTTCTTATTTTGAAAAATAGTATCTATACGAACCTTTGAAATCATTTCACACAAGTTACTGATTTATTAGTTATGCCGACCGCGGTGGCCGAGGGGACTAAGGCGCTCCAGTCACGGTCTGCACGGCCACTGCGGTCGGGGGTTCGAATCCCCCCTCGAACATGGATATTTGTGCCGTCCTTAGTATTAGTTAGTTCTTAAGTAGTTTTTAAGTTTAGGGACTGATGACCCCGTAGTTAAGTCCCATAAGCTTTACAAACACAAATTAGTTATGGATACTTATTCGAGTACCTCAGTGATTAAAATTGTTCTGAAATGAATTAATGAAAGACTAAATGCTTTGTTTATTGTATAATAAACAATTTAAGTATAAAACAGAAACCTTACTGTCATATTTATGTACGGTCCTTTGAACACTAGCTATGTTAAGAATGCTCACCTCCGCAGTTAAGGTTAACCTTGAATGAACAGCCTTTCGAGCAACAGACGCCATAGCAATAGGTCAGCAGATGGCATGAGCAATAGAAGAGCTTTCTCCTATTGAAAGCGAAGTACTGATTGCAGGGTTCGAGGGTTCGAGTGTAGTGTCTTGTCACAGAGTTTTGGTCTCGGCAGGCCCCAGTGAGCGACGCGCCCAGCCCTGCGGGCGTGGCGACCAGCGCTGACGACGAGGACGACGACGAGACGCTGGTGGACATCGAGAGCACCGAGGACGAGCCGCCCCCGGCGCCCGCGCCCGCCCCCAACGCCGCCCCCGCGGCCAGGCTCTGGAAGACCGCCTCTCCCAAGGTGGAGGTGAGTACGCCTGCACCCGCTGCGCACTCTCCAGCGAGCGTCTCCACCACGGGACGCGGACTACTCGTGAACCGCCGGCGGCGTAGCCAGGAACGCGGGTCAAGAGTCGAAGCAGGGGAGAGTCTGTCTGGAGCCTCAGGGGTTGCAATCATCAGTAGTTACGGTCATCCAGTACGGAACTAGATAAAAGTACCCTGCTGGGGTACGCCACAGTACGGGTATCTGAGAAAATAGAGGAGGAAGTGTAAATGCCGAAACCTAATTTCTTTTTGCTTAATAAAAGAAACGTATTCTGCACTTTTAGCTTCAAAAATTATCCAAAACGTATTAGTAATGTTTTGAAAATGAATCTGATGTTATTCAATAGAAAAACTTGGTGCGTAAAAAATAAAAATACTATTTTCTGCGCGTACTACATTCCTTTAATTTTTCAAAAAGTGTGAATAATGTGATAACGACGTAAAATTATAGAAAAATGAGTATATCAGGTAAAAAACATTAGGAAGTATTTAATTTTTAAATAACACACAAACGTTGTTAAGATTATAAAGCATTTTTTATTACAATAAAGTATTTTCATATGAGAAAATCTGGGTTTACAGAAAATGTGACACTGACAGCTTCATTTCAGTTTTGGAAGAAAAACATCAAAATTTTCAAATCTTTTTCATAATAATCCGTAATTCACATCTATTTTTAGACTTTTCGAGATCAGTTCCTACATCAATTGAAATCGTACACGGCAAAATTCGTCTATTTTTGTATCGTTTTTCTGTTTCATTTTTTTACCACTTCCCTTTTTCTAAACTATGTTCTTTTTTGTGGCACTTTGGTTAAGTGATAAACAACCCCGAAAGCATTCCACTAAAAACGGGTGATGTATAAACTTTGCGTATTTTAAAAAAGTGATGTGGAAACAAATAAAACGAAAAATACGACACAAAAATAGTCGAAATTTGCCGTGGACAATAAAAAAATACACATCACAAGCTGACCAACCAGGCAACAAGATGCAGTAGCAGCAGTCGGTTGTAAGGAGGAGGAAATAACACCAACCACAGAAGATGCTTAACAAATAAAAGCCTAAACGCGTCTGGTGTAAAATAATTGTCTTAATTGCAATCGTAACAAGACGAAAAACCTCTTACAGTTAATGTTAACAGCTGCTGCGGCAGGTGGCCACAGAACAAAACAGTGTATATTCTTATGTTTTATCATAAAGTTAGGGAAGTACCACCTTTTGCTACTGAAAAAGTACTTAAAAATAAAATAATTGTAAAATACTTGAAATTCTGACTGTACTACTGAAGATTAAAATATTTGTTGCCGAAGACAAGAATTTCCCATCTTATTGAAAAATATACCAAATTGAATTAAAACAGAGGACTATAGCAGCCAACAACAACAATATTACTCTAAAAGGATTTTGAATCCATATAAGTCACTAAATTTTCTGACAAAATGTTCTAAAAAATTCGGGAAAGACTGCAACAAATTAATCAAACTATTTGCTCAATGGATTCTTTTTCTGCATTTATTTTATTTATAAATAGTGTAGTACTCTAATGTTCGTAAACCAATTGGACCAAACACCTACGATCATCAATCTCTAGACTTACAAACTGCTTAAGGTAACTTACACTAAGGAGAAGACACACAGCCATGCCCCAGGGAGGTCTCGAACCTCTGACTGCAGTAAACCTCCCCAGCAAGGCGACTTAGGGCGTTGCAGTATCGAAAAGTGCGTGAATGAATGGCTTGAAAACTTTGTATTAAAAGCACGAAACGGCATCAGAAACAGAGACAGTAGAGTTGATGAGTTCCTACCGAAATTGTACCAAAGACATTCATGTGCTTTCTGACAAGGGAATCTCCCCATCGCACCCCCCTCAGATTTAGTTATAGTTGGGCAGTGGATGGGCCGTGAAAAACTGAACACAGATCAGTCGAGAAAACTGGAAGAAGTTCTGTGAAACTATGAAAAAAATAAGCAAAATAGAAAAACTGAACGGTCCATGTGAAAGATAGGCAACGTCGAGCAGGTTGCGAGCATAGGAGCGCCGTGGTACTGCGGCTAGCGTGAGGAGCTGTGGAGTGAGTGGTCAGTGGTTAGCCTCCCCTCGAACGATTTATTATTATTATTATTATTATTATTTAATTTCGCAAAATTATGATCGGTCCGACCGTTTCATTGACGTCTATCTTCGCTGTAATCAGTTTAGTGTCTGTGTTTTGCGACCGCACCGCAAAACCGTGCGATTAGCAGACGAAAGGAAGCGCCTCTCCAATGGGGACCTCAAACATTTGATCGCATTGTGACAGGTCAACCGATTCCTCCACAGGAAAACAAGTCTGATGTATTTTATACGACACTTGTGACAGGAATCTTTTGTCGACCCACCTAACTTGTACACTTGGTGAATGGGTAAAGAGATTCTAGCTTGCCCGATTTAGGTTTTCTTGTGAATGTGTTAATCGCTCCCAAAAAATGTGATGAAAACAGAAGAGTTTGTCACATTAAACTGCAACAAATGAATGCAACAGTTTCACAGTCGACTGACGTCGTGTGTTTAGATGTTTGTTTAGGCATAGCGTCCCCATACTACGGCGCAGTTACCTCGCATTGGACGAACCGATAATAATTTTCTGAAAATGAAAAAATTAAAATTTTCGTCTGTGGGAACGCGCGAACCCATGAGCTTTCCTTCCGCAGCTCCTCATGCTAGCCACAGGACCACAACGCTCCTGTGCTCAGAATCTGCTCAACGTTGCTTATCTTTCCCACGGGCTGCTCAATTTTTATATTTTGCTTTTATTTTTTTCATAGTTCCACAGAACTTCTTCCTGTTTTCTTGACTGATCTGTGTTCAGTTTTTCAAGTTCTGTCCACTGCGCCAACTTATAACTAAATCTGAGGGGGGTACGATGGGGAGGTTCCCTTGTGAGGTCATTTAAAAATACAAAATTTAAAACCAAAGGTGTTTTCATTTTCTTTTTGAAGATCTTACTTACTCCTCAGCCATTTTATTCCACCTAATTTTGTTCTACCACGAACGCTAACAAGACTTCGGCGACGAAAACACTAAGGAAATGACCTATTAGGTGCTATTATAATTACTCGCTAGTTCACGGGCTGAGGCTGCTTTCAAATTGACACAACAACCGGTCGATTCAATTTCGTTTCCTTATGTGGCTCCCTTTTCTGGATTTGCTTTGTTTCCGCTTGATAGGTCTGCCCTTTTTAATGCGTATGCCAGTACTTAATGATGACCATACAAAAAACAACGGAGTTAACGAAATACGCACTCACTCACAGCACTAAGCACACGGTACTCAATCCTTCCGCACAAGCTGTGATTTAACATTTCATGTATCTCCGAAGGCTACAATTATTTCGGATTGTTAGTGGATCTGTACCGACTTAGGAATATGTATGACCGTGTCTTCGTAGTGTAGTGGAAAAATCATAGTTTCCCGTGCCATAATTGTGGGTTTGAACCTTGTCGTGTGCGAAAATCAAAATTAACTTTGTTGTTTTTATTAATTTAATTGTTGAAGTCGTAATACCTTGTTACGTATGTTTCGTAATGTCATCAACATCCATATTCGCTTTTGTTCTCTGGTTTGGAAACTACTTGTGACGTTAATAACCTGTAATTACGTGCCTAGGAGATCTGCTGATTGGTTCGTAACTCGGTAGCTCGTGTAACTAGTAGCCAGTGTGACGCTGAGGTAGGCTAACAAATGGCAGCGAGAAATTACAGTTCGCATTTAGCGACCGCGCGGAGTGGCTGCGTGGTCTAAAGCTTCATGCTTCGAACTGGGCGGCCGTTCCCGCCGCAGGTTCGACTCCTCCCTCGGGCATGGGTGTGTATTTTGTCCTCAGTGTCAGTTAATATAAATAGTTTGGAAGTCTGGGGATTGATGACCATAGCAGTTCGGTCTATTAGGTTTTACGAACATTTGATTAGTTTCTAGTGCTGTATCTTAATTTTTTTTGTTTCCGATATTTCTCATAGAAGTGAAAAACATACGCCGTGACCGAAGAAATAATGTAGTTCTGCTGGAAATGGTTGAACGCCGCTTTGCCGGATACGTAGTACCGTATGTACTCAGCTATAGTACCCCACGCCACCTTTATGAGGTCAAAATACCAAATTACCAAAAAGAAAAAAGAAAAAATCTCGAAAATACGCCAAGTTGTTGGTTACGTGAAATTCGGCACCACTAAATTGGTCGAAATTCAGCAACACTTGCTGACGCTGCCTCCTGGAAAAGTGGTATTTCTACAGCATGACGGTAACAGCCGACTACCCCAACTCCCAACACTCCATTCAGTGACGCTAGGTTTGTATTCTCCCGCAGGTAATGTCGAATGCAGGTTTCTACTGCGAACAACACGCGAAAATGAATACCGCTGATGAGGAAATTAGCTCTACGGCATCGTTTACATTAAGAGCTTCGAGTTTGCAACGAATTTGAAGTTTTCGTATTTCTGGTTTTCACTTGTACGGCACGTGGCTTCTGCTAGGCACGGTCTGCCAAGGGCTTAACACAGGCGGACTTTAGAGATAGAAACTGTGACACAATGAATAACATATTAATTGTGTTTATTAATTCCCTCTGCTTCGCACGCGTAGACTGGATGGTCTGCATTGGTTGTTTCTACTTCTAAATATAAAATTTCCTAGATTTAGTCTTAAAATGCTTTCCTAAACAAAACTTCGTAACAACCTGCCACACCCTATTGCACCATGGTTGGCAGAAATTGAAAGAGTCCGAAACACATTTTTCCTTCAGTAAAAAACAGTCTGGATTGCCAATTGTTTTATTAATTAATAACGCGTATCGCCCTTTAGCAGGGCATCTTCAGATTATATGCGTGACAGAATTTACACAAAATTACAAGGCTGAATTACAAACGGGTATAGTGGTACATGGGCTTATTTTGTGTTAAGAAGACAGTATAAATGGTAAAACAAAGCTTACAATGCGCTCTCCGTGGTGTGACACCGTAAGTTCTTTTGTGGTGTTTCTATTTTTCTGAAATTTTTGGATTTCCTTGTAGCCCTACAAATGATCGGGTAACAACGTATTACAGTTGGAACATACTCGGTAAAAATGTGAGAAACATAAAACCGATTTTTAAGATTACCTTAATAGAAGCGGTGGTCTCTGGTGATAAAAGATGAGCCCATGTTTACAATTGCGCTCACAGGCGGTGGGCGGGCGTGGTGTGCTGCTCCGCCGACTTGTACAGACTAAGGGAATGTGGGTAGGGAGTGACATAGGAAGCCGGTGTATAAGACGGGACGGGTGAAATCTAGCTATCTGAATACAAATTTAAGGAAAGGGACTTTATTAAGCAGCACAGAAGTTAACAGTTTATGATGATACTTATAAACGAAAGGAATTTTAGTTGAACAGAGGCATCTAATATATAGCTATGTTTGTTCTTATTTATTTATTCTCACTGATTGCTGTACACCATGGACTGGAAATCATTTTACAGAAACACATTTTTTTAAAATTCTAACCATGGTTCCAAATTCAAATTTTCTCATTTCTAGCATCAAAATGGTCTTAGTAGCACCCTTAAAGAGATTTTTCCTTATTTCACCCGCTTAATAGTAATAACCTGTAATTATTTATTATTTATTCAAGCCTTGAATTATTTCTTTACTTGTCCCTTCTCTCTTGGTGCACCTCCTTTTTTCCCCCTAATAACGTGTTATATTTACCGGAGAATATATAAGAAATTAAGCTGTCTTGCATAATATACAAAATTTTAAGTACAGTTTCCAAACAAACAAAGATAATAATCAAAACAGCCTACAAATGGCATGTAATATTCATACCTTCATTTAATCCAAAACATAACTATAAACCATATTTCTTGTGACTTGTCCAGAATCTAATATGAATAATTTCTTTGGTGAGCCCAGCCCTGAGCAAGTGAGATAAAGTTATTCGTATGAGAAACATGGACATGTCAAATCCACAGTATTGAACAGATTTCACTGTGATTTATTAATCTTAATAGAAAATACAAGTCTCATTCGAAACGGCAGTTTCTTGAAGTTACAATCTAGATCTGTCGGAAATAACGGGTATTCGTTGGATGTACACTGTTTCATCTCTTCCTTTCCTTGTAGCCGTGTGCTCTTCTCACTTCAAAGTTGGTTCACAGTTGTCAAGAGCAGTCACCTTTCAGGAATTTCCTTAATCTGGTTGGAATCAGGAGTGTCTTACTGGTAAATACGGAAATGTATTAATACGGATGCACGATGAGGCAGGTTTTAGCCCATCGCAGTATGAATAGTCTCATATTTATTGAATTATATCTAGTACAATTGTATAATTTTGCAGTTATATATTCATTATTATAAATGCTGTGTGTGTAAAATCCGTTGCGAACACAGTTACTTGTAAAGAAGTAATAGATTAAAACCTGATACTTGCTGGGGCGGTTTTCCATGAACGTTACAGTTTATGTCCTCATATCTCATGAACTACGTGTCGTACTGTGATACAATTTCAAAAATACATTCAGTTGTATGTGAGTATAATATGTATAAAATTTCCTGCGACTACTGTTGTGCCACGGCCGAATGACCAAGCGCACTGAGGCGCCGTTGCCCATGTAGCACAGGATTGCACTGGTCACTTTATTCAAACCGATTTCCTCTGAAACGGCCTACTGCTGCCAAAACTGGGCGTTCTTCAGTCTACTTTCCCCTCCTAAAAGGGCTTTAAAATTTGGAAGCCAAGTTGCGCGTGCCTCCTTTTTACGTCCAGTGCGAAGGCTCTCTGCCTCCATGCCGCCGTGTCCCCGCAGACGGGTTCGCGCATGCGCCGTGCGGCCCCGGCTTAATTAACGCGGGTGGCGGGAGGCTCGGTGCATACGGAGAGCGGCATCATCTCCGTAATGAGCATCTGTATGCGGCCGGCGACCGCAACTGGCGCCAAGCAATCCGCCCGCCGCCAAATTAACTTTGAACTTCATTTTCACGCCGTAACCGCGCCGTCCGTCTCCTAACGGCACGCCGGGAAAGAACTTAACGGCCTGTGTCCCACCGCCACTTTTATTCCCCTTAATTGGCTGCTCTTCTTTCCGGCCGCTATTTGCATTCTGCGGTTTAAATGTCGCGTTTCCAGGCAGACCGCGAATCGCAGTCGGCTCTTCCGAGCTGTGACACTTTCTGAAGCCCGTAAATACGGCGACGTTTCTACGCCAAATTTATTTCTGAATTTTCATTTTTGAATTTATCAATTGTTTTAAAAATTCATTGTAAGACTTTATATAGTAGAAGAAACACTTTTGAAGATTGACTTAAAATGTCCTCTCATAAAACAAGCAATAAATTCTGGAGCCGCGGCAGCTGTTTTTATTCAGATCCTTTTTTTATACAGGTCCAGCACCGGTTTCGCTTCATTAGAGACGCATCTCCAGGTGTTCAGTACTTTTTTTTTTACAATTTGCCCTTCTTCATAATTCGTTGCTGAGTCCCAACATTCTAGTTGCTTTCATCCGTCAATTGGTTAAAAATTAAATAGGGCCGAATACATGGGTCCAAGTCCAATATCAAATCGGTGTCTTTCAGGATTGAAAACCATGGACGTTAAAATGTGGGACATGTAGTCGCGTGATTTTGACTACCGTATTGTCGATAAAACCCGTAGATCGCCAATGGAGTGAAGGTGACCATTGTAAAAAATAAAACTGAAGGTCTTGAATTAGAATCATCGAGTTGTAGCTGACCTATGGAGGCGTAGAAGAGTGCACTGCGAAGTAGCGAAGTAAACTGATCAGTTTGCAGAAAAAATATTTAACACCTGAAGATGCGTCTCTAATGATGCGAAACCGATAGTGGAACTGTGTAAAAAAAGGATCTGAATAAAAACAGCTGAAGCGACTCCAGAATGTATTGCTTGTTTTATGAGAGGACATTTTAAGTCAATCTTCAAAAAAGTGTTTCTTCTACTATATAAAGTCTTACAATCAATTTTTAAAACAATTCATAATTTTTTAAAACAATTGATAAATTCAAAAAAGAAAATGTATTTAAGCAGCTGCGGATGCCCCAATTATAAAATAACTTATTTCTGAATGTTTAGAAAACATTCCTGGAGAGACAACGATCGTTAATAAAATTATATTTTTAAAAACACGGTCTCGATTGCAAGAGAATTTTTATTCTTGTTTTGATTTCCACGGCCAACGGTTCCTCACCCGCCCACAATCGGCTGCCATGGTTGACCTGAAGATGGTTTCACAAGCAAACTGAAACCAGTTGCCTAACAACAATAAAAATTCTCTTACGACCGAGACTGTGTTTTTTAAATTATAATATCTGCTGAATGCTCAACTTATTAGCTTTTTAAAACCTTTCATCTTTGTAGTAGCTTTTGAAACCTATATTATAAGCAAACACATGACGTGCAGGTTAAAATAGCGATCGTTCCGAATATTCGTCTCCTTTATATATACATTATCCGTGTGTTTCTATTGCAAGCAAATAAATCTACAGTTTTGTTGCCATTTCGACGAAATTTCGCACATATGACCTTTAAACAAAGAGGAAGGTCAGTGTGGTGTTCAAGAAAATAACGTGTAAATAACACGTAGTTCACGACATATGACGTCAAGTTCAAAAATGTTCAAATGTTTGTTAAGTTTACGGGACTTAACTGAGCGGGTCATCAATCCCTAAATTTACACACTACTTAATGAACTACCTTATACTAAAGACGACACAAACATCCATG
Organism: Locusta migratoria; assembly: GCA_026315105.1. Lineage (NCBI taxonomy): Eukaryota > Metazoa > Arthropoda > Insecta > Orthoptera > Acrididae > Locusta > Locusta migratoria. The sequence continues at coordinate 240,609,920 of CM048749.1, read as the reverse complement.
CCCGAGGGGGATTCGAATCCCCTACCGTAGCGGCCGTGCAGACTGTGGCTGGCGCGCCGCAGACCGCTCGGCCACTGCGGCTGGCTATGACATCATAAGCAATTAATTGCGGCCGGCCGCGGTGGCCGAGGTGACTGAGGCGCTCCAGTCACGGTCAGCACGGCCACTACGGTCGGGGATTCGAATCCCCCTCGGGCATGGACATTTGTGCCGTCCTAGTTCGTAAGTAGTTCATAAATAGTTTGTAAGTTTAGGGACTGATGACCCCGTAGTTAAGTCCCATAAGCTTAACAAACAAACAAAAAATTAATTGCGCAAAGTCGAGCGGCGCACTGGGGCGCCGTGCTGCAAAGGACAACATAAACACCCATGCCCGAGGACGGATTCGAACGCCCGACGGCGAAGTCGAGGGTTCGAGCTTTCCTTTACACTACAGACTAATGACTACAATAGTTTGGTCCCACAGATTTACACACAACTGAACATGTTTGAAATGCGTGAAAACTGAAGCATCACGCTACAACGTTGCACATTTCCTCCCAAACCACTGGAACGATTTCAGCCACATTTGGTGCACATATTGCTGAACAACTGTTGCAGTGGTAAGAACCACCAATCGTCAACGTACTTCTGTTAAATTATCTGTAAAACATTTTGTAAATTTTCTGTTTGAAATCTCGATCAATTTAAGGCATTTTCCGTTATTCTCCTCCACGCATTCTGTGGGATGAGTCTTTCTTTCTCTTAAGGATTGTACGGATTTACTTTTCTTTGACCCACCTTAACTACCAGCACTTGGGGCTCCATTTATTTCTTCCTTCCTTATTCCTGGAAGTTGGTGTTTGTTAAGTTGCATGGGTGCTTGCGTTTTTTTTATTTTTTATTTTATTTTATTTATTTTTTTTTTTTTTTTTTTTTTTTTTTTTTTTTTTTTTTTTTTGGAAAGAAATGGTTTAATTTTCTGCTTGGGATGACTATTCCGTGTGTATCCGAACAATTTCTTTTTCTTCTTCTATTCGTTTACTAGTCTTGAGTAGTTCACGAACTATCTAGTTCGGAATAGCGCTCCCACAAAAAATGTTCAAATGTTTGTAAAGCTTATGGGACTCAACTACGGGGTCATCAGTCCCTAAACTTACAAACTACTTATGAACTACTTACGAACTAGGACGGCACAAATATCCATGCCCGAGGGGAGATTCAAACCCCCGACCGTAGTGGCCGTGCAGACCGTGACTGAAGCGCCTCAGTCCCCTCGGCCACCGCGGCCGGCGCGCTCCCACAGGTGAACTACACGAACTAGTTCACTGCCACAAGAAATCTATTTTAAAAGTAAAGTACTACGAGTACTCTGTATGCAAAGTAGTTGAATACCATTGTATCACCCATTCGTGTAAATAACTGGTTTATTTGCCTAAGTATTTGATGTCAAATTGCCCAAAAATACGGGTAATAGCACACGCTTTGGCAACACTGATTCATTATATTAAAAAAGCTGTCATAAAAAAAACGAGCTCTTTTAGTAGCGGTAGCAAAAGCCAAAAAGAGCGGACGAACTAGAAGGAACGGACGACCTAGGAGCAGCGAACGACCTAGGAGCAGCGAACGACCTAGGAGCAGCGGACGAACTAGGAGCAGCGGACGATTATGCCAAACGTGTCTCGCTTCATAGTTCGTTAGATTCTTTTCCGGAGACCGACGGGCAATAGCGAGAGGGCTCGTAGCAGAATTAAAAATCTCGTGTTTGCCTTCTGCTGATGAGTCATTTCGAGGTGAGCGTCTGCCTGTTAGATTACATAGTTCAGTGCTACAAAATTTCTGTTTTGATGTGTTCTGCACTCTGCAATATCTGACTAATAAATTACATAATGCCAAGATATAGAGATAACTCTAAACTTAAACGCGAGAAATTGTCCACAAACTGTTTCTTTTGGTTTGCGTGATATCGTTAGCGGCTCAAGCAGCAAGCGCATGAAGCAGCAGCCGCGGTGGAGTAGCCGAGCAGTCAAAATAAATAATAAAAAAGCGGTCTAAAGCGTCTCGCTGCGGAGCGCGCTGTTGCTCGTGGTGGAGGTTCGAGTCCTCCCTGGGGCATGTGTGTGTGTGTGTGTGTGTGTGTGTGTGTGTGTGTGTGTTGTCCTTAGGTTAGTTTACCTTAGTTTAAGTAGTTTGTAAGCTACGGACTGATGACCACGCAGTGTGGTCCGATAGATTTACAAACACCTGAACATATTTGCATGAAGTTGCAAACTGCACGCGCAGACCACACCGCCCAGCCGTCACTGGGAGCGGACGAACTAAAAGAGCGAACTAGTTCGCGACAGAACCGCGAACTAAAGTGGGCGCTCCCGATCGCGAACTATTATGCGCAAGTCTATCGTTTACTGTCGCTGGGGCGCTGACAGCCTTGATAATTTTTGTCTATAGACATTTACATTTATTTATTCATAGTTAATTAGTAAGAAGGGAAGCTTAATTACTTTATTTCTCGCAATGGAGGGATTTTAATTTTCTCAGAAGGTTATGTTTGTTTCGTTATTTTGTGTGAGGCAGGATGGGTTGAAGGAATTTTAGGAGGCACCCTTTCCCCCTCCCCACCCTCCACAAAATAAGTCACATAGTTCGGGAGATATGACGCGTATGGAGCGTTGCGGAAGGTACTTCACCTACGGACCTTGACAAAATCTACAGTTTTATTTCGACCTTGATGCACTTTTGCACACACAACCTACAAACCAAGGCGAACGTCCCTGTCTGCTTAAAATTTCGTGTGATTCATGGTGGAAGGTTACTTTCCATGCGGACTGCACAAAAATCTAAATTTTCAATCCGCTGTTGATGAAATTTTGTACGCCTGACCTTCAGCAAGCTACCATATTGTGCATGGTTGAGGGTACATTGCCATAAATTGAACACTAATTATCTTCAGAAGTAAAAAGGCAAGATCCCAAAAAAAAAAAAAAAAAAAAAAAAAAAAAAAAAAAAAAAAAAAAAAAATAAATAAATAAATAAATAAATAAATAATAGTTTATGACGGCCGGTTTCAGTGGGCTATGACACCATTATCTGCACGCAAACGCCAGCCGCGGCACTGGCCTTCCAAGAATTATAGTGAAGAAAATATTATCAATATTTTCTCGCAATAGCGGATTCCTTTTAGCGGCACTGTATGAGGTATAGATGTTCTACCAAATGGTGACATATGAAAATTTGTGGCGGGCCGGCACTCGAACCCGTGTTTCACGCTTTTGCGAGCGGTCGCCTTAACCACTAGGCTACCCAAACACGACTCCAGGACCGACCCAAACGTCCATATGCCACATTAACTGCACTTACGAATCAACTACATTCATCCCTTAGCACTCGCAGCTTAATCTGCATTCCCGCATTAGGGAGAGTGAAAACAACGAGGCATTAACCTACGCTGTTATCTTCATTGTAAATCGTCACTGTAAATCATCACCATACAGAAATTTAACAGAAGCCTAAGCGAGGCAATGACGATAACAGCGTAGCTTAATGCCTCGCTGTTTTCATTCTCCCTGGTGCGGGAATACAGATTAACACATCTTGTGTCCCTCATTCAGACAATGTTCAGCAACAGCCGACTTTTCAGTTTAAAGTAAACGAGTATGGCGGTGATGTTCCACACACCTTTCCTGAACAGTGCTGGTCATTTGGCCGATGTAAGATTTACCAAAACGACACGGAATTGTATAAACACCGGGTTTCCTCAGTTCCAAATCTTCTTTGACTGAGCCAAGGAGTGCCCGAGTCTTTGGCATAAAAACAATTTTAATGTCAAATCTTCTTAAAATTCTTGAAATTTTCGAGGATATATTTCCGACGATAGGCAAAAATGCAATAGGTATGTAGTTGTCGGCCGCGGTGGCCGAGGGGTCTTCGGCGCTTCAGTCACGATCTGCACGGCCACTACGGTCGGGGGTTCGAATCCCCCCTCGGGCATGGATATTTGTGCCGTCCTTAGTTGTAGCTAGTTCATAAGTAGTTTGTAAGTTTAGGGACTGAAGACCCCGTAGTTAAGTCCCATAAGCTATACAAACATTGTCCTCTAATGTTTCACCTTTTGGACCAAACTGAACAGCGCGACAAATTTGTTGAGCAGTGTACCCATTCTGTTTAAAGTCGACCTCAAGATGCTCCATTTATTTCTGTCTAGTTGACGATGGTATCAAACTGCAGCCGGCCGTGGTGGCCGAGGGGACTGAGGCGCTCCAGTCACGGTCTGCACGGCCACTACGGTCGGGGGTTCGAATCCCCCCTCGGGCATGGATATTTGTGCCGTCCTTAGTATTAGTTAGTTCATAAGTAGTTTGTAAGTTTAGGGACTGATGACCCCGTAGTTACGTCCCATAAGCTATACAAACATTTGAAACATTTTTTTATCAAACTGCAGAACCGAGAAAAATATTATTACGCGGGAAAAGTCTACGCAATCACACCATGAAAGTTGTCTCGTGTATGTATGTTGTCATGTAGAAGGTGCAGTGGTGGAGGGTACCTTGCAATAAGATTGACACTGTTTCTCTGTGAACCATTGAACGTTGACACACATATGTGGTTGTTCATAGAGGGAGAGGTGGAGATGACTCAGCAGGAGCATCCGGCCACCCTGAAAATTAACCATGCCGATACCACAGTCAACCGCGCCAAGTGACAAAATACGCAAGGAAAAAGAAAGAAAAAGAAAGAGGGGAGGAGGAAATGAATGTTACTCTGTGGTTGGACAGAGACAGGAGTTTGATAGGGGGTGCGGGAAAGAGATGGGCCGAGAGAGGAGGAGGAGGAGAACAAGAAGAACAGAGCGAGGGTAGAGGAAGGGAAGGAGAAAGATAGAGGAAGGGAGAGGAGATGGGCAAATCAGAGTATGGAATAAATAAATACACGGGCAACGCCGAGGTTTCAGCTGGTATCATATTACTATGTGAACACAGCCGTCTGGATAGCCGAGCGTGTAAAACACCCACTTTCCGGAGGGAGAGATGCGCAGCTGTTGTATTAACGAGGGCCGGTAGACCAGACCAGCCTGCATGAGATTTTTAGGTGGTTTTCCACAGACCACTAGCTCAACACAAGAATGGTACCCATTTACACGATTCGCAAACATTTAGAAAACGTCCACACGCTTTGACAAGTACTGCACTACACGCAATACAGTTGGTAATGGCTGCCGGCGGCCGCGGTGGCCGATCGGTCTGCGGCGTACCAGTCACGGTTTGCACGCCCGCTGCGGTCGGGGGTTCGAATCTCCCCTCGGGCATAGATTTTTGTGCCGTCTTTAGTATACGCCAGTTCATAAGTATTTGTAAGTTTAGGGACTGATGACCCCGTAGTTACGTCCCATAAGCCATACAAACATTTAAACATTTGGTAATGGCCACGCGGTTTCAAGTGCCATGCCATGGATTGCACAGCCGCTCCCGCTGTGAGTTCGATTCATCCATTGAAGATGGATGTGTTAGTGTTTGCCTTAGCCTAAGTAGTGTGTCAGTGTCTGGAATGGCCCTCGGTAGTTTGGACCCTTAGGTATTTCACCATTTCCTTCGGGACATATTTGTATGGATTGACTGATTTTAGTTGAGACCCTTCGACATTGTAGTTATAACATTTCTCGAGAAGGGACTGATTCAACCGAATCTTTTCTGGAATTTGTGTGAAATGAAACAAAACAATTTCGACACGATCCTGAATTTATTGCATTGAAATAAATCGGAATGGATTCTTTTCACAATAATTTGTCAGTGTTTTAAATATATCAGTTACAGTTCTTGATGATGATCGACATTTTTTGTCTTACCGTTCGGCTGTTTATTTCAGTCTTTTGTTCGTCCGTTTCCTCTTCCCTCATTTCTCTATCTCCTCCTGATATAAAAGTTGGTGCATGTAATTCACAGTAACATTTCTTAAATTACGCACTTATTCCAGTCTTTTATTAGTCCGTGTATAATCCTGAAAAATTTTGTTTCAAGAAGTGGTAATCCTTGCTTTATTATTCACAGTAAAACTAGTCAGGTGCATATCATTCAATTTAACTGTTGTTAGCTCAATTTACACTGCCAATGCTACTAACATGTGTTGATAATTTAAAAAAAAAAAAATCTTATTGTGAAAAGATGGCTACAATCACGTACCAACAATAGAACAATTGTTTTTAGAGAACTTTCAGCATCGGCACATTCACCCATAGATAGGGACACGAAAATTTTGCGAAAGTTATAACCCGAAAATTATCATAAATTGGCGACATTTGGCGAAAAATGTGGTATTCTTTCATATAAAATTCTAGTTTTTCCATACGACGTCATCCGCGTGGATCTCAAACAAGAATAATTTTGAAAAAAATTGAAGATTATCGATTAGTAAAAATTCCAAGAATGATTGTGGATAACGGTATTAAACTATTAACTTTATTATTATGATAACAAAAGGTAAAATGTTCAAATATTTGTAATTCTATCGGACCAAACTGCGGGTCATCAGTCCGTAGCTTACAAACTACTTAAACCTAGGTAAACTAACCTAAGGACAACACGCACACCCATGCCCCAGGGAGGACACGAACCTCCACGGCGAGCAACCGCGCGCTCCGCAGCGAGACTCTTTAGACCGCTCGGCTACTCCACCGCGGCTAACAAAAGGTAACAAGACACCTCTCTTTACAGATTCTAAAATTTCTATCCTGGTCCGGATTTTTTCTTACATTATACTGAAATGATCCTTAGAAGAAACTGCGTTAGACCACGTAAAAAAGTTACCTGGTTTACTCACATTCATGTACACTTCACCAAAAACCTAGCTATGGCAAAATTGTTTACACGAAAAAGCAATTAAAGATTCCTAAGGTAGGTTTCTTGTATAGTGTATATCCTAAATTCACTCATTGACAAAAAAAAAAAAAAAAAAAAAAAAAAAAAAAAAAAAAAAAAAAAAAAAAAAAAAAAAAAAAGGTTCCGCTGTATGTATACATAACTCGGTTTCTAGGCGTCAAAACACCAAAAAACTCATATCGAATTTGGCAGTAAAAACATGGGAATACGCAAATATACCGAAATTGGCAATAACCAAGCAAAAACTGACAAAAAAAGAGAACTGGAAGAAACCGAATTTGACAAATATATTGCCCACTATACCTATAAGCCCTTGCTTTGCAACAGATGTGCTTGGCCATACTAGTAAGCAGAGAGATACCTAAGACTTCAAATTACTGTATTTTTCTTTCCGAGATCCCACTTTGATGAAACGTAGCCAATATTTTGCCCCCAAGTACGCTCAAGCCACTTGTTATAACCCCGTGCAAATGCCTTTGGTAGTTACGGAGATGAGCATGTCCAGACAGGCAGACTCGACCTTCACAAATAAAACTTTAAATCAAGATATTCTCTTTTTCTACGATCTGATTTTGCTTCAATAATTCTAGTATTTGGCCGCAAACAATACTGTAGTTACCAGTGAAAACCTTATGGAAATTCGGTGACTACTTTCGGAAATAGTTCTCAAACAACACTTCAAGATATTCTTAAACTATCACTCTTAGTAGCAAAAAGTAACGCGCATCCCACACCTTAATGTAAAATCAGAAAGTAATCTAATTTTAAACTAATGTGTCCATACCCCTTATAATATCCGTTTTACTGAATAAGAACTCGATAAATTTCTCTTCCTAACAGACACAGCGGTTTTAAAATTTTACTATGGTATAGATAACTTGGCAAAGAAGCGCAAATCTGACAAAAACCGAATTTGGCAAAGTACATTATATTAATCGTCATAAAAGAACCAAAAGTGGAAAAGAATAAGATCGAATTTGGTAAGAGAAATGACAAATTAAAAAACAACAGACAGACAAAATGATAACACTAAGACCGACAAAAAATATATCTGCAAAATTGTCAAAATCATCGAATTTCATTAAAAATATCATCAAATTTAGAAATTTCAGGAAAATTACACAGTTAAAAAATCGTAAAACTAACACAAAATCTGGCAAAATATTACTGAATTGGCAAAAAATAGTAATAATAATAATAATAAATAAAAATCCTAAATTGTGAAATAATAATACCTAAATGGAAAAAATAGCACCGATACTGACAAAAAATTACATCGAAATCAGTAAAAAAACACCCACATTGGCAAAAAATAAAACGAGTTTAGTCATATTTTGGTCCACTTTAGGGAACGTTAGTAATACCAAAAGTGGGCCTTTGCGATCGCCTTTTGACAGCTCGAAATTTAAATAAATCTGACACGTAAATTGAAAAAACGAATTATTAGAGGAGAAAATGCTCTACAACTTGGATCTCTTACTTTTTTTCATATCTCGCCTAGTTTCAGAGATATCTGCAAAAGTAACGGCGATTTGACTCTGTCACTTAATTTTATTTAACTAGTACAGGCAAAGAAAATAAACTTGAAAAATAGGACTAAGTATCACGACAAGACAGGCAATAATATTTTATCGGCAAAAATAAGGAAAACATGGGAGAGATATTAAAATAATAGTTGAAAGAGGTAAAAGTTAAAAAAAAAAGATAGTATATTGTCAAAGCTAAAGTCAAATACCAAATAATTTTGGCTGTTTCTTAAAATACGGTGAGAGAGAACATTACGAGTTGAGTGCATAGATATTATCACAATAGTAGAGTCGTAATCGTATCACCCGTAATATTTTATTATTTTTGTCCGAAATGTTTGCAAAAAAATAATAAATCTACAGAAAAAAAATAAAGTGGGCCGTAAAATATGCCAGTGAGGTTTTTTTTTTCTGTCACAGTTAGAAAATTTGACCTTCTCAACCTATTTTGGTAATGAAAATTTCTTGTAACTCAGGATTTTTACCGTAAGCCACAATTCGAGTATAGTACACCACACACGAGTAAATAAATGAACCGGTGAGTTTAAGCAGACACAGTAGCTGATAAAATTGCCTTTGTGCGGCGCTCCAAGAATCAGACAGATATTTGCTTCATCCAGTGATGTATCAATACAAGTAACAAAAAAACAGGGATGCATTCATTTTATGTAATTTTGACAGCTGTGACAATCTTCAGTTTTTCCATTTTCGAATAGCTGTTTTAACTTCCAAAAAGATTTATGCCTATCCTCTTTGCTGCCATCGATCGAAGCCGTTCCGATAAAATCGCGACAAGTGCGGTGCCGTTGTTTCACCGGCAGGTTGGGCGGTAGTAAATTGCGATGGAAATCGTGTGTTCCGTGTGGAACTGCTGTTTATCGCCACATCGCGGAGGTGGTATCGCAGCTGTCACGGAAGTTCGCGACTGGCATTTACCAGTACCGTAACTACGCGGATGTTCTAGATAAGCAATGTCCTGCTTCACAGCGGCACTGCTGCAGTTAAAAGTCCTGTGCCGTGTCACCTTCCTTCATAAATGTGTCCAGGCAACAGTGAGAAATGTGTTATCTCAGATAAAATATAGGGTTTTCAGAAAAGGACTCCCTGATTTCAAAATTAAATATCTCGAAAAAAAGATCGATAGAGGAATGCAGTAAACGGTATGTTTATTGTGAAAGCTTTCACAATAAACATACCGTTTACTGCAGTCTTCTATCGATCTTTGTTTTCGAGATATTTAATTATGAAAACAGGGAGTCCTTTTTCTGGACACCCTGTAACAGTGTAGAATCTGTATATTAAATTTATCCTTCCTTTATACAACGAAGTTTTGCGTAACTGTGTTCATTATTTAACTTATCGATTGCATGTTTGAAGCAAAGACAACATTTCTGGAACAACAACGGTTGTTGAAAACGACTTTCACGGGCATGAACGCACGGCGGGGGCTTATGAACGTAAGCACTATGAGACATTCTAAAACTTAAACAAATATTAACACAAACTTAGGTGTTTTTAAACGAACACCCCAAAGGGAGAGTTGCCGAAGATAGGACGTTGCCTAAAGTGGACCACCTACGTATTTCACTGTGTGTTAGTAACGTAAAATATGAAGTTGGCTCTACTGGTGAGAAATATTGTCGAGGTCACCTGGCTCAGTCGGCCGTCGATAATAGTCATCGTTTTATAGTTTTCAAAATAAAAAGTCAAGTCATGCAGTGAAGGCTTTCACGACCGGCTGAAATAGTTGGTGTTGAATCTTCCGGGTTATGTGGTCGTGGTTGAAGAAACGTATCTGCTCCTGACGTTTCGTCCAGAGCTGCGCTGGACATCTTCGGAGGTGCTACTGGTAGCGGTGAGTCTTGCCGACTGATGAGTCGGGCGTCGGAGAGCGGTATAATACTGTCCAAAAGGGGGCGTGGTCAAGTGTTCACGTGCGCAGCAGAGATAAGCCTTGTCAAAGATAAAACATAACTTTCGATAGTCGATGGTCAAAGATAAAAGCGTAACTACCTACTCTGAAGAGCCACAGTCCATATGTCATTAAGTTTCATTGCTTCTTCCTTTCTATTAAAATTATCCCCATGTTTGTATATTTCTATTGCTTCTCTGTACAGTCGTGGATAATAGTTCCTCGTTGTAGATAAAATTTCCGTTTCGGAAAACTTCACATCATGATTTCCTGATTGGAAAATATGTTCAGCTACAGCTGATTTCTCAATTCTACCTAGTCGGCAAAGACTTTTGTGTTCTTTCAGTCTTGTATTCACACTCCTTTTTGTAGTACCAATATACACTTTTCCGCAAGAACACGGAATTTTATACACCCCACTGGATGATAGAGGAGGGCGTTTGTCCTTTACAGATCGGAGTGCCTGACTTGTCTTTTTTGTCGGTTTAAAAACCGGTCTGATATCGTGTTTACGTAAAATCGCACTTTAATAATTTATTAAATGACGACCGGTTTCGGTGCACTGTGTCACCATCATCTGGTCTCATATGATATAAGCTGACAAGATGACCAGCTTATAACATATATGAGACCAGATGATGGTGACACAGTGCACCGAGACCGGTCGTCATTTAATAAATTATCAATTTGCGATCTTGGCTTTTTATTTTGAAAACTATAAAACGATCAGATCGCCTCAAAACCCGACTATGATCTGCTGATCATAAGGTTTCATCTGCTTTAAAGGTAAGTAAAAAAAATCATCAGCACTCTAGTTCATAAGTGCCATTCATTAGCTAATAATTCAGTATCGCGCAACTAGCGTTGTGTACTCCTGCAACTTTATCTTTACTTACATGGCGTCGAGTTGCCGAAGTTGAACCAATGTCTGTTTTGTATAAGAAGATTAACGATGATGAGATGATGCAGTCAGTATGTTGTGGTGGTCTTCAGGGTTTGATGCAGTTCTCCACCCTACTCTATCCTGAGCAAGCCTCTTCATCTCCTCATCCAACCTACATCCATTTGTATCTGCATACTGTATACATCTCTTGGTCTCGCTCTGCAACTTTTACCCCACACATTTCCCTCCAACGCTAAATTCACGATTCCTTGATGTCTAAGAACGTGACCTATCAGTCGATCTTTTCGTTTAGTCAAGGTACGCCAGAAATTCCTTTTCTCCCCAATTATGTTCAGCACCTCTTCGTCAGTAACGCGATCCATCCACCTAAGCTTCAGCATTCTTCTGTAGCACCACATTTCAAAATCCTCTTCCTGTCCACACTGTTAATCGTCCACGTTTCACTACCAAACAAGGCAACACCCCACACAAATGCCTGCAGAAAGGAGTTCCTTACACTTAAATTAATATTTCATGTTAACAAATTTCTATTTTTCAGAAACACTTTTCTTCCCATTGCCATTCTGCATTCTGTATTGCGACCATCGCATGTGATTTTACTGCCCAAGTAACCCCTTTATTCTCTTTCCTGATGACGACATCCTCCTGAGTAGTCCCCGCCCGGAGATCCGAATGGGGAACTATTTTACCCCCGGAATATTTTACCCGAGAGGATGCCATCATCATATATTCATACAGTAGAGCTGCATGTCCTCGGGAAAAGTAAAGACTGTAGTTTCACCTTGCTTTCAGCCGTTCGCAGTAACTGTTTGGTAAAGCCACATTAGCTGATGTTACAAGGTCAGCTCACTCATTCATGCAGACTGTTGCCCCTGTAACTACTCAAAAGGCTGCTGCCCCTCTTCAGGAAACACACGTTTGTCTGGTCTCTCCACAGATACCCCTCCGCTGTGGTTGCACCTACGGTAAGTTGTATCATTGAGGCACGCAAGGCACCCCACCTCGGCAATGTCTGTGGTTCACATACAAACATACATACATACAATGTATGACTTGTAAATTATGGGTTCATACACGATGTGCCAACGTGATGCCCAACGTAAATGGGATAGTTCAGTGTGTGAAGTTTTCTTAAGTTTTTCTGAGCAACAAGTTTCCTAGTTCACTATTCGAATTGATTTGAAGCTTTTGAAGCTATGATTATGAACATTTTTAAGTAATTTCCTAATACTGTATAAATAAGTTAGTGATGATGAATATTTCTATACTCTTTTGTTTTGTACATTTTTTGGGACTAAATTCTGAGTTTCATTAAAATACACAGAAGTGATCAAATAAATGTTCACGATTACTCTCCACTGCTATCGATAGATTCAGTCACATCCAAGTTCGGCCTAACTTCTTCCTCTCCAAAGGTCATCAGTATGAAAACATTGGTTGCGTTTTTTGTGTATCGCACTGCAACACGTAAAACTATTGTTTCAGTGTTCTACTAGTACACACCACTTTGATGACGGGTTCATCTTCTAATATAACGGTCAGACACTGCACATGTTGGAATATTTCCTGATGTAGTGAAAAACCGCGAACAAAATTATGCGATGAAATTATTCGTAACAAACTCGCATAACAATAAAACGGAAGCCCTACATTGTTAGCAGTTCTACTACTATGCGATAGGATATGCAGTTGAAAATGTAGTCGGAAGATTATAGCTACTGATGTTACTGAACATGAAAATCACTCTTGTACGTAATTCGTAGAAAGGTTACACAGAACGTTTAGACCATAAATAATTTGCTACTTGGAAAGTTAAAGGTGGAGAGTGATTCACTTTGATAACAGCACTCTTGTTTTCTATGCAATAAAGGAACTGTCATATGTGTTTAAAAAAACTGAACGAGCTGTACGAGGAAATTTTAATTACGGATCACATGAATGATCTAGTTTTTCGGAAATTCGCCTGCACAGACATAAAGCTCTTTTTACAGAGGCGATTGCGAGAAACTTTCCGGGTTTGACAGGAAATGCAGCCTTGTGTTTCTTTCGTGTGTGTGTGTGTGTGTGTGTGTGTGTGTGTGTGCGTCAGTTGCATCTGCAGAGCCGCTTCGTTTAATCTACAGCTCCAGTGAATTTCAAAGCGCACTTCACCTTTGTGGACGATACAGCAGTTAAATAATTGCAAATTGGAAGCCTATAATTAAATTTACTCGCAGGGATCGATTGATTAATTATAATGAGGCAGCCGGCGCGCCCCCACAGGTTACGAATTGATGTCAATTAACGTAATTTTGTTTTGAGCCGCAAGCGCAGACCTCATTCAGCGCTGATCCCGAGCGCTGCAGGTAATTGGCGCTCGTTTCAAAGCGCTGAGTATTAATCAGCAGCGCAAATGCGGTTACCAGCCGCGGCGGCGGGCCGCATTCCTGCACAGCTGTGCGTGTGTTCGCCGATTACTGCAACGTCCGTCTGACGTAAACAAATGCCGAGGTCACACACTTTAAAAGGGACGCCTTGGTGATGTCTTGCCAAGTTGAGCTCAGATACTTACTTTCCGCCGCGGTGGAGTAGCCGAGCGGTCTAAAGCACCTCGCTGCGGAGCGCGCGGTTGCTCGCCGTAGAGGTTCGAGTCCTCCCTGGGGCATGGGTGTGTGTGTTGTCCGTAGGTTAGTTTACCTACGTTTAAGTAGTTTGTAAGCTACGGACTGATGACCACGCAGTTTGGTCCGATAGATTTACAGACATTTGAACTTACTTTCCGTGTCCGGGCTAAACAATGCTCCAAAATTAGCCGATCTTATGGCTTTCTCAGCCTCTAAAATCGTATCATCTTTAGGGCAAGAATCACTCAGCAGCACATATATTAGCAAATGGTTTGGTGTTTGAACAGTGCCATATTCTCAACTGTCTTCTTCTTTGTCTCCACATTCTTCAAATTTTTACCACACCGGTTAACACCCGTTCTTAATCCTCTTAGGCTTCTCCAAACGGAGTATGGTAGCGATTTTTCTTGAACATGTAACGATTTGTACTGACGTACATGTAATTAATGTATACTGGATTCTGATGATGTACCAGGCCTAAATGCGTCAAATAAAGTCATATCGTAACCACTTCATGACTTTTATCAATACAGAGACCTTGCAGCTTATTGCAGACTTTATTCATTATTAATCATGGTCCCATGCCTCCTCCGTGACTTTATGTCACAATTATATTAATTAAAACGTCCGGGCTAAGATGCCGTGGTCCATCTATAAAACTTTCTTCTTCTAATGTTTCGTTGCCTACTACGGGCTACATCTTCAGGGGTGAGTCGACGACTGACTGTTAATAGTTGGAGGTCCTGCTTATACAGGGTGTTACAAAAAGGTACGGCCAAACTTTCAGGAAACGTTCCTCACACACAAAGAAAGAAAATATGTTATGTGCACATGTGTCCGGAAACGCTTAGTTTCTATGTTAGAGCTCATTTTATTACTTCTCTTCAAATCACATTAATCATGGAATGAAAACACACAGCAACAGAACGTACCAGCGTGACTTCAAACACTTTGTTACAGGAAATGTTCAAAATGTCCTCCGTTAGCGAGGATACATGAATCCATCCTCCGTCGCATGGAATCCCTGATGCGCTGATGCAGCCCTGGAGAATGGCGTATTGTATCACAGCCGTCCACAATACGAGCACAAAGATTCTCTACATTTGGTACCGGGTTTGCGTAGACAAGAGCTTTTAAATGCCCCCGTAAATGAAAGTCAAGAGGGTTGAGGTCAGGAGAGCGTGGAGGCCATGGAATTGGTCCACCTCTACCAATCCATCGGTCATCAAATCTGTTGTCGAGAAGCGTACGAACATGTCGACTGAAATGTGTAAGAGCTCCATCGTGCATGAACCACATGTTGTGTCCTACTCGTAAATGCACATGTTCTAGCAGCACAGGTAGAATATCCCTTATGAAATCATGACAACGTGCTCCAGTGAGCGTAGATGGACGAAATACTAAAATGAGCTATAACACGGAAAGTAAGCGTTTCCGGACACATATCCACATAACATATTTTCTTTCTTTGTGTGTGAGGAATGTTTCCTGAAAGTTTGGCCGAACCTTTATGTAACACCCTGTATAGAGCGCGTAGAGGGCGCCACCACTTGTCACGTGCTAACGATTATCAAGTTATCTCTGACTAGTGTCATCGCTCTCGATTACAGATAATCGATTGTCACATCCTTAGTGCAAAGTCGACCGTCATATCTTATCTAATTTCAAACCTTCTTCTTTCTTACTGCAATTATTGTGGTGTCTCTGGATCTCTATTGCTTCTCTATACATGGGAGTATAATAACGTGAGGTCTTGTCTAGCACGCTAGTTTCACTGAATTTTATTTCATGATCCCCGTTTGTAAAGACATGTTTCGATACAGCTTCATTGTCGGTGTGTCCGAGTCGATAGTTCCTTTTTTGTTCCATCTAACGGGTACTAATAGACCATGCCACAGCTACACGGAATTTCATACACCCCAGGCGCTGATAGAGGCTGTCGTGCATCTTTCACCGATCTTAAAAGTTCACTAATTTTCTTGGTGGGTCTAAAGATTGTTTCCACCTGAAACTTGGCCACAAATTTCCCAATACAATCCGTGATGTTGTGGATAAACGGCCAGCGGCTAGCAGCCAGTCGTCGACTACCCCTGAAGATGTTGCCCACAGTAAGCAACAAAACGTTGGAAGAAAAAGGTTTTACAGATGGACCACGGCAGCTTAGTCCGGAAGTTTTAATTAAGGAAGACACCGGTAGTGAAAGCCCCTATATATTATGATCAGGCTCCTGGGGTAAGTTCTTCTGCCAAGATATTTCCTCGTCACCTGCTTCCCTCCAAAGGTCACAACGACCAGCAGGGTCTTTCACAAGGGGCACTCACCTGCTCAGAACACGTCTCCTCGATTTTAACATCTCCAGTCTACGGAAAGAATCATTGACTGAACAACAGTAAAAACAGTGTTTTGTTGACGGATACTTGTCACCATGCACAAACCACTTAAGCCATTTATTGTTCAGTACACGAACTACAATCTACAGGGTCAGCAAAAACGTGCTACATAACTGACACTTCTAAATCCGTTTTCAGCGTAACAAGGTTTTACGTAACATCACTTACGTACACAGGGCATCGAACACTTTTAACACAGCATTTCTTTTTAAAGCTCACAATTTTTAACGTGTCGTATAACTGACAGCATCCACCTGCACCAGTGTATAACATCATTCAACTTGTAGGAATGCACTGTCCGGCGGCGATAACTTTAACTTTGAATTAAAAGTTCTCGGGTTTCCGTCCGCGTCAGTTGAAACTCCACGAGCTTTCGGCCAAGCACTCCTTGGCAATTGTAAAGTGGTATTGACTGCCTAGTGGCTGCAAGTACGGGCTTATATACACTAGCTGCCGTCTGTGACGTCACTGGTGCTCCGCGGCATTGTCATTTATGGGCATGCTTTGAGTCGGTGTTCGATGCACCCGTTTTAACTGCGCGATCGCTGGAATGTTAATCTAAATGTAAGGAAATCTTTTTCGAAGGCGTTTTATTGAAGTGATGCCTTGTACAGTAGTGAAACGTGGACGATGAAAAGTTCAGATAAGAAGACGACAGAACCGTTTGAAATATGATGCTACAGACGATATGTGGGTAGTCGCGTAACTAATGAGATGTTACTGACCAGAATTTGAAATAAAAATCTTTTGCATATCTTGACTAAGGAATGAGATCGGTTAACAGGTCACTTATCGTCAATTTAGTATCGGAAGGGATTTTGTGGGGTTAAATTCGCAAGAGGGAAACCAAGAGACGAATACCGCAAGCAGGTTGAAGTGATGGGATGGAGAGGCTTGCTCAGGATAGAGTAGGGTGGAGAGCTGCATCAAATCCGACTGAAGACCACAACAATAACTATCTGCTGGATCATAGCATTGCTGACTCCAAGAACACAATGAACACGGTGCAACCTCTGTGAACACGAGATAGTCTGTCCAAAAACTGTGTGCGCCGTCTCTTGAACAATATTTTGGCCAACTAGATACCCTGAGTGGCCATGCGTTTCTGTAGCCATTTCGATTTGCCTTGGTTGCCTAACAATACGCGATACTACACTTCTCCCCTAATTAGGGCATCGGACTCGAACCGGGACAAACCACTTCGAGGAGGATCGTAGCCCCTTGCTTATTATGTTACGCCGGTTTGAGGAGAGCCCCTACGGGCCGGCAAACCATTTAACCGATAACTGTTCCTGGCAGCCTACATCGAAGGTGTACCTCAGCCTGCTCACATTCAACACTCAACCATTCCGGTTACGCCAAGGTTGACGACATCAACAACAGCATACCTAACGTTCACTACTGCAGGAAGTTTCAATACTGTCACAGCGGATTGGCTGGAGCAAGCTCCATCTATCAATGCAGGTGGCCTCCGTGCACGCCTTCGACAGCAGGCCACACTAAGCAGTTGCAATACGCATTGGGAACATTTCAAACAACCTGTCGCCACCCGTCTCATAGCAGCTACCGCCACCCAACGTAGGCGTTACGTAGCTGTGATTATAAAACTAAAATAAGAAAAATCAGATGGAAAACTGAAAGATTTAGGTGTCCTTTTTTCCGGGAGGTATTAGAGAATGGAATGGCAGAGAAACATCATAAAAGCGGTTCATTGAGCCATCTGCCATGCACTTGAATGTGACTTGCAGAATATTTATGTAAACTAGTATTGCCTGAGGTCGAAAATCGACCAATTGTGTTTACAATGGTCACTGGGGGTAAAATTTTACCTATCATGTCGGCAGCCTCGCGTGACTATGTTGGCAACATCAACAACACGATAGAAAATCTTTGCCCATTTGTTCGAACTAAAGAATGACTCGATTAGTGTATCGTACAGACCATGAAGTAAACAAATAATGCTGTTCCTGCTTTATGGTTGACAGGTTCTTGTATGTACCCTCGTCCGCTCAGTAAAAATAATTGCCCTCGTAAAGCGAAGATTCCATGACCAAACATCAGCGTTGTCAAGCGATTGGCTAAAATGAAGACTCACAGGATTCTCTCTATTCAGCATGTGTTGCCAACATTATCATAGGAGGCCGTTGGGATATTTAGTATGGGAGGTATGAAACGGTATATTTTACGTGTTAAGGAAAATGTCTGACACAACAACAACAAATAAAAACGGAAGTATATACGTCTCATGCCATTTTCGAATTATATAACTTTCATTAGTCTAATATTTGAAATGGAACTACAATTTCGGTGTTCGTATATTTACACAACGCCAAGAAATAATGTTATTTCGATACTGCGATATTCAGAATTACAGAGCTGACAACATGTCGACTTCGTAGTTCCACCCGTGCACCGCTACATGTCTCCCCGGCGCATCATCATTTATATCGGCATTCTCGATTTCGTAGTTCCATCCAAGCACCGCTAGATGCCTCTCCCGGCGCATCATCCTTTATATCGGCATTCATATGAAAACATCCATTTCCTTTAACCACTCTTAATCCCTGCGAAAATGAAGCATTTGAACGGCACAAGAAAGTGAGTTGGGAGCACTCCATATTTCGATATTCACTTATTTTAATACGTTATTTTAATACTGCAGATGCACTGCATTACAGCGTCTTTGGTCGAGGCGGATAGCCAATCAGTGAGCTGATTGTTGGAGAATGTAGAACTTGACCCAAGCTCTAGATAGGAACATTTCTACTCCCTTTTACCACTTTTACTGGATAAATGCACACATAATATTTATATTCGTGAAATCTACAACAAATAATCTTTCGAAGACTACATCGGCCAGAAAATTAAGGGTAAATGATACAATTTTATAATTGCTTAGGCTTCCACGGCCAGAGTCAGATGACATAAAAGCTTTCTGGGTGTTGTACCGCGTCATGTTGTAAGAATATTGAAATAAATATTAAAATGAAATTAAAGTAATAGCCTTCTTACAAATGACGCGGTAAAACACCCAGAAAAATTTTATGTGACATAATTTTAATTTGTTTTTTCTTATAAAGAGCCGTAGAGTCTGACCGCGAACAGGTGACAGCCCATAGAGACCAGCACTACGTATCATTGTTTAGACCGCTAGTAAGAATTTTTTGGAGGTATTTGGAGCTCTGCTTTTTTATGCTTCTCATACGAAATGTATGTATTGTGTGTGTGTGAGTATGTGTGCACGTGTTCGGGTGGGGAGAGGCCTGTGAGGGGGAGGGGGTACTAGGGCTATCGAAAAGATTTGAGGTTCTTAATAGATCCTAGCCATCCATCATGGTCCAGCCGGAAACTGACGTAAAGTTTGTTGTTGTAGTTGTGATCTTCAGTCCGCAGACTGGTTTGATGCAGCTCTCAACGCTATCCTGTCCTGTGGAGGCTTCATCTGAGAAATGCAAACGGTAAAATACATCATTTTGAATGTGCTTAGCCGGCTGCGGTGGCCGAGGAGACTAAGGCGCTCCAGTCACGGTCTGCACGGCCACTACGGTCGGGGGTTCGAATCCCCCCTTGGGCATGGATATTTGTGCCGTCCTTAGTGTAAGCTAGTTGATAAGTAGTTTGTAAGTTTAGGGACTGATGACCCCGTAGTTAAGTCCCATAGACTATACAAACATTTGAACATTTTTGAATGTGCTTACTGTATTCGTCCCTCAGTCTTCCTCTACGACTTTTACGCCACACAACTCCTTCTAATGCTAAGTTGACTATTCCTTGATGTCTCAGAATGGGTTCCACCAACCTATCCATTTTCTTAGGATAAGCGAAAAACTCATTTTCTCCCCAATTCTGTTGAATACCTCCTCTCTACCCATCTAATCTTCATCATTCGTCTGTAGCACCACATTTCGAAAGCTTGTATCATCCTTCTGTCTGAACTCCTGATCATCCACGTTTCACTCCCACACAATGCTACACTCCAGACAAATGCTTTCTGAAAGGACTTCCTGACATTTAAACTAAAATAAATTTAGCTTCTTTAAAAACATTTTTCTTCCCATAGCCATTCTGCATTTTATATCTTCTTTACTTCGGCCATCAGAAGTTATCTTGCTGCCGGCCGCATTGGCCGAGCGGTCTGCGGCGCGTCAGTCTGCACGGCCGCTACGGTCGGGGGTTCGAATCCCCCCTCGGGCATTGATGTTTCTGTCGTCTTTAGTGTAAGGTAGTTCATAAGTAGTTTGTAAGTTTAGGGACTGATGACCCCGCAGTTAAGTCCCTTAAGCTTAACAAGCATTTGTACATTTATCTTGCTACCAAAATAACGAAACTCATGTTCTACTTTTATTGTCTCATTACCTAACCTA
This sequence comes from Locusta migratoria, assembly GCA_026315105.1. Taxonomy (NCBI): domain Eukaryota; kingdom Metazoa; phylum Arthropoda; class Insecta; order Orthoptera; family Acrididae; genus Locusta; species Locusta migratoria. The sequence goes on along the minus strand of CM048749.1, from coordinate 240,589,373 downwards.
ATTCGTTCAGCATCGCCTGATTTTCTGATACTACGTAGACTATAAGCTTTAATTATGAAAAATATACAAATGTTGGTTAAGTTTGTGGGACTTAACTGCGGGGTCAACAGTCCATATTCTTACAATCTACTTATAAACTAACTTACACTGAAGAAGCACAAACATCTAAGCCCGAACCCCCGACGGCGTACGTCCTCACGCATCGGAGTATAGCGTCTCAATGCGCTCGGCCACTCCGACGCGGGTTTAATAATCCGAGTACTGTATCTTCCATCGTGATGCAGTGTAGTCAATAGCAAAATGTATTGGCGCATATTCCACTTCTTTTGGGAATTTACTTCATACTCTGTGTACTGTTGTACAGACGAGAGTAACCGTCAGTCGATGAGTTGTAGTTTGATTTCGGCCGGCAAGTGTTTCGGGTGCCGGGCAGTGAAGGGTCCCCGACACACACACACACACACACACACACACACACACACGGAGTGTTGACGGCTGGGCCGTGTTTGCCGCGGCAAATTAAGCGATGACCACTTGAGAGCGACGGAAAGTGCCACCGCCCTGCCCCACGCACGCTTAATCAAGTGTTATTTGAGCGCCCCTCCGCGCGTGTGTGTGTGTATCAGCTCTGAAACAGTGCGCCCGCCCAGTCTAACCTTTTACAATGATTACAATTCTGTTTGTACAATCTTCTTTTATACACAGAGGCGCGCGGCTCACTCCGCCTGATGCCCCGGGGGCTCTTCAAATGTCACGGCGGGGGACGGTGCCCGGTGGAGTGGAGGGGGAAACACCCACTGCGCATGCGCGCGACGCCACTGCTGCCTGTCCAGGCGGTGCGTCTGCAGATCAAGACGACGACGCCCCCTCACTTCCGGGTCGCGTTTAATGCGATCCCGCAATATTGTTAAATCAATGAGGCACGCGTTATAGAACACCCGATCAGATAAGCGACGAACGTAAGGGCAACCAGCACGATGGCGGGCGTATATGAGTCTTCGTGGCCAGTTCCAGGGCTATTGCCGTATAGTTTGTAAGAAGAGACCAATGGTCTCTAGACAGTCGTAACCAAATGAGTGTGCAGCCTTCCGTTGGTCACTCGAACTGTGGAATATCGCGAATGGAGGAAACTCTCGTGTCCACTGCGCCGATAACGGTACTATTACCTCGCAACGCATCACGTACTATCGTATCAAATGTTCAAATGTTTGTATAGCTTATAGGACTTAACTACGGAGTCATCAGTCCCTAAACTTACAAACTACTTATGAACTAACTAAGGACGGCACAAATATCCATGCCTGAGGGGGTATTCGAACCCCCGACCGTAGTGGCCGTGCAGACCGTGACTGGAGCACCTCAGTCCCCTCGGCTACCGCTGGGCTAATGGAAAAAAGTTTGCTTCGGTAGTTATTCGTAAGAGATCTTGTGTCAAGACACTTAACATTAAGGAACTGGAGCTTTTATTCGTCCATCTTTAGTCTTCGTCTATTCTGATTGTATCAATCAAACTGCCGAGCTGTTATAGGTGTCCTTTTTCAGGGACTGGGAGGCTGCACCCGGCGGAGTTTCGACTCCTCCGTTGGGCACGGTCGCAGGTCCGCACGCTGAAGGGAACACAGGGGGCCCGGTCCCCATCGAAATGTTTTCACTTACACTAGATACAAACTACTAATATGATTTCTCAATAATGGTAATACTAGGCCGGCCGCGGTGGCCGAGGGGACTGAGGCGCTCCAGTGACGGTCTGCAAGGCCACTACGATCGGGGGTTCGAATCCCCCCTCGGGCAAGGATATTTGTGCTGTCCTAGTTTGTAAGTTTAGGGATTGATGACCCCATAGTTAAGTCCCATAAGCTTAACAAACATTTGAACATTTGGTAATACTAGAGGACACGTGCGAATACTTCGCACCGTTAGTGGAACGACAAAAAAGTTGGGAAAAAATGGAAGTAAATTTAACTGTTTACGCATAGCTTTCTTCATAATCAATCAATGCAAATGTTTAAAACGCAAATGAAACAACATATGACTATACGAGTTTTATACCTGACAACCAAATGGATAATTTTAATATGTGACTACCCACCAGTACAATCCAACTGGCTACAATAAGTATTTATGTAATAATGTTACTATTTAGTGCAGAGACCAGAAGATGATGTCTATATACATCGAAACCGGTCGTCTCTCATAAATAAAGACGAAATACCGCGATCTTCGCATTTCATTATTTACAAAATATAAGTGTAGTAAGGGGTTCAGTAACACTGCTCAAACGAACGAAGGCTCTCGCGGTCATTATTGTTAACGTTAAAATTCTTTTGAGCTATTTGCCGCGTCGTGATAATAAAAGCATTCAAATATTCAAATGTTTGTAAATCTATCGGACTTAACTGCGTGGTCATCAGTCCGTAGCTTACAAGGTACTTAAACTAAGGTAAACTAACCTAAGGACAATACAAACGTCGAACCCCCGACGGTGGACGGCCGCGCGCACCGCAGCACGGCGCTCCAATGCGCGCGGCTAACCCGCCGCGGGAAGATAATCTTTATTATCATGACGCGGCAAATAGTAAATAGCGTTCCTCAGGGAAGGAAAGCTCCTGCAAGGGATCCGAAACGTTGGAAAGATTTTATTATCATGACGCAGTAAATAGCTCAGAAGAATTTTAACGTTAACACTGCTCAAAGTTTCAAAAAGTTTGTAAAGCTTATGGGACTTAACTGCGGGGCCATCAGTCCCTAAACTGAAAAACTACTTATGAAATAACGTATACTAAAGACGGCACAAACATCCATGCCCGAAGGGGGATTCGAACCCCAGACGGGGAACGGCCTCGCGCATCGTAGCATAGTGCCTCAATGTGCTCGGCGCTCCGCCGCAGCTCAAAGTTTGAAATGTTCAAATGTTTGTAAAGATTATGGGACTTAACTGCGGGGTCATCAGTACCTAAACTTGCAAACTACTTATGAACTACCTTACGCTGAATACGGCACAAATATCCATGCTCGAAGTGGGAGTCGAACCCCCCCCCCCCCCCCAGGGCGAATGTCCTCGCGCGTCGGAGCATAGCGCCTCAATGCGCTCGGCCACACCGCCGCGGCGGTCAAAGTTTAATACTTAAGGCTACAGCTGTTTCAGCAGTTTGCCATTTTCCAGTGTGTCATGATGTTTAGACCGTCATTAACATCTTTTGTAATAAATTTAATGAAATAATCGTGAATTTTGCAGGACACTCAGAACTGTTAAAAATTACGTAAAATATATTTAAAAACAGTATATAAAGTTTGTTACCACATCAAGCTGCAGAAAACTTAGCAGTAAACACGAGCATCATGAAAAATTATCGAATATTTCATGAAATTTATTATAACAGTAACGCCAAGAGTTAATGAACGTCAGAACATCGTAGACGCGCTTGTAAATTGCAAATTGCTGAAACAGCTGTAGCATAATGTATTAAACTGTGAGCAGTGTTACTGGACCTTTTATTACATTCGACTTGCTACAGATTTACCGCTGATAGGGGACACCTTTGACCTCAAATGCTGGGAACCGCACGAAACCATCCTCGGAATATAAGGCAATCATAAACAAGCCAGTGGCGTGCGTTAGTTCCATGCAAAACGTTACATTGTACCTCAAGTAATATTTTAACAGAGACAATACAATAGGAATGAAATTATATGTAATTTAATGGCATCAGTGTAGCATTACATATTCAATCAGCTGCGCTAAAAACTCTCTGTTTAAAGTAGGACGAAACACACATATACAGCAGTACCACAGACCTGAAAGTGCTTATATTACTCCTCAAAGTGCAGATGCGGCATTTCTACGACGTAGTTAATACAAAGTGGGAGAGAACAATGTGCACACCTCACTAAAGCCACGCTATCACATTCCAAATCACTATAGCATTCAAGCAGTCCAATATCAAAAGCCACACTAATTAAATTTTCAAATTATTCTGTTTGTATGTCAGTGTCATACCCTCGCTTTCGCCAAGCATATTGCAACACAGGCTTATACGGAGGTGCAGCAAACTGACTGTAAATCAGAGTGAAGTTCGTCCATGAAATAACGATCATGTACCTTCATTTCCATAATCAACACGTCGCAACTTGGTACCAAATTTTTGGACCACATGCGTTTCATTAATTGTCTTCATGATGTCACTGCACTGTACACAGTTTAGACAGTAACTGGCTTGCGAAAACTATAAGAAACAAATACGTACCACAGCTATACCACTCACGCAAGTGGAGCACTGGTTAGTGCAGCTACACTATGCGACCATCTAGTGGCGCTACGAGACGGAAATGACGCACAGCACTGTTTTGTTTATGATTACTTCTTATTGTAACCGTGGTTTCGTGCAGTTCCGAGCGTTCGAGGTCGAAGGTGTTGAAAGACGACCGTCTGTCGTCTTCCATATATTTTTTATAAAATTGTAATTTATTTGATGTCACTAGATTAGCATTTTGCTAAACTAGAACGCCACTCTTTTAGAGACATGAGGAATAGCATCTTTATTTCATGTTTTAAAATATTAGTTTCTGAAATGTTAGTTAATATTGCTAGGATTTTGTTATTTTAATAATTTATTATTGTGTTTATGAATGTGGCAATAAGTACGGCTTCTCTGCTACGCCACTGTCCCTATGAGAATGTGTAATTGTTTTACATTTAAGTGGATGTGCGAGAATCTAATGGCTGTCTGAATGTGGGTAGTTAATAGCTCGGTTTGCATGGTTCTCTCTGGTTCAGAGTCGATAGTTAGTCGCTACCGATCCCTGCTGCTGATGTGACCAAAGAGGTTTCTACACCGTTTGGTTACAAGCCAGTCAATGAGCCCTCCCCAGGGCGAGTCTCGCGTCCCCACCACCGCTGGTTTTTCGGGTTTTGCCAGTTTCCGGTAGCTTCGCGCCTCCTGGCCATTCGCTCTTCACTTTGTGCTCGGATGGTGGTGTGGTAAGGTTGGTTCTGCTCTTGTGTCCGCGCAGATGTTAGCGATTCGTTGTCTAGCATATTTAACTTAGACTCTTGAACTTAGATTCATTTTATGGAGCATTCCTTCCTATCGTGCGCGAAAATGTTTCTAGTTTTTCAATCCAGTGATTTCCAACAGATAAACGTAGTGTATGTGTTACTAGTTGCAGTTTGATAACGACCTGGTATATTCAAACCTTTTTTGATTATGTGGCGGTGTACAAACTCTGTGTAAATTGTGATTCTTTAGTTTCTCCCGGCGTATTTGATAATCAAAATATCCACGGGTGTACTGCCGGTCTATAGTGACTATAGTGCCCGTTGGAAACTATAGACCGGCAGTACACCCGTGGATATTTTGATTATCTGTGTAAATTGTGTCTAGCTTTGTGGGGCCCGATTTCTAACAGACGATACGTTCATTTTTGTACAGTGCATGTAAAATCTTCCTTATCGTTTCCTTCGGTGAGTGATGTGTATTCCACATGGTTGGTTCTTAGAACAAAGCCTTCAGCTTCCATTATTGTTTGTTCCTTGCCCATCAGGCAAATAACTACGCGTATATCCTTCTGATTTCCTCTAACATTTCGCGATCTTTTCTCCTCGCCTATTTTAATTTTGGTGTTTCTTCTCCGAAATTGTACTATGGACTCAGTCTTTGTCAGTAATTCTCTCCGAGCCTTGTACAACCTCCTTCAATAGCTTGCTTATGAAATTCTATGTATTTCTAAGGGTTGCATGCCATAGTTTTTTCTCACTTTTCCGTCTTTGTAATTGTTTCACTTTTCCGGGTTTTGAGACTGGACTTCTTCCGTCGCTGTGAACACTCCCAATCGCATGTTGCTGCATTTCAGTAGCTTCCTTGTGAAATTCTACGCAGTTCTAGGAGTTGCATGCCGTAGTTAATTTTCATTATTTTTCGGAAATTGAATTTTTTACATTTTTATCGGTTTTCGGAACCACGTGGTTCCGAACTCCGACTTCAGGGGTTTGCAGCTAGTCACCTGAATTCACGCCACGTCTCATAAAACCAGTGCCTAGATAGTTTACTCTCAGATTGCAACTTAAGAGTCCGCCGTGATTTTGTGTAATGAATCCGATTTTTAACCACTTCACTTTCAGTGGAATGCGATCATGCAACGTAGCCGTGTGTCGCCGTTAGCGTGTTTGCTCGCGGTCTAAACTAAATGCAACTTAACTTTGCTACACTCACGCACCATCTCAAATAAAGCACGACAGACCACAGCCATCTTCGCAGTTTTATTGTATATTGTGTTGTGTGGTACCTCCGGGTTTGCTGAATTTCGCCTACGATAGCGGCGCCTGCTTCTGCCTCTTTTCAGCACGCTGATTTTGGTGAGTTCCGCTTTTGCATTGCGTGTGTGTGAGCGAGTGATTGTTGTTTGTAAATTCTCCCTCCAGTAGCGTTAAGTTCTGTGTAATTTATGTTAAATTCAATGCTGGGCATCGTCAGTATTAGACCATGTAAAGGGGATGCACTTTTATTGTATTAACAAAATTGGTTCCCCATTTTTCTTGCGTTCGATCTGAATAAACAAGTTAAGTTCAGTATAATTTTGACTTGCCTATAAATAGTAGTTTTCGAGCACCTTGCCCCTTTTATTTAATATTGTTTTTCACCAGTGCTGAGAACAAGCTCAGATGCAATTTTTTAAGTTTAAGTTCCGTTGCGCCATAAATGTTTTTCTTAGCCACCTTTTTGAAATAAATTGGTGTCGGCTTGTTTATTAATGCCTGTATGTAATTTCGTGTGAGGTGCTACGTATGTTGGCCACTGTATCGTTAACTTCCTGTTATTAGAGTAATTTGAACCAAGTCAGTTCTCAATTTGGGCCAGGGAACAAGGTTTTGCAGCAGGGAGTAGCCGGTAATTCACACGGACCCTTTGTTAATTTTACTGCTAAAATTAAGCTTTTTTCATAACAGTTAACTCTTATCTGGGTACCTCCTACCAGAATTAAGCTTTTATTTTGCACGGTGGCCCACTTTTAGTGTCGCTTGTGAGTGGATACTCCCGTGCTGCTGCTGCGGGCACACCACTCCCTGTAGCCCCGTCCCGCTCCTCGACACCGTCAAAGGTTGTCCGCCGCAAGACGCAAAGGCCGCGCAAAGGCTGCGGTCTGACCGCCGCGGCCGCCGAAGCAGGAGGAGGAAGTAGCCAGATCACTGGCTGCCGGGAACACCGCCACCGCAAAAGCAGGTGCCCAAATGTGCCTACACACTTGCCACTCAAAATAAGCTACATTTACATTAAATCCCTTAGGCTGTGGCTAACCCATGTCTCCACCATATTCTTTCATCCAGGAGTGCTAGTCTTGCAGGATAACGTCTGTGGTGTTTGAAAAGTAAGAGGCGAGGTACTGGAGGAATTGAAGTTGTGGGAACGGACCGTGAGTCGTGTCCGCGACACCTCACTGGTAGAGCGCTTTCCGCGAAATGCAAATGTCCCAGGTGCACACAATTTTAATCTGCCAAGAAATTTTGAGATCGGTCTTTCGGGCAATATAGACGAATCACAACGCTACAAGTGCGTAGTGGATAGTTTTGACACCCTGCCCCCCACCGTAGTTCAGTTGAGAATCGCGTGTGTGTTCAGTCTTAGATCTGTTGGATGAAGCGCCTGTTTAGTGCGTTGGTTCTGAACTGACACCAGGACAACGAACGAACATAGTATCAATTTAAAGTTTTGTCATCTTTCTTCCGTTTTTCGTCGTCCTTAGTTGTTTAGAAAATTAATGGAGGCGTATAACCATCTATTGCATTGCAACTTAATGAAAGAATTTTTGGTGCCACACACGTTTTGCTTCTTTGTTTGTGAAGCATCACCAATGACGGTTTTGTGTTGCTCCAAGTCTGTCTTCATAGAGCTGTTTGTGTGTTCTCCAGGTGGGTGTATATTTTGGTTCTTGACGAACACATTTAGGACGGTTGCAACATAAATACTGGCAACTACTTACTCACAACCGATACAAAAAGTTATGTGTTTGCAGCTGTTATTGTCCTTCAAAGTGGTCACCAGCGTTGTGTAGAACCCGTAGCCAGCGATGTGGAAGGCGTAGTATACCGTTAGCAGAACTTGTTCTGTTGATGGTGCGAATGGAGCGGTCTACTGCCTGTCTAATCTGTGGAACATGCCGCGGTGGTGTAACCGAGCGGTCTGAGGCGCCTCGCTGCGGAGCTCGCGGTTGCTCGCTGTCGGACGTTCGAGTCCTCCCTGGGGCATGAGTGTGTGTGTTTGGCCTTAGCTTAGTTTACCTTAGTTTAAGTTGTTTGTAAGCTACGGGCTGATGACCACGCAGTTTGGTCCGATAGATTTACAAACACTTGAACATTTGAATCTGTGGAACAGTACTGAAGCAAATGCCACGAAGTGGTTCCTTCATCATCGGAATCAAAGTCACAAGGACTTAAGTCCGGGAGTATGGTGGATGGTACAGTATCTCCCAGTCCCCTCGACCGAACAGAGCAGCCACAGCTTGCGCTGTTGGCGCCCGCGCATTGTCGTGCAAAATGATGGGTGGGTTGCGCAGAAAGTGTTGTCGCTTCTTTCGCAAAGCCGGTCGCAGGTAATTCTCCAAAAACGAACAGTAATACTGTGCACTGACGGTCTCCGTTGTTGGAAAACATAGTGACACCATTACGGTAGACTGCTCACAAGTGACTGTGTTTGCCTTGATCGTGCGCACGCCGGTGACGTGCGAAGGTCGAATCCATTTTCTCGGAGGTAAAATAGGTATGTCAACTACGTGTGCTATCAGCGACAATAGTAGATTCCATTGCAAGGTGTCTCCACAGCAGTGTTGCCACTATTTAACATCCAACGCTCCTATATCATCACTTCACTGTAAAGTGAACTGGTAATAGTTTGTAAGTCTATGGATCGACGGCTCTAGCAATTCGGTCCCTTAGGTTTACAACATTTGAGCACTTCATTTCGCCACTCAGATTAATCGACATGGGTTCCATCTAGTATTGCGACATAACCGAATGTCAGTTTCGTAAATAATAATATCCGGCAGTCCACCACTTTCGCAATTACGGGCACCTATAGATGCAGCATCGCACTTTGTTCCTGCAGGGTTCTTTCAGCAGTTTTTCGAGTCCATGCCACGTTGGTTTGCTGCACTTCGTCGGAAAAAAAGGAGGTACGACACGATGTTAGTAGTATCAGCACATGGCTCTTGGTACCTCCGTGTATGCCAAGAACAAAACAATGTAACACTGCTATCCAACACTCGCGTCATACCAGTTGAAGTACTGTAAGCAGAACTCAAAGGAGAGGACGCCTACCCGTGGTCGCCGATCTCGTCCGTATTTATGGTACTCGAAGGGTGTGATGAGACATCAAAGTGCCCCATGTGGGAACTCCACAGGACCAAGACCAAGCGTTTAGGAATTCAAAGGAATTTTGATACGGCTGATCACAACTTATCAATTTTCTCTGTGAGAGTGTGTTTAGGAAGCGGTGTTTGGCTAAGCGGTAAGAGATTGGATTCATACTGAAAGGGTCGTGAGTCGATTCCGCCTGGCAGCAAAATTTTTTTTGCTACTTGGCAATGCGTCACAATTAACCGCAACATCATACAGATGGTTTTGTAATTATATGCACAAAACATCAGCACAGTGTGGGACATCATTATTTAAAATAAGTATTCAGCTACATGCTGTGTTTCGCATGGTTCACTGCTTGACTGTGCGATGGGAGAAACGGTTTTCAGAAGGTCAATCAGGTTTTTCTTTTTCTATGGAGAAAAAAAAACATGTCACTGCAAAAGTGTGACATATATAACGTGCAAGATGCGGTCATAATTATTGCTTCTCCTATCTCTTCGATGAATATCAGCACCCTATATGTAAAGATCAATTGCAAAAGACTGGAAATACTGATTTACATTCACGACGATTCCATGTACGTACCAACTACAAACCCTTTTTAAATGTTTGCAATCCCGAATTTCGTCCTACGCATACACTTCTTGTGTTTCTATAAATTAATAAAATAACCTGTACGATGTTTTGGTTAATCGTAACGTTAGTAGCTTACGGATTGCCAAGGAGTTCAAAAATACAACCCCTTCAGTAGGAATCCGATCTCTTACTACTAAGCCAAACACCACTTTCGAAACACTCTCTGACAGACACTATCCCTAGTCCACACCAGCCTCAACCTACCCACTGTCCTTTCTGCCGAGATCAACAAACTCAGCCTGGTTTTCACAGAGGTGTTGGGACAACTCAATTCCCTTTCTGACATATCCATTTGCTTCCCTAAGCAGATACAAAATGCCACCAGTCCACGTACCTGATGCGGGTATTTACAGAATCTACTTCCTCCATTAATCGTCTCAAATGTTCAAATGTTTGTATAGCTTATGGGACTTAACTATGGGGTCATCAGTCCCTAAACTTACAAACTACTTACTAACTAGCTGACACTAAGGACGGCACAAATATCCATGCCCGAGGGGGGGATTCGAACCCCCGACCGTAGTGGCCGTGCAGACCGTGACTGGAGCGCCTCAGTCCCCTCGGCCACAGCGGCCAGCATTGACCGTCTCCCCACCAAGGCTACTACCAAGGTGGATCCCTCCCACTCCCAACGTCTTATTGTTGGGGGCGATGCCTCATCTACCCAAAATTGCCGCAGCCCCCACACCTGTCCTCACTGTAAGTTAGCACGCTTCCTTAAACAGCGTCCCAACTTCGCCTCTCCCCCACCCTGCAACACCTGTGGCCGCGGCCCCCATCCCGCTATTTCCTACAAATGCCAGGCTCGCCCCACTCCTGTCAACCCAGAGCTGACTACCTGTCCGCCCCGACAATCACCCCATCCATTCCAACTACTCCCTCTGCTCCTCCCCCCTCTACTCTAGAGGACATCATCCGGTTAGTCACCACAGTCCTACAGAACATCCACCCCTTCCAATATCTTCATACCCTCCAACAGATCACCCTTGCAGCCCGTTCTTTGTTCCAATTGGAAACAATAGCTATCTGCTCCCATAAGCACTCCCACCACCTTCTTCTGGCAAGTTACTCTTGTATAAAGTCATCCGTAACTTTTTTCCCATTTACTACCTCTCCCCCATCTGCAGCTTCCCACCCTATATAACAACATTTGCTCCCTGCCTGTCAACAAACGCCTGTTACTGAACACCATCTCCCAACACTGCATTGATGCCTTTCTCCTGGATGAAACCATCCTCCAACTCCAGCATTTCATCACCACTATTCTTACTTCCTTCATTGCTTAGATGACCAACCCTGGGGTGACCCAGAGCTCTGCCGTCTCGCCACTCCTCTACCTCATTTACTCGGCTGATATGCCACAACCCCAGTCTTCCGTCCATGTCCTTCGGTATGCTGACGACACTGCCTTCCTAGCCTTCATCCCTCCCTCACCTGCTCCCAACACTTGTTCTAGTCTTACCTCTCTGGATTCTCCACTTGTGGTACCTTTCCGTCAACCTAAATCCCAGGAGAACTTGATAGGTCATACCACCCACTCCTTCCGATATCAAGACATTTTCCTTACACTCCATCGCATCCCTCGAACTTCCAACCTCAAATACCTTGGCTTCACTCTTGACCATTCCTTCTCCTGAACGCCCCACCTGAAAACTGTCCAATAAAAAATACACCGCAACCTGCTCAAACTCCTCTATGGCCGCACATGGGGTCTCAACCCTTCCACCTTCCTTTACACACACGGTTCCTTAATGCGTCCTGTCCTCTGCAGCTTCCATCCTGCCTAGATTTCAGCCTTCTCCGCATATTGTAAGTTACTTCAAATCGCGGAGTGCCACGCCCTCCTCCTCGCCTACCGCATCCGTCTCCCCTCCCCCACACAGATCCACTATGATCTCATCACTTTCCTGCACCTCTTCAAATTCAGAGCGTTCGATCGTTCCCCCATCAGTAATGTATACACGCGATATGCAACACGCCAATACTGTAAGCACCGGCACTCTACGTCTGTGTCAGGAAAACAAGTGCACGCCGCTAAAGGCTTCCCTCCTTTCTTCCTCGTCTTCCTTACTCTCTCATTCTCTTGCTTTTTCTTTTTCCTTCTTTCCTGTCTTACGTGTCTATTTTAAAAAAAAAACCTGCAAGATGAAGGGGGAGGAATGACACTGAAGGACTGGGCGTGAGGAATAAAACTCTGGAAGGTCATGGTGGCATTTGGCGCGCTCAAAGAATAACGCTAACCCGGGCCTTGGAGCGCGGCTAAATGTTAGCTACCACTAGGAGAAGCCGAGCCTCAACAGATGGCTGCGACGTAGCACTCGCCAGCGTTTCCACAAGTCAGCATTCTGAGGAGCAGCGTAGGACCCAACATCGAACCCTATGGAACCCCATTCTTGACAGCTGCTCAATTTGAGGAATCATTTGCATTGCTGTAGCTAAGAAATATTTGCAAATGTTTAAATGTTTGTTAAGCTTAAGGGACATAACTGAGGGGTCATCAGTCCCTAAACTTACAAACATGAACTACGTTATACTAAAGACGACACAAATATCCGTGCCCGAGGGGGGGGGGGAATTCGAACCCCCGACAATAGCGGCCGTGCAGACCGTGAGTGGCGCGCAGCAGACCGCTCGGCCACTGCGGCCGTCGAAATATTTGCAACTGCAGTACCCAGCTATTACCTTTGCTATTTAAACAAAATAAAATTTAACTATAGTCTGAATAAAATTATTTGACGCTATGGCTATGACGCATCGGTTGACAGCTACCGTTCGGCTATAAACTACACAACAAATGTTTAATGTGTAAGAGGATTCACATTAAATATCATATGAAAATCCTGTTTATTTCTGCAATATCAACTGTAACTTAGTGTGACATGCCCCATAAATCCATTTTGTCTCTTATGGACATACGTAAGTCAATCAGTTCAATTAAAAAAAATACATTTATAAGTTTCACCTTTCGTACCAGTGATCGGCAGGGCAACATTTGTCGAGATCCTGTTATCGGCACTCAGTCGTACTATTTTAGCCAATGGGACGTGAATTTTTGTTGTAGATTACTGATCTATTTAACGATTAATTACGTATTTTAAATTTAGAATTAAAGTTCAAATGTTCAAATGTTTGTATAGTCTATGGGACTTAACTACGGGGTCATCAGTCCCTAAACTTACAAACTACTTATGAACTACTTACGAACTAGGACGGCACAAATATCCATGCCCGAGGGGGGATTCGAACTCCCGACAGTAGCGGCCGTGCAGACCGTGACTGGAGCGCCTCAGTATCCTCGGCCACCGCGGCCGGCTAGAATTAAAGAGCCGCTTACTCGGACAGAACCGCTTACTGGTACACTTAACATAAATACCCCGTAAATCACATTGAAGTGCATGTCAGAGGGATAATCGAATCGCCTTTATGATATTTCTCTACCGTTCCATACTCGGGAATAAAGAACAACAAAATCTTTACCATTTCTATCTGATTTCTCTTATTTTAGTGTGTTGTTCATGCCGCCCCCTCCCCCCATCGCTATGTAGGTGCGACCTAACAAAATATGTTAGCACTCTGAAGAGAAAGTTGCCGCAACGAATAAAACCTTTCTTTTAATGATGTCCACCATACCTCGGTGTATCATTTCCGTGACACTATCAACCCCTGTATCGCGATAATACAAAACGAGCTGCCCTTCTTTGAACTTTCTCTATATCCTCCGTCAGTCCCACTTGGTGGGTGTCCCACAATGGGCATAATTGGACGGACAAGTTTTGTGTAGACAGTTCCTTTGAATTCAAAGTGTTCCGCCAATGACATATAGCTTTCGGTTCCCCCATCTCCCCCTACAATATTTTCTATGTGTTCTTTCCAATTTAAGTTGCTATTATTGTTATTGCTAGGTTTTTATTTGAATTTGCAGCCTTTATATTTCACTGATTTAGAATGTAAGTGAAGTTTATCGGATTTCTTTTAGTGCTCATATGGACGACTTCACTCTTATTTAGATGAATTGCCAATTGTTTCGCCATGTAGATATCTACATAATTTTGCTGTTTTTTTTTTTCATCTTCTGGTGACAGCGTCATCTTGCGAACAGTCAGAGAGTTGCTTGGAGTGTCTGCTAAATCGTTTCTAAAGGAATAGTAGAGCCCTATAAGACGTCCCTGGGGAACGCCAGCCATCACTTCTGTTTTTCTTTATGACTTTCAGTGAATTACAACATACTGTCATACTGTGTCCTTTATGACAAGAAATCATGAATGCAGTCATACAACTGTGGCGAAATATCATCATCACGTAATTTGATTATTAACCACTGCTGAGGAACAGTATAATGAACGTTTTCTTTACAATGAATTACGTGTGGTTTACTAGTAGTAAGTGAGTGAATGTAAGCGCAGTAGACTACTTTTCGTGTTGACAAATCACTTATTTAAGATATTGTTCTAATGGTAAATAAAGCAGAATTTAGTTTTGGAACAAGCTCCTGAATATGGGCTTTCCACGACAGCTTACTGTCTATCTGAACACCTAGAAATTTAAACTGGAAAGGCTCTACTATCTTCCCTCGACCTTCTCTGCAGCAAGTGACAGTGCGAAAGTCTATAGGTGCAATTGTGACGACTCGGTGCTTAGTAAAGCACAAGATATACCGGTACCGAGCTGAACATTCGCCATTTTAAATCACAATCCGACGTCAGGGTTGTATGCTTTGTGTGGTGTAGCGAAATTAATCAGCGATATTTTGTTATTTTATTGTTCCACAGTGATTGGTTGTGCAGCTCCGAACTGCTCAAATAATAACAGCCATGGTCGCTATAAGTTTTATCGGTTTCCTTTAAACATAAATAGGCGTAAAAGGTGGCTTGTAAATTCCAAACGCCAAGTATGGAAGCCAAAATCGAGCAACTATCTGTGTAACGCTAAGCACGAAATCTTTTTCTTAAATTTGTATTAGAAATTGTTATGCTCACCGAGAATTAGTAATGAAAATATAGGGCTATGTATGTAAAATCCGGATTAACTTTGCTACAGATTGTTAACATAACACGACATGCAGTGCTTTTAAAGTAAGCTACTTTTGTTGATTTTATTTAGACTAACTAAGGAGTCATTCGAAGGGCTGTTAATTGTGTTTTAAGTGAGTGCAGCTGGCTTTACCCAGCTAGTGGTACTTAAATTATATTATTTCTCATTAGTTCAGTGTTTTATTTAAATATGACTGTCACCACAGGAATATGTAGGCCTAAGCCAAGTTGTGAACAGGATGTCTGAAAAAAATCCCTTTATTCAAAAGTGCATGCTACCAGAGAGACTGACTGTTTAGTAGTCATTTAACGTAAGCAGACGTTCAAAGTTCTTAAATATTGGGGTAAAATATTCTCTGAAATATGGTATATACGGAAATACTATAGCGTAATTTAACATGGTTCCGTAACTGTTTTCAAATGCAACTTTGTTACGAGTACCATAAACGTATATGGACGTACCATTTATAAGCCAGGAAATACGATATTTGTAACATATTTTAACTGTATGTGGAATTTAGAACGGCAACATATGCCTTAACTTCGAATGTAAGTGAATGTGTCATATCTCTAAGTATCCATCTTATCACTAACTTCAAGTTGCTTGCCTCTTATAGTCAAATGTAAGCAAATAAATTTGAAATGAAATGTTTGTAAATCTATGGCTTACAAACTACCTAAACGAAGTTTAAAGTAAGGACAAAACACACCATCATGCCCTAGGGAGGACTCGAACCTCCGACGGCGAGCAACCGCGCACTCCGCAACGCAGCGGCTTAGACCGCTCGGCTACGCCACCGAGGTTCAAATAAAATTACTATGCTCTAAAATTTTCTGCGTTAGGAAAATATATTTATTGGCCTTAAGAGCATAATATTGTTGTTGTGGTCTTCAATCCGCGAAATGGTTTCATGCTGATCTCCACGCTACCCTGTCCTGTGTAAGCCTCCTCATCTGTGAATACGAACGGCAAACTACATCCTTTTGAATCTGCTTACTGTATTCATCCTCGTCTCCCTCTACGATTTTTACCGCACAAACTTCCTTATTGATGATTCCTTGATATCACAGAATGTGTCCCACCATGCTATCCTTTCTCTTAGTCAGGTTATGCCAATTTCTCCCCAATTCTGTTGAGCACCTCCTCATTAGTTAAGTGATCTACCCATTTATCTTCATCATTCGTCTATAGCAGGAAATTTCGAAAGCTTCTATCATATTTCTGTCTGAACTCCTTATCGTCCATGTTTCACTCCTATAAAATGCTATGCTCCAGACAAATGCTCTGAGAAAGGACTTCCTAACATGTAAACTAATATTGGATATCGACAAATTTCGCTTCTTCAGAAACGCTTTTCTTTTCATAGCCATTCTACATTTTACATCTTTACTTTGACCATCAGAAGTTATTTTGCTACCCAAATAACAAAACTCATCTACTACTTTTATCGTCTCATTACCTAATCTAATTCCCTCAGCGTCACCTGATTTTCTTACACTGTATTCCATTACCCTAGTTTTACTCTTGTTAATGTTCATCTTATATCTTCCTTTCAAGACACTGTCCATTCCGTTTAATTGTTCTTCCAGGTCCTTTGCTGTCTGACGGAGTTACTATGTCGTCAACAAACCGCTGGGTTTTTATGCCCTCTATAATTCCCTCTCCAAACTTCTCCTTGTATTCCTTCACAGCTTGCTTAATGTGCAGATTGAAAGAGCATATTAAAATCGTAAGTGGTCCTTAGTCTTTAAATGCGCGCTTTCAACGTTGGATTAAAAATGGTGAATTGTTCTGCTTGTAGTATACAGTGCTCTAGTCCTTACACAAATTGGTTCGTGAGTCTAGGGACTGACGGGCATTTTTTTTTCTTTGCGTTCCTACTTTGACCCACTGCATAAGAAATAAGGAGGGTCGTGGAATGGCATCTTAGCCGCTGCGACTGGACACGGGCCCTGAAGGACGCTGTGATTGGCATCCCCCAGTTGGCGCTCCACTCGCACCTTTGCCCGTATCCCGCCACGTGGAGGCGGGCCATTCCTTTTTGCATTACAGTATTTTTGTTTTACAATATTCTTATATAGTTTTTGAAAATTGTGTGAAAAAATAAATAATAGAAAGGAAAAAATACAACCAAAAAAGAATAGTAATAGAGAAGGGTAGTGTAAGAAATCAGGGGAATATAAAGTATTAGAGGGGATAATTACAATCCGATAA
Source organism: Locusta migratoria (assembly GCA_026315105.1). Lineage (NCBI taxonomy): Eukaryota > Metazoa > Arthropoda > Insecta > Orthoptera > Acrididae > Locusta > Locusta migratoria. The sequence goes on along the minus strand of CM048749.1, from coordinate 240,572,143 downwards.
CAATTTGGATTCCCGCTAGTTTAACTGGACAGGCCTGAGCTGCTCGGAATATACATCGAGCCAGTCAGCCCTGTTCAGTTTTACATTCCATTACATGAGGTAATTATAGATGAGAGAATGGTAAAATCCATAATTTTTACATTGCTATGGTCCATTGACATTTACATAGAAGAATAATAAACAACATTGAGCGTATTTAACATTAGACAATAACAGCTATAGACTAGTGAGTAACTGTGAGTAGCAATAGAATTCACTGACACTAGTAGTATTTAGAAGGTTACAAAATAAATAATAAACGATTATCCTACAATATTCTATCACCAAATGCGCCATTACGAATATCGATATATTTTATTTCTTTACATGAATAATAGGTTATCGAAGTGTTCAAAAATATCTTGATATATTCCAACACCAAAATTACCATTTCAAATATCAATTTGTTGTTATTACTTTACATGAATTCAGTGAGTCTTCATTGTTCAGATACATTAATACGTAAGTGCTGGTTCCAGTGTCAGTGCTATCCTCTGTGTAAGCCTCTCTTGTGTTGGTGCCTCTGTATTGTGTGTACCCTACATACTAGTTCGTCGATATTTTGCTTTCAGGCCATTGAGCTTCGTATATGCGTCAGGATCTCGAAGTACCAGTCTTATGTCTACATCTGCGGGGTAGTCTCGTCTAATGTGTGTGAAACGTGGGCAGTCCAAAATTATGTGTTCGGGGGTTCCTTCAACCCCGCATGTACAGTCCGCACTCAGGCTTGCGTTCACGCGTCGAAGATCTGTGGGATAAGGACCGTGTCCAGTCGGAAAATGGACCATGCCCCGGTTGGGATGAATATGGCGCAATTTGAGACGTTGCCTGATGTCCGGGAAGAAGTGATATACTCTACGGCCCTTATCACTTACGTCCCATTCCCGTTGCCAGGTATCCACCCTCCAACTATCCAGTTAGCGCTTGTCTGTTATCCCCTATCCGGTGATCTCCGCCACCTGGTCTGGTCTCCCCTTCTTTAACCAGTACTTTGCAACTCTGTGCCGGCCGCGGTGGCCGAGGGGACTGCGGCGCGCAAGTCATGGTCTGCACGGCCACTACGGTCGGGGGTTCGAATCCCCCCCTCGGGCATGGATATTTGTGCCGTCCCTAGTGTTAGCTAGTTCCTAAGTAGTTTGTCAGCTTAGGGACTGATGACCCCGTAGTTAAGTCCCATAAGCTGCACAAACATTTGAACATTTTGAATTTAATCTGTACTCTTCCGTTTCTGCTTAACCACTTCCTTTAATATCATGCCATATTCATAAAAATCATAACTTTCGCTGACAACAATTGAAGCTGTACTCCTAGGTTCCCGCCTAACCACATCCTTTACAACTATGTCATGATTTTAAAGATAATAATATTCGTCGATGTACCCTTGTGCAGTCAGTAATTGAATTATCATATACACCGTAGGCTACTCAAAATGTACTGCGTTGCCAACCTAACACTGCTACGGACGCATCGCGACGCTACCCATGCTACTGATCGAGACTTTAGCCGACGTTTCCAGTCATTTATTCCAACAAATAGTACCTCAATGGCCGGTTTCCGAGAGATTCCCAAATTTACTCAGTTACTTTTATTTGCTTTGAAATGTCATACATTCATAAGACGTAAGTTATGTACATGAATACCACGAAATACGACGGCCAATATGGCGTCTTCGTGTCTCTACCGAAAAGAGCTGCCCCCCTCCCCGGTAGCCACGTGGTGTGACGTCGGTGGCGTTCTCCCATCTTATTGGTGATCGTTCAGACGCTCGTTGAGAATATCTCGCAAGCTTGATACTGCCCCACACGTTGGTAAAGCGTCGCGAACGTGCGGTTCGCATCGTGGTCTACGAGAGAGACAGGCCCCAGCGCGGTCGTCATGCCACGTAAGCAAGGTGGTTCCGAGCCGGCGCGATCGCTAGCCGATTCGCCGGCCGCTGGGGCACCGCCCACTGCGTCATAGCGGGCAGCCACCGAGCTATAGTCGGGCCGCCGAAAGAACGACCCTGACAGTTCTCGCACGTGGGCCGCAGAGGATGGGGGACACTCAACCACCAACCTGAGCTCTGGAATTCGTAAACGTTGCCGGGGTAACGGTGCCGCGTTGCCATCCCGCCACTAAAGGTCGCGTGGGGTGGCATGCTTCAGTCGCTGCAAAGCAACTGTCATGTGTTCATCGTTACCGGTTTTGTTCGTGCCGTGTTACGTGTCGTTAATTTCAGACGTGTGTGAAATGGCTTCTTCCTCTAACCGTCAGAAAGTCACTTCTGTGATCGATAGACTGGCTGTCGAAACTGATCTGATATTACTCGGACACTATACTACGGCAGTCAACAGGCGATTTTACTACTTGTAAAGGGGGTCCTTATTTGTTTACCATCTCGGCAGACTGCCACAATACAGTGTCCAAGTAATAACACCGAGTTTGTGGAAAATGGTTATAGAAGATGAAATATATAAACAAAATTCTTCAACTAGCGATCTTTGGCTGAAGAGTAAATTATACATTATATTTAATGGAATACTGGAACATATGAAACTTTACTTTAACTCGACATATATTTCTAAACCTTTCTTTTTAACTGCAAAAAGAGTGTTTCTCATCACTTCGTGGTTGTTCTCGTTCGTTCATACTTTAGTAGTACATAGCAACGGTTCCAAAATATTCGGACGTGATATTCGTATGACGGCGACTGGCACGGCGTAACAACGAACAGCCGCGTAGCAGCATTGGCAACATAGCCGCTATCTGTCAGAGTCGTTCTTTTGGCGGCTCGACTATAGCGATCGCGCTGGCTCGGAACTACCTTGCTTACGTGGCATGACGACCGCGCTGGGGCCTATCTTTCTCGTAGGCCACGGTTCGTACGTTGTGACGTCAGAAACTAGCCACGTTGGCCTCACTCGTTCAGATATACGCTCCGTGTGCTTTAGCACAAGTTGGTTTGTAAGTCTAGGGACTGACGTGCACCACAGTTTGTTTCCGTTTGGACGTTCTAATAGTAGGTTCTTTTGCTCTGAGAATTCCTGGAACATGACCTCTTTCTTATTTATACGGCCCAGCACGTGTCCACGACAACGACCGAGGTCAGGTGTTCCGATCGCGGTCCGCGTTCGTTCCCTCCTGTCATCCCTTGAGTCCCTTCCCATCCCTCCTACTTTTCACTGTCCTCACCATACCGTCCGCAGCTTCGGCTGGACTTGTCGCATGCTTCGAAAGCTTCTGTAGCACCACTGAGTCTCCGTCGCCAGTTTCATGGGGTTTTGGAGTCGTTCTATGGCGCGGAAGTTGTGTACACGGATGGTTCCCTAGTCGACGGCCGTGCTGGATACGCTTATGTCCATGGTAAGCACATCGAACAGCATTCTCTGCCCTGTGGGAATAGCGTGTTCACCGCAGAATTGGTGGCCATCTTCCGGGTGCTTGAACATCTCAGAGCGTGTCCTGGGGAGTCTCTGGATATCTGTTCTCTCTCCCTGAGTGGCTTGCAAGCCCTCGCCAAATGTTTCCCAAAACACCCTTTGGTGCAATCCATTCAGCAGTCTGTTTCCAGGCTTTTTCGGTCTGGTCGCTCTGTGGTCTTTGTTTAGACCCCAGGCCACATCGGCATTCTTGGAAACGAACGTGTGGATCAGCTGGCTAAGCAGGCTACTTCCTCCAGTCCGTTGGATATTGGTCTTCTGGAGAGCGATCTCCGACTGGAGTTCCATCGGAAGATACTTGGCCTTTGGAATTCCGAGTGGGCTAACTCGGGGCAATCAAACAAGCCGTGAAGCTATCTACGGCCACATGGAGGTTCTCATTGCGGTCATCTTGTAGGGAATCGGTTGTTCTCTGTCGCCTACGAATCGGCCACATATGGCTGACACATGGTGACACATGGCCACATTCTTCGGCGGGAGGATGCTCCACACTGTCTCTGTGGCACCCCCTTGACAGTGGTCCATATTCTGGTGGACTGTCCACTTTTAGTTGCCTTGCGACAATCTTTTAATCTGCCAGATGCGCATTCTTTTATGCTAGGAGACGATGCTGCAATGGTTGAACGTGTTTTAGATTTTATTCGCGCTGCTGGTTTTTATCATGTGATTTAGTGATGGGTACCTAAGCCTGATATTTCAGGCACCCAACATTCAAACGGTTTTAATCTGTTTTTACTTTCATCCCGTTAGTCCCATCTTTGACTGGCATTTCTAGAGTGTGCAGAATGGTTGGCTCATCCTATATTATCTTTGTGATTAGCCAGCCACATTCTTCTGCTGTGATATTTTAGTGTGGTTGTCTGTTTCGTCAACTAATTTGATGGTTTTCCTTTAAATGTTGTCGTCTTCTCACGCATTACCACTTTGACCATCTCGTGCATTAGACGTGGAATACTTTTTACACGCTTGGCTAGGAACAGGGACTGATAACCTAGCCGTTTCGCCCCCTTTAAAAAAAAACCAATAACAACAACAGCACGTGTCCAAGAGTGTACGCGGGATGACGTGTCGTCGCTGTGACATTTGTGATGAAGAGCTGGGAGGGGCGCGACCCGCCTCTGAAACTCGACTCCGACCACGCGCAGCCCCGGTCGCTTGCTTAAAGCTCACGGGGTTAGCCTCCTGGGGGATCGACGCCAGGCCGGGCCGGCCAGGGTCGCTTAGGCAGTTCCGGGACCTAATGCCCCGGCTAGCGCCGCCACCCTGCCGGACCGATGATTTTTTACCGCCGCGTCAGCCTTCCGGGGCTCAAGTCTCTGGGGTGAAAACAAATAATACTTCCACCCCCTCCCCTCCTCCCCGTTACCCTTCCTCGTATCCTGACGGCCACCTCCCACCGACCGCCAGCACAGCTGTCGACTTTTCCGGAATTACTGCTCGAATTTACAGTCGAAAACATCCCCCCCCCCCCCCCCCCCAAAAGCGATTTGAGTTTCGTTTTCCAGCGTGTCGCGGCATTCGGCGCTAGTCGCTCGTTCATAAATGATCAGGCCGCAAATCGGCTTAATAAGGGTGGATGTTTGCGCGGGCCGCTGAATAGGGGCTGCGCTGTGACTGGGGCTGCCTTGTTTAACGAAGCCGCCCGGTGACCGACTGCGCGACCGCTGCTGCCGGTCTCGACCCAGGCGCGCTGCGGCGTCTCTGTTCTGTAGCGCCCGAGGTAAGAAGTATTACTCCGCGCAAAAGAAGTGCGTCTTCTTCTCGCTTCCAGGATCCGAGAAACCACAACGCGAGCCTTTTGAAGTCTCCGTTGGGCATCACCGAATGATCTGAAATGAATAAAAGGCTTAGAAGGTGCAAATCCGTTCTTAATTAAAAGGTATTCAGTAAAGTCTCGAGCTCTTTAATTTCGTGGCTTTGAAACAGGTGTAGGGGAGACCGGGGCATGTTTTCCACCATTTTACATTTCTATTTTTGTACTTCTTATTTTTATCGATTTTGCGGTAACCAGCGGATCATTATATTTCCTACACCTTTATTTACAGTCTTGTACAGATATTTTTGAAAATAGTAAATATCATTCTTGGTAGCAAATGGTTTTGTCTGACCATGTTGCGTTGGAAAATTTGCCCCGTATGCGGGGCAAGTTTTCCAGCTTACTTAAAATGTACAGGGGCAAATATTTCAATTATACTTTCAATGTTAAAACAGAGATAATTATCTTGATTGTACTGAATACGTATTTTTATCATGAATTTACAATACATTACAAAAGAGGATATTAAAATAGCCACATTAAATAAAAACAAATGCTATTTAATGGTTTTATGTGACTTAAATATTTTACAAATACAGACATTTTTAACAATACTTCTACTGATTGTCTGAATCGCAATGTAAGCAAACAAAAAATGGAACATTCCCTTTCGTACAGTCTCCATGCGCCCATCTCGTGCACTGTACACACTTTTCATTTGCTTTAGACTTGGCGTAAGACTCAAAGCAATAAGGAATATGTGCCCCATATGCACTCGGAAAACGTGCCCCGTCGCCATTTCGGAACTATAACACTACGTCCACGAGTAACAGTGTAAGCTATTTATAAAACAAATGCACAGTTACGTGAAGAAAGAAACCCACTTTTAGTGTGTGCAATGTCAAAATAATAAGTTTAACGCTAGAATGTTTATTTTAAGTTTCAATAAAATCGTGAAAGTTTACTCACATTTGCAAAAATGACGAAAACAGCCCTGCCGACGTTGTGACTGCTGGTACGACACTGAAACTTTCGTAAATGATGCGTGCTTTGTTACTACTTCCTACAGTATCGCCGGTGGTAACATCTAGCGGTTTGTTTCGAAAATAAACGGATTTGGAAAACTTGCCCCTATGGAAAATGTGCCCCGGTTTCCCCGACTGTTACTCGTAAGTACTTAGTTGCGCGGTCGCTTTTAATTTTCTTCCTCCTTGTAGCGAAAAATAAACACATCCATTGCTTACCAGAGTCTGCTTTAAATTACTTTATTGGTACGTGAACGGTTTCACTTGGCCGATGGAGAATGCTGGGTGAGGGTGACCAGACGTCCCGTATTTTACGGGATCGTCCCCTAATTAAGTGTCTCATTGTCCCGACCGACAAAACACACAGAGGAGACCAGGGGAATGGTGCCACCTTAAGGGAAACCAGTTTTTTTACCTTATTAAAGGTGTGTCTTTCGTAAAGAATAATACTACAGTTTCGCCGGCTTATGCTACTTTATCATAGTTTTTTCACCCATGTGTTTTGTTAAGTTTTATTGTTAAAAATATATTGTGAATGTGGAACGAGCATGTAAGGACAGTTGTGAGTATGGCGGACAGCCGACTTCGGTTTATTGGGAGAATTTTGGAAAGATGTACTTCACCTGTAAAGGAGACTGCGTATAAAACGCTTGTACGACCACGTCTTGAGTATTGCTCAAGTGTTTGGGACCCGCAGCAGATCAGTTTAAAGGAAGACATAGAGGCGGTTCAGAGACGAGCAGCTAGATTTATTACCGGTAGGTTCGACCAATGCGCGAGTGTCACGGAAATGCTCCGGCAACTCAGTTGGGGATCGCTGGAAGAAAGACGACGTTCTTTTCGTGAATTTCTGTTGAGTAAATTTAGAGGACCGGAATTTGAAACTGAGTGTAGTACAATCTTGCTGCCGCCTACTTACATTTCGCGTAAAGATCACAAAGACAAGATAAGAGAAATTAGGGCTCGTACGGAGGCATATAGGCATTCTTTTTTTCCTCGTTCAATTTGGGAGTGGAATAGGAAAGGAAATGCCTAGTAGTGGTAGAGTTACCCTCCGCCACGCACCTTACGGTGAATTGCGGAGTATGTATGTAGATGTAGATGTAGATATACACAGTGGCGCCATTACCCTGGGTTCCGGGGTAATGACGCCATGCATTTGAAAATCAAGGATAAACCTACACAATGAGTCAGTAGTAGTAAGTAAGTGTTACAGCCGTTGTAGTTTATACTTATCACTCCTCTGTATTGGACATTTAGAAGGCTTCAAGTACTTGTCGATGTAAAGTTGGAATAAAAATACATTTTATAATTTAGGTTTGTTTAAGACACCGAAAAAGTCAGAAATACCTGTATAGTTTTTGCCACTTCAAACATACTACTTTCTATACATTCTGCAAGTACCCATTTAACAAAACGTATGCATCTGTATCACACTTCATTTTGCCTAAATTCTCCACAATGGTGTCATTGCTCCAGTTGAAAAATATGGCTAAGAACGTCAGTTTGAAGCCAAAGATTTTACGAAACAATTAGGTTAGAGACACGAAATAGAGGCTAAATATCTACATATTACGTTAAGGCGAGTATTAAAAAGCAGTGGCAGCCTATAGAGGTACTTATTTCAATAAAATGCAGGCTCGAAAATCAGATGCCAAACGTCGGAACTAACAATTTGTATCACACGATTAATACCTGTCAACCATCACGGATGGCGACCACAGGAATTAGTTCCGCGGTAGGTAACGGAGATAGAACACTGGCAAGCGAACTCGTACTGCCGTCTGTTCGTCATAAAACTGGGGAGGCGCGATTACCCAGGGTGGCGCCGTTACCCTGGTCTCCCCTACGGGACGTACTTTGTTTCCTTTTTCGCTAACCGTCCCGTATTTTCGAAACGTTGTGCCTTTAAGTATCATACACCATAATAAAACGTCGGACTCGATATGATAAAGAAAAAAAATACACTTCTGATCAAAGAAAAGTGTACTAGCAACGATTTATAAAGTTCTTTGTTTGGTACCATGAAATGCTTTGACGTTGCGAGAAGTTCTGCATTGGTTATTGCTTCGGGACATGTAATTTAGGATATCGTTTTAAACCATTAAGTGTAACCATTTGCGTTGCTTTTTTTACACAAATACGAAAAGGAATTAAGGCGCGTAATCATTTCCGAAATAACAACAGCAACATGAACAAATTATTTTCATACTGAACAGAAGTACCTTTTCGGTCCACATTGAAGGTTGGTTTGATGCTGTGCAAGGCACACGACCTATCTCTTTACAGCATAGTATACGATTTGCTTTACAGCAAAACTTACTCATAAAGTATGATGTTTTTTCTTGCCAAGCTTGAGAATAGTCTCATCATAAATGATGAACTAAATATCTTGCTGCCGAGGAAGGTTTCCTAGCTTTTCATGCAAGTCACTGGAGAGCAGTGAGTGAACAATGTCAGTAATTTGTGTGAAGCGGTAAAGCACGAAATTATTAGTACTGACTCCGTGAAAAATATTACTTTCAAAGTAACTGCTGCAAAAAATGGCAGCTCATAATTAGCTTTGTACGGTGTCTACGTGACACCATTGCTTTGCGGACTTCTGAAAACAACACATGAAGTATTCTGAACACGAACAATCTTTTGTAAAATATAGTTGAGAGAGTGAGAAATGCCGGCCGCGGTGGCCGAGGGGACTGAGGCGCTCCAGTCACGGTCTGCACGGCCACTACGGTCGGGGGTTCGAATCCCCCCTCGGGCATGGATATTTGTGCCGTCCTTAGGATTAGCTAGTTCATAAGTAGTTTGTAAGTTTAGGGACTGATGACCCCGTAGTTAAGTCCCATAAGCTATACAAACATTTGAACATTTTGAAGAGTGAGAAATAAGTAACCCACGTGTATAATAATAGCAGTCAGCCCTAATGAAAAATGTTCAAATGTTTGTAGAACTTATGGGACTTAACTACGGGGTCATCAGTCCTAATCTTACAAACTACTTATGAACTCGCTACGACTAAGGACGGCACAAATATCCATGCCCGAGGAGGGATTCGAACCCCCGACCGTAGTGGCCGTGCAGTCCGTGACTGGAGCGCCTCAGTCCCCTCGGCCGGCCCTTAATGAAAGATTATATAATATTGACAAGTTGTGATCACATGTGACGAGAATAACTATTTACACCATTAGTAACGCAACGCAATTTTACGCTTTTCTGAAATGCGAGTCTTAACAAAAAGGTATGGTGATGTACGTAGCTCCAGTATGGACCAAATATTTGCTCTCAAATCTAGTGAACTGATACAGCATTTACGAAACGTTTGACGAAATGTGGCTTCATTTCAACTTCCAATTTATGTCCCTTATTTTGATTTCTGAAATGTGGTCAATCTATGCTAGGTACCCTATCCAATACACATTGGAGTTTAATATTTGCCGAAACAAGCACTTTACTGGGAATCTGCTGAACGACAACTTATGCTGCTCAGAAGCTGACTCTTCATAGTGGTTCCTCCGAGTTTCTTCATCAGTATCTTCATCAATGTATCGTGTTGACACACGTATTTCTAACACGCTCGTTATGTACTTACAAGCAGAAAGGTTTTACGTTTTTTCCTGCACTCCTTCCGTAGTGCTTCCTCCAGGGTGGGGCGGCTTTATATTTTACCTCCAAGGAAGAGCGCATTTCTTACTTTCGTTTACGTAAGAGCACGATATTCTATCTCGAGAGCCTTTTTGTTAATTTTCAGGTGTGTGATAGGCAGGGTTGTAGGGGCAGACAGGAGAGCCACTAAAAATAAATAAATAAATAAATAAAGGTGGTTCCTCAAGGGTGAGGCTCTTTCATTTCAAATGTGGTATTTCTACTAATTCGAATAACTGTTACAAGATTTAATAATGCAGCTCTGTAAGAGTGGCCTGAACTTCAATAGCCGCGTGGTCTTGCTACGGACTGGACGGCCGTTCCTGCCGGACGTTTGAGTCCTCCCTCGGGCATGGCGTGGGTGTTGTCCTTGGTGTAGGTTAGTTTGTAAGTCTAAGGACTGATGATCATAGCAGTTTGGTCCCGTAGGTTTCCAAACATTTAAACATTTTGATCTCCAGTTTCCGCTGAGCGTTAACACCAGGCAGGCCAAACCCCATCTCAGCTGGGGTCTAGCGGCCAAAAATGCCACGCGGAATCATCGCCTAACTCGTGACAACACCTTAGCATCAGCGGTTCCCAAACTGTGGGTCGCTTATCCATTCAGGTGGGTCGAGAGAGAACTGTAAAATATCAAAGTAAAACTTCTTACTGATTAAAATAAGCTGTTAGTGTGAGTTTTAAATTTATTATTTTCTTGGTATTATTTTTCATCCGATAAAGCATCGAAACAACTAAAATGTACCTTTTTATTTTTAAAATGATAATGCAATGGAGTTTAAAGTTTTTACTTAGGCCAATTAAATTATTATTTTTTGGTATGAGTATTCGTTAAAACTAGTTATTGTTTTAGTACTTACTTTTCAAGGATTCGTTATGATTTGTTATCGGTTTGGAACCATCGGCAGAGGACAACTTTAAAAAGCTAAAACTACTAGGATCTGATGAAGAGTACCTGACGGAACGATCATATGAGTCTCCTTTGAACACTTTCTTTAAACACTCAAGCTTAATTTCAAGTCAGAAAATGGATAGTATCGAATTATTGCAAATACATAGAAATTTTAAAGAAAGCAGTTCGAGATATTCAGTGTGGCAAATTAACGCATAGAAACTCTTTCTTACCTCAGTCCTTATCCCCTATTTTTATTACGGACGTCCTTAAAATATGTTAAACGTCACTAAAATCAAAAAGAAATAAAGTAGAATAAAAATAATTTGTGTCCGAAATCACACCCATACACTTCGAAACGCGGGATAGAGATTGAAAACACAAATGTGTCCGAAATCATACAGTCCATGGGGTGATTTCGGAAACTTTATTTATCCGTCTCAAGCAAAAGTAGATGCACATGGACGTTCTGTTTCTAGGATATTTCATTGGTTATACATACACCCCACCACTTCCGTAAAAAACAACGAGATCTACGAAAGTTATAGTGAAAAAATCTCAAAGCTGTCCGAAATCACCCCATTTGACGGTACAGCAAATTTTATATTGGAAAAGATAGTGGTCTTTCGAATAAGTAATGTGTTCCGCTATGTGTCCGCGAAATTTTTTCCAGAAAGATGGTGGGTAACACTATAGTAAAGATTGGGAACCACTGCCTTAGCTAAATGCGTCTCCAGCGACACATCCAGTACAGGGTTCCGGTGCTGTGAAGAAGACATTCACCACACCAACTCCCTTCCACTTGCAAGACAATGGAGTAAAAAATGAAAACACTAAACTTTTAGCAACTGTACGTCAGTACTCACGATAGATTTTTTTCTTCTTTTAGCTGTAGTCATCCTTTTCACTCCGCTATACAGGGTGTTACAAAAAGGTACAGCCAAATTTTCAGGAAACATTCCTCACACACAAAGAAAGAAAATGTGATATGAGGACATGTGTCCGGAAACGCTTAATTTCCATGTTAGAGGTCATTTTAGTATTTCTCTTTAAATGTAAATTGTAATAATTCGTGCAGACAATTGTCAAAATATCCCATTGTTTCGTTACTATGTACTGTACTTCCTCGAGTCACGTCATCAAGACAGATTTTCTGTGAACGTTTGGGCAGGAATTGTTGGTGATGTCTTGATTGGGCCTCATGTTCTTCCACTTACGCTCACTGGAGCACATTATCATGATTTCATACGGGATACTCTACCTGTGCTTCTAGAACATGTGCCTTTACACGTACGACACAACATGTTGTTCATGCACAACAGATTCGGTGACCGATGGATTGGTAGAGGCGGACCAATTCCATGGCCTCCACGCTCTACTAACCTCAACTCCCTTGACTTTCACTTATGGGGGGCATTTGAAAGCTCTTGTCTACGCAGTCCCGGTACCAAATGTAGAGACTCTTCGTGCTCGTATTGTGGACGGCTGTGATACAATACGCCATTCTCCAGGGCTGCATCAGTGCATCAGGTATTCCATGCGACGGAGGGTGGATGCATGTATCCTCGCTAACGGAGGACATTTTGGACATTTCCTGTAACAAAGTGTTTGAAGTCACGCTGGTACGTTCTGTTGCTGTATGTTTCAATTCCATGATTAATGTGATTGGAAGAGAAGTAACAAAATGAGATCTAACATGGAAATTAAGCGTTTCCGGACACATGTCCACATATTTTCTTCCTTTGTGTGTGAGGAATGTTTCCTGAAAGTTTGGCCGTACCTTTTTTGTAACACCCTGTATATTCAACGTGACGTCAAGAGTTATAAATAATACGATGTTTGCCGACCCGCGCGTATTCTGATAACCTTTCCCGCAGCATTAGCCCGCCATGTGCTTCGCGTTTGCATTCTTTGTTTCCCCGGAAGTGAATATAGGGCGGTGAGTGTGTGTGTGGGGTCGTAGCGAATTCACGATTTCCGCAACCGGCTCCCAAATGTTTTTGGAGCGTTTGTCAGTGTATGTGCGTGTGTATTTGAAAGCAGGGTGGTGGAGGGTAAAAAAAAAAAAAAAAAAAAAAAATTGTCAGCCAGGTAGAGGTTAGGGGGGTGTAGGGACGAGCAGGCCGCGACGACAAACACTATCTTGCGGTTTCTATAGTTAATACGCGGCGGCGGGGCGCCCAAATTGCGCCTCTGACGTATTTATGGAGCTGGAGCGGTGTCGGCGCTACGGTATGCAGGCACAAGACCCGCGCCGCCAGACACAAAAACCGCTAAGTTAACAGCGAAAATTACTGCGCGCCCGGTCCACACACACACTCAATAATGCAGCCCGCCGCTCGACATTTATGAAGAGACAAGCGGACGATTCTGCTCTCTCTCTGTCTGTGCCCGGCCCTCATCCCCCCGCGTCTTCCTTCGCTGGAACGAAACACGCGATCCACGTACTCTGGCGCAGTGCTGTATGAGAGAGAACTGGACGGGTAGAAATGTCGGGGGAGGGGAGGGGGGGGGGGGGCAGGAAATCTGCCGAGAGAAAAAAAAAAAAGCTCCCCCCTGCCCCCCTCTCTCTCTCACCCTTACCGGAGCGAGAGAGTCAACATAATTATTTCAGCAGGCCGCGCGGTCGTCCCATTATTCGTCGGAAACATAACAATGATAGCTGTTAATATCTGTTCGGCGTCTGGCAACAATGTGAAGCGGGAGGCTGTGTATTTAAAAGGAATGGTCGTCTCCCGGGACCCGCCGCCTGGAGAGGGGTGTGGAGGGGAAAAACCGTGGAGGGAGGATGTTTAATCCTGACGCGCCTGCGCCCGCCGGGCGAGCACGAGTCCCATTGTCGGCCTCCCCATTGGCTGCCGCTAATGAAATTATCAGGAGAGGCGGCGCAAAGGGGGCGAAAAAGAATTAAAGACCGTCTTCGTACACAATGGGGGAAATTTTGTGTGGACTATTAATTCTCGCTAGAGGTCTAGCATTGTCTAACGAGGTTTAATTTTGTATCAGCAGCTGCGCAGGTCCCGCGGGGCCGCCCTGAAAGGTTAAACAGGGCCGCGGCGCGGCGCTACCTCGCCTGGACAGGGCGAGCAGGCGGTGGGCACAGCAGCCGCCGGGAACGCCGTTGCCCGTTGACTGCGACGAGCTGGCGGTCTGGCGAGGCGGACTTCTGTCAATGTATCCTCAGCCCAGGGTCGTTTCTAGGGCGTGGCGAAGTTGGGATGGCATCTCGAGAATTTTTTTCTCTCTTGTGTTTGCAGTAAAAAATATTTGTATAAGATCCGCCTGATATAGTATAGACTCCATAATGCACCAGATGTCAGATTTCACATGATTGTAAATCTATTGGACTTAACTACTTTGAATGAAACAAATCGCAATTTGCGATTAGTTATGGCTTCACTGTACTAGGTTTAGATGGAACACCAAAGTGCGGCGAATTAAAATTTGTGCGCGACCGGATTCGACCCCTGATCTTCTGCTTACTAGGCGGACGCATTGACCACTCCGCTACCGAGTACACAGTCACTAGAACGACTGCAGAAGACTCTTCCCTGCACGTTTCCCGCCACATCCAAATCTCCATTCGCCACGCTGTCTCTTATCTACAACACAGCGTATTTGTTCTGTAATATTCGCAGCCACAATACTGTATGAGGTATCGAGACAATTAATTGTCGGCAGGAGCCCAGCCTTGGCTTGTATACAATTATATAGGTATAGGAAAGCGACAGGGTGGCGAATGTAGATTTGTGTGTGGCGGGAGACGTGTAGGGAAGAGTCCTCTGCAGTCGGCTTGCTCAATGTGTCGTCGGTGGCGAAGTGGTCAACGCGTCTGCCTAGTAAGCAGGACACCCCGGGTTCCAATCCCGGCCGGGCACAAAATTTGATTCGCCGCACTTTGGTATTCCATCTAAACCTAGTACAGTGAAGCCATAACTAATCGCAAATTACGATTTGTTTCACTAATTGAACGCTGTAACGTCGTCAAAATATATAATTAACTACTTTGGGCCGCGGTGGAGTGGCCGAGCGTTCCGAGTCTAATTAAAAAAAAACGTACCCGACTCACACGATAACAGTAGGCGGTGATTTTAATTTACCCTCAACCTGCTGGCGAAATTATACTTACAAATCAGGAGGTACCAATAAAACATCGTGCGCAATTGTACTCGACGCATTCTCTGAGAATTACTTCGAACAATTAGTTCATGAGCCAACTAGAATTGTAAATGGATGTGAAAACACACTTGATCTCTTAGCAACAAATAATCCTGAGCTCACAACGAGCATCAAAACGGATACAGGTATCAGTGAACACACAGCTGTCGTAGCTAGACTGAATATCGAAAGTCCCAAAGCATATTTATTCAGGAAAGCAGACAGAAATAAAATACATTGCTTCTTGAAAGACAGCTTCCACTCGTTTCTGACACTAAACGTAGGTGTAGACCAGATGTGGCTCAAATTCAATGAAGTGCTATCGACAGCAATTGACAGTTTTATACCAAATAAATTAATAAAAGAATGAGGTGATCCCCCTTGGTACACAAAGAAGATGAGGACATTGATGCAAAAGCAAAGGAAAAGGCATGCTAAATTCAAACGAACACAAAATCCCCAGGATTGGCGATTCTACAGAAGCTCGAAATTTAGCGAGGATTTCAGTGCGAGATGCCTACAATACTTATCACAACGAATCTCTTTCTCGAAATTAGACTGAAAACCCAAAGAGATTTTGGTCATCTGTTAAATATACTAGGAGCAAAACACAAACAATACCCACACTACGTGATCTTGCCGATGACAGCGCTACTAAAGCAAAGTTACTAAACGTAGCTTTTAGAAACTTTCACCAAAGAAGACGAAACCAATATTCCAGATTTCGATTTGTTTTCAAGATGTCATGTTTTTAACTTATGTATTTTTTTTATATAGTGACTAAGTGCAAGCCGGCCGCGGTGGCCGAGGGGACTGCGGCGCGCCAGTCACGGTCTGCACGGCCACTACGGTCGGGGGTTCTAATCCCCCCTCGGGCATGGATATTTGTGCCGTCCTTAGCATTAGCTAGTTCATAAGTCGTTTGTAAGTTTAGGGACTGATGACCCCGTAGTTAAGTACCATAAGCGATACAAACAACTGAACATCTGAACTAAGTGCAATGTTTCACTTGTTATTTTATACCCAATTTTTTTTAACAAGATGACCAGATTATAACATATATGTGACCAGATGATGGTGACACAGTGGCACCGAGACCGGTCATCATTTAATAAACTGTTACTGTGCAATCTTGGCTCGTCATTTTGAAAACTATAAAACGATCGACTCCAGACCAGACTATTGATTGATTGATTTTGTCAGGGAAGCCAAAACAGTCTTGGTCCAACCCGCCACTGCCCGGACCGAAACTAAGTTTATTGTGCGGTATCGCTCCCTGTATACCTAGTAAAGCCAACCAATGCCCTTGAACAGTGCAAGGAGTCCCTTTACCAGTTCTTTATTAGACACAATTTCTTCGGGTCTGGTTTTCCCAAATGTTCTGTGCCTTTTACTCTCCAATGCAATGCATTAGAAGATTAGATGTGATGCAGTTTCATCACCAATCCTACATTTAGGGTCCTCTTCTGTTATTCCCATTGTATGTAGGTATTTTTTGAAATTCCCATGGCCTGTCAGCAATCCAACCATGAGTCTAATCTCTCTCCTGTTCAGGCCCAGGATTGCAGAGCTTCTTTTAAAACATGGCTTTGGCATCATTACCTTGCCATGTTTTTGTTGATACACTTTGGTCCAATATTCTACGTGCTGTCTTCTGAGCCAGTTACGTAGCTCCAATTTGATCATTGCCTTGGTGATTGTCAGGACAGGTTCCGGTCCAATAAATGGAGTCTCTGCCCCCATCCTGGCTAATCTGTCGGCATATTCGTTGCCACTGATCCCCGAGTGGCCAGGGACTCACAATAGGTTTACTCTATTGCTTTCCCCTAGCTCCACCAGAACTCTGTGACATTCTGCAGCAATTTTAGACCTTGTTGCAGGAGCTGTCTGGCTGTCTTAATAGATATAGATGCTACGGTCCTTGTAGCACCTACGCAAATTCTCCTCCATACATGCCCTGATGGCAGTGATTTCGGCCTGGCTTGGCTGCGTCCCGTATACCCCGGCCCCAACACCTTGGTCTGATTTTGACCCGTCATCCCCCGTACGGTGGCGAACTATTTTCTCCCACTGCTCCTTACTTCCAATTGTTATATTTAAAGGCTTGTTGAAGTAGTATGGGGTTATAATATAGTCGGCTGGCATTTCCCCAACCTTTCCTATATTTCCTACACTCACTATTTTAGTGTGTGTTCTGGATATCCCAAAGAGTTCCAGTTTTTTCCAGTTTTGAGTCTGTATACACCAGCCGCTGCCTCCATCTTGACCCAAAGGTGTAATGGGGGCATATCCAACTACTACAAGTGACATCGTGTGTTCTGTAGCTAAGGCCCGCAATAATAACTACGATATTGCATGCATACAGCAAACCAAGTCACTTGCCACAACATATATGACACGTTTCGAGAAAAATTTTGGGTCTTTGTAATGAATAAGTGCGTCAAAAAATTCACTCGCAAAAAGTCATTTCCTAGGAGAAAGGGACGAGTTTCTCGGGGGCCCCATCAGGCTGGGGGCCCTGGACCTGTGCCCCTTGTGCCCCTATGGTGGAGACGGTAGTGTCGATGGTGGACTCGAATCTCCGAAGGGACTAAATGAAATAAGACACGACCTAGCAATCGTGTAGTGAAACTGAATGATATTGTTATCAGTCAGCCTTCGAAAAAGGGATACGCACTATCGACGGTCAACAACGCCATCTATAATTTTTAATTATCGATACATGGATAACAGCATCGGCTATTGCCCAGTCCTCCTTTCGCCGTTGACCATTGTTGGCCTTACTCCATTATTGCTATTTTCACCCGATATATATTTTTCGAGATAATCTCATCCGAAACTTCTGATGAACCACCCTGTATGTATAAAAATGGAAAAATACGAGTAAGGCTCGCGCGATCTACATCTACATCTACATAGATACTCTGCAAATCACATTTAAGCGCCTGGCAGAGGGTTCATTAACCACTTTCATAACTTTTCTCTACCGTTCCATTCTCTAATAGCGCGCAGGAAGAAAGGACGCCTAAATCGTTCCGATCGTTCCGTTTTCGATCTGTTTTGTCTTATTTTATTGGGATGGTCATGTCTCCCTAAGTAGGTGGGTGCTAGCAAAATATTTTCACATTCAGAACTAAAAGTCGGTGATTGAAACTTCGCAAACAGATCACGCCGCAATGGAAAACGTCTTTCTTTTAATGATTTCCACCCCAATTCTTGCAACATTTCCGTGACGCTTTCCCCCCCGTAACGCGATAATACAAAACGAGCTGCCCTTCTCTGAACCTTCTCAATGTCTTCCGTCAGTCCCACCTGGTGAGTGTCCCACAAGGGGCAACAGTACTCCAGGAGAGGACGCACAAGTGTGATGTGGGCACTCTCTTTGGTGGAGCTGGTGCATCTTCGAAGTGTTCTGCCAATGAAACGTAACCTTTGGTTCGCCTTCCCCACAATATTTTCTGTGTGTTCTCTCTAGTCAAAATTGTTCGTAATTGTAACTCCTAGGTATTTCGTAGAATCTACGACCTTAAGGTTTGACTGATTTATCGCGTAATTAAAGTTCAGCGGATTTCTTTTAGTGGTCATATGTATTACTTCACACTTTTCTTTATTTAGTGTCAATTGCCAATTTTCGCACCATGCAGAAATTTTGTCTAAATCGCTTTGCAGTTGCTTTTGATCCTCAATTGACTTCACTAACCGATAAACGACAGCATCATCCGCGAACAGTCTAAGGGAGCTATTCAGATTGTCTCCTAAATCGTTTATAAACACGAGGAAGAGTAATGGACCTATAACGCTTTCCTGTGGAACGCCAGATATCACTCGATGACTTACCGTCAATTACAAGGTTGTATACAAACTTAGTTACGTATATAGCTAATAACAATACGTGTGGCCTGGTGTAGAACTGATGTTTCTATTAGAAAGTCTTTCTGTTAGATTTGCATGTTCCTGATGGACGTTATACATTCAGAGCAAGGGATTATCACTCGAAAAATAGTGATTTCTCGCTTCATTGGTCTCCTACAATTGGTATGAAACAAGTCGTTGATGGAGCAGTTGGGGCGACCTCACTGCAAGAGTGTGGGTCGGTGTTTCGCAGGCCGATCCATCCGTCGGTGGCTTCGGTGTGAGGCGGTCGCGCCGCGGAAAACCTAATCCCGCACAAATAAAGCAGTCCCCACCCCCAGTCCCGCTGCGCTGGAATGGCGTTTTAAATTCCCCCATTCGGGCGGCATTATGTTTAAGCCGCGCCCTACCTGGCCACCCATTGGCCCCGGGGGCCCGCTGTTAGGAAGTCGCTACACGTCACCTCCATCGAGAACCTGTGATTGTTTCCGGGCGACCATAAAGAAGTCCCTTCGCGCGGAACCGAATCGATTGCCGGATGGCCGGGCGGCGCTGCTCGGGACGGCGACGCGAGCGCCACTCTCCGGCGGCGGCGGCCGCGGGCACTAACATTTGTCTCAAATGATCAATCGCGAAGTTAAGAGGACCGAGCCGGGCCCAAAATAAACACGAGAGCGCGTCTCGCGCGGGGGGAAACAATCGGGGGCACCTACTCCAGAAATAAAAGGCACCCCCGGGACGGGACCCCGCCCCGCCTCGCCTCGCCACCTCAATCCTCAATGTGTTCCTCGAGCGTATATCTCGCAGCCTCGGCTAACGGCAGTTACCCGTCCACTTACAACGACGCATTACGTCCCTGTTTCGTGCCGCCATCCTTTATTGCTGGATCGCGCTCCGTGAATCCAAATAAACGAAACAGCCGGGCTCACTGAGGCAGGAAGACGTTACAGTAAACTTAGGCAACTAAATGAAACTACATATTTTTGGAAACATTTTTCTTTCACTTTGTGGGACAACAGCACTCTTATTCTGGGGTAATTCATCATTTAGTAAGAAAGTATTCATTGCCCAAAAGCGGGTCATCAGAATAATTGCTGGAGCCCACCCAAGATCATCCTGCAGACATGTATTTAAGGATCTAGGAATCTTCACAGTAGCTTCACAATATATATATATATTCACTTATGAAATTTGTTATTAACAATCCAACTGAATTCAAATGTAACAGCAGTGTGAATAGCTACAACACTAGGAGAAAGGGTGACATACACTATTCAAGGTTACATTTAGCTCCGTCACAGAAAGGGGTTAATTATTCTGCCACAAAAGTCTTTGGTCACATACCAAGTAGTATCAAAATTCTGACTGATAGCCAACTAGCATTTAGAAATAAATCAAGAGAATTTCTGAATGGCAATTCCTTCTACACATTAGGTGAATTTCTAGATAAAAGTTGGTACTTTAGGGGAAAAAAATAAAAAAAAATAAAAAATTATATTATATTCAAAAATTGAGTGTCATGTAATATTATGTATTAACACATTTCATTTAACTGACACGTTCCACATCATTACGAAGTGTCGTATTCATGATCTATGGAACAATATAATATAGTCTAGAATGGAATGAATTATTTATTTAGTCAACTAGTTTTGGTCCATTTTTGGGCCATCTTGAGGACTGTAACTCTGAAATTTATCATAACAACATTTAGAGAACTTTCAACATTAACCTAACTTAAAAGAAAAAGAAAATAGAACGATGTTATACCCACTGACTCCGAAGACTCCGAAGCACTTGCCCCACAACATGAATTGGTATAACATCGTTTTATTTTATTTCACTTTTAACTTAGGTTAATGTTGACACTATTGTATATTGGTTGAAAGTCCTCTAAATGTAACTATGATACATGTCAGAGTTACAGTCCTGAAGATGGTCCAAAAAATGAACCAAAACTAGTTGACTAAATAAATAATTTATTGAACTCTAGACTGCTACCTGACGCTTTGCTGATCTCCTATACACATACTCACAAGGAGATCACTTGGTTATCGGATTTTTATAAGTCTTCATATTTATAGTACGTGAATCTGAAACCACAGATAGTAGGCTAGTAACCAGCCAAAGGCATTCGATGCAACTTTCAAAAACTATGATGAAAATCGAATTTGAAGTTTTATTTCAATTTTCGGCATAGCTTATTTAAAAATAAATAAATCAATAAAACAATTCGGTAACTTTGTAGATTGTGGTTGTACCCAGAACAACCACGCCTGGGCAATGAGTCAAATAGAGCTTTGATAGCGCGTACAGGTACAGATTCACCATCGCAGTCGCTCCTGTCTGTGATTCAGCGTCAAGGGTAGCCGCAGCCATGATCTCCGAGCTGATAGTCCATGCTGCTGCAAACGTCGCCGAACTATTCGTGCAGACGGTTGTTGTCTTGCAAACGTCCCCATCTGTTGACTCAGGGATCGAGACGTGGCTGCACGATCCGTTACAGCCATGCGACCAACGCGAGCAGCAATGTCGCGATACGATAAACCGCAACGAGATAGGCTACGATCCGACCTTTATCAAAGTCGGGAACGTGATGGTACGCATGTCTCCTCCTTACACGAGGCATCACAACAACGTTTCACCATTTTCACCGTTTGTGTATGAGAAATCGGTTGGAAACTTTTCTCATGTCAACACGTTGTAGGTGTCATCACCGGCGCCAACCTTGCCTGAACGCTCCGAATAGCTAATAATTTGCATATCACGGCATCTTCTTCCTGGCGGTTAAATTTCGTGTCTGTAGCACGTCATCTTCTTGGTGTAGCAATTTTAATGGCCAGGAGTGTATTTCGAACTGTTGACTTATATGTGGATACATTTTATCCTTTGATTTTAGTCAGTTATCGTATTTTAGGTATCTCCTATTTCATTTTTTCGTATGATCTCCTTTGACCTAGCTGCGCTACGGTTATTATACTATTTTGTTTACAACGCTTGTGACCTTGTGAATTTTTGCCACAATTTGTTCTTTATTCTTGATATGTATACTGATTTGTAATACAGCCTGTCAATGGCTTCTTGTTTTTGAGATTATCTTTTTGTGCAGGCGCATTTGGCCCCTTACTTTATGTTTTGCACCTTACTGATTTGCATATTAATTGCCACACATTGCAAGCTGTTTCGTTGTATTTCATTCTACCTAATTTTACTGTAACTTCATTTTTATTTTATATTTTATCTTATATTTGTATCTCAGGTTATGGAAGTAAGCTTACTTTCGATGTTTCTACTTGTAAAAAGTTTCCGTGAAAAACATATCTGTGAGTACGCTAGCGTCACCTGTCGGCTATGTTTACTTTAAACCAGCTGTGCTCGTCAGAATCAGTTGGCACATGACTTCTGTACAGTCACACCTTCCAAAACGCAAGCATCTTTTTGTATCTTTCTTATTCTCGCTCTCACAGTTGAGCTTGATACCTCAATGTGATGTAAATTTCAATTATGTTTTTGTTGTTGTCTTCAGTCCACAGACTGGTTTGATGCAGCTCTCCACGCTACCCTGTCCTGTGCAAGTCTCTTCATCGGAGAATACTTCCTTTTGAATCTGCTTACCCTATTCGTCCCTCGGTCTCCCTCTACGATTTTTACCCCACACGCTTCCTTCTAATGCTAATTTGACAATTCCTTGATGTCTCCGAATGTGTTCAACCAATTTATCCCTTCTCTTAGTCAGGATATGCCAGAAACTAATTTTCTCCCCGATTCGGTTAAGCACCTCCTCATTAGTTACGTGATCTACCCATCTAACTTTATCAATCCTCTGTAGCACCACATTTCAAAAACTTCTATCATCCTTCTGTCTGAACTCATTGTCCATGCTTCACTCCCATACAATCCTACGCTCCAGACAAATGCTTTGAGAAAGGACTTCCTAACATGTAAACTAATATTGGATGTCGACAAATTTCGCTTCTTCAGAAACGCTTTTCTTTCCATAGCCATTCTGCATTTTACATCTTTACTTCGACCATCAGAAGTTATCTTTCTACCCAAATAACAAAATTCATCTACTACTTTTATTGTCTCTTTACCTAATCTAATTCCTTCAGCATCACCTGATTTTTTTGAGATTGCATTCCATTACCTTCGTTTTACTCTTGTTAATGTTAATCTTACATCTTCCTTTCAAGACACTGTCCATCCTATTCGAATGCTCTTCCAGATCTTTTGCGGTCTCTGACAGAATTACTATGTCATCAGCAAGCCGCAATGTTTTTATTTCTTCTCCCTGCACTTTCAATTATATTATCATGTTTATTGTATCTCTTTCCTATTGTGATCCTAAATGTACTAACATGTTTAAAAAAAATTGTTCCCACAGTTTGTATTAAACGATGGAGTTCCGAAACGCTTCATACATAATAAATAATTTTGTGACCAAGACAAATTTATTAAGTGCCAGTACTGAAAGGTCGCTTGCTTCAAATATGGATATCTTGTATCAGACACATAAAAGTCGTTACATCTGTAGCGGAAAGGGGTCACGTGCGGAAGGATGAAGGGGTGGGGGGAGAGGGTTAATAAACTGGCCTGCCCTTAATGTGATTGCTTGCCTCAGGGGTACGTGCGCTGGCCTTCGACGCAGGGAGACAATCTTCTTACTTTCCGCCCTTCCTTTCTGTTGTGCCGACAGGGCCGCCTGTGAAAGATAAAAGGGGTCAACACTGGAGTCGAAATTAATTGCTCCGGATAGGTATCCGCTAAACGTTTGTGTGCAGTCCTTTGTCGGAAAATGATGATGATATCACTGGGGCGCGCGGTGGAGAATTCGCCCCCCCCCTCCTACGTTCCCCATGGCGCCTCAGGGGCAGCTTTGTCGTCACAGGGAGGGTGGTTGCCGAGCCACTGCCCTGGAGGCAGGATCGGAAGCGACAACAGCCGTCGCATTACGGACGAGGAAAGCGGATTTCTTCGTCTGTCTTTAATAACGAGACACTCCCGCAAATGAATACACACTGCTTCTTTCCGTTAATTCTGGGCGGGCCACGAGTATCCATGCCAGAGAGATAGAGAAAGAGAGAGATTGCTGGGACCGTAATCACATCCCGTGGATTATGTGCCTGCAGGTAGAAGGGTTCTGTACTTTTCGAGAGAGCAGTTTGTCTACACTAATCCGATTCATCGTCATATTCTGCAGCACAAAACAATGTTTACTTTGGCGTGCAGTAGTCGTGTCTCAAAAGGTTGGACGGGTTGGCCAGAAGCTAAATGCATCACTTTTTTCTCTTCATTAATCATTAATTGCACACAATGGGAGTTACACACATATACATGAATGAACAAGGTTTTGCAAGTGTATTTGTCTGGCAGCCTTCCGTACCAAGGGTCAGAATATTCGTTTTTGAAAGTAAAAACGCCGTTTTCTTGCAGCAATTTACTTATTTTATTCAGACGGCTTTCGCCCTCTTATATTTGAGGGCATCTTCAGTTACCTAGAAATTACGGTTGGTGCCAAGATGTAGAGTTAAGAGTTTATAAACAGTTCACGGCGTTTTATTCAAAATAAATAATTGGCACCTCACGGTTTATCGGTTTGCGAGTTTTGACTCTGTTGTTCCTCCCACCTGGTTGAAACTAATGTGTTTAAAAATGAAAGTAATACGTGAAAAGCCGCGGTGGAGTAGCCGAGCGGTCTAAAGCGTCTCGCTGCGGAGCGCGCGGTTGTTCGCCGTGGACGTTCGAGTCCTCCCTGGTACATGGGTGTGTGTGTTGTCCTTAGGTTAGTTTACCTAGGTTTAAGTAGTTTGTAAGCTACGGACTGATGACCACGCAGTTTGGACCGATAGATTTACAGACATTTGAACATTTTGAATACGTGAAAAAATTATCCTGATTGGAATGTCAAGTGAAATTAATCTTATTGATGAAAACAGTTTCAAGGATGAAAGTAGCCTGCTCGGTATTAAAGTGTGAGCCATAACCTTCCACTCTGTACTTAACTGAAATTCTGCAGGCATCTTTACGATGTATCTCTTGGTTCGTCGACTTACCTTTGTATTTATCTGCAAAGGCGCGTGCTGAAATCTAATAGAACATATGTTCGCTGTGCGTGTATTGATGTCTAATAATGTTAATTTTATGCGCTGTTAGCACTTTGAAATTTACGCAAGATAAACCCTGACATTTATGTAATATTTAAACTAATAGTATCACTGTATCTAACTTAATCTGAGGTTTAATGAATATCTTAATTGTTGTCAATAATTACTCCGACTGTGACCCCACAGCTAAAGTTTCAGAACGGTGCTTTTAATTCGTAAATAATGCGAAGTACAGTTAATGACATTCGGAGTTCACATGTGTCTGTCATTTGGTTCACCAGTCGAATCGTTATATTAATCGAACGGTAGTATCACAGTAGCTTTTCTTAAAAATTATACAGAATCAAAAAATGTTCAAATGTTTGTAGAACTTATGGGACTTAACTACGGGGTCATCAGTCCCTAAGCTTACAAACTACTTATGAACTAGCTAAGACTAAGGACAGCACAAATATCCATGCCCGAGGGGGGATTCGAACCCCCGACCGTAGTGGCCGTGCAGACCGTGACTGGAGCGCCTCAGTCCCCTCGGCCACCACGGCCGGCCGTACAGAATCAACACTCAACAAAATGTTAATTCTGAGATGATGGCCGACACCGATTTAGTGTCAACTTTGTGACACCAAGAAAACTGGATATGTAAGACGGGTACTTCAGTTAAATTTCAGTTTCAGTTTTATGAAACGAAGAGAATTATTTTAACATTACCAATGCCAGATTCTTTTATGTCTGTCCTTTCGAACATGTCTTGTACAGCACACACCACTGATCGAAATAACAAATATATAAGCTGTAACAATTAAAAGTCCAAATGCCGTACCTTAATATGTACAGATATCACTCTTGTGATTCTGTTTTTTCTGCGCCGAACACTTGTCTCACACACAAACACAAAAAATTGCAACCTGATATTTCCTCTTTTTCTGTGCGTGAGCAATATGATATTTGCTCTTTCCAGTGCGTGAGCTGCAAATGAAAGTCATTAGGATTTCCACCAGGAGTGTGAGTCCCAGTCTCAATATCGAAAGACATGCCACGGTGGAGTAGCCGAGCGCTGTTACGCGCCTCGCTAGGTTCGAGTCCTCCCTTGAGCATGGGTGTATTTGTTGTCCTTAGCATAAGTTAGTTTAAGTAGTTTGTAATCCTAGGAACTGATGTCCAGAGTAGTTAAATCCCAAAGATTTACAGACATTTGAACATTTGACTTCGGAAGACATACCGCACCGCTTTTCCCCTGATCTCAGGATATGTAGGCAGCCCGGCGCTACACATACCCGAAGATTCAACCTTATGCGAAAACAAGCGGCTTTTAATAGCTATGTATAAAAGTCTCCGTTATATAGAGTTCATCGGTACGCTGTCGTGAGTCAGCTCCACAAATATTTCCACTTATACATGTTTCACCCTGAATATTCATGAAATAAAAATTTCGAACTTAATGGCTGCTCCAGGGAGCTGTGTGACGTTCAAAGAGAAATGAAAATTTGTGCCTGGGCCATGACTCAAACCCGAATTTCCTGTCTAATAAATATGTCATCAGTCTAGTAACCGCTTCGGCTATCCGGCCGCGATTCCCTTCCTACCCAAATTTACCACCTGCCGCATAAAAAATTTTCAAATGTTTGTTGAGCTTATGGTACTTAACTGCGGGGTCATCAGTCCCTAAACTTACAAACTAATTACCGGGTGATCAAAAAGTCAGTGTAAATTTGAAAACTTAATATATCACGGTATAATGTAGATAGAGAGAGAAAAATTGACACACATGCTTGGAATGACATGGGGTTTTATTAGAACAAAAATAAATAATAAATTAAGACAAAGATGATGTTCTTTACAGGAAATGGTCAATATGTTCACCATCATTCCTCAACAATAATGTTGTGAACAGCACTGTAAAGCATGTCCGGAGTTACGTGAGGCATAGGGGTCGGATTTTGTCTTTCAGCAACCCTAGAGATGTTAGTCGATCACGATACACTTGCGACTTCAGGTAACCCCAAAGCCAATATACGCGTGGACTGAGGTCTAGGGACCTGGGAGGCCAAGAATGACGAAAGTGGCGACTGAGATTTTTCACGCGTCTAGCAATATGGGGTGGAGCGCCATAATGCATAAAAATCGTACGTTCCAGCAGGTGTTTATCAGCCAGGCTGGGGATGATGCGCTTCTTTAACATATCGGCGTACCTCTCAACCATAACGGTAACTGTTACAAAACCAGAATTACGCAATTCTTCGAAGAAAACAGAGCCGATAACGGTAGATGTGGTTCTAATAAAACCCCATGTCATTCAAAGCATGTGTGTCTATTTTTACCTCTCTATCTACATTATTCCGTGATTTATTTAGTTTTCAAATGTATACAGACTTTTTCATCACCCGGAATAAACTACCTTATACTAAAGACAACACTAACATCCATGCCCGAGGGAGGATTCGAATCCCCGACGGGGAAGGCCACGCGCATCGCAGCATAGCGCCTCAATGCGCTCGGCCAATCCCCCGCGGCCCCGGTTTCTTCATCATGAACACTGGCCGCTGTTGCAGCAGACCATGATACGCTCCGTAGTCTCACTGATTAACACCCATATCCTCTCACGAACATGGTATATTACGCTGTTGCTCTCAGTCCACGAAATGCTTGCTCATTCATAGGCGGTTCTTTGGTTGCTATGGCGCCATGAATATTTCAAAGTCAAGGTTGAGACATGTATGTTGGACACCTCAGTAGGGGGACTGGGTCTCGTGGATGTGCCGCACAACTGTACAGCTCTATTCGTCCACCGTACGGCTACCTTGGAGACCATCCACCCACAGGGCTCGACGGCGGCGATATTAGCGAATCAGTTTGTCCATAACAATGAATTGTTTGCCTATTTCATGTTTTAAAACGTATGCCAATATGCGATGTAATAGTCTGGTACTTGAGCGTTATCGGAACCTGTTTCCTTTATGATTTCTTTTAATACTTCACAGCACCCATGTTCTAATGTGGCAACCAAGAGATTATATCTGTGGCTGAACATCCAAGCATTATAAACATCAATAGTTAAAAGAATTTATGTATATGGAGGTAGAAAAGCGAAAACATGGAGTCACAAAATTGAAGCCAAAGTCTGCCATTGTAGTCGGCCCAAAACATTAGCAGACTACAGCTTACGATTGCTTTTGGTCCTTAATTGATGACGTGTACATAACAACTCTTCTCAGTACTTAAGAGTACGAACATTTTGTAGTCTCTAATGCATATTTGAAACAGTAATACGACATATTTGGCTTCCTTAGTCTGACATTTTGTTTATACATTTCGAAAAACTAAAAACTATGTGATGTAAAAAGGATTTAGCGCCTAGCACTTCAGAGTGTAGGTCTTTCATTAAAAATGACAGCTTGTGTCATTTATAAGTGTACTAAACGCTATTACATACTGTATAGTTGAAATATATCACATTTCATTTGTACATGCAGTCGACATTCACAAATCATGCCTTGCTTCTTTTCTCAGTCCACGTACATACAGGATAGCAAAGGTTACGTAGTTAGGATATTTTTGCAAACATTAACACTAAAAATGTGTTGGAAATGAAATTTGAAAATGTAACAAATGAGAAACATTACCAGCAGGCAAAGAACCGGTAGATTCGTAGCTCAAGCTTCGTCATCTACCAATGAAGATTCAGTTAAACAGAAATTAAAATAATTACGAAGCTTCCTTTACCCATCATATACTGCTCTTCATGGTTATTCGAATGTATACACAAAAATAATCTTACAAATAAGGGCAAATTCGTCATAGTACTAGATCAAATACACATACACAGAATAAACGTTTGAAATTGATTTACTGACACTATATTATTAACGTACACACTAAAACATCTAATATTCAAAACAGTTGTTGCCGGGACATGTTAGAATTTAAGAACAATGAACAGTCGTAAGCAATACTCTACTACTGTCATCGTAAACCGAGTTTGCACCAATTGTGGTGGCTGATGGAAGCGACCTTTAAATCATTTTCTATTTACAGTCGCTCCCATCACCCTTCGCGCCTAGTGCCAACTTAGTTCGCGTAAACAAAACGTTTTGGGTCAGCATAGATAACGGTAGACCATTCCTCCTGGCTTAAAAAACGGCGTACATCAAAGTCTGTAATGCCATCTCCCTTCCTTATACCTTCTGGTCTCTACACTATCTTGATGTCGAACTTCAGCTGTCTTCTACCATAGATGTTCGGTTTTATTTATTTATTTATTTATTTATTTTTGCAAATTGCAACGTGGCTGCTTCGAAAAGAAATTACGCGTATATTCCTTTCCTATACATAGCACATTTACGTAAGGTTCAAAATAAGACGTAAGCAAGCAATTTTTATCACATAAAACTGATAGAAATTCGATTGACAAATTGCAACATGGAGGGAAATACGAAATCATGTGCAAAACAGATGAATGTTTTCAGTTATATGCTCAGATACCAGAGTTATATTCATCCACCACAGACATGTATTACTAGAGTGGCAATGCCGTATACGATATTATTGGTATCCCTGAAATTTCGTTGCCGTATTTGTATCCTAAAAACGTTTGAATAGTCGCCTGAGCAATTACAGGAAACTGTAGTAAGGAAAAAGTAGAGGAACTAACGAAACTAAGCTGTCTTTAGATTTCTGACATAATGATCAATTCGTGTTTCGCATATGGCCGCAATTTTTCGTATTTACATTCAGTAATATTTGGCACTGATTTGCTGTCGTCATTAATCTGTTGCCAATTTTATTGAACTTCGGCTTTCCTTTGAGTAGTACGATTGTTATGGAAATGCTATTAGTCGTGGATAACGCATATCTTTATTCTTTTGAGTGTTCTTACGAAATATTAAGTCTGCTTTGACACTTACAGGAATGAGTCGTGTTAATTTGGTATTTTTATTAATATGTCATCACTGTCGACCAAGTTCGCCATTTGTTTCAATAGTATGGCTGTTAAAATGTGCTATTTTTCGTAGATATCTTTATTGTTCCGAGTGTTTTTCCGATAGCTACATTCTAATTTAATTGTATATAATTTCTTTTGATTACATGCTTCTACAATGTATGTAGTAAATTAAACTAATTCGTAACTATTAGCTGAAATGCAAAGCATTTTTAAAACAACCAGTAAGCGTCATTTCCTGACAGATACAGTAGTATCACACGCAAACTTTTTGACGTGAGGCAAATCAAGATGGCGGCGTCATGCTTCAATCACAGAGGCAATTTTGCCACTGTAGTAATATATATCTGTGACATCCACTTTGTACAGAGAATCTCTGGCAAGGAGCTTGATCACCCCAATCGCTGAGTTCTGAGTTTGCCACCAGGACCGCTGTGTTCTGCGGTGTATACTCATTCTGTCTCCTCTTTGAAGTGTTATTTTTTTACTCTTTTCGCGTGTCCTATGTTTACGATATGATGTTGTTGTAGAGTGTGGTAGAGTCTCTCTTAGCAACAAAATTTTGTCTGGCCCGCTAATATAACGATAATAAAGTTTTACCCAGTTGGCAAGTGGATTTTAAGAGTAGCCTACGTAAGTTTCAAGTACGGGAGTTTCAGATACGATAGCCCCGTCAGTGGTGACGCCGACTTGAGGGTATGTGCTGAATAATTTTGAAACTAACTCTATATAAAGTTAGTATTTAAATGTGACTAATATTTTGATATACTGATATTACCTGTAGCGTCTTAGTCTTGGAAGTGCGCTTTTAAGTAATTTAGTCTTGGTGCAACTTTCTACCAACTGCATTCTTCGCGTCTAACATAACGTTTTTAACGCCCTACTTAAAAAAAAATCTCTTCTGATTCACAGATATGAACTTCATTTGTCCGCAATAAGCACATAGTTGATCACTGTCCAAAATTTCAATTTACCCATTTGAATGACTGAATAACATTATTGCTATTAAAATTAGCAGCAAATATAGATTATGCATCATACTCAGCTGGTATCCCGTACCTGTATAACATGATCCGTATAATAAAACAAAAGTTTACCATTGCATCACCACTGTGCTAGACCCATAAAGTCCATTACTTTAACTTGATGTTTGTGATGTAACTTTGTTGTTTAGTACATACTTTATTCGGTCTTTCCATGTTTAACTCTATGTACGTTTTTCTCTTTTCAGGAAGAAATGCCGGAACAGCAGGAAAGTCAGGCGGGAAGTGAAGGTAAGTCAGCATTTTCTTTTCTTATCTTATTGATTTCAACATTGAGCGTATCGGAACAGTTGGAAAATGCAATCAATCTAGAACGTGTAAGTTTCCAAAAAAGTAATATCAGTAATTACGTACTACTTAGGACTGCAGACTACCTTGTAAAGCTGTAGTATGAGACAAAAATGCTTGATGGGGACTAGCAGTTGAGAGAACTAATGTAATGCATTGCCCTGCAGACACAACTCCACTTACTATACTCACCTCCCGCCAAGAACGAGAGAGCGCAAGAAGACTAATATGAGAATCACATGGGTATCGGATTTTATAGTTTTTTTTTTTATTTTTTTATTTATGGTACATGAAGTTCAGAATTCAAATAACAATTAGCCAAATACATTCTACGCAACACTCAAAAATTACCGTGAAAATCGACTTTGAAATTTTGCATGTAAATGTAAGTACCAATAATTAAAACAGTTTCAGCATCTGTCGGTGTACTTCAGGTGGTAGCGTTATGGACCATAGTGTCGGTGGTTCAAATCCCGCCATAACAGGTTTCATTTTCGTTGTGTTTTTATACTTACATAATTTTCATATCTAATGACAATTTTTACGAAAAATGCACTTACATTCGTTTATTCGTAATTTTCTATATTCTATAAAAGGTTATTAATAATGATGGTTTTAATCAAAAATTGTAGCAAGTTAATTTTTTACTGTGTTGCATTCACTATTAGTTGATTAGAGCTATAACGCTGTTTTTTGGAAAGTCCTCTCCGTAACTGTAATGGCTTTCCAAGCAGCTAACCTACTCAACCATCGGTTTAGATGAAGAGAAGGTGTTCCTATCGTCTACGTACACATAAATGAAAATTGACACAACACGTGGAATTAGAGACCTCAAAATGTTTTATATAACTTAATTTGAATAGTGTAAATTTCTTTACATCCTCCATGAAGTATATAGAATATAGAAAATTACGAATCAACACAAAAAGACGTTGTTCATAAAAATTACCATTATATATCAAAATTGTGTAAGTATACGGACACAACAGAGAAATCCTGGCACGGCGGGATTCGAACCACCAACACTATGGTTATAAGGTCAGAACGCTAGCACCTTAGCTACACAACAGATGCTGTACGTGTTTTAATTGTTGGTACGTACATGTTCCTGCAAAACTTCAAAGTCGATTACTCGAGAATTTTTTAGAGTTGCTTTGAATGTCTTTGGCTGATAATTATTTACGTTCTGAACTTCGCGTACCTTAAATACAAAACAATTCTAATATCCGATACACATGTGGCCTTCTTGTAAGATAATAATTACAGCGAAGTGATGCAACACGAGAAAGACGTTGCTTTTCGACAATATTTTCTTAGGTTAACTTGAAGCTAACTAGCAATGACAGTAATTTCAAGTATTTTTATTCTTCACTCGAAGTTGCATTAACCATTTATTTGGTGACTAGTTTCGGAGCATTCTGTCCATTGCGTTGCAGACTATGCAACGTACTATTAAATAAAAAGCAACATATGGTCACTGACATTTGTCAGTTTAACTTGTGTCAATGATGTATTGGGTTTGCTGCATAGAAATGATTCATTGTATGTAACATTTATGATGGGGCAATGGTTTGAAAGTGGACAGAATGGTCCGAAACTAGTCACCAATAAACGGTGAACGCAACGTCGACGGAAACTGTGAAGAATAAAAAGTTCGTAAAAAGTTCCTGGTCCCGCTTCCTTCATTATTTTGGACATTCATAAATTTCAAATGTAATTAGATAATAGAAAATATACTAGATGAAATAGGTATAAGAAAAATGAAGTTTTTCAAAAAATAGATATTACATTTGCGTTCGAATAATATTGTTTGTATAAACACATGTAAACATTCGTTTTATGTCAATTAAATCAGAAATCGCTTCTTTGTGCATTGTATCTCCGTGACCAACTCTGTTTTGTTGAAAATAAGATGTAATTACAGTCGAAGGTTGGAAGTGTTATTGATCACTATGTTAGCAATTGACAATTATCGATGGTAATGTATATTTACTAGACTCTCTAGCGAGAGTCATTCGTGGCACTTACGGATATCGGATTAGCTGAAGTCCGATTTATTGAGAGCAAGGACACAAAAAGGATGCTACATAAAGTGTATGTTTAAAGGAACTGGCTGCCCTTCTAGCAGGAGTGCACTGTAGTCCGTGGTAGAGTGAAGCGTTACTAACGACCGGAATAGATACAGGTTATTCCCGTTTCATGGAGGACCATCGGACGGGCTGTATCCCAGGCGTCACGGTCTGATTTGGGTTGTATGTCGGTTGTTATGGCGGCAGTGTGGAACTCTGATGAACGCCTGCCTGTACGGAGAAGAAGACCGCATATAGCCAGGTGCCTCCGTATCTATTGATTTCTAGGTTAGATAGAGCTGCGTTTGAGACGACACTCGTTGCCACAATCTACGTTCATTCCTACATATTAATTTCCCGTCTCCAGAAACTTACAAGCAGATCAACGCACACCTTCAGGTGTTAATGATGTAAATCCTTTATTTACGGCCGTGGCGGAGTGGCCAACCGCATTAAGGCGCTATGCTCCGATGTGCGAAGCCGTTCGCCGTCGGGGATTCGAATCCTCTCTCGGGCATGGATATTTGTGTCGTCTTTAATATAAAAAGGTAAGGTAAAGCAGTCAACAATCCTAAGGTCGGTTTGAACACCACAGTGCTTTAGTAGGCATTGTCCTGTTTGTAGGTGGTACGCCGTTACCTGCCTCAGACCTTCGAACTGATTTACCCAGCCAGTTATAGGGGGACCTACAGTTTAACGTGGGTTCCGAACCACGGAGCTACACAATATTTTTCACATCAGAGGTGAAAGAAGTGGAAAGTGACAGGTAAAAATCCTAGGACCTGGAGGGGATCGAACCAGCGACCTTCGAATTTGACATTCTACCACTGTGCTACGGAGCTGCACCTTTAATACAAGGTAGTTCATAAGTAGATTGTAAGCTTAGGGACTGATGGCCCTACAGCTACGTCCCTTAAGCTTCACAGTCATTTGAACAACATTCCCTTATTTGCGAGTTTCAGTAACTCATTGTTACCATCTTGAGACCCATGTTTAGTTTGTGGAATTTTTTCAGCAATCAGTCGTAAAAATATTTATTTATTTGCAGATCTAGAT
Source organism: Locusta migratoria (assembly GCA_026315105.1). Classification (NCBI taxonomy): domain Eukaryota; kingdom Metazoa; phylum Arthropoda; class Insecta; order Orthoptera; family Acrididae; genus Locusta; species Locusta migratoria. Next base: position 240,537,864 of record CM048749.1, on the reverse strand, counting down.
TTCGACCATTGTGTGGATATTATCCGTGCTTAAAATCAATTAAAATACTTAACATCTCCACCTCCATGTCGGAGGTTGCGTTCGTCGAACACAGTGGTCGAAATCTAGATCTGCAAATAAATAAATATTTTTGCGACTGATTGCTATAAAATTTCCACAAGTCAAATACAGTCGCGGAGCACAACTTCTACCATGAAATCAAGCCCTGTTTAGTTGATTATTATCACATAACCAGGGTCAATGTAGATGGTCACGTATTTAGACCTATCTTTTATACCTGTCTAGTGAAGTATCAGTTGTCTGTTAATACTTCGTTAGACAGGTATAAAAGATTTGTCCAAATAAGTGACTCGGATTTACTACATTAACGGCTGAAGGTGTGTGTTGGTCTATTTATAAGTAATTATATAGCCCTGTACCAATCATCTAAAACAAAATGGACAAAGACGTCAAAAATATTAAAATGTTTGCGAAGCTTAAGGGATTTAACTGCGGGGTCATCAGTCCCTAAACTTACAAACTACTTATGAACTAGCTTATACTGAAGACGACACAAACATCCATGCTCGACGGTGGGATTCGAACCTCCGGCGGGTAACGGCCTTGCACATCGGAGCATAGCGCCTAAATGCGCTCGGAAACTCCGCCGTGTCACAAAGACGTCCCCAGCAATTTCATAATATGGGAGCATTATGATACAAAACGTGTTTTCTTTTAAAAGACATGTTACAGAACTGCAAATAAAACCATATTTTTTAATAAGCACATTTTTAACAACAATGTTGCGTGCAACAATTCATTGTTTGTCGTTTCTGATGTACGCCGGATTTCTGAGAGGCCGTACTAGTGATTAGCGACATTAAAGTGTATAAGCAAATAGCTTGTAAGGAACAGCACCCAGACGTCCAAATTAGGTTTTTCGTGATTTCCCCAAATCATTGTAGGCAAATGCAGTCATGGTTTCTTTCTTTTTTTCCCCCTTTATTATCATTTCATACCTGTACAAAAACAGGTGGGCTAGCAGCATCGTTATATGCCGCTCTTCAGCTAACGAATTTACAAATACAAAGGAAGTTTCTTTCAAAGGGCGCGGCTTATTTTCTTACTCATCCCTGACAAAAAACAAAAGCTATCCTAGAGTGTGCTCTGCCCCTATCGAGCACGATGTCCACAGGACGTTGAACCCTAATCTTCCTTTCTTCATTTTGTAAATAACATTGTTTGGAACACAGTATGGCTAGACGAGAGGATTACTGCTGCTGGGCTACCCTCGCCTAGAGACCAGGCCCCACAACAGTCCGTGTCACGTCACACGGATAGGCCACGACCGCTAGCCGACTGGCCGTTACGAGGCAGTAGGCTGTGACACAGTGGCCAGCCAGTCAGCTAGCGGTCGCGGCCTCTCAGTGACACGTGGTACAGAATGACTATTCCACAGAGCCCAGCCAGTCAGCTAGTGGTCGCGGCCTCTCAGTGACATGTAGTACGGACTGACTGTGCCACAGAGCCCAGCCAGTCAGCTAGCAGTCGCGGCCTCTCAGTGACACGTAGTATGGACTGACTGTGCCACAGTGGCCAGCCAGTCAGCTAGCGGTCGCGGCCTCTCAGTGACACGTAGTACGGACTGACTGTGCCACAGAGCCCAGCCAGTCAGCTAGCGGTCGCGGCCTCTCAGTGACACGTAGTACGGACTGACTGTGCCACAGTGGCCAGCCAGTCAGCTAGTGGTCGCGGCCTCTCAGTGATATGTAGTACGGACTGACTGTGCCACAGAGCCCAGCCAGTCAGCTAGCGGTCGCGGCCTCTCAGTGACACGTAGTACGGACTGACTGTGCCACAGTGGCCAGTCAGTCAGCTAGCGGTCACGGCCTCTCAGTGACACGTGGTACGGACTGACTGTGCCTCAGAGCCCAGCCAGTCAGCTAGCGGTCGCGGCCTCTCAGTGACACGTGGTACGGACTGACTGTGCCTCAGAGCCCAGCCAGTCAGCTAGCGGTCGCGGCCTCTCAGTGACACGTGGTACGGACTGACTGTGCACAGTGGCCAGTCAGTCAGCTAGCAGTCACGGCCTCTCAGTGACACGTGGTACGGACTGACTGTGCCTCAGAGCCCAGCCAGTCAGCTAGCGGTCGCGGCCTCTCAGTGACACGTGGTACGGACTGACTGTGCCACAGTGGCCAGTCAGTCAGCTAGCGGTCACGGCCTCTCAGTGACACGTGGTACGGACTGACTGTGCCTCAGAGCCCAGCCAGTAAGCTAGCGGTCGCGGCCTCTCAGTGACACATGGTACGGACTGACTGTGCCACAGAGCCCAGCCAGTCAGCTAGAGGTCGCGGCCTCTCAATGATTCGTGACACGGACTGTTGTGGGCCCTGGTCTCTAGGCGGGGTTGTCAGAGCTGTGCTGTTGAGTGACAGGTGTAATGCGTGTTGCAGGCGAGACGGTGCCGCGGCCGGGCCTGTGGGCGGTGGCGCGGCTGTCGCTGGAGCACCCCGAGAGGGCGCTCTACCGCAGCGAGGTGGCCAGGCAGCTGCACATCATGCGCGGTGAGTGGCGCGCCTGCCTCTCACTGCAGCAAAGGCTAAACAAAATACTGCACTGAAGCAAGGATACATACCAACAATTATTCCCCAAGACAGCAAGTAGAGGCGCAACCAAGGGCCTAGACACTAGTAATTACTGTCCTTTCGTATACCCAACTTACGAATTTCGATGCTCCCTTCCCCTTGTATAAGTGCTCCCTTTTCCCACCCCTCCCCCGCCCCAGAGTCCTCGTACTCCGTCCTCTGCACTCCTCTCTCTCCATCTCACCTCTACAGTGTTTTTAACAATAGTGATCCTCAGTGGTTAATGTGGTCCTCGACAACATCAGTGTTATTTAAGAGTGTTGCGCCCGCCGGATTCGGCAGAACAGCAGTGACACCCATGTCTTCCAAGTCTCCATTTGTGGTCCGGTGACTTTGTTTCATCTATTTACCTTTTATTTTACCATGTCTCGCTTTTAAACTTCTACAATCAGTGTTTTAGTTCGCCTGACTTGTTTATAAATATCTGCGATGATGTCTCCAGCCGGCCGCAGTGGCCGAGTGGTCTGCGGCGTGTCATTCACGGTCTGCACGGCCGCTGCGGGCGGGGGTTAGAATCCCCCTTCGGGCATGAATGTTTGTGCCGTCTTTAGTATTAACTAGTTCATAAGTAGTTTGTAAGGTTAGGGACTGCTGACCCCGTAGTTAAGTCCCATAAGCTCTACAAACATTTGAACATTTTTAATGTCTCCATGTTTAAAGTCGTTGTTTATCTCCATTTTTCTGTGTATACATTTTCACCTGTGTCCAGTCAATGTAAGGTCTGGGCTTGAAGAGTAGCACGTGAGCCACTGCCAGCGTACACTCTCGAGGCATGAAAACAAAATAATGAAATAAAAATAATAAATAAATAAAATAAGAAGCAGTTGTTTCTCGTGAAGAAACTAGAGAGTCACTCAACAGATATTCCTTGTCATTCTGAAAAAATAGAGACTGAGAGAGGAATTTAGTGAGGAGTCTGCGTCGATATATAAGCCAACAGAAGACTTCGTACGCAATATCTGATCATCGGAGGAATTCATTTCATCCCTGAGTAACTTTCGTGTACAGTACGTCATGCGAGTCATTGGTCGGAGGGAGGAGGGGAGAAGAGGAGGGGAAAAAAACATGTATCAGTATGTAGCTTAATTGAACTGCAGGAAAGTAGCTAGGAACTACAAGTTTACAGTGAAAATTGTTGGAAGCCTGAAGTTCTCTGTGACATTGCGCTGCCATTTAAGTCTGAGATTCGAATCCTCCCTCCGGCATGGGTGTGTGTGTCGTCTTCGCGCATAAGTTAGCTTAAGAAGTTTTTAAGTCTACTGGCCGATGACCGCAGCAGTTCGGTGCCTTACGATTACAAACACTGGACAACTGGCTGACAAAGAGGGGTAGACTTCAGTGGTATCACATTCAGGGTGCACGCCAATTAAGCATCATCGTCTGTGAAGGTCGTGAACAATACTGATGGTGCGAGATTTAATTGGTCTGACGCTCTGCTACAAATTTAGAATTCAATTTTTAGGTGTGTGGTTGCACCATCTATCACGATTACTTTACTTCACTGAAAGGCACAAAAACGATTTCCATAGAACACAGTACTAACAGCTTTATATATCTAAAAATATTTCAGCTGAAGCATAGTCGCGACGAAGGGCTACCACCTTGACCACTCGACCGGCAACAGTGCTTGGCCGGTTTCCTACGTTTATGGGTATCCAAGCCACAACACGAAAATACAAAAACGTTAATAATTCAAAGAGTATTAACTATGGAACTCATATCATACTAATAAAATTGTTTCCGACGCTCTTTCGATGTAATAGGATTCTGCGTCATCTACTTTAACCTTTTTTATTTTATTTTTATTTTAACTGGGAAGTTTCTAGCAAACAAACCGAAATATGTGTCTCTTTACTTTCAATATAGAAGACCACACAATATTTGACAAAAATTGGTGACCCACATGTCAGACCCCTCCCCCTCCCCCCCCCTCCTACTTAGAACAAACGCTGTCCTTACACGAAAGGTGAAACCATGTGTGAGTAAGGAGATAGTCATAATCACAACTTGTAATTTCTCCTTCCAGAGCTTTCCGGTGGATTTAGGACTGTATGAGACAATACTTTAAAGACTTTTTTATTTCATTTATATACATAATTTTACTTCGTGGAGAGGGAGGTGGCAAATGAGATGCAAAGTCGCACAACTTTAGCGACGCAATATTGCATGACACTGTTTTCAAATGCAAAATACCGCCTTAACCATCCATCTGAGACGAAAACTGAATAAACGTATTTGTAGAGGAGCCCCCAAAGGGCTGACGGTTCTTTCGTGAGTACGTGCGTGGCAAGCACGGGTCCCCCAGCTAATGCAGTCTTCCTTTCTTCTTTACTTCCCGGACTGCATTTCCTTTCCCCCTCCCCTCCTTTCTTATCCTCACTACTTCCCCTCCCCACCGGGGAACTGATAACCTCAGTAGTTTAGTCCCCCTATCCCAACCAAACAACCCAACCCAATTATTGCCGGAATACATGTGAATGCAATGTTTTCAATTTGACATTTCAGTAAGCGTTTTGGTCAAATCTCTAAACTCTTCTCTGTTGTGCGTTTATTTTATTTTGAGTATAAACAGGGACATTCAGATGTTGTTCAAACGTTTGTTAAGCTTAAGGGACTCTAACTGCGGGGTCGTCAGTCCCTAAACTTACAAACTACTTATGAACTAACTTATACTAAAGACGCCACAAACATCCATGCCCGAGGGGGATTCGCACCCCCGACGGCGAACGGCCTCGAGCATCGGAGCATAGCGCCTCAATGCTCTCGGCCGCTCTGCCGCGTCTAGGGACATTCTTAAAACGGAAATAGCTAAGGGACAAATTATTAATTAAAAAATTATATTGCAAGCTAATTTAAGAAGTTTTCAAATCCAAATTTTATTAATCTGTCAACAATAATATTTATTTTCATCTTTCTATGAATAATTATTGAAATAAAGTACATTTGTTAGAATTACTTTTTATTTTTTGGGGGGAAATTTGGGATGAATCTATATGGATCACTAGGCAGGATGTTTCCTTTGTCGTACCTAACGACATTTATAAACTGTTTACTACTAATTTAGATATTTGACAATAATTTATTAATGAAATTTTCAAATTACTTTCTTTCCCTTACCTTGATATAATAATTTGAAAGTCTTGACGCATACACTCAGTCTTAGGCATTAAGCAACAATACACAGTTTGCCGGCCGCGGTGGCCGAGGAGACTAAGGCGCTCCAGTCACGGTCTCCACGGCCGCTACGGTCGGGGGTTCGAATCCCCCCTCGGGCATGGATATTTGTTCCGTCCTAGTTTGTAAGTAGTTCATAAGTAGTTTTTAAGTTTAGGGACTGATGACCCCGTAGTTAAGTCCCATAGACTTTACAAACATTTGAACATTTGAACAATACACAGTTTGTCAATCCATTACAGCCTAATTCTCTGTTTCCTCGAAGTACTGGTAGACTAACGGTTGTGCCTAGAGGAACAGATAAAAAAAAAAAAAAAAGGAATTATTAGAGTCGAAGTACATGAAAGGGTAGCAGTGGTTGGGAAGGGAGTAAGGCAGGGTTGTAGCCTTCCTCCAATCTTCCCCTTGTTCAATCTGTACATTGCGCAAGCTGTGAAGGAATGAAAGGAGAAATTTGGAGAGGGAATTAAAGTTCTGGGAGAGGAAATAAAAACCTTGTGGTTTGCTGACGAGATAGTAAACGACCTGGAAGAGCAATTAAACGGAATGGAAAGTGTCTTGAAAGGAAGAGTAAAATGAAGGTAATGGAATGCAGTGTCATAAAATCAGGCGATGCCGAAGGACTTAGATTAGGTAATGAGACAATAAAAGTAGTGCAGTTTTGTCCCCCTAAAACATCCAAACAACAACAACAATAAAAGTATTAGATGAGTTTTGTTCAAATGTTTGTCAAGCTTATGGGACTTAACTGCGTGGTCATCAATCCCTAAGTTACAAACTACTTATGAACTATGTTATACTAAAGACAGCACAAACATCCATGCCCTATGGGGCATTCGAACCCCCGACTGAGGACGACGTCGCACATCGAAGCACAGCGTCTCAATGCTCTCGGCCGCTCCGCCGCGGATGAATTTTCTTATTTGGGTAGCAAGATAACTTCTGATGACCGAAGTAAAGAAGATATAAAATGGAAGAAGGCTATGGAAAGAAAAGCGTTCCTGAAGAAGCGAAATTAGATGACATGCAATATTAGTTTAAAAGTTCGGAAGTTCTTTCTGAAAGCATTTGTATGGGAGTGAAAAGTGGAGGATAAGGAGTTTAGACAAAAAGATGAGCCGCGGTGGAGTAGCCGAGGGTCTTAAGACGCCTCCTTGCGGAGCGCGCGGTTGCTCGCGGTCCGAGGTTCGAGTCCTCCCTGGAGCATGGGTGTTTGTGTTGTCCTTAGGTTGGTTTTCGTTAGTTTAAGTAGTTTGTAAGCTACGGACTGATGACTACGCAGTTTGGTCCGATAGATTTACGAACATTTACACAAAACGATGATAGAAGTTTTTAAATGTGGTGCTACAGACGAATGATGATGAATAGCTGGGTAGATCACGTAACAAATGAGGTTCTCAACAGAATTGGGGAGAAAGGAGTTCCTGGCATATCCTGACTAAGAGAAGGGACAGGTTGGTGGAACACATTCTGAGACATAAAGGAATCGTCAATTTAGCATTAGAAGGAAGTGTGTAAAACCGTAGAGGGAGACCGAAGGACGGATACAGTAAATAGATTCAAAAGGATGTAGGTTGCCGTACGTATTCTCAGATGAAGAGGCTTGCACAGGACATGGTAGCATGGAGGGTCGCATCAAACCAGTCTGCGGACTGAAACCACAACAGGATTTTTTTTTTCTTTTTCATTTATCGGACCAAACTGCGTGGCCTTCAGTACATAGGTTATAAACTACCTTAAAGACACACAACCATGCCCAAGGGAGGACTCGTACCTCCGACGACGAGCAACCGGCCACTCCGTAGCGTGGCGCCTTAGATCGCTCGGCTCCTCCACCACGACTGTTCATCTTAGTCTGAACAAACGCGTATTGTGCTCCCCGTACCTTCGTTGGCGATCGGTGGCGAGAATTCGTCCCGCCTTGGCCGCACACGACCCAAGTAGTGCCTCGGCGGCCCGTCGCGTCGCCACATGTGTTAACTACCAGCCAGCTCCAAATTAACGCTTCGCGCCGGGCCAAAGCGGCCGTGCGCACACGCGGCGGCTCCGTCCATTAGTGCTGGCGCCCTGAATAGCGTTATTCACAGCAGCGGCCGCATCCGCGCCGCTCAAAGGCGCCGGCCGGCCGCGGGCAGACGGGCAGGTCCTGAAAGGACAGCCGCCAGCCGCTCCGTCTGCTGTACCTGCGTGTGTGCCGCTACACTCCACACAATGCATAATTGGAACGCGCGCGCTTAATAGGGAGTCGACAGCTACCTACCGCCTAATAGGCTTAGGCGACGCGTCGCTCTGAACACCAATTACGCCTGCGGCTGCGACTGTGGCTGTAGTAGGCGCGCGCCTCTGTCGCCGCCGATGCTACGACCGCGGCTAGATTCACCGCGCTCCCCTCTGCTCAGGTAAGCCGCGCTGCTTAGCGCGGCCTGCTCACCCTAGTACGATGGCAGTCTAACTCGATACATATTGTTTAGGGCAAGGACAACTGCTTCATACAATATCAATTTGCAGCAGGGTTTTGCAACATATCCTGTATTCAGATACAGTAAAACTTCCCTTAACGGACACTTCCCAATAGCGGACTTCTCTCAATAGCGGACATTCTAAAATTCCCCTGCAAAACAACATCAGCCCTGAATGAATCTTTCACTCTGCAGCGGAGTGTGCGCTGATATGAAACTTCCAGGCAGATTGAAATTGTGTGCCGGAACCGGGACTCGAACCATGGACCTTTGCCTTTCGCGGGCAAGCGCAGTACCGACTGTGCTATCCCGACACGACTTACGATGCCGCACAACCGGTAGTGCGCTTGCCCGCGAAAGGCAAAGGTCCCAGGTTCGAGTCCCGGTTCCGGCACACAATTTTAATCTGCCAGGAAGTTTCAACATTAGCCATTGTGCTAAAATTATTGCGAATAGCGGACATTCTCAATAACGGACACGGACACTGTAATATGTCCCGCAACAACAATCAAACCTTCCAAATAACGGACAGGCTGAAAGAATCAGTGTACTCTTGCATGTCAAAACTCTTGAGTGTCGTCAATTCTAACGTGTGTTGATTGAAAATTTAGCATGTTTCTTGTTCGTATTGCGTGGTTACGTGGCATTGCCATCTATTGGAACTTCTTGGAAGTACAGTACGCAGAGTATTGGTTCATGCCGCGCAGAAACAGACGATGAGAGTATGGCGCCAAATACTTTCCGCCTGTTGTCGGTACACCAGACGAAGCCAAGCGTTCAGTAGTAAACTCACTGTTGTGTTGCAGCGTGGGGTTGGGTAGGACTACGCAGAGGCGATAGGTGTATCGAATGTTTTCATTGGAAGGCTGCCACAATCTGGTTTCAAAAGTCAAAAGATTTGTCTAACGCGTCTTGAGTGTTTTCAATTTGAAGGTTCGTGCTCGGGCTACACGCTTTAAAATGCCCAGAGATAAAAGTGGCCAAATACCAAAAAAGAATCATTGGAGTTCCGGTAAAAAAAAAATAAAAAATAAACTGAGTGCGGGAGCGAAACGAAAAAAGAATGTGATTTCGTTGTAACAAAAGCTTCGCACTTTGTAGAAAATTGATGCTGATGAGCCACTCGCGAAAGTTGCTACGTCGGTACGAGTGCGATTACTGGGTTGAAAAACAAACTGATCAGATATTTAAACATTTCATTGCATTCAAGCGACAAGCAGCGCAATGAAATCTCGAAGAAGAATGAGAACATATCCTAAGTTAAAAGAGGTTTTATTTTTGTGGCATGAACAAATAAGAGCCTAAGGCATGCTTGTCAAGGTCCTCTACTTCGTTTAAAAGCGATGACTTTTTATGAGCTCATTGAAGGAAAGGAGTAAGAATTCCTCGAAAATTATGGCTGGCTGGATCGGTTCAAGAAGCGGCGTGGCATTCGCACGTACTTAGCGGTCTTGACGCAATTCGGTGTGTTTCAAGCGTGAAAACAGGAGACTTTGGTTTTATCCGAGATTTTCGTTATCCGAACCGGCAGACATTGCGATCACTTTGGATAAACGGTAGTTTACTATTTTGTATTTCATCCTTTTCTTAACAGGGGACACTTCTTAAAAGCGGACAGTTTTATTTTCCCTGTTTGTGTCCGTTATACGGAAGTTTTACTGTATTATGAATTACTAGCTGAAAACCCGGCTTCGCCCGGGTATTTATTTATTTAATCCTGCCATTTTTAAGTATATATTCATTTGTATAAGGACTGTATGTCTCTAAAATCTCTTTGGAATACAGTTAGTAGTAAAGAAGTAATAGATAAAAACTTGGTGCGGGAAGGGGTGGTTTTTCATGAACGTTACTGTTTATGTGCTCCTATCATATGAACTGCGTGTCGTAATGTGATGCAATTTAGAAGGTACACTCAACTATATGCGTGTATACAGTCTGTAAAATTTACTGAGTCTACAATTTGTAGTGTAGAAATTATAAATTGTAACTTCATACCAAAAGCCGTAGTTTTAGTCCATCAACAGCGTAACGTTACAGTTCATGCGCTCTTATCTCATGAGCTACGTATCGGAATGTGATACAATTTAGAAGCTACATTCAACTATATATGTGTATACTGTCTGTAAAATTTCATGTTGCCACAATTTGTAGTGTTCAAATTATAAATTGTAATGTCATTCCGAGACCGTACTTTTACTCCATAAACAGCGGAAAAGCAGTAAGCCAGAAACTTTTTTCCTTTCCTGATTTTACTAAGGTTGCCAGCGAGAAAAAGTTTAATAAAGGTTTCAAATTATGTTTAAAGTTTGTTGCAAGTCGCTAAGTACTGTCATTCTTACACAGTGTATTTCGAAAGTCTCGCCGCATTATATGGAATTTTTTGCGATTTCTATTGGTTATGACGTTATCTTTTGAACCATGCGCCGTATGTGATTCTTAACCATGCAGCAATTATTACCTCACGGTAAGGAATGTGTGTACCAAATTTGGTTGAAATCGGTCCACTGGTTTAGGAGAAAATGAGCAGCATTATCGCAAAATGCAGCAGTTTTTCGCGCATCTTATTATGACGTCATATCTCGTGAACTATATATCGTATGTGATTCTTACATTTACGGCAACCGTCCTCATGGATTGAAGCTTACGTGTACAAAATTTCATAAAGATTGGAACAAAACTGTAGATTTGTATGCAACACGTACAAACATACGGACACTCTGCTTTATATATTAGATCTTGAACAGTATGATGTGCCAGGATGGTTGAGTGGAGTAGTGGACAAAGGGTTGAATGAGAAGGCGTGAAGTTAAGATAGCATCAAAAACGGCATTTATTGCCCAGTGCTAAAGGGGACTCGGGGGGAGGTCGACACCTGTCCCTAGAGGTACATGTTGGAACGAACTAAGTAGGAGCGGGCTCAAGTGAACACGTCTGATCAGGTTGGAGGCCGGGACGTAAGAGAGCGTCTGTTCTTCGCGTGGCTGTTCAGGTCGCGACAGAGCGTGCCTCACGTGACCACTTAGCTAGCTTCTGGTTGGTGGCTGCGTTCTGCGGAGTCTCCGAGGGTGGCATACCATCGCCAGGAGAGCCGAGCCTCCCAGGAGCGCGGAATCGACGGGCACGTGTTTGGAACCTGCGTGTGGAAACTTCCAGCAGCAGACACGCGGCACGGCCCATGACTCGGCCAGATCACCAGGCTGACTGAATTGCTTATGATTTTTTAAAGAAAATTATTTTCCGTCCTTATGTACCCCAGGGGCAGGCGACGCCCTCGTACAAAGATTTATTGACTCGAGGCCAACAAGGATTTGGAAAATATCGTTCACGCGAAACACAACTAGCTCTTTACTCACACGAAGTGATGAGTGCTAACGACAAGGTTTTTCAAATGGATTTCGTATCTCTTGATTTCCAGAAGGGTTATAGGTCCTCTGCTGTTCCTTATTTACATAAACGATTTGGCAGAAAAGCTAAGCAGCTCTCTAAGATTGTTTGCAGATGACTCCGTCATTTACCGTCTAGTAAAATCATCTGAAGATCAAAATCAACTGCAGAACGATCTAAATAAGATACCACTGTTGTTGTTGTTATGGTCTTCAGTCCGGAAACTGGTTTGATTCAGCTCTCCACCCTACTCTGAGGAAGCCTTTTCATCTCCTCATAAGAACGGCAATCCACATCCATTTGAATCTGCTTACTATATGCGTCTCGGTCTCCCTGTGTGATTTTTACCGCACACACTTCCGTCCAATTCTAAACTTACGATTCCCCAATGTCTAAGAATGTGTCCTACCAAGCGATCCCTTCTTTTAGTCAAGGTATGCAAGAAATTCCTTTTCTCGCCAATTCTGTTCAGTATATTTTCATTAGTTATGCGATCTACCCACCTAATCTTCAGCATTCTTCTGTAGCACCACATTTCAAAAGTCTCTGTTCTCTTCCTGTCCGCACTGTTTATCGTCTATGTTTCACTCCCGTACAAGGCAACACTCCACACAAATGCCTTCAGAAAAGACTTATTTACACTTAAATTAATATTCGATGTTAGCAAATTTCTCTTTTTCATAAATGCTTTTCTTCCCATTGCCAGTCTGCATTTTATATCCTCTGTACTGCGAAGGTCATACGTTATTTTACTACCCAAGTAACAAAACAATCTACCACCTTCATTGTTTCGTTTCCTAATCTGATGCCTTCAGCATCGCCTGATTTTCTATGTCTGTATTCCATTATCTTGTTTTTCTGTTGTTAATGATCATTTTATACGCTCTCTTCAACAAACTGTTCATTCCATGCAACTGCTCTTCCAGGTCCTTTGCTGACTCTGACATAATTAAAATGTCATCGGCAAAACGCAATGTTTTAATTTCTTCACCTTGAACTTTAATCCCTATACCAATTTTTCCTTGCTTTCCTTCACCGCCTGCTCGATGTAGAAATCGAATAACATTGGAAAAAGGCTGCAACCCAGTTTTACTCCCCAACTAATGCTTCCCTTTCATGCCCTTCGAGTCTAATAACTGCAGTCCTGCTTTTGTACAAGTTGTAAATAACTCGCCTTTCCCTGTATTTTACCCCTGTTGACTTCAGAATTTGTGATTCCAGCCAACATTGTCAAAAACTTTCTCTAAATCTACAAAAGCTAAATATGTAGGTTTGCCTTTCCTTAATCTATCTTCTAAGACAAGTCGTAAAGTGAGTATTGCCTCCCGTGTTCCTACGTTCCTCCTGAATCCAAACTGATCTTCTCAGAGGTCAGCTTCTACCAGCTTTTCCATTCTCTTGTAGATAATTCGTGTAAAAATTGTACGAGCATGACTTATCAAACTGATGGTTCTGTAACTTCAACACCTGTTTGTGCCTGATTTCTTTGGAATGGGGTTTATTACATTTTTCTTAATGTCTGAGGGTATTTCACCTGTCTCATACATCTTACACACGCCGGCCGCGGTGGCCGAGGGGACTGAGGCGCTCCAGTAACGGTCTGCACGGCCACTACGGTCGGGGGTTCGAATCCCCCCTCGGGCATGGATATTTGTGCCGTCCTTAGTCTTAGCTAGTTCATAAGTAGTTGGTAAGCCTAGGGACTGATGACCCCGTAGTTAAGTCCCATAAGTTCTACAAACATTTGATCATCTTACACACCAGGTGAAAAAGTTTTGTCATGGCTGGCTCTCCCAGAGACTTTTGTAGCTCTATGGGAATGTCATCTACTCTCGGGGCCTTGTTCCGACCTAGGTCTTTCAGGACTCTGTCAAATTCATCTCTCAGTATAGTATCTCCTATTTCATCTTGGTCAGGCTGCAATAGGTCTGCCGTGTGCATCCCAGACATGTTCAGTCGGACTTAAGTCCAGTGAAAAAGCTGGTCACTCCATTCGTTCAGTTCCCTCAGCTTCAAGCATGTTGTCCACCAGTGCAGCTTTGGAGGGACGAGCGTTATTGCCTAGCAGAAGGAACCAATCTCCTATGGCACCAGTGTAAGGCACAGCAAAAGATCGAAGGATCTCGTCCTATAACTCTGAGCAGTCAAAGCACCTTTCTGAAAGACAATGTATACTGATCCCCGAATTGCTTTGACCAGTGTACCTTACAGTTACGGTACAAAAATGATTTCCCTAATAAATACTAAGTGGATGAATGTCAGTCTTAATAGATATAATAACTTTCGTCTACTTTTAAAACCATAAAAATTATATAAAAAAAATTGCAAGTTCTGGATTTTATGCCCTCTTGGAAAAATGAATAGGCATTATCAAGGAGGCTTGTGCTCCATCCTGGAATCTGAGCAACAGACTTTTTATTTACTGTAGACGTTATAGAGTTACTAGAGGCATTGGTATTTTGTTCAGTCGAATGTATCAGTATTGAAAGTAAAAAGAGTGACTTCAGTAGTCGCTGTATAACTTTTTTATTTATTTCGGCGCTGACGGAAAGTTACGTCGTTTCTTTGGCACAGTGGCAACTGTCTTGCTGTCATGGTGGATCTCAACCTTTACAGAGCAATCTATTGGGCCGCGGTGGAGTAGCCGAGCGGTCTAAAGCGTCTCGCTGCGGAGCGCGCGGTTGCTCGCCGTGGAGGTTGGAGTCCTCCCTCGGGCATGGGTGTGTGTGTATTTGTCCTTAGGTTAGTTTACCTAGGTTTAAGTCGTTTGTAAGCTACGGACTGATGACCACGCAGTTTGGTCCGATAGATTTACAAACATTTGAAAATTTTTTGAACAATCTATTGTCTCTCGATTCGTCAAAGTTTTAGTTTGTTCCGCAGACTCAGAACGAATTTCGTTAACTTTATTTTGACACCTATTAAATGCCGTTATCAAGAAAACGCGAGCACGAGAAATTACTGCTTGGTAGTATTGGGTCGTTATTTCTTACGAAATTTCTGAGAGCTGTTACACGTACTAAACGTGGCAGCTAATGCCTATAGTACCTGGAAAGGAGGTCTGTTACGCAAAGAAAATAACTGTTCTTCACTCTGACGCCCGTGCAATCGAGTAAGCCTTGGGCTTTCAAGAGAATTAAAAATGGCTCGATAAAGGACTTTTAGTTTGTTGTTGAGTCTTTACTGATACAGGTTGATTTGCTTAAATGACAAGAATTTCGCCGCTGAGTTCGTTTCTTTTAGTTTCCTTGACTGCACTTCCAATACTCTAGCACTCGGGGAGCAATCATGCATATTAAAAATGCTGGATATTATAGGCTAACATCAACACAAGACGCGAGTATTTTTCCGTAGAAATCGTTAAGTCTGTTATTTCAAAAAAGTCCGTTTATTCTTACGCAGAGAGCGACGGCGTGACGAAATATATACACGCCTGTCAACGTACCGTCACGCGCGTTATAATGACAACTTTTTAGAATACCGGGTACATAGTAAGAGCAACGACGCCAAATACGTCATTTATTCTTAATGTCCAGATGCAGGTTAGCCAACAGGGCGGTAATTCGTTGCGGATACAAAGGCCAACAAATACGATTTCCTGCTACAAAAATAGCAATGTCACTTCACGCGTACTTTTTTCCTGGTGAGATTCTGTTTCGTTCTCTTTATTGGCTTCGCTGTAGGCGTTTGCGAAAGATAATGCATGATGTAGGTCGCAGCTGAGAAGAGGTGGCTAGAATTATATTGCGGCAGAAGGAGAAGGAAGTAGTAGATACAATTACGCAAATAGGAAAAACAGTCATAATTATAGAAAGATGAACACTGTGTAAGGCATTTTGTATGTTAATGAATACTCGGTATCGATCATTTTAATATCATATCGAGATCAGTTTGTTACTACAAATTAAAGAAAATGGGGTAGCACGAATGTAGTAGTAGTTGTTGTTGTTGTTGTGGTCTTCAGTCCGGAGACTGGTTTGATGCAGCTCTCCACAATATCCTATCCTGAGCAACCCTCTTCATCTCCACATAAGAACGGCAACCTACATCTGTCTGAATCTGCTTATTGTATCCATCTCTTGGTCTTTCTCTGCGATTTTTACCCCACACACTTCCCTCTAATGCTAAATTCACAATTCCTTGATGTCTAAGAATGTGCCCCACCAATCTATCCCTTCTTTTAGTCAAGGTATGCCAAAAATTTCTTTTCTCCCCAATTCTGTTCAGTACCTCCTCATTAGTTACGCGATCCACCCACCTAATCTTCAGCATTCTTCTGTAGCACCATATTTCAAAAGCCTCAATCCTCTTCCAGTCCGCACTGTTTATCGTCCATGTCTCACTCCCATACAAGGCAACACTCCATACAAATGCCCTCAGAAAGGACTTCCTTAGGCTTAAATCAATATTCGATGTTAACAAATTTCTCTTTTTCAAAAACGCTTTTCTACCCATTGCCATTCTGTATTTTATATCCTCTGTACTGCGACCATCATTTGTTATTTTACTGCCCAAGTAACAAAACTCATCTACCTCCTTTATTGATTCGTTTCCCAATCTAATTCCTTCAGCATTACCTGATTTTCTTACACTGCACTCCATTACCCTAGTTTTGCTCTTGTTAATTTTCATCTTATATGCACCTTTCAGCACGCTGTCCATTCCGTTCAATTGCTCTTCCAGGTCCTTTGCTGTATCTGACAGAATTACAATGTCGTCGGCAAAACGCAATGTTTTTAATTCTTCCCCCTGAACTTTTATTCCTTCACCAAATTTCTCCTTGCTTTCCTTTACAGCTTGCTCAATGTACAAATTGAATAACATTGGAGAAAGGCTACAACCCTGTCTCACTCCCTTCCCAACCACTGCATCCCTTTCATGCCCTTCAACTCTGACCACCGCTGTCTGGTTTTTGTACAAGTTGTAAATAACCTTACGCTCCCTATATTTTACTCCTGCTTGCTTCAGAACTTGAAAGAGTTTATTCCAATGTTCAAATGTTTGTCAAGTCTATGGGACTTAACTACGGGGTCATCAGTCCCTAATCTTACAAACTACTTATGAACTACTTACAAACTAGGACGGCACAAATATCCATGCCCGAGGGGGGATTCGAACCCCCGACCGTAGTGGCCGTGCAGACCGTGACTGGAGCGCCTCAGTCTCCTCGGCCACCGCGGCCGGCGTTTATTCCAATCAACATTGTCAAAAGCCTTCTCCAAATCTACGAAAGCTAGAAATGTAGGTTTGCCTTTTCGTAATCTATCTTCCAGGATAAGCCGTAAAGTGAGTATTGCCTCCCGAGTTCCTACATTTCTCCTGAACCCAAACTGATCTTCCCCGAGGTCGGCTTCCACCAGTTTTTCCATCCTTCTGTATATAATTCGTGTTAATATTTTGCAACCATGACTTATTAAACTGATGGTTCTGTGGTTTTCACACCTGTCTGCTGCTGCTTTCTTTGGAATGGGGATTATAACATTTTTCTTAAAGTCTGAGGGTACTTCGCCTGTCTCATACATCTTACACACCAGGTGAAACAGGTTTGTCATGGCTGGTTCTCCCAGAGACTTCAGTAGCTCTGAGGGAATATCATCTACTCCAGGGGCCTTGTTTCGACTTAGGTCTTTCAGGGCTCTATCAAATTCTTCTCTCAGTACAGTATCTCCTATTTCATCTTCATCTACATCCTCTTGCCTTCCTACAATAGTGTCTCGAAGTTCATTTCCTTTGTAGAGCCCCTCTATATACTCTTTCCACCTTTCAGCTTTCCCTTCTTTGCTGAGAACTGGTTTTCCATACGTGTCCTTGATATTCATAGAGCTGTTTTTCTTATCCCCAAATGTTTCTTTTATTTTCTTGTAGGCTGTATCTATTTTTCCCCTATTTATACATTCTTCTACATCCTTGCATTTGCCTTCTAGCCATTCCTGCTCAGCCATTTTGCACTTCCTGTCAATCTCATTTCTTAGTCGTCTGTACTCCATTTTTCCTGTTTCATTTACTGCATTTTTATATTTTCTCCTTTCATCGATTAAATTTAGTATCTCCTGTGATATCCAAGGATTTTTTGTAGGTCTTGCCTTCCTACCTATTTTGTCCTCTGCTACTTTCACTATTTCATCTCTCAATTTTACCCATTCCTCATCTACTGTTTTATTTTCCCTTGTTTCTGTCAATTGGTGCCTAAAGCTCCCTCTGAAATTCTTAAGAACCTCAGGTTCCTTCAATATATTCAGGTTCCATCTCCTTATTTTCCTACCTTTTTGTAGTTTCTTCAGTTTCAGCCTACAGTTCATAACCAACAAGTTATGGTCAGAGTCTAAGACACGTAAAACACTTAACTCTTTCCTTCCAAGTGTTGTTCCTAGACAACAACATATTAAAAGTTGAGTTATACCGTATTTTGTGTATCAGTCTTTGAAGTCGCATGATTGTTCATGAACAACATGCTTCTAGTACGATATTTTGTTTGCCGCGGCGGAACGGCCGAGCGCATAAGGCGCTATGCTACGATGAGCGAGGCCGTTCCCCGTCGGGCGTTCGAATCGCCCCTCAGGCATGGATGTTTGTGCCATCTTTAGTATAAGCTAGTACATAAGTAGTTTGTAAGTTTAGGGACTGCTGACTCCGTTGTTAAGTCCCGTAAGCTCTACAAATATTTCGATATTTTGCCGCTTGCTAGCGTGTAGGCATTCCTGAGGCATTAAGTTATCCGTCTTGGAGGTTGTGTTACGTTGCCGTCTGTACGCGGCTATGAGTGAGGTTCATGTTATTTTATTTCAGCAGTGAACTGCCTTGCCTTTGGTGCTGTGGCGAAAATTATGCTAGCATATTGATTTGGCAGTATTATCTATCAATAAAATAACGTTCCAAGTCAAAAAATACCTCGATACAAACGTCTGTATAGCGCATGAAATATATGACATAAAGAAACAGTTATTGGATCAAAAATTTTAAAACATACATTTTTCCGTTTAGTGCACTGTATTAATACAGAAAACAGTGAATTTTAATTCTTCCGAAGCTGAATTTTTTAATCTGGGAATGAAAGGGTTATGAAAAACATTACGCAGCACGGAGGAATTGATCTGTTGCGTCTGTGGGTGTGATTTTACAGGTGATCAGGTGGTGGTAGGCGGTGTGGTGGTGGTGGAGACTCCATGCCGTATATTTCGAGGTGTGTTCAAGATACGAAACAACACTGTGGGTTTAATTGAAGTTTTCATTCAGAAGTAATCACCAGAAGCTACTGAGTATCGAACGGAAGGATTTCCTGTTCCCAGAATTCCTGTGCTTGTGACGAGAGCCAGACCTCTAATCAGTGTTTCAAACAATTAAAGTGAGCTCCCCACCAGTTTCAAGAGCAAAACCACTATAATACCACTAACAAAATTGCCCCTACTCTCATAATCGCTAAAATTCCGACTAAATGTTTTTTTCAATTATTATGAAAGAAAACATTAAGTATATTAGTAATTAGTTTCTTTTACTCTTAAGTAATAAAATATTCACAATCATTAAGTGTTCTATAAAGCAGCAATTCAAGGTTAAGATCACACAACAAGTTTTTATAGAACTGTTAGTTATTTAAATGAATTTGTCTTTTGAAGAAGAATCACATTTATCTGCACCACCATTATTGTCGGTTTCTGATAAGTGCGAGTTCTCGGTACCGATTTTTTTTTTTTTTTTTTTTTTAGTTTTGTGTTCGTTGGTGTATCATGATCATTGCAGCATTTTTCTGCCAACCACAAACCAACGCATATTCATAATATAACAGTTAAAACATGTAACTTCATTCTATTCTTCTGCTTGTTTTTTATTACTTCATAACCTCTCAACATCGGCATTGTAATGAGGGAATATTAGGAGGGCAATTGCAAAATTCTCTCATTCCTCAAGTCTGGATTCCCGTTGAGCGTCTTTAAAACGCAGTACTTAATTTCAAAATTTCTTTGTATCTTTGGTCTCGTTCCATCTCAACAAATGAATTTGTTGTCCTTGATCATCCAGTCTTGCTATAAATTCTACACTTTTATTGAACTGAGCCATTATATCAATCAGATTTTCTTTGTTGTGATTCAGTTCTTGTTTAACACTCAATATGGAAAACACGAATGTTTTGAGTAAAATGTCATATTGTAATGCATCACTGTTGTCTTACAAGTAAAAGTAAAGTATTTCGAAACACACATAGTGGTTTAAGATCGCGTTTTCAGTAACTGAGTTCTTCTAAAGCACTATAAACTGCACCAGCCACTATACTCCGTGCACCGAAACGAGAGACGGACTGTAAACACAGCGAGGCGCGTGACCAGGGGTGGACAAAACCGGGACGCCCTCTCATTCTCGCCGCATCATTTTCAAGTGTAAAGCGTTTGTGTGTGTCATGAGGGGTGATATTAGAGGCTGGCTAGAAATTTCATCTTAAAGGACCAGTTGCTGAAGAGCAACAGAAGTATTAAGCTTTCATATTCTATCTCTTTAACTCTTTCTCGTCTGTATCGCGCAAGTGTAAACTCATTATGTCATCCTACGAGCCTACGAAGACGCAAGAAGCGATCAAAGAAAAAATCATCAAGTGCTTAATGTATATAAAACGCAGCTGTTGGGTCCAGAACGATAAATGACAGATGTTGCTATAAAAACAGCTGCATCTACGGGTGTTGGTCGTTCCTCAGTTTATCATATAGTAATTGATTACGAGGCCACACACTCTTTGATGTCTCCTAACAAATATTATGACAAATGCTTACAGAAAGTGTTGATGACTTTTACTGAAATGTGATACGAAGTGCATGATTTGTTGACATAGTTCTTACTATCATAAACGAAAATGTAGATATAGGGAATTTTCAGAGATTATATGAATCATTAAAAGAAATGAATTTTTAATATCTCAGGCGTGTAATATCACTACTATATAGAAAAACACACAACCGCTTTACAACTGATACAGAGGTTTTAATTCCAAATTAATAACTTACCAACCAACAGCCGTAAAGTTTATTTTGTTTTATTTAACGACCTGCTTCGGTATTGGATTATTACCATTTTCAGGCCCTATACAAATTAAGTTGCAAATCAGTGTTGTATCTATGACATCATGCTGTACGAATGTCATACAAAATATACAGAAGAATTAATGTAAGACCAAAAACAGTCTTTAAATAAAACAACATAAACTTTACGGCCGTTGGTGGATAAGTTAATAATATGGAATTAAAACTCGACCAACAGCCGCAGTCTATATTCCATTACAACTTGGAACCACAGAGCTTGATACATATGTAGTGACATTAAGCGAGCGCCCCGTTTTTTATGTACCCCTGGTCATGTCCCCCGGCCTGTTTACAGTCTGTCTCTCGTTTCGGTGAACGGAGTAAAAAAATGTTTAAATGTTTGTATAGCTTATGGGACTTAACAACGGGGGTCATCAGTCCCTAAACTTACAAACTACTTATGAACTAGCTAACACTAAGGACGGCACAAAAATCCATGCCCGAGGGGTGATTCGAACCCCCGATCGTAGTGGCCGTGCAGACCGTGACTGACGTGCTGCAGTCCCCTCGGCCACCGCGGTCGGCTGAACGGAGTATAGAAGGCATATTTCCCCAATAAAGGTAGGGTAGAAACCACCAGTTTTAGTGAAAAATCCACTAAGTTGGCAACACTGCCTTTACTGTGCCCTTCGTCCTTCGTCCAAGTTGAAACGCCTCCCTTTGAGGTTGGTTGGTTTTTTATTTTGCGGATCAACGAGATGGAAGTCACAGGGCGACATGTCCTGGCTTTAGGGCGGTTGCTCAAACTGCTCCCACTTGCCGGCAAACTTTGTGTGACCTGGAATCACTCCATTAGCAGTGTAGGCCGTTTGCTCCTGATGCGTAGGCTACGGGGTGTCTCACAGTACAGGCCATTAATAACGATTTTTCGTACTCGAGAAATTCGATGAGTATCGGACCTGGAACGGCGAGCATTGCCTTGCCTGCCTGAGGGCGCAGAGCCTTGAATTTATTAAAATGTTCAAATGTTTGTACACCTTATGGGACTTAACTACGGGGTCATCAGTCCCTAAACTTACAAACTACTTATGAACTAACTAAGACTAAGGACGGTACAAATATCCATGCCCGAGGGGGATTCGAACCCCCGACCGTAGTGGCCGTGCAGACCGTGACTGGAGCCCCTCAGTCCCCTCGGCCACCGCGGCCGGCTTGAATTTATTAGGGAGATGTGACGACGCATGCTTCGCGTCCCTAGATCTCGCAATAAATTATCCCAATACGGCATCTTCAAATTTCAACCGGTTTGGCTGTTAAGACATTTCGTACCTTTTCATTTGCACATCCTTCGTACATATCGTTGCAAGTCGTAATGTGTGTAAGTCGGTGCACAAATGACGTACGAAGTGTTCGACATTACCTTGCAGTATATTACAAGCTTTGTTCTGTAACGGTTAATAGAAATGATCTTTAAAAAATGCACGATCTCTCCAGAGAGGGCAACTCTGTGGTGCGCTGTTACTGTGATCATCTGTGGAGAAAACGGCTGCACTGTTCAATGTTTCACTAGCGACATCTATCGTGTAATCACAGACTTACTAAAAATAACTAGAGCGGCACTAATGTACCAATCCCATATTGAAAGCCGCCATTTTCGGGTAAACAGTGTATTGGCAATCGGCAAATAAAATCAGTTATCTAATTAAAAAATTGCATTCATGTTTCATTAACAGATGCTTGTGTTGGAAAAAATGTGAAAATGACGTCGTTACTTGTAGTTTTATTGGCGATTACAATTACACAAGTCAAAGCTAGAGGAAGAAAAAAAAACGATAAAATTACGGTATGGGAAGGAAAGAAGATAAAATAATTTGAAAAAATCAGAAATGAAAAACAATCGCAAAGGCCACACGCAGATTATGCCTGGAAACATAAAACTGTAAACGAAAGTGAAAAACTACTTGATAAATACTTAAGTTTCATGCAACTATACTCAACCGTTATGACAAATTTGTGTGATAACTTGACGCAGTTGCGCTTCTCTTCGTCAGAAACGATTCCTACAATTCTGAACAGACATTTGTAATCAACCTTTTTTTGATGAAGAAATAACAGAGTTCTAGGAATTGAGAATTGATCGTGCAGTACCAGCTGTGCTGTAAAAGTCATTTTACTTTGTTCTTCAGTTTCCTTTTGCTGTTTCACATATGCATAAAACAAGGGGCCACTATTCACTCTGTGTGTGAAAAACTGTGTTGACACTCGGCGCGATAACTTGAGTGCATTTGCCACATCTTAAGTAATTCCCATGTCACCACACTGAGTGGAAACTTAGTTTGTATGTACAGTTTTCGCCCGTGCGAATGTCGACCTACAATTCGTGAGATGTGGTAGGGTCTTGAGTGTAGTAGTCCTGCAATCCGATCGATGAGAAAAGTACCCTCCTTGACCAGAAATGCGAACATTTGAAGATGTAAGAGCTGGAAAGTCTCCTCTAGAAATATGTAGAACATTCGAAGCATTAGAGAACATTCGAGTGTATTTCACACCACTCGAGTGTATTTCACACCATTTGACAGAGTGTCACAACATTTGACAGAGTGTCACAACATTTGGGAGAGTGTCACAACATTTGGGAGAGTTTTCCACAGGGATTCAGGATGTTCTGGAATGTTTGGGAATAGGCAGGAACATATGGGAAGAGAAAGGGAGAGGAAGACATTGAAGGAGAGTGGGGAAAATAACTGAATAGGTGGGTAGAGGACGTAGCGGAGGAAGAAGCAGATAAAGTGGGATAAAGTGATGAACATACAGAGAGAAGGAAGGAGGTGTAAGATCATGAGATGGACAGAGAAGGGAGGGAAGACGAGATTGACAAATGTTGTTATTGTGGTCCTCAGTCTGCAGACTCGTTTTATGGAGCTCTCCACCCTACTCTATCCTGAGCAAGCCCCTTGACCACCTCATGAAAACGACAACCCACATCCTACTGAATCTGCTTACTGTATTCTTCTCTTTGTCTCCCTCTGTGATTTTCACCCACACACTTTCCTCCAATACTAAATTCTCGATTCCTTGTAGTCTAAGAATATGTCCTACCTATTGATCTTTTAGTGAAGATATGCCAGACGTTCCTTTTCTCGCCATTTGTGTTCAGTGACTCTTCATTAGCTACCAACCTAATCTTCAGCTTTATTCTGTAGCACATTTCAAAGGCCTGTATTCTCTTTCTATATGAATTATTTATCGTCCATGTTTCACTCCTATACGTGATAACACTCCATACAAATGTCTTAAAAAAGACTTCTTTACACTTAAATTAATATTCGATGTTAACAAATTTTCCTCCCATTGCCAGTCTGCATTTTATATCCCCTGTACTGCGACCATAATTTGTTATTTTGCTTCCCAAGTAACAAAACACATCTACCATCTTTAATGTTTCGTTATCTGATCTGATATCTTGAGCATCTCTTGATTTTCTTAGACTAAATTCCATTATGCTACTTTTGATCTTGTAATGTTCATATTATACGTTCCTTTTAACACACTGTTTATTCCGTTCAACTGCTCTTCCAGGTTATAAAGTCACTCTGATGGAACAATGATGTAATTCTTTTTTTATTGCACTAGAAAAGGGAGATACCGAGTACTTGAATAACATTGGAGAAATGCTACAACCCTTACTCCCTTCCCAACCATTTCTGATTTTTGTACAAGTTATGAATCACCTTTCATTCCCTATATTTTATCCCTGCTGACTTCAGAATTTGAAAAATTGTATTTCAGTCAACATTGTCAAAACTTTTCTCCAAATCTAAAAAGCTAGAAAAGTAGGTTTGCCTTTTCTTAATCTATCTTCTAATATATGTCGTAATGTAATAAAACATATCATTTTCATCTTAAAGAACAGAGAAGCTTCACGAAAGCTGCGTGTGAAGTGGAATGGAAAGGGCTGGAATACTGCAGCGCTCCAGTCTACCTTGGTGTTACCTTGAACCTCTCCCTTACCTTCAAGACATATTGTACCAACCTCAGAGCTAAGGTTTCATCATGGAATTCCCTACTGCACAAGGTGACTGGCTCTGAATGGAGTACCCACCCACAGACAGTAAGAACAACTGCTTTGTCACTCCGATACTCCACTGCGGAATGTGCTGCTCCAGTGTGGTACAGTTCTACACATACACAAAAGGTTGACACAGCCCTGAATGAAACCATCAGGGTGATCACAGGGTGCCTGAAGCCAACGCCCATACAGGTACTTTATACACTCGCAGGTATAGCCCCACCCGACATTAGACGCGATAGTGCTGCTAACAACGAAAGACAAAATGTCTCCAATAACCCAGCCCACCCTCTCCACGAACATCAGCATCCAGGATGAGCTTTTTACAGTCATCTTCTCCAAATGACGTAGTAGCCACCATAGCCAAGGTTGAACTGTAGAAAAAATACGACTATACGGAGCGACTCATAATATAACAAACCTAGTCACAAAGAAGAATGGTGCACTTATAAGCCCTTAAACAGACAAATCGTGTGCGTGAGGAGAACAAACCACAAGCCATTTTCAGAAATGGCTTCTCTGTCCAGATTCCTGTACAGAGCTGGCTCGAAACACCGCTGTCATTGAAGCTAAATACTAGTCACAACTGGCTTAAATTGTATTATGTAAATACTGATTATGTTACACTTTTGCTTTTATCTATGTATCGGTTTTATTGTATGTGCTTTGACTTATAAATATGAATATGTTTATTCTTCAATTTATATAATCTGTATCTCTCTTGGTACTTGTGACACGAATAAATAATAATATAGTCGTGAGGTATTGCCTCCCGTGTTCCTACATTTCTCCTAAATCCAAACATCTTCCCGGAGGTCTGCTTGAAAAATATTTTATATTCTTCTGTAAATAATTGGTGTTAAAATTTTGAACAATGGTTTATTAAACTGATGATTCTGTAATTTTCACATCTGTATGCGCCTACTACTTTAGGAATGAAGATTTTTCTTGAAGTGTGAGGGAATGTCGTTTACTCCAAAGGCCTCCTTTCGAATTAGGTCTTTCAGTGCTCTGTCAAATTATTCTCTCAGTGTAATATTTCCTATTTCATCTTCATCTGCTTCGTCTTCCCTTCGTACAATATTGTCTCGAAGTTCATTTCCTTTGTAGAACCTCTCTGTATACTCATTGCGCCTTTCAGCTTTCCCTTCTTCGTTCAGAACTGGTTTTCCATCTGAGTTATTGATATCCATACAGCTGCTTTTCTTGTCTCCCAATATCTCTTATTTGTTGCAGGCGGCATCAATTTTTGCCTACAGACTTGCATTTGACCTGTAGCCATTCCTGCTTAGCCATTTTGCACGTAGTGTCAATTTCATTTTTTAGTCGTCTCTACTCCGTTTCCTTAAGGATCAAATCCTGATATTTCGCTCACTTTCTGCGGGCTAAACGGTGTCGTGGTTTTATTGGGACACACACCATAGGCCTTTGTGAGTAGAGGCCACATTTCTGTAGGCCATTTCGGAGGAGGGTTTCGACGGGCTGTTAACCGGATAGGTCATCGCTTGCTGACACTACCCTCGGATGACCTTAGTCTTGCCTTGTTCTATGGGTTCCTTTTGCCTCAAAAGCTACTTCACTTTTCAAAATTTTTATCTAATTTTGATATTATTACAATTATAAATTTTAATATGCCTACAATTATTTATGTTCCTTTTCCAAGTAACGTATTAAACCATCATATGCAAAATTTCACTGTATTATGTTTACATCCATTAAAGCAATTATACATAGGCAATTTTGAATACCTCTGCTAGATATTTATTTACCAAACATTTCAATATTTAGCGCTGTGTGATTGTTGCGCTATGAGAAATGTATGAACCAAATATGAAGGCACTGTGTCACAGATGTACTGAGGAAAAGATACACAAGTGTCAGAACATGTAGTTTCCGGAAAAATTAATTTAAAGATTTAAGTTCAGAATGTTCAAATGTTTGTTATTCTATGGGACCAAACTACTTAAATTAAGCTCAACTAACCTTAGGGGCACACACATCGATGCCCGAGGGAGTATTCGATCCCCCGACGCGGAAGGCCGCGCAATCCGTACATGGCGCTCCATACCGCTTGGCTACTCCCGCGCGGCTGATTAATGTCACATTTCTGAAATTATTCCTTCTCAGAATGTTCCTACTCAGGAACTTCTCTGTTCTCAAACTTGTCCTGTAACTGTTTTTGCCTTGTTTCTTTTACAAGGTCCTGTATAGACATTTCACCTCTTGCCACACGATTACACCAATTTCTTTAAAATGGGTAGATCGAATGCACCATCTCTGACGATCGAAAGCAGTAACAATTTCACTGGCCGTATGTTTCCATCATTAGAAACAATCACAGCGTCATATGTAGCAAGCTTGACAAGTGTAGATGTTGTGTTGGGCCATCACGTTCGGAGACGCTTTCGGATTGCGTGTTTTGCCATGGACACACTTCCTTAGTAGGTCACAACTTGCCTAAAACGTGGACTTGACAGCACTCATGATATATTCAGGAATGAATTCCTTTTGGATGGAGGAATTTTTATCCCTCTGGGCCTGCCCTCAGTAATTCATCTCCGTGAACCTGTGACATGGTGGTAACACATTCAGTATCCCACACAGGAAATTTCTTACTTCCCTTCCCACACCAATATAGCTTAGACCATATGACAGTCACAAAATTGATTCATTGAAGCATTTATGTCTTTAGTGGACAAATCAAAATAAATAATTCCATATAGGCTCTGACCATAACTTATTAGTTATGAACTGCAGATTAAAAATTAAGAAACTGCAGAAAGGTTAGGAGATGGAACCTGGAC
This sequence comes from Locusta migratoria, assembly GCA_026315105.1. NCBI lineage: Eukaryota > Metazoa > Arthropoda > Insecta > Orthoptera > Acrididae > Locusta > Locusta migratoria. Next base: position 240,510,342 of record CM048749.1, on the reverse strand, counting down.
AAATTGAAGGAATCAGAGGTGGTTGAGAGTTTCAGAGGGAGCATTAGGCAAGGATTGGCTGAAATGGAGGAAAGTATTACAGTAGAAAAAGAATGGGTAGCTCTGAGACATAGGGTAGTGAAGGCGGCAGAGGATCATATAGACAGGACAAGACCTAATAGAAATTCCTGGATAACACAGGATATACTGAACTTAATTGACGAAAGGAGAAAATATAAAAATTCAGCAAGGGAGTACAGACGTCTGAAAAATGAGATTGACAGGAAGTGCAGACTGGCTAAGCAGGAGTGGCTGAGGACAAATGCAGAACCGTAGAAGAATGCATAACTAGGGGAAAGATAGGTACCGCCTACAGGAAAATAAGAGATATTTGGAGACAAGAAAAGCAGATGTATGAATATCAAGAAATCAGACGGAAAACCAGTACTAAGCAAAGAGGGGAGAGCTGAACTGAGAAGGAATATATAGAGGGCCTATACAAAGGAAATAAACTTGAAGGCAGTATTCTAGAAATGGAAGACGAAGATGAGATAGAACATATGATACTGCGAGAAGAATTTGACAGAGCGCTGAAGGACTTGAGTCAAAACAAGGCCCCTGGAGTAGATGATATTCCGTCAGAACTGCTGATGTCGCTAGGAGAGCCAATCGTGAAAAAATTGTATCACCTGGTATGCAAGATGTGTGAGACAGGGGTAACACCCTCGATTTTTACCCCATGCGATTCCTTCTAATCGTAATTCCAATTCCAAAGAAAGCAAGTGCAGACAAGTGTGAAAATTACAGAACTATCACTTTAGTAAGTCATTGTTGCAAAATACTAACACGAATTATTTACAGACGAATGGAAAAACTTGTGGAATCCGACCTAGGTGAAGATCAGTTTGGATTTAGGACAAATGTAGGGACACGGGAGGCAATACATTACGACTTATCTTAGAAGATAGGCTAAGGAAAGGGAAACCTAAGTTTTTAGCGTTTGTCGATTTGGAGAAAGCTTTTGACAATGTCGACTGGAATACAATCTTCCAAATTCTGAAGGTATCAAGGGTAAAATATAGGAGCGAAGAATTATATTCAACCCATGCAAAAACCAGACTGCGGTTATTAGAGTCGAAGGGCAGGAAAGGGGCGCAGAGGTTGGGAAGGGAGTAAGACAGGGTTGTAGCCTTTCCCCAATGTTGTTCAGTCTGTACATTGAGCAGGCAGTGAAGGAATGGAAGGAGAAATTTGGAGAGGGTTTTAAAGTGCAGGGAGAAGAAATAAAAACATTGCGGTTTGCCGATGACATAGTAATTCTGTCATAGACAGCGAAAAATCTGGAAGAGCAATTGAATGGGATGGACAGTGTCTTGAAAGGAAGATATACGATGAACATTAACAAGAGTAAAACGAAGGTAATGGAATGCAATGTCAGAAAATCAGGCGATGCTGAAGGAATTAGATTAGGTAATGAGACAATAAAAGTAGTAGATGAATTTTGTTATTTGGGTAGTAAGATAACTTCTGATGGCCGAAGTGAAGAAGATATAAAATGTGAAGAAGATATAAAATGTGAAGAAGATAAAAAGTGAAGAAGATATAAAGATATATAAAGATCTGGGAAGCGTTTCTAAAGAAGCGAAACTTTTTAACATCCAACATTAATTTAAATGTTAGGAAGTCCTTTCTGAAAGCATTTGTCTGGAGTGTAGCATTGTATGGAAGTGAAATGTGGACGATAAGGAGTTCAGATAAAAAGATGATAGAAGCTTTTGTAATGTGGTGCTACAGACGAATGATGAAAATTAGATGGGTAGATCACGTAACTAATGAAGAGGTTCTCAACCGAATCGGGGAGAAAAGGAGTTTCTGGCCTATACTGACTAAGACAAGGGATAGATTGGTTGGAGATATTCTGAGACATCAAGGAATTGTCAACTTAGCATTAGAAGGAATCGCGTGGGGTAAAAATCGTAGAGGGAGACCGAGGGACGAATATAGTAAGCAGATTCAAAAGGATGTAGGTTGCCGAACGTATGCTCAGATGAAGAGAATTGCACAGGACAGGGTAGCGTGGAGAGCCGCATCAAACCAGTCTGCGGACTGAAAAACACAACAACAACATGGCAGAGCTACCGATAACAAGGTGATCAGTGCCGCCTAAAAGACCAGAGTAATACATCAAAGCCTTCTTATCGTTTTGTTCCAAACGGACATAATAATTATGAAGATCTTACTAAGGCAACAGAAAAAGTTCTGACTGGGGGGCTTGGACGAAATACAATGACCAATGTAAATATTTTTTCCCTCATATCCAATACGATTTAGAAAGTGAAACTTTGGGATATAGTTGCAATAGATTTCACTATTAAATGCATCCGAAATAAAAATAAAAGAAATTTTTGTCAGTTTAGCACCCCCCCCCCTAACCTAGCGGTGATGAAAATATTGGAGCGAGCAAACGAAAAACCCGACCGCGGCGAACGAGAGGGAGGGACAGCGTTTCAAGTGGCTCGCCCCTCGGGAGTCGTGTACACTCCAGGCCGTCACTTTAATTGCACGCCCCCTGGTGACGGGCGTACACACGCCTCCCTCCCCTCCACACGGACAGGGGGATGATTTATGCTTCTATCGGCACGGCGTGACACGTTGCGACTTCCAGCGCCGTTTAAACGCCGCTCCGGAAAATTGGACGCAGTCGGTCACGGCGAGTGACTGGTAGGGAGGGGGAGGGGGCACGAGCGGTGCGGTGCGGTGCGGTGCGTAATGACGTCGGCATTTAATATGCACGCGGCTCACGCACACTCCCGCAAATTACTGCACCGATAGCATCCGCCGCGGCCGGCACTGTTATTTATTCCCGGCGATAGCGATCAAATCATCCCTAATGCGCCTTATTTACGTTTCACCGTGACAAGGCCCCGGAGAGATCGCCGTCTTCGTCTTCCAACGAATCGCGCGTCTGTTTTGTGACGGAAAGCGATGGAGCGTCGCTGATAAGAGGGTATTGGCACACATTTATGGGTCTGTTTATTTGACTGCCCCTCGCAGTTCCAAATTAATTCTTAAATTACTGTTAACCGATTTCGGATCCATCGTCAGACCACTGTCAGACCAATGCGAAATGATTTCAAATAGGATAAAATACATATATCGATGTACAACAAAAATGGTGTTTTTACGTTACATTGTAACAGTTCAGTTATTACGCACATAATGAAGCTTACACTCTGCAGCAGAGTGTGCTCTGGTATGAAACTCCCTGGCAGATTAAAATTGTGTATTATTCAAGCAACAAGGCATTCTAATTCCCAATTTCTTTTTTTCTCTGGTAACCGCTTTCGGTCACTTACATGACCATCATCAGACCACAAGGTAATGATAAATAATATATTATTCAAAAGTTCAAATGTTTGTATAGTCTATGGGACTTAACTACGGAGTCATCAGTCCCTAAACTTACAAACTACTTATGAACTACTTACGAACTAGGACGGCACAAATATCCATGCCCGAGGGGGGATTCGAACCCCCGACCGTAGTGGCCGTGCAGACCGTGACTGGAGCGCCTTAGTCCCCCGGCCACCGCAGTCGGCAATATATTATTACAAGGATAAATTGAGTATTTAAAATGAGAATAAAATATACCCTATACGCCTATACATCTACATCTACATGGGATACTCTGCAAATCACATTTAACTGCCTGGCAGAGGGTTCATCGAACCACCGTTATACTATTTATCTCCCATTCCATTCTCGAATAGCGCGCGGGAAAAATGAACACGTGAATCTCTCAGTTCGAGCTCTGATTTCTCGTATTTTATTCTGAAGATTATTTCTACCTATGTAAGTGGGAGTCAACAATACATTTTCGCATTCGGAGGAAAATGTCGGCGATTGCAGTTTCGTAAGTAGCCCACGCCCCAGCGATAAGCGCCGTTGTTGTAATGATTCCCATCCCAGATCTTGTATCATTTCCGTAACGCAGTCTCCCCTGTATCGTGACAATACGAAACGAGCTGTCCTTCTTTGGACTCTTTCGATGACCTCCGTCAAACCCACCTGATAAGGATCCCACACTGTGCAGGAATACTCCAAAAAAGGACGGACAAGCGTAGTGTAAGCAGTCTCTTTAGTAGTCTCTGGTTCGCCTTTCCTACGAGATTATCTATGTGTTCTTTCCAATTTAAGTCTGAAGTAATAGTAATTCAAAAATGTTCAAATGTTTGTAAGTCTTATGGGACTTAACTACGGGGTCATCAGTCCCTAAACTTACAAACTACTTATGAACTACTTACGAACTAGGACGGCACAAATATCCATGCCCGAGGGGGGATTCGAACCCCCGACCGTAGTGGCCGTGCAGACCGTGACTGGAGCGTCTCAGTCACCTCGGCCACCGCGGCCGGCTAATATTAATTCCTAGATAGATTATGGAGTTTACAGCCTTCACTTTTGATTTATCTTGTAAACAAAATTTAACGGATTTCTTTTCGTACGCACGTGAACAACTTCACACTTCTCATTATTTAGAGTCAACTGCCAATTTTTACACCATAGTGATATCTTAATTAGTTCGCACTGCAACGGGGTTTTCAGCTTTCTAAATAATAAAAGTTCACAGTCGCCAGGTGTGGAGAGTACGGAGGAAGGGGCGGCGCAGATTTTTTTTAGTGGCGCGCCAATGGGGATGAATGTGCAGTTCTATTACCGTGACGCCAGAGCCACGAATTGTCTCGCCAAATTTCAGGCGTCGCAAAGTGTTACGATGGTCTCGGTCAGTCTTCGTTTGGCTCGCACAATTTCTTTGACATTCCTGCAATGAGCGTCGTTGGTACTCGTTGAGGGGCGTCCTGATCCCACACCGCCTAGAGACAATGCCTCAAACAGCGGCCGGGACGCAACAGTCAGCTGACTGGCTGGTCACTGGGGCACGGCCCACTGCCTCGAAGCGGCCAGCCAGTCAGCTGGCGGTCGCGGCCTGGTCGGTGTTTGAGGTATTGTCTCTAGGTGGCGTTGCCAGGTCGTCTTTCTTCTCTCCCAACAGTTTCAAACCATTCGTAATACCGTTACGGATTAAAACACTCATTACGGTTAGTTCCTGCATCATTTGGTCTCTCCCCATAAAGTTTTTCTTTAATTTCACGCAAAATTTAATTTAGATGTGTTGCTCCTCTACCATTTCGGTAAACAACGTTCCAATCACTGCAGCAGCGTACAATAACTAACAGACATACAGTAATGAAACTTCCGCATGTTACACATTCAAAGGTATGTGCAGGGATACCAACGGTATTTTGCTGCAACACTCATTGGCGAGAAATCACGCATGTTCCGGAATATTTTGAACATACCTCGTACGCAGAAAGATGCAATATATTTTGGTCCCTCAAACGTACAATTTACCATGTGTTTTCGATTAAATCTTAGCAAAATGTCTGAAAAGGAGTGAAATTTACTCATGCAAAAGATTGAAAAGCAGGAAATATTGATATTTGAATAAAAACTTATTAGTGTCACACGTTTTTATAAACGGACAAAAAGAATAAAATAGTTTTTCTGGAATCTTACAAATTCCTAAATGTATACAGACAATCGTAGATAACAGAATCAAAAATTTCGCATTAAACACGGGCCAGCAAACGAAACGTTTACGAGATAATTAAAATGTATGGTTCCAAGCTGCCAATGACGTAATTGTAAACATCGTCCTAGTTAGTACACATTAATCTGAATTTTAGACTTTACTATTTAGATTTATATAGCATTTACTTCACATTTCACTGACTTTATTGTAAACATCGTCCTTGTTAGTACAAATTAATTTGAAATTTAAGTTTTACTATTAGGATTTAAAATTGCATTTAGTTTACATTGCACGTATGGGTTACTTATTAAAGGAGGTGTTCGAAGTGTTTTCCTTGCATCTGAATGCAATACTGTGCTCGTCTCTGCAATTATTTTCGAATTCTTTCGAAAACTTCTGGATTCTTACGAAATTCTTGACAAGCGTGAACAATTCTCCGCTCCAGTTCTTCAACCTTTTTAACGGGGGTGCTATACACTTCGCTTTTGAGGTGATCCCAGACAAAAATTCAAAGGATTTAGATAGATCTTGGAGGGCAAAGTACTGATCCGTCTCGACCTGTCCATCTTCGGCCGTATCTGCGCGTTAGATGTCTCACACCAACAGCAAAATATGCCGGAGCTGCATCTAACCAACTAGGACGATGTTTACAATAAAGTCAGTGAAATGTGAACACCTCTATGTGCGGAAGCGCCTTTCTAAACGAGGGCAACTATAGTCGTGAAATAACCGTAGCCGTTTGTGTTGTGTTGGCAGAACTGGCAGCGCCGGTGCCGACAGAGCCGTGCGCGTACTTCGGACTGCCGGACGCCCTGCACGCGCCTGACAGGATCAAAGGTAGGGAGGAGCTGCTCATATGGGCTATTAGAGTAGGGAGAAAGCTTCGCAACGACTGCTCACGAGTAATTCGCCCACAAAATACAGGCCGGCCGCGGTGGCCGAGGGGACTGAGGCGCTTCAGTCACGGTCTGCACGGCCACTACGGTCGGGGGTTCGAATCCCCCATCGGGCATGGATATTTGTGCCGTCTGTAGTCTTAGCTAGTTCGTAAGTAGTTTGTAAGTTTAGAGACTGATGACCCTGTAGTTAAGTCCCTTAAGCTCTACAAACATTTGAACATTTTGAACAAAATACAGAAAAAATACAGTTTATTTCTAGTCAATTATACACAAACATGGGAGTGAAGTCATTCATAATATAACCAAAAATAGTTCAAATGTTTGTAAATCTATTGGACTAAACTGCGTGGTCATCAGTCTGTAGCCTATAAACTACTTAAACTAAGATAAACTAACCTAAGGACAAGACACACACACATACACACACACACACACACACGGCCCAGGGAGGACTCGAACTTCCGACGTCGAGCAACCGCGCGCTCCGCAGCGATGCGCCTTAGACCACTAGGCTACAACACCGCGGCTCATAGTATAACACACTGTAGGATTAAACGGACATCGACATTGTCAGTTACGAGGGGCTTCCAGACAGTATGTTCCCCTATATTTTTTCATAATGTTTTTTTTTCTAAACAAAGACAACATAGTTCCATTAAACACTTCATTGGCGATATTGAGCAATGTTTGAGTTGGTATTTTTTTCCGACGTAGTCAAAAAAAGAAATGAGACACTTGTCACACCTTGCGATCAACATCGTGAGTCCTTCAAGTCTGGCGCCTGTTACTGAAAACATCGTGCGATCGTCGTCTTCACCTCTTACTGTGAAATTTGCGTAAACTGGTACTTACCATTGAGATGTGGAATGTTTATTGATGCTGTGCTGCGCCGCCATGTAGTGGCTGAGGGCTCTAAGGCGCCTTGCTGAGGAGCGCGCGGTTGCTCGCCATTGGTGGTTCGATTCCTCGCTCGCGCATGGGTGTGAGTGTTGTCCTAAGGTATTTTAACTTAGACTAAGTATGTTAAATTTATGTTGCAGCCAAGATCGCATATTCAGACCTTTACTTGGATTTACCGGTTTCAAAATGTTCAAATGTTTATAGAGATTATGGGACTTAACTACGGGGTCATCAGTCCCTAAACTTACTAACTACTTATGAACTACTTACAACTAAGGTCGGCACAAGTATCCATGCCCGAGGGGGGATTCGAACCCCCGACCGCAGTGGTCGTCAGACCGTGACTGGAGCGCCTCAGTACCCTCGGCCACCGCGGCCGGCTTACCGGTTTCAGCGGATCTTGCCGCCACCATCAGAACTAAAATAATGACAAAGAAGAGGATCAATAAAAGGACCTGCGTCGCTAACGTGCAGCAACCATTAAAAAATCTTGAAGTGTAAACATTCTAAAATGCTGCTGACATACCTGTCGAAAAGTGATTGACCAAATATTCTGCATACTTTTGTCTGTTAGTTCTTGTTGCGGATATCTAAGTTGGGTAAACAATTGTCAGATGAGAAAATGTACACAGTGTTTCCACTTCAACATCTCTCACTGTACACATAAATTAAAAAAAAACTTATTCTTTTCATTCTCCACTCCTTGGAGTGGAGCGGGCTGTTTGAGATCCGGCCCATAAAGAGTCGCGGTTCTATTCAGCCAATTATCAGACAACTGATAGTGGGGCAAAGGGGGATCCCAATTGGAAATAAGTGGGAGGGGCTTACCAGTTCCAGCATACGCGTTACAGCCAAGGAAAACCTTGGTCGGAACCGGGGGGATTGGAACCAATTTCATTTATCTCTGGGACATTGCCCCGGACTACAAATGGATCGTCAACGATCGGACGCCCGAGTACGAGTGCACTCATGACAATCTTGGATCGGACGACCGAATTACGTCCGTAAACTCGTATAGATCAGATCAGTTTTGTTGGCGTATTATTGTCAGGCCTCATCATATTCAACTGCGCGAGCACGCGATGTGTTCATGCTCCGACATTTATCAAAGTGATCACTAGAGAGCGCACATGGGTCGTGATATGTCTCATAATTACATGAATTGTTGGCTATTGTACTTCTCGCGCGTGCGAGGAAGGGGGTGCGATTTTCTCATCTGACATGTATGTAGGCAGAATTTTCGAATTTTAAACTTTAAGATTTTTAACGATTGCTGCACATTAGCGACGCAGGTGCTTTTACTGATCCTCTTCTTTGTGATTATTTTAGTTCTGATAATGGCGGCAAGATCCGCCGAAACCGGTAAATCCAAGTAAAGGTCTGAATACGCGATCTTAGCCGTAACATAAAACAGATCGCACCCAGCAATATGTGTAAATTAGCTTAAGTAGTTTGTAGCCGTAGGGACTATAACCAAAGAACTCCCATAGGTTTGCAAACATTTGAACATTTTGTTATGCTGCTCCGTGACAGTGCTCGTTCCCATACGGATCAGAGCACAACAACAACCGTTTTGCGCGAGTGCCGGGGAACTGTTTGATCGACCAGCATTCACTCCTTATCTTGCTTCCAACGGTTCCCGTGGTTTCTTGCATCTCAAGGAATTCCTGTTCCTCCACACGACTATTACACACTGGTTCCATTCACAAGCGACAGACTTTTGCGACACAGCAGCCAAAACGTTGACCGCTTGACTATGTCGAAAAATAGCTCAAACTTTGCTGTACCTGTTCCCAATCAAGTTTTCATGTATCTATATTCGTTCCAAAGGGAAGGGAAAATACTTTCTGGGTGTGCCTTGTATAATCCACCTAACATATATTCTACAAAAAAGAGGTCTTCAACGAATTTCATACTACCGTACAAGATTTGATCGAATAGTAAGGGGGATTATTTGATTTCGCGGGATTTTTATTTTGTTGTTACAGATTCCTGACGTACGTTTGCATTTAAAGGTATTTTACATCCTTACTTTAACTATGAAAAGGTTATACCTATTTTAATTAGCTCGGCAAAATTTACTTTCCACAAAGCCGAATCAAAGAAATTACATTAACTTTAGCTCGAAAAATTAAAGTGCAGCACCGCATTCTAAATGCAGACTGTGGATTTTTGCGAATCTATTCTAAAACAGAAGTTTACGAGTTGTACACGGATTTCAGAGAGGGTCGAGAAAAAAAGACTACCCTGAAGGCCCTAGCAGATCAATTACTGGCGACAATCTGTAAGAAATAGGGAAAATCATCTGGAAAAGTCACCGAATCATTATCAGAGAGGTTGCTGATGATTTTTTTGTATCCTTTGACTCATACCAAGCAATTTTTATATGTTTGGGCGTGGAAGAAGTAGCAGCAGAGTTTTCATCGAAATTATTGATTTGAGACGAAAAATGACGGAGTGCTGACATCGCGCAGGAATTTGGCGAATAAAGGAGACAACGAGCCAGAACTAAGAAAGGTAACAATAGGTGACGAAACGCTTATATCGCCATGACTTCGGAACCGAAGCCCAATCTTCCAAATGGAAACTGGCAGAAGAACCAAAACCGAAAATAATTCTGGACGTTTCCCACTGCTTTCTTCGATTACAATGGAATGAGTTTCTGCCTTATGGTCGTGTGGTCCAGAAATACTACTGGAAGCTATGCGCCGTTTGCGTGAAAGAGTCCAAAAAAACTTTCAGAATTGTGTGAAAACCAATCTTAATGCTTGTTCGTTATTTTTTAGCCAAAAAAACAAAACGGTTGTCACCTCAGTCGCCGTTTTCTCCGGACATGGCCCATTCGACTTCCTTCTCTTCCAGAGACTGAAGAGAGCCATAAAAGGAGCTCGTTTTGTATCACTGATGAGATAAAAAGCAGACTATCGGAAGAAGCTGTAATCGTAACGAAAAGCGAGACCGAAAAGTGTTTCAAAAACTGGAGAAAGCTCTGGTACGATGCATTACATCTGAGGGATTTTGCTTTGAAACGGACGAAGCCAATGTTTATGAATAATTGAAGATTATATACTAAAAATCTAATTATCTCCTATAATGCTTCCAATTAAGATACTTGACCATGGCACAAGGCGACTTTTACCCCCATAGTTCCCTCAAATGCTAAATTCCTTCTTTTAGTCAAGATATGCCAGAAATTCCTTTCCTCTCCAATTTTGTTCAGTACCTCCTCATTACTTACGCGATCCACCCACCTACTCTTTGGCATTCTTCTGTAGCACCACATTTTAAAAATCTCTGTCCTCTTCCTCTCCGAACTGTTTATCGTCTATGTTTCACTCCAGTACAAGGGAGTTTGCTTTTCCCTTACGCCTAAATTAATATTTAATGTCTTTTATAATTTTATGTTAGGCCCAGTGAAACTTGTTTGTTTAAGGAAGATTATTTGAACCTTGTTACTGTTTTGCCAAGATCGCTTTTTTGTCTACCACAATTACTGGTGTCGATTGATCTAGCAGTCATCATCAGATCTACAACAGGAGATCAATCAAAGTACCTGCCACGTACCAGCCATTAACGCCAAAGATCATAGCTTACACATTCTACAGGGTGTCCAGAAAGGGCTCCATGATTTCAAAATTAAATATCTCGAAAACAAAGACTGATAGAGGAATGCAGTAAACGGTATGTTTATTGTGAAAGATGTAAGAAGTTTATACAGCAGTTTGAAATAATAGTTACAAAATCTGCTAACAGATGGCGCTGTACGTCGTACAGCTCATATCAGAATACGTAAGTGAAATAACAGTATGAAAACACTCTTTGTAAACAATCACATCGCAATGTTTTCAAAATGTTCACCATTGGCACTACAGAGGTGGCGCAAACGAAGAATGAAATACGCCATCACATTTCGCAGTGTCTCAACCGAAATGGATTCACATGACACAGAGATCGTCGATTCAAGCTCGTCCAGCGTGGCGGGATGTTTCGGGTAGACCATGTCTTTCACTGTGCCCCACAAAAAAAAGTCACAGGGAGTCAAATACGGCGAATATGGAGGCCACTCCATGCCTGCACCAGTAAATTTGGGATATTCCAAATCAATGACTCGATTCCTGAAGTATTCCTCAAGAAAGCGAAACACTTGTTCGGTAAGATGTGGCCGGGCTCCATCTTTCATACACCATTCAGTACCTGGTCGATCCTCTAACGCTTGCTGTGTGGCGACAAATTGTTCCAAAATTGCAACGTAACGTGCACCAGTGACCGTTTCTCGAATGAAAAAAGGGCCAATAATGTCTCTGCTGCATACTGCAGCCCACACAGTAACTTTAGGAGAATACAGGGGTTACGCTTCACACCAATATGGCTTTTCGGAACCCCAAAATCGCCATTTCTGCTTATTCACGTATCCATTCAGATGAAGCCAACATCATATCCTTCACTATCAATCATTGTGAGCATCTGATTAGCAAAGGCAACCCTTTGTTGCACAGCTCGTACGGGCATGGCCCGGTGCGTTTGAAAATTGAATGGAAACATGTAGGCTCTTTCTCAGTATTTTCTGCGTGCTGGAACGCTTCAGACCAGTCTCAGATGTAATTCTACGGACGGATGACATTGGATTTAACTGAACAATTCCAGAAACTGTGTCGATATTTTCAGGCGTAACTGCGGTTTGCTTGCGGCCAACATGCCCCACTAGATCATCAGTTACGCTGCCTGTTCGTTGAAATTTTGCGATGAGCGTACGAATGATTTTCGCATCGGGTCCTTTTGGAACATTAAATCGTGCTTGAAAATTTCGCCTTGTTGCCATAGGACTCTCTTCTAACCTGTGGTACTCTAGCATCAGAAAAACGCGTTGTTCAATGGAGTACATGGTTTTAATTTCTTCCTTCAGTACGCTAACCTCCTTTCACGTTTCAATAGTGGAACTGATCGCTCTGGGCTTCAGATCACTATTTATACTAGGTATTACGCATGGCGATTACAGCGCCATCTGTTAGCAGCTTTTGTAACTATTATTTCAAACTGCTGTATAAACGTCTTACAGCTTTCACAATAAACATACCGTTTACTGCATTCCTCTATCGATCTTTGTTTTCGAGATATTTAATTTTGAAATCAGGGAGTCCTTTTCTGGACACCCTGTATTTTTGATATCCACATATCTGTGGACCTGTGTCGAAGCTAATCATACCAGTAACATGTAGCTCTTTAACATGTCTTAGTAGTTGTTCTGCAGCAATCGTTGTAGACAGGACAGTAGTTGTTAGAGGAGTGTTCCTTATAAATCCAAACTGCGGGAGGCTGTTTGGCAGAATTGCTTGAGAATTTTCTTGAAAGACTGAAGCGGAATCTCAGTTTCGATAATAAAAGAGAGAGTATTGAGCCTTTGTAAATATAACTTCGCGGGGACTGACAGGGTTGACAAATATTTATTTACGCGAGTGTGCATTTTCCCAGTTTTTTGTAACTTATATAATTATAGAAAGCCGGCCGCGGTGGCCGAGGGGACTGAGGCACTCCAGTCACGGTCTGCACGGCCACTACGGTCGGGGGTTCGAATCCCCCCTCGGGCATGGATATATGTGCCGTCCTTAGTATAAGGTAGTTGATAAGTAGTTTGTAAGTTTAGGGACTGATGAACCCCTAGTTAAGTCCCATAAGCTTAACAAACATTTGAACATTTGAATTATAGAAACAATCTTTGTATATTAAACGATTTGAGTCTGAGACGAATAAGTTTCAATCTATACAAGGAAAGTATCGTAAATACCTAATATCAAGGATTTTACAGATCTCACTGAGCTTATCATTTAAATTTCTTACAGAAGAAAATTTAATTCAGTTTCCTTATAATAGTACTCTGTTGACGATTTTCTAAATGCTTACTTAGGAGGGCTTAAACTACTAATAATAACTTCAGTTCCATAATACATATAATTATTAAATTAGTGATATCGGAAATGGCCGCCCGGTCTGAGGTGCCATATTACGAATCGCTTGGCCACTCCTGTCGGAGGTTAGAGTCGTCCCTAGAGCATGGATGTGTGAGTGTTGTCCTTAGCATAAGTTATTTAAGTGGTCTTTTACAAAGCCTTGAGACTTATGATCTCAGAGTTTAATCCATTAGGTTTACAAACCCGTGTAGCCTTTGTAGTGTATAACATATATATATATATATATATATATATATATATATATATATATATATGCTGCGTCGCGAAAAAATTTTCAGAAAGATTTTGAGTCCCATTAAAAAAAGTTGTAAACCACTGGTCTATACAATACTGTTACTATGAAAGTTTTATAGCTTAAACTAGTACAATGAAGAATTAGTTACCATTTTGTGCCAGTTGCTGTGCTATTTCGCTCCAAGCTATTCCTTTAAATTACCATCTCTGTACTCCTCTAAATCTGTATTTCACAGCAGTGGACGGATTCTAACGACTACAATTAACTGCTCCATAACAGATAAGGAAAAAATAGTAATACTACATCTTCTCTACAACATCTTCTTGTCATACTGTGTAAAACAGGAAACTGAGCGAGAGGATGTAGTGTGGTTATCAACGTGGCAGTGTAGTGGCCCACTGTATATGCATGACGCGACAGATGTCGACACGTTTTGGAAAGATCGCTCTCGGAACTACCCCTCAGATTCACCTCCCAACGTCTGTGACATCTGTCAGGCTCTGTGAGGTCTTTTTGATTTGCACCATTGGTAACTATGGAAACTGATGTGTTGAAAAATCTGTCATGTGACAGCAAATGTCATAATGTGAAACAGCCTCGATTTCGTAGTACTGGAGTAATTGAGAATTTTGCGATTTGGTTGGAAAACTTTAAGGTGAAAAAACTATGCACGTGGTAGCCTCAATGCTCACCCTTCCCCTACACTCATTCATTATCCTGTTTCCCAAAGACAGTGGCATTTTTCAACAAGATAATTGATAATAAATAAATATTCATATTTCTACTACCAGTTACTTTATTTGTTAGTGTGCAATCTAAGGTAGCACAATGCGTTTCGAGCATGTTTTGTTCAACAGGCGCTTTTTATACATACAGAAATGTTTATGTTATTTATAATTTACTTATGTAAACTCCATTTGTTATTATTGGCGGTTGGGGGGGGGAGGCAGTGGATGGCCATAAACTAAGATGTAGCGCTGTCTTCTGCTGGTCTGCATGTATGGCGCGATTTCTTTCACTGCCTGTGTGGGATGTAGACAGGAATGCATCAGGTGTTGTGACGGAATGATTGTGTGAGTCATTTATGTTGATAGTCAGCTGCAAACTTACGAATTTCGAGTTCCAAAATTTCTTCTGCATTTCTGGTGGACTGCTGAAGCTGCTGCATATTGAACTACTTATACATTGCTTCTTTAACATTGATTGTTTTTATCACACACTCGCACATATAAACTGTTCACAAGCATGTAAGTACAGCATGCATGCATGCATTCATTATGCAAGTATAAGTATCGATTATCGCACTGCAACGATATTATCGATGTTGACGGATGGCTTATCTTTCACAGTCGAAAATCTTAAAACTATTGCATTATTATTAACATAAGATTACTGAAGGGTTTTGACTCGTTATATATTTGTAGTGATATTTGAATGTTGGCTATCTGATAGTTTTTAATTTGGTACTGGCACATCTTAAAACCATTACATTAGAACCGGCTTAAGACTACTGAAAAATGCTGAGTTTTTGAATTCTATTATTTCATTAAGGATACTGTCACCAAATTTTGTTTTATGGGCGTAGATTTCCATTTGTTCCATGATATTTTTTCTTTTACTTTTATTGATTTTGTGTAAAATTTTAGGTTTTCCTTCTATTTTTACAGGAAGTCATATTCCTTTTACGTGTGTTGCAATTGCTGATTTGTTTCATTTATTTAGTCTGTAGCAGTGCAGATGCTCTTTGAACCTGGTTTTGAAATTTCTGCCTGTTTGGTCTATGTCACATTGGCTGAGGGTGATTTTGTAAATTCCAGATGCATAAAATTTTTACATCGGGGGCTTTTGTGTTGGGAATGAGATTTCTACAAAGGTTGTTGTTAGTGCTGAAACTGATTTTTACTTCTGTATTTCTGAATAGCTTTGGTAGTTTATCATACATTACTCCCAGATATGGCATTGTTACATATTTGACTGATGGAGTAGTGTCTGTTGTGTCGTATTGTGTTGTTTGTTCACTTTTTTATCTGTTGTGACAGTGTTAATGAGTGATTGATTAAATCCATTGTTTATTGCAATATAATTAGCGGTTTCTACTTATTGTTTGATTTTTGTGTGTTGTAGTGGAAATTTGTGAGCCCTCTATAGCATTGATCTATATGCTGCTTTTTTGTGGGAGTTTGGATTTGTGGAGGAGTGTGGTATAGTGATGTCTCTGCAAGTAGGATGTCTGTAGACGTTGCAAGTTACTTTTGGGTTCTGTTTTGAGATTTTTATGTCAAGAAAAGGTATAATGTTATTCGCTTCATGTTCAAGGATGAATTTGATGTTTCTGTGTAGGTTATTGAATTTAATGAATAGGTTTTTTATTACATCATTCATGTCATCAAAAAGAATTATAGAATTTAATTTTACCTGTGATGTTACCTCGTAGGGTCAATATTTTGTTTTCTATATGGTTGGTTAATATTTCTGCTAATAGGCCACTCAGAGGGCTGTCCATTGCTAGTCCTAGGTATTGTTTGCAAATTTTGTTGTTGATAGAGAAGTAGTTATGTGAGAGTACTAATGCATTAATATGCTCTATTATTTCTGGTGTGCTTTTTGTGTTGTTTTTCAAGAGTTGTTTCCTTATTATTTCTATTGTTTCATCTGCAGGTATGCTTGTGTACAGGTTTACAAAGTCCAAGGATAGAAACTTGACTTGTGGTGACACAATGAAGCTATTCATACTATTGAGGAGCTCATCGCTCTCTTTTTATAAGTTTTTTCAAATGTGTATTTTTCAATCAATAATTTTTCATATGAGTACGAAGTCTTTCACGGCGACACTTCTGTATAAAATTTTCTTGGACTTCTCGCCGCGTCAAATGTTGATAAAATTTCAAGCTTTCGCAGATATCCTCCATCTTCTTCGTCAGGAGCCGCTGACTGACAGTGCTAGTACTGTTGTATTAAAACATCTAGGAAAACCGATGGGCGTCTCGGCCACTCTGTATACCGGAAACCAACGCACACGAATTTGTATCTCAGCGCACAGAGTTTCCACCACCCAGTTCAGAAGAGAGCCGTTCTAAACACGTTAATATACAGAGCAAAAACAGTTTCTGTCGGGGACCATTTGGAATCCGAAATTCATCATCTCAGGTATGTGTTCCGTAAGAACGGCTATGGTGCATGTGATATAAAGAAAGCGTTTTCAAATAAACGGAAACGGGATAATACTGAAGATCCAAGTGATGGACAACCGACGGCTTTCCTGCCTTTCTGTGGAGCCACATCGAGCAAAATAGACAGAGTTCTGGGGAGACAAGATATAAGATCGATTTTCCGACCACCTTGGAAAATTAAGGAGATGCTGCGCCCTGTTAAGGATAGCCTCGGCCTTCCCTGGAATATACAACATACCATGTGAGTGCGGAAGTAATTATATTGGTCAGTCCATTCGTACCGTTTCCGAACGCTGTACAAAACACCAGCGGCATATTAAAAACCGTGAACTGGGGAAATCAGCGGTCGCTGAGCACAGCTTCACGAACAAACGTAAAAATTTGTTCGACGAAACAAAAATTTTGTCCCAGGCCTCCACATACTGGGACTATGTAATCAAGGAGGCTGTAATGTGGAGAACAATTTCAACCGTGATAGCGGGTATAATCTTAGCGGCGATTGGAAACGAGCGCTCGACACAGAAATGCAGTAGAGACACGTCTTCGGTACTACGCGAGAGGTTGCACCACCAGCGCAGACGTAGACTCATTCTGTGACAACGTGATGTAGCAGCCGACCCATAAGCCGTCCATGCGCTATTTAAGGCCACCATAGCGACAGTACTGTTCCTCAAAATCCTCGAACGCCACGCCCTTCGGCTCGCCTACCGCATCCGCCTCCCCTCCCCCACGCGGATCCTCTATGACCTCATCCCATTCCCACATCTGGTCCAATTCCTTCAACACATTCGCCTCAAGTACATTCACCGAAAGAGCCCCGTCACCCACTAGTATTTCCTCTCCTCCTGGATCCCGGGCCCCTGCCACGCCTTTACCGCCTCATCTCTCCCTCCCTTCACCTCCACACCCTCTACGTCATCTCCGAGGGTGGCTTCCGCCACCTACCTCTCCCAGACGACATTCTCCACGACCGTCCCGACATCTATCCCTCCTTCCAAATTTGACCTCTCTGTAGATTATCGCCCCCTCCTCCCTCCCCGTCCCCATCCTGACCCCCACTTGGCTCACCCCCTCTTTCTCCACCTCCTCGGGAGTCCTTCCGGTTCCCCTTTCCCCGCGCTTTCTCCATCCTCCCCCCTCCCCTTGCAGGGCCAGTACAGTGCTAGTGTTTTAACAGTGTTCAGTGCTTCGTGTGTACAGTGTTTCGTCGCCTAGTGATTTTTTTTTATTTTTTATTTATTTATTTATTTATTTATTTATTTATTTTTTTTTTTTTTTTTGCCGTTGCGTACACGCCTGTGCGAAACCAGTGTTCAGTGTTTCTTACCTCAGTGTCACCGTCACGTTATGTCTCGTCGTCTGCAGTGAGTATTTTTTAGCCACCGTGGCAATGTCTTGTTTTGACAACTATCTATGTCTATCAACTGTCATGTTCTTTTAACATTCTCCCATTTTCTCATCTTGTAAAAGCGCCGTTTTATCACCTTGTTAATTTTATATTCTGTTTTTCTATTGTTTTCATTCGTTCGGATGTAGAGCAGCATCATAGGCTGCTGTCAGCCTGCCTGTAATAGTCTATTAAAACTCAATAAAGGGAAAAACCAGCACTGTCAGTCAGCGGCTCCTGACGAAGAATATGGAGGATATCTTCGAAAGCTTAAAATTTTATCAAGAATTGACGCGGCAAGAAGTCCGAGAAAGTTTTATACACTTCTCTTTCAATTGATAATGTTTGAACCGCGAGCGTACCTTGCCAAATACACTTCGGCTTCCGGAGCAATTTGATATGAGCCCCTGAGGAGTGCAGCTGTGTTTACTGGGTCTTTCTGTCGACAGAGGCGCACACGGCGCTGCAGCACCTGTCGTCCAAGATGGCGCTGGACTGCTCGGCGTGCCACCAGCTGTACAGCGGCGCCGTGCTTCCCGCCCACTCGCCAGACGCCAAGCTGGCGCCCTAGGCCGTGACGTCACCGCCAGTGACGTCACTAGCGTCTCCAGCGCGCAGTCGACGCCCGCTGATGCACAGTGCGCCATCGCCGACTCGTCGCGCCGACTTCCCTACGTGATCACTGCGGAAGCGAGTGTCCCGCGTTCTCACATCGTGTTTGATAAACAGTGATACCCTATAAACAGCGAAGAGTAACTTAAGCATTTCTTAAGCAAGTGAACAAAACTAAGCGGGGTGAGTCACCTAAAACCTTTCACTTTTTAATTTCGTGAACAAGGTTTCCGGGAAATGAAAGTCCTTTAATGGGCACGCGATTGTTGCTGTTGCTGTTTTGGGATTTGTAAGGGGACGAAACAGCAGGGTCACAAATCTCCTTGTGTCTATAGAGATGTTGAAGCACATACGTTTTTCGGTAATTTTGAAGATGTGATACATAACAGGGCGGCGGCGTCCAAACGATATTTATCACTTTGATGTATCGAAACCGATGACAACGAAACGATTTGTACCGAACAAGCGAATGTTATGATTTTTATATTGATCTCTATACTTTTTACGACTATTATTTGTCTCGGGTTTTAAAAATTCTTGTATATTTTATCTGATGATAAGGGCTTGCCCTTGAAACGCGTCATATTTTAGTGTTTTATACACGATCTATGTGGTTGAGCCCACTTGACAAAATAATTTTTACGACTATGTCATCATTTTAAAGGGTGTGGTCAGGCATGAACCTAAGAGTACAGCTTAAATTGTTTCACGTAAACATAATTACGAGGCGCGTCCAGAAAGTAAGTTCCGTTTGGTTGTATAAAACCAACGGGTACAGATACAGAAAAAGATATTTATTGTACAAAAATCTGCAACTGTTAAACTACTTTTCTACAATGCTTACGAAATTTTGTAGGCACAAGGTTTTGTGTTCCTTTTTCATATAATGTTGCCGCCTGTGTATTCAACCATGTGGTAACATGGTCTTTCAGCTCGTCATTATCGTTGACGTGTTGCCCACCAAGCACAGATTTTAGGTGTAAGAAGAGGATTACTGTCAAAAGATTTTTTTTTTTCACGATAAAGCCTGGCCTCACACACTGAATGTGACCAAACAATTCTTACGGAAATTTCAATGGGACCTGTTTGATCATCCTCTATACAGATCGGACCTCTCTCCTAGCGACTTTCATCTCTTCTTACACCTAAAAATCTGTCATTGGTGGTCAACACTTCAACAATGATAAAGAGCTGTTACCACATGGTTGAATACACAGGCGGCATCCTTCCGTGAAGGATGCATGCAAAAACTTGTGGCACGCTATGACAAGTGCCTACAAGTGCCTACAGTTACGTGGAAAAGTAGTTTAAGAGTTGTAGAATTTTGTGCAATAAAAATTTCTTCTGTATCTGTGTACAATTTCATTTTATTACCAAACGGAACTTACGTTTTGGACGCGCCTCGTATCACAGTGGCATTGGCATAATATCTTAATACTTATGTATTTTAGATAATAAATAATCTGTAGTTATCCTCGTAAGGTAAAAGTTTACATACTGTCCCGGTGATGTAGTGTGCTTTTGTTGGCAACGATCTTTGAATGTTTTTTGAAAACTCGATCACATAGAATGACAGGGAACAATTCTTCGTACTGACCGTGCAATAAATAATTGGCGCTGTTCCTGCTCTATGGTTGACGGTTCTTGTATGTACCCTTATCCGGTTAGGAAATTAATTATCCTCGTAAAGCGAACATTTTGTTGCCAACATTAGAACCTTACGGAGACAGTAACTAAAATTTCACCTTCTCGTAAATTACGGATTACCACAACAGAATGTACCATCAATGACAGGTATCAGTCCAAAAATTCGCTCACTTGCGGAAAAAAATGCTTTGTTAAGCTATACCTTACCATCTATTTAAACACTTAATCTATAATCCAATTCGCTTGTTCACACGTGAAGTTTACGTACTTTTCATAACACGTATGTTTTTCTTCGTCCTTTTCATCCTCCTCCAATCCTATCGCTGTGTACGCAACTGCTTGCACTAGACATTACACGGCACTGCACTTCACGCAGTAATCAGTATTAGAAGCAACTGCTACCTCACACACTAATCACTATTCGAATCAACCGCTGCTTCCCGTCCCGACATTCGTTTGTTCGATACTATCGCTTCGATACCTACCACTTCGATAGATATCGTTTGGACGCCTTCGTCGTGCTATGTATCACATCTTCAAAATTGCCCGTTTGCCGTCTAACAATATACCTTTCAGAACTGAATTCAACAGCTTTTGGAAAGACTATTACAGTGATACAGCGCTTGTTAATATTGACTTCGTAACTTTTAGAACAAAAAAATAAATAAATCGAAAATGTACTACTTTAGAAAGCGATGTGGCCGGCGTCGGCTAGTGAAGCGCAAACACTGTCAAACAGAGCTGTCACGCCAGGAAGAAACAGGCCGTCTGCGAGGTCAATAGAGACGATGCTCACGTTCTGATTTTCTAAGGATGGAGAAGGAAATCAGCTGTGCCCTTTCAAAGGAGTTCTCTACTGAAATTAAGGAAAACCTAAATTTGGATGGACGGTGGTGGACTTGAACCACCGTCCTCCCGAATGCGAGTCCTCCACCTCGCTCGGTATCACGCCAGGCGTAATAGTCACAATGCAGCAAGATAGGTCTCTGCAATTAATATAAAACCTCATTTGCTATACGTCTTACAGGGTAAACTATGTTTCTTCTGTATGGTGCAACGACATAGCTAGTGGCGAATCAGACGCGGCTTACAAAAACTACTCAAATAGCCGTACTTCCAAGGCTTTTGGAGGAACAGCTACAGATTTGCCAGGCAGTTTTCCACTTAATACGTTGCTGATGCTGCTTACTCGTCAAAGCCGAAACAGAAACATCGGACGTTCATATGTCATATTGGTAAACGGCCCTACTCACGGAATAATGGGAATTACTGTATTAACTAATTTAGATTTTGTGTACAAAATGTACTGACAATGTTTGCCAGGAGAAGCCTGAATTCTTCTTAAAGTATAAAACACTTGCTGTTCAAATGTTTGTAAATTTATGGGACTTCTTTTCTCATCAGTCCCTGGGATTACAAACTACTTAAAATAACGCTAAGGGAAACACGCACACCCATGTCCATGGGAGGACTCGAACCTCCGACGGCAAGACACTGAGCGCTCTGCAGCAAGGCGCCTTTGAGCGCTCGTCCACTGCATCGCAGCAAAACAACTGCTATGCATTTTTTTAATATCTTGGTCGCACTGTTTTTTATTTTATCATTATGCGTTTCGATACATCATCACCAGATAAACTATTTTTTAAAAACGATGGTAATTAAAATACATCTAACTAAAATATAAACCACCGTCATGGATGTCTAGTGAAGGTGTTCAACTAGATTCTCATGCCAGTTTTTTGCGTGAGAATCTAGTTGAACACCTTCCCTAGACATCACCAATAAGATGTATTTTAATTACCATCGGTTTCTTTTTTTTTAAAGTTTATCTGATGATGATGTATCGAAACGCTTAATGATAAAATAAAAAACAGTGCGACAAAGACATTTCAAAATAATTTCATGCATGCCAACGGTTGGTCGTTTGTCCACAAAAAATGGAAGGTTTTACGAACCTGCTGTCATATGGCTCTGGTTTCCGGTTTTAAGACGTCAGTAGCAGTCTCAGGCGCATTTATTTCCAATTTTAGTAGATTTTTGTTTTATTTTTTTAAATTTTATTTATTTATTTATTTATTGTGAGAAGATTCAATGTCAACAAGCGGTGAATCGATGAGCTACCGAAAGCAGTTACGAAAAGTATACGGTTCCATAAAAAATAAATGCTTGTCCCAATACCTTAATAAATACAAAAGTAACGACTTTTTCACACGCAGGAAAGCTCGTATCGGTATCTGGAACCATTCATGAAATAAAAAACGTGTAAGTTGTAGGATACTCACCCTGTATTGTAAAGTGTGTGTTTTCACCAGAGAAAGAAGCAGCCTCTTTCTTGCCTTTGAACTGTTGAACCGTTCCTTGTACAGTGATTGTAAACACTGACCTTCGATATCTCGTGACTTTGTTTGAAGGAACCCTTCCACAAGGAAACTTAGCTATGTGATTAAGTGCCATGTAGCACATTTCTCACGATCTGTATCTCACAGTTTCTAAAGATAATAGATGTGCATTACTTCTCAGAAAACAGGTAAGATTCAATCTCTTTATCGACGAAACATTTACGAGACGAACATTCTTAAAGAAAATAAGAGTACAATGTTGTTGGAGTCTTGTAATGTCGGGCTACGTGCACGACGTGCTCGTAACGAACACTACAGAGATGTTTACTTACAAATTTTTAACAATATTGTGCTTTCAGTGTCTGAGACAGCTGATGCTTTTAAAGTGACTTGTATACCTCAGCATAAAACTGTAGTGATCCATTTATTCACGAATGTGTAGAATAGACTTTCACTGTAGAGCAGATACAGTTACGTTGAAGCTGTTGTAGTGCACCAACACTCAACTTTCCCATTTTTGAGTGCTGAGGATTCGCAAGGTCCTGGATTTCATGCTGAGTGTAAGCAATGAACGTCGTCCGCTGAGTTGCCTCTAGAAGAGTCGTCACAGTTAACGGGTGCACAGTCTCAACACCTGCTGAAACATGATGCTGGAGTGGACGCTGTATTTATGAAAGCTGATGAAGTGTTAGCTTTTGCGTCCGAATGACACCACTGCTTATAACTGTTGTGCTGTCTTGGGCCTCGAAAATTGAATTCTATCTGTTTGCTACTTTCATGCGTTTGTAAATGTACATGTATATGATCATAAAAGTGGCGCATCTTGATGAATGGTTGCATATGGCTTATCGTCTCCGACTGTGTACAGTTGTCAATAGAGTTACGCACACTTTAGCACGCACTGTAACGTTAAACGCTTCGCGTTGTGTTGTACTATATTAAATGGAATGTTATTTATGCGTTTAAACAGTTTTTGTTTTTCATTCTAACTCTCTTCCGTCATCCTGTTTCCTTGACAACTTTCATTAAAAGTGAAATATGTCTTTAGAGCCTACTGGAAGCTTCAAGAGCTGTCTGGAGGTAAGTGTAAACGAGCAGGATATCATTTGCAACCAGCCTAATTTGGTGTCACAAAATTGAAGTGTTAAAATTATGCACACGGAAATAAATTAACTGAACATTAACTACACTGGGAATACACCAGTGACTCAATACAAACACTTGAAAGACAACTGTAGTGCTTAGGATCAAAATACTGACAATTGGATTTGCAGTTCCGTGTCGATAGCTATAAGAGGGTGGATGACATAGTAGTTGAAAGTCGTCATATACAAAATTCGCACTGAAGACCAGCGATGACTTTTAACAGTATAATAGCAAAGAGGTTATATACGACGAAACGTGATGCACATTCTTCAGTTGTTTTTCTGCAGCTAGAAAAATAAGTGCATATTGCAGTTTGAAAGGTAAAACTACCAAGAAAGATGCCAAAGCGTAAGAAAGAAATTTAGCATTCTCGATCCGTTTCTAAAAGACAGAAAACGGCGCTGAAAAGTGAACCTACAGACGATACAATCTTGAAATTTGTAGATGCTGTTTATCTTACACTGTAGGCATCAGCGATTTATCGATATTCCCATCCCTAAGGGGGTGACATAGGGGATGAAAGGTTTTTTGAAAATAGGTTGCTATTAAGGCAATTTTGAAGAAGAAATAAAAAAACTTCTGATTTAGATTTTTGATTGGAATTTTAAAAACACGCGTTTCGATATTATTGGAAATTCAACCATTAAGCGGCTGAAATTAGGGAAAATCTTTTAAGGGTACTACTAAGACTGTCTTGATGCTAGAAATGTGAAAATTTAGGTTTGGAACCATGGTTATAATTTAAAAAAATGCTTTTCCAATAGGGAGTGGCAAGTTGTGTCAAAATACTTGATTAGGAAAGCATTTTAAAGCTAAATCTATAGCTGCTAATGGCTTTCAAAGTAGCTAATCTACTCAACCATCGTTTGACGTGACGAGAAAGTGTTACGCTCGTCTACATACACATAAACAAAAATTGACACAACACATGGAATTAGAGATCCCAAAATGTTTTCTATAATTAGATTCGAAAAAAAAGGAAAAAAAAACTCCATCACAGCGGGATTTTGACCACCGCCTCTATCGTTGTGAGGCCAGAACGCTACCACCTTTTTGGACGCTGTTCGTATTTGTTCGTTGATGTTCGGTGTGTTCTTGGCTCAACTTTTTTATCACAGAGGGCGTTGAGCCCCCTGACCGGGCGCGCTGAGCCGCGGCGCCCGGCACCACCTGGGCTACACCGACAGATGCTGCAGCTGTTTTAATTATTGGTACTTACGCTTGCAAAACTTCAAAGTCAATTTTCTAGAGAATTTCTGAGAGTTGCGTAAAGTGCTTCGTGTGATTGTTATTTAAGTTCTGAACTGCACCTACCACAAATATACAGAAATTCTAAACTCCGATACCCATGTGGTCTTCCTGTCAGTATTTTCTAATAAGCATAAAATATGTCAGGTGGTATGAGGTCATCAATGAGCAATACACGTGAAACACTTTTCTGTAAACTGCTGGACATTTTGTACGACGTACAGCCACAGAGATAGCGCTGCATTAAGAAGCGGTGTACAGTCTATTACTATTGTGAAATGATAGTGCAACTGCATCACGATCTTTTAACGGAGAGTCTGACGCACCATTTGCCCAAATTACTTTTTATATTCAGTTTGAAATTACAATTTGCTTTGGGAAGTCATGATTCAGTTATCACATTCTATAAACAAGAAAAACGTGACTCATTATTTGGCATAGGAAAATACACTAATTATTTGTATACATTCTCCGTATAGTAAACGTAATCCAAAACATTGTTCAGTATTTCAATACTGTAAAATACATTGTCACATACATATAAGATTCTACGTTTTATGACTAACAAGGTCTCATGATCGTAATTACCGGTAGCGCTTAATCTAAAAAAAAAAAAAAAAAAGACAACTGTTCACTGACTAACGAAAATCCGCCAAACATTGTAACACCCTGTTTTGTATACTCGTACATCAGTGGAAACCAATGACATTCTTTCAACTCAAAGACCTTTAACGCCTGTTCGTCAGTTGTAGAAGTACCAAAATACGTTCTTACTCGTGTATTACAATTATTTGCATATACAGACGTATAACAGACACACGGGCAGCTTGAACATTTTGTATTTACAAGAAAAAGTTTATTTGTAAACGAATTTAGAGGAAACAAAGTTGTTTTGTGCTTGAGAAGGATGCATCGTATTAAAAAAAAGTAAATAAATAAAATAAAAATAATAATGAGAAGAAAGTGCCCGGTGGGTATGACTGTAACCATTTCAGTGATTTCAATGACATTACGATTTCCTAACGTATTGTTTTACGGCGTTATATTGACAATTACGATATTCGTAGCACAGACTCCAAGTACTTTATGTCATGTTCAAATGACAATTGTGTCTTCCGTAGCATTCAACACATTATGAAAATATGCTCTTCGTAATACATAGTACTTATATTGAATTTTATCTGTACTTTTTGTAGCAAACAAAACTCAAAACGCTTGACTGTCTTCGTCATTTAGCTTCTGCTCTAGCTGCAATTTGAATGCTTTCAGAGACAGCTTCTGTCGCAAGACTTTCCACACTGTCATTGGGGCCGTTCCGACTTCACGGGACGCACGACGCGTCGACATCTTTGGACTCCTTATGAATGCCTCTCTCGTATGCGCTCCACATTCACTACACTAACACTGGGACGAGCGCTTATCTTTGCCACGCACAAGGAAAATGACGTATGTCTGATATCTGTACAATGTTTGGTTCTTGTGCAATAAATAATTGAAAGTGTTCTCGGACTTTATGCACACCCAGTATATTATTATGGCCGATTATTCCATGATGTTTTAATGCATTCACTATTAACCTGTCGTTTTCAGTTTTCTCCGCATGTTTTTTTTTTTATTTTTTTTTTATTTACCGATTCTATGAAGATCCTCCTCTTTCGTTGTCCCATCACTCCCCCTAATTTTCAACGCTGCCTAGCACCACAACTCCAGCGTATCTACTCTCTTTACGGTTCTTCCACTGTCCATAATTCACTACCATATTATCCTGTGCTTCATACGTACATTTTCAGTTACTTCTTCCTCACATTAACCCTTTAATGCATGCATTTTTATTTGAAGCTATAAAAACTATCACGTTAAATATATAGTGAATATAAACTAAGAAAAATATTTTTTTTTAAATCCTTAAAATTATTATGCACTACTAGCAACAAACCGCTCGTCTTCAGGGCGCCATTTCTATCGCATTCCCCACCCCCCTTTTCTTTTTTCAAGCATTAACCTGCTTCTTGGCATGGCGACATCTACAAAACAAAAAAGGGGTCGTTATATGGAACAGCGTATTCCATATTTCCACCCAGCGCCATTTTCAAAACTAACCAAAGAGACTACATTTTTGATAAATAATTTCAAGTATCTAAAATCATCATTTGTAGGTTTAAATCCATTACACAGTAGTCAACTAGAAACAGCAGCCTAAGTTCTAAATAACGGCAGCAGTAAAAATATTGGAATCTTACGTTGCAAAAACTTAGGTAAGTTGGAAAACAATGTGCGTTTAGTCAGGGCCATAATCAATGAGATAGTGATTTCTGCTGCCTCTAGTGGCAGAAATAGAACATTACTATTGTGATAACTAAAACTGTCGCCAGACAACATTATTATTCTCCAAATACTAAGCTGTTTCATATTTACAACCCTGTTTCAGATTACATATCAGAGCGAAATCAGATACCTGAACCCAACTATCGGTAAACTCTGCATTAGAAATAGATGAGCGGGACCTCCCTGTACAATCACGACGCAGCACTGAATAAATGCTCACAAAACAAGTCTGTATGGTTCAGCTGCTACCCAATGTCTGTAAATCCCGAGAAACAGCAACGGTCAACCAAGGACATCTTCTAGTCTGACCGCCGTGTTTCCTAGACAAGAGAACCTAGAATTGCAGAAATCCGCTCAAAATGCGTCTTAACGCCGGCAAGTTACTGTGAACCTTCAGTCCCACGTAATTAATTTCTACTTGCGGCTGGTGGCCTGCTCCAGGTAGTGCTGAGCAGGAACTGAAGATGAGCCAATGAAAAGAGGTCTAAAACCATTTTTGCATACCAGTTTATATGTAAGCCAAACAGAAAGCAAACGACGTATACTTTCTTCATTTATTTTTTTCATTTATTGAAAAAATATATAATTAATTCACTTTTACGTCGGTCAGTAACAGAACATGACAAAATCGCAAAATAAGAAAACACATTTATTTATAAACAACTTTGATACACTATATATTTGTTCCACAATAATATTTATTTTGTTGTAAACTAACTTTCGGCTTCTTAGGCCGTCTTCATACAATTTGATACTGCAGATTATCCAAATGACACCAGCTACTGTGTTTGGGGTATAAATGTTTCACACAACCATCGACTATGTAACCTTTACCTTTTTTTAATTAAAAAAACGAGACGCTTAACCAATTAAAGCAAAACTGTAACTAAGAAATAAGTATAAATTAATTTTGAATAAATAAGCCAAAAGAAACATATGGACCAGTGAGTGTAGCAGTAAGTACAGTTGGAAGTTACATTATCTTATACAAACGAACAAAAGTTGGAGGGAGAACAAGTGAGTGAGGAAGACATAAAAAAAAAGAAACGTGGGTGGGGAACATTTACATATACCGGGTAATCAAAAAGTCAGTATAAATTTCAAAACTTAAAAAATCACTGAGTAATGTAGATAGAGAGATCGCATTCACTATACTACAAAGTTCATTGATTGGCCGCTCACTGAATAATAACAATTACACCATTACTGAGCCCAGTGACCAAACTTGATGTTCCTCCTACCAAACAAAGAACACACATATACACATCTAGCGTCAATTTTCACACAAATTTCTATGAGTAGACGTTAATAAACACACTTATAACAAACACACACACATATATATATATATATATACACTGTTAATTAAATTTAAAAAAGCATAATGCGATTAACAACAGCAGTAACCCTTGCTTAGGAAAAAAAAAAAAAAAAAAAAAAAAAACACACAATCTCTTCGCTGCCAATCCAACGCACGTACCTCAACAAAACAGAAAATATTTTCACTAAGAAACTGGGATTGAATGTCTGGTATGGACTCGAAATGGTAGTTTATCATTACCATTATATGATGATCAAGTAAAACTGGCGCAACTCTTTCTCACTAAGAAACTATAACAGAAAATAAATTTTCCACCACAAAAGTTACCCCGAAATATTCCTTTCATCTTCTGATTCCGTTCTGATGAGTGCATACTCGATGTAGCCTTTAATTATGTGAACAACCACAGTGCGACTGATATCCACCACATGATTTTATCATGATTTTATCATCTGTGCCAACAAAACCATTCTTTCACAGCTCTTCAAGGCAAATTAATTCAATTGAATGCTCAGTTCTAACTTAACTACTACTTTCATATAATAATAATAAAATAATAATAATAAATAAAATCCTCTTTGATCTACGCATGTACAGTGTCCTTTCTCACTTGAACACCAATATGGCGTGACCACATGGCCTAACATAGTAGCTAAAGAAACCATTGGAAATAAAATATGGTAATAATTTTTCGCATCCTAAATAGTCAACGATTAGCTTACAGGCAAATATATTACGGAAGCAAGATTGATGATCTCGCTGCCGGCCGCGGTGACCGAGGTGACTGAGGCGCTCCAGTCACGGTCAGCACGGCCACTACGGTCTGGGGTTCGAATCCCCCCTCGGGCATGGATATTTGTGCCGTCCTAGTTCGTAAGTAGTTCATAAGTAGTTTGTAAGTTTAGGGACTGATGACCCCGTAGTTAAGTCCCATAAGCTTTACAAACATTTGAACATTTGATGATCTCGCTCTCGCCACTACCATCAAGACTACATAATGTACCTGCTCACTATTAACCGAAAGTTACTATTGAACAAGCTGACAAACTATCCTGTAGCTTAATGAATTGCAGCATGTCACTCACACAATCGCCGACTATATACCACATTCCAGTTACCCAGTCTTACCAAATCCGGTCGCAGCTGTTTACGGGACCACCGTCCGCGTCGGCTCCAGAAGACACAGAGACGGAATATGGCTTCCAGATCAGCACAACCGCCGCTGTTAAAACTCACCTGTCATGTTGGTCTCTGATTGGTTGAGGCCGTCAGGCAATCACAGAACGCCTGATGGCGATTCTACTCTGATTTTGCACAGCCCTCTAGCTGCCAACATAAACGCATAAATGTAGTTGGCAAACCTACTGACACTTTGTACACACTCTATAAGTTAATTATCTATTACTACTGACCTACCATACAAACAAACAAACACTCGTACCGGAATATGTCTGCAGGAAACTGGGAACTGTGACATTTAATCATATAAAAAGGGAAAGAAAAAATACAATTTGGCTCATTTCCGAATCCTGTGGTTTGGCTTGCCATTATTAACGAGAAATCATACTGAAATGAAATTAAAATTCAGTTTCATGATCGTAAATTTATCTCATAAGTATATTGACATGGTACATACAACCTTTCTGCCTTTACAAATGTGACGAAACGAAAGTTCGGTCACAATGCATTCTGCGTCATAAGTCTTGATTACCACTATTCAAATAAGATCATATATTTTTTTACACAGACTGTAATACGTTCTAAATCATATAGGTGATTTTCTGATATGAGATGGTAGGCAAAGGTTGGATGTCCCGGATTTGAAAACTGACCGTGGCACAAATTTTGATTCATTGCCTCTCCTATTTAATATCTTTCTTGTTTTATTTACAGCTTCCCTCATGCACAGGAAATGTAACCGCCACGACTCAGCCTGACTGAACTAACATTTTTTTCTACGTTGTTTAAATGTCATTTCGTAAATACCATTTAGCTTATGTAAACAATTGGTACTGCTACTTTCCCACAAGATGTAACTGCTACGGTACTTTACACATATTGACCAATTGCAAACTATCTACCTCAGTATTTGTTTAATCATGCAGTATGCATTTTCGGGATATGTTTCCCTTGTTCATATACAAATGAAATTCGCACTTGACACAATACTGAAACTATCTATCTACCCTTCAATTGTACATATCTGTTTCGCTTTTTATCGCATTGTGTAGGTAAGTATCCAATATTCGTTCATTTGTGTGTGAAAAGGGACAGAAACTGTCTTAAAATTTTCCAATCACGTAAATAAAATAATATTGACGTAGATTGTGCGCCATTGACAGTATGAGTAGAATAGTATCACTTTCACATAGTACAGAAGTCGTAAAAATACACTGAAAACCTAGATGTTGTACTTTACATGCATGGTATGGCAGAAATGTGACAAACCATCATATCTCATATTTTGCAAAATAAATATTTTTTCTTTCAAAATCGTTTGTTATTATGGTCTTGTAAGCTCAACCGCAACTACATAAACATTTTTCACTGCAGGAGAAAAATTCAAGCAAAAAGAAGTAGAAGTTCCAAAGCATGCGTCCAACCCCTCTCCAACCGCCCCGCAAGAAGTATCTCAGGGCCCGATAAAGACGTTACCTTATACTTTCAGTTTGGGTAACATATCGAAGGTGAGCACTGATACGTAATCGACTGGCGAGTACCTCCGGTAATGTTTTAACGGTGTTTATAGATAACTTGTGGTTGTCTAACATCGAGCATTACTCGAAACGGTGGTTGTGAGACGTACATTTAAGGTTCACTGGGGTCAAAAAGACATGGAAAAGCAAGATAAGCAGTTACAGAATACGGTAGTATCGCGTACACAGGATACGAGGTTTGGAACTTACATATTGACAACTATTTATTCCCAACTGATGAAAAAGCGTTACATGTTTGCACCTGTCACTTTCCTTCAAAATAGCGTTGTGTAGAACCCGTTGCCAGCGATGTGGAAGGCGTAGTATGCCGTTAGCAGAGCCCATTCTGTTGATGGTGCGAATGGAGCGGTCTTCTGACTGTCGAATCTCTAGAACAGTTCTGAAGCGAATGCCACGAATTGGTTCCTTTATCTTCAGAATCATATCGAAGTCTCAAGGAGTTAAGTCCGAAGAGTATGGTAGATAGTACGGTACTTCCCAGTCCCATCGACCAAACACAGCAGCCACAGCTTGCGCTGTATGCGCCCGCGCAATGTAGTGCAAAACGATGGGTGGATTGCGCAGAAAGTGTTGCCGCTTCTTTCGCAAAGTTGGTCGCGGGTGATGCTCCAAAAGCATACAGTCTCCACAGCAGTGTTGCCACTTTTTTTAATTTCCAACCCTCGTATAAAGGCATGTGCCATTTGTATTCTGATGATTCGACTAAAAATGTTTCGGACATGATGATGGCCTCACGAACGGAACTGACAGATTTTGAAGGCAGAATGGTACGCGATTAGACGTGTGGGATATTCCATTTCGGAAGTGGTCAGGGAATTCAATATTCCGAGATCCACAGTGGCAAAAGTAGAATGCATAATTTTTGACGTTGCCTGTCAGCACTGAAAACGCAGGCCCGACACCTTGTGCTTAATGACCGAGAGCAGAGGCGTTTGCTTAGAGCTGTCAGGGCACGCAGACAAGCAACACTGCGATCAATAATCGCAGAAATCAGTGTGGGACGCACTAAAAAGTTATCCGTTAGCACAGTGAGGCGCAATTTGACGTTAACGGCCAATGTTAGTAGGCGATCGAGTGTCGCCGCTGTGGAGTAGCCGCGTGGACTAAGTCGCCTCGCTGCGGAGCGCGCGGTTGCTCGCCGTCGGAGGTTCGAGTCTTCCCTGGGGTATGGGTGTGTGTGTGTGTGTGTGTGTGTGTGTGTGTGTGTGTGTGTGTTTGTTCTTAGGTTAGTTTACTTTAGTTTAAGTGGTTTGTAAGCTATGGAGCGATGAGCACGCAGTTTGGTCCGATAGATTTACAAACATATGAACATTTTGACTCGAGTGTCATTGCTAACTAGGGACAACTTTGACCTCGAATACTAGGAACTGCACGAAACGATGCCTGGAATAACAGAAAAATATAAACAAAACAGTGTTGTGCCTCATTTCCGTACAAAACGGTGCATTGCACCTCAAGTAACGTTCTAACATAGAGAAACAAAGTAACATGATATCAATAGCACTGCAAGGAAATTATGTAATTTAAAGGCGTAAGTGTACCAGCGCCAAAAAACTCTCTGTATAAAATACTAGCAAAAACCTGGCAACGCTTCGCAGTAGCTTCTTCCTATGTCTATCCCTTCCCCTTCCTTTGTCCATCTCCTCCTCCCCCTAACTTCACACCACTCCCTCTTACCCCACACCATATCCATCTCCTCCCCTTCCTCTCTGCGTCTATATCATCTCCCTTTTTTAAATCCATTTCATTCCCCCATACTCTGTCTCCTCCTTCCCAGCTCTTTGATCTTATTTATTGTTATTGCAACCGGGAACTTGATTGGGGATAGAAGTCAAAATGGACAGGTACATCAATTGGAAACGGGTTATTAGACGTTTCTAGCTGCTCTGAGGTTAGTAGCCTCAATGGCCGCACGTTTAATGGTTGCATTGTACGAACAGGTATGATTAAAAGTGTAGGCATAAAAACAACTTTCTTGTTTTATGTTAAAAATGACTGGGAAGAAAAAAAAAAAAAAAAACCGCATATGTTTACAGCACAGCTTTGTATATTTTTCTCGCAGCGAGCAATATTGAAATGTTTGTTATAACACACGTATATCTTCTTAAAAGTATTGTATTGGATAAAAAGTAATTACACCATGATCATACTTTAATGATAGAAATTCCATACGAAACAAAACAGTTACTGAAATAAAATAAGTGCGATGGAAATACAACGTTTCGAAAGTCTTTGTGTGTGTTCATTTCTTGTCTTATTAGGAATCTAATTGAAACACGATTCACAACATTGCTACATACAGGTAAAATTTTACAATCCGCGACACATGCGTGGTATAGCTATGTTGGCAACAGCTGTTGGATCTTGGGAATGAAGCCGACCAATAGTGGCAAAGCTTGAGATAGCCAATGAAATTTTAGATTGCGACAGTTTGCTCCGAAGCCAATTGATGCACCCGCTGCGTAATCGACTGCTGGATTGTGTCTGTACCCCAAACGTTCATTATAATTGCCGCGCTTGGCCGTCTGTTTTGTCGACGACCCAAATTATTTCGTGCGTAAACTTCAACTGAGGGTGTCGAACTCGACTGGGCCCTATGTTTCAGAGTCATAACGGATCGCGCTTGAGAAATTCTTTTCGATTTACCTCCAAGCGCTGTGTACGATCTTCGTCGGTCTCACTGACTACGATCACGTAGTAAGATTGCGTAGCACATACGTCGACGCAATGGAAGCATTGTTCTAAAAAATAAACCACGATTTGTACTTAATTTGTTTGTAACACTCAAAAATACCACGAAATAACACCAGTTCTATCTTTGCAATGCTCCAAAGATATAATCATCACCGATAACCAAGGAGGTTAGAATCTCTGGGAATGTCATAACACTGAAAAAGTGAAGCCAGCAAACTTGGCATTTCGGCGTTTGTTTGTGCCCAAAACATTGGACATAGTGTCTGTCTATAGGAGTTCTAGTCGTTGAAATGTACCTCATATGTAAGTAAATACTCCTATGTGACTGCCAATTTAGTTGCTTTAAGTAAAGAAGGCAATATTCACCCAGGGTTTAAGCGAGAAATCTTTGTTTTCGGTACAAAAGCATGGCTTCTCTTGCTTCACCCAATGTTTGTTCTCAGCATAGGTAACGACACCTCCCTTTCGTATAACCTCCTTGCCGATAACATGAATGAGGTAAGAATAATACCGACGGGCTTGTAAAGAAACGTTTCCTGTTAAATCTGTCTGTCAGGTTTAATCTTGTATGCATAACACCATATCCCTTTATTCTAACCTCCTTGACGTGTTTGTTCGTTCTGTTACAGCGTATTTGGTCGCTAGGCGAGTAGCGAATGAATAATCTGATCGTTGGAGAATCGAGAAAATGATCCCAGCTGCAAGCGTACTTTCAGTTTTTTTTTTTTTTTTTTCAAATTCTGCTATAATACGCGGTCAAACGGGACAAAAGTATCCTATGTCCGTCTCCTGCTTCAAAGCTACCTCCCCACCAATTTTGAGCCAAATCGGTTCAGAAGTTCTTTAGTTATAAATAGTGTAACTAACACGACTTTCTTTATATATATGTGGATGTTTGTGTTGTCTTTAGTATAAGTTAGTTCATAAGTAGCTTTAGTATAAGTTAGTTCATAAGTAGCTTGTAAGTTCAGGGACTGATGACCCCACATTTAAGTCCCATAAGCTTTACAAACATTTGAGCATTCTGTTCGAAAACAAAGAAAGATCTTTTAGCTATTAGATCAGTGCCGGTCAGAAATTCTGCACACGTGCTGTGCTGCTGCACATGTACAACTTTTGGGTCACGGGGTGCACGCCACAGCTGTTCAAAAATGTTCAAATGTTTGTAAATCTATCGGACCATTAGTCCGTAGCTTACAAACGACTTAAACTAAGGTTAACTAACATAAGGACAACACACACACACCCATGCCCTAAGGAGTACTCGAACCTCCGACGGCGAGCAACCGCGCGGTCCGCAGCGAGGCGCCTTAGACCGCTCGGCTACTCCACCGCGGCGCCAGAGCTGTCTGTGCCCATGTAGTACATGTTTGTGGGTGTGTCGCGCTCTTGCTCGTACCGCATAAACCGTCGTCGTTCATATTTTTTAAGAGTGGGTAGTCGTCCAAAAGTTGCCCCCCCCCTCCTTTAATTTCTATTCCCCTCCCCCCCCCCGGCAGTAATCTCTATACATAAAAATGTTGAGTTGTTTTGTGTATAGCCGTTAATCTCCAAACGTTCTTCACTGATTACTTTGAAATTTCGACACGACGTTGCACTTTATACAGTAAGGTTTCTAGGTACATACATCTTGAATATAATAGCTATATGTATATTACTTTTGCGATTTTTCGTATCAACGTTTGCCCATTATAAAATTTATTTAAATTCATATATGACATACACTGAATGATTATGTATATAAAACATGCGCATATTCCAGTAGAACGTTGTGTTAAAATTTCAAAACTTTCGGTCTAGAACTTTCGGAGATATAAGATTTGAACATAACCGTAAACATGGCTCTAGGTTAGATATAGTTCTGAGGAGACAGAGGAAATTGGTGTAGACAGGGGGAAGGGAACTAACTGGTTAAGAGTGCCGATTAGATGGATATTAACACCAAATTACTCATTAAACGAGAAAGGATCATGTCGACAACATAAAACGAACGTTACTAAGAATAATATTAAATATAATAAAATACATATATAAATGAAATGCGCATTGCAGGTTCAGGTTTTGTGTTTCTGTGGTGGAATCTATGTTCTCACACAGTAATATTACTACCTCAACAAAAAGCAGAACAAGAGAGTAAAACAAAGTGCCAGCCGCGGTGACAGAGGGGACTGCGGCGCTCCAGTCGCGGCCTGCACGGCCACTTCGGTCGTGGCTTCGAATCCCCCCTCGGGCATGGATATTTGTGCCGTCCTTAGTATAAGGTAGTTCGTAAGTAGTTTGTAAGTTTAGGGACTGATGACCCCGTAGTTAAGTCCCATAAGCTATACAAACATTTGAAAACATGTTTTAAAACAAAATTTTTAAGATAGTTAGCGTGGTACAATGCTGCCCATTTGCTTCTTAAACTGTTGATGATAAAGACTATGTGTCAATAATTGTAAATATAAGTCTTATAATATAATTATTATAGTACTGAAATTTGTCGACGTTTTATCTGTAAGGGATATTGAAATTGTAATTACAGACTTTGATTCTCCCAAGTCTCCTGAATCCATTCATAAATATATTTGACATATGATCATTCCCTGATTTTATATGGATTTTTAGAATAATTTTTGTGGCTATATTGTATTTCAGTTGCAATCTGGGTTAGCCTCCCTCGCTTAGCCAAGAGCGCTTCCGGTTTCCGAGCTCATTAGGAAATCCCTGACTACCTGTATCCCCAAACTGTTAGCCGGCAGGATGGGGAACCCAACAACCTGGCAAAATCTGCCTTTCACATGGTAACAATCACACTATCTTCACAGAAAAAGGCACTCCACCCTTATAACGTGAAGTAAATAGTGAAAAGACTTCAAAACCTTTACGCTTTGTTGACATGACATAAAAGTTTTCTGGGTATGGTACCGCGTCATGATGTAAGGCTATTACTTAAATAACCAACGTTTCGGCCAACGTTACAGTGGCCTTCATCTGGGTAACTGATGAAGGCCACTGTAACGTTGGCCGAAACGTTGGTTATTTAAGTAATAGAGCCTTACATCGTGACGCGGTACCATACCCAGAAAACTTTTATGTCATCTGACTCTGGCCGCGGAAGCCTACGTAACTTTACGCTTTGATTTAAAAAAAAATTCCATTTTCTTCTTTTTCACACGTAAACTTTGGTAGTTGGAGATGATCCCTGTTCCGTTCACCTCGAATTAACGGGACCACTGTATGGCTACCACAAATTCCACAATCCTGTATACCTTCTTGTAGGAGGATAGTCTTTCGGTATACAACAATCATGCCAAATAGATACTACGAAACACCAGAGCCTCAACATGACTACCACAATACAAAATACGCAGAAACTATCATAGCCTGTTATAGCCTTTAATATTTTGTTCTTGTGATCGCTACATTTATGTTGCCATTTTTACTTCTTTTTTTGCAATCGACAAACACCTTTACATATTTCATTTTTGTCATTCTGAATGCATAACAGCTTCAATAAGTGCTGCAGAAAGTATTCTGAAAAATATAGTCACAGTTTGGACCAGCAATATGATTGTTGTCACGATCAATTTACAAAAACTGAATAGGTAGAGGTGCGCACCACATGAACAATTTTTCCTAAACCCATAGTAGTTATTAAAAGGCTCCTCGCTTTCAAGGAAATTCATTAACAAAACTTTACAACATAATAATATGACAACCTGTTCCATTACGTACAATACTGATTAAGTTAAATTGTTATTAACATAGTATATCAGTTAAGATACGATTGCTTTATAATGTGCTTAACAACAAATTACCCCAAATATTTACACGTGTATTTAGCAGTTAAACGACGCAACGTCAGCTGGGGTAAAGCGTTATTGTTGACTGAATTCATCCTGAACACGACCGGATTTCATGAGTAAGGTCAAGAAAGCTAATTTCGGCCAAGTCGATGATTCGGCTGATTTCTGGGCGAAACCGAAACTGCGGCCTAAGCCAATATTTTAACTGAATATTCGGTCGGTCATTGAAGAACATATACAGGATGAATCACTTAACACTTGCACCACAAATATTGCGGAAACGGAAAGTGCGAGTGATGTGCGGTTTTAAAAGAATGGATTGGTAGGCAGGGGCTCGTATTTTTAGCCTACAAACAGATTGTAAAAATACCTAGAAAGTGTATTTTTTATGCAAACATACAAATTTTCAAATGAAACAATGGTTCTTTCTATCATGCACTAGAATATTTGACACCCTCTTTATACAAAGAATTATGAATGACATTTTTATCACGCGTAGTTTGGCAGCTACAACCGGTCAAAGTTTCGGGGGAGGAGGCTGCGATTGCGTAGTTAACTGTCCGAGTGGCTAGCCCCTGGGGCATGGCCCAATGTCTCACGACCACCAGTTAGCTACGCTGTCGTAGCCCCCGCCTCCAAAACTTTGAATGGTTGTAGGTGCCAAACTAAACATGATGAAAATGTCATTCAAAATTCTTTGTACACAGCTGGTGTCAAAAACTACAGTGCATGATAGAAAGAACGATTGTTTCATTTGGAAAAAATTGTATGTTTGTATAAAAAATACACTTTCTAGGTATTTTTACAATCTGTTTATTGGTTAACAATAAGAGTCCTTGACTACCAATCCATTCTGTGAAAACCGCACATCACTCGCCCTTGCAGTTTCCGCAATATTTGCGGTGCAAGTGTTAGTTGATTCAAATGTTAGTAAATCTATCAGACCAAACTGCATGGTCATCAGCCCGTAGCTTACAAACTACTTAAACTAAGGTAAACTAACCCAAGGACAACACACAGACCCATGCCCCAGGGAGGACTCGATCCTTCGACGGCGAGCAACCGCCGGCTCCGCAGCGAGGCGCTTTAGACCGCTCGGCCACTCCACCACGGCTTAGGTGATTCACCCTGTATGTGTGGATATGTTGTTCTAAAACTTTGTGTCTATTCTCGAAACAATGAAGGTCGTGCA
The DNA here is from genome assembly GCA_026315105.1 of Locusta migratoria. Taxonomy (NCBI): domain Eukaryota; kingdom Metazoa; phylum Arthropoda; class Insecta; order Orthoptera; family Acrididae; genus Locusta; species Locusta migratoria. Next base: position 240,471,184 of record CM048749.1, on the reverse strand, counting down.
TTTGCATTACTGTTAGAAAACGTTTCACAAGCTAAAATTAAGTAATAAGAGGTTTTAGGCCAAGATCGCTTTCTTTGTTTAATTACATAACCGGTTTCGGAGTGCTAGACGCCATCTTCAGACCTAATATACCAAGTTTTTTACAAAATGAGCTACATTACATATAGCCAAAAAGTACTATCTATCTACAATTACATAGTTACATACCTGTAGTAATTATTACATGAGTTCACTGCTATTACAACAATTTTTAACATAGCTATAATCTCTTGTTACCATTCTCTGCCATGGAAAGAGTAGAATGTGGTTAGCACATTCTATGCAGTTCGTTTCTTTTCACATTAAACTATTTTCCAGGGTATTTTCATTTATATGTAATCTGGTTTTATTCACAGATTTATAATAAAAATTATAATATAACAATTTTAAATTTCCTCCCAGTTCAACTGACATGGCACTTCTATATTTGATACCTGACAAAGGGCACCATACTCTATGGTGCATAGCATTGTACTTTATACAAATTATATATGTATGGCATGCTATGTATAAGAAAGTGTACTTCATGTAATCTTGTAATTTGTGTATATACAGTATTTAATGTATAATGAGCCTCGAAGACAAAGACCATCTGTAATATATATTCTATTGTACATGTAACTCCTTTGCCTATGGTTTCCCGCCAGATAATCAGTATTCTGCTTGTCTTGAATCAGTATTGAACTTGGATTGTGAAGTGCCTCTGACTTAGATCTTGAGAAAGATGGGTTTAGTCGTTTTATTATTGACGTGTAAATTTTATTTTGATGACACATCAGTGTGGGTGTACAACATTCTGCTATGTTAAAAATTGTTGTAATAGCAGTGAAGTCATGTAAAAATTACTACAGCTATGGAACTATGTAATCGTAGATAGCTAGGATTTTTTGGCTACATGTAATGCATGTAATGCAGCTCATTTTGTAAAAAAAAAAAAAAAAAAAAAAAAAAAAAAAAAAAAAAAAAAACACACACACACACCCTGGTGTATTAGGTCTGAAGATGGCGTCTAGTACGCCGAAACCGGTTATGTAATTAAATGAAGAAAGCGATCTTGGCCTCAAACCTCTTATTAAACAATTCTAGAGCGCCCCAGTAATGTGTTCCTTATCTAAAACTAGCTTAAACCCGCGGCTCCCCTCGCGTGTTGGTTCATTATGACAGATAACCTATCTTTCAGTATGCTTATCCTTACTGAGAAAGAGTTGAAGACATTGTAGCACGCATAGACCAGAGATATGGTCTATGGCATTTTTCGACCATAGGTACTGGTAGACTGGACATGGCATCGTTTTCATGGCACCAACATCTCTGCAGCTAAACCATTGTTCTACCAACAGTCACATGCTAGTTGACTAGGATTATACACAGCTTTTTGCCTAGGATTATACAGAGCTTTAAATATCAAGTGAAAGTATTATTAGTTTAAAATGACGGCATTTCTTCAAAACTCTGGAGTTGTTTATTATAAACAGATAATGTTTGCCAACAGTCACGTGATCATGTGTTTGAACTACACCATGTGAATAGCCGCTCTGCTGTTTGTTGTGTCTGGTAGTATCTATGGTCGAAGGTGGCATCACGTTTCGCTGTATATCGCCCCCTTGCTATAGAGTCGCAAACGTCATCGCTGGCCTTCAGTCCGAATTTTTTTATAATCTGACGACTTTCAACCACCATATCTTCCACCCCCTTATAGCTATCGGCATGGTACTGCTATGGTGTACAACGGGAGACTTCGGACAACAATTACACACAGACCATTCCTTTGCGTTCTGTAGTTTTCGCTGCAGAGCGAAATATTGACACACACACAGACACACGCCCACACACACACACGTCGAATTTTATACACACCGATAACTTCCCATCCCAATATACTCCACGCTTTTATCATTGTCAACTCTCAAGCAACAATGCAACCAATAAAACCTTTTTCAAAGAGTAATTATTGTTCCGCATTTCACGTTATATTCTTCAAATTACTAAATATCTGTCAGATTGCTATAAAACCGTGCGTAAAACCTCACTCAGGTATAAATTAGTAACTGTACAAATATTTAAGTCTCTGTGACTTGTCGTCGGACGTGATAAGTGTACACCGAACAGACATTCACATTAATATATATAGATAAATAGCTATCCGATCGCTATAAAACAGTGCCTAAAGCCTTCCCCGGGTGGACGTTAGTAACTGTACAAATTTTTAGCTCTGTATGTCTTGTGGTTCAGACGTGATAAGCGTACACCGAACAGACATTCACATTTATAGATATAGATTAAATATTCTGTGTTTTAAGTTACTGGTATCGAACAATTCAATTGAATTTGATGGTCTAGAGTTCTTAACATTAGGTGTTGGATTAGTTCTTACGTTATAAGTTGAAAAAACTGTTTATTTCAGCAATGAGAGCCACCCTGTCAAGTCCTCCACCCATCAAAGAAGAAGGAATAGGGTAAGGTGGTACAAATTCGATATAGGTACAATTCGGATCAACATAAATTTTCGCGCCATTTGTCAGTCTCGTAGTGTCTCGTTGTGTGGCGTTGTAGCGTAGCAGGTTTCTACAGCTCCTCCTGTCTTTTCCAAGAATACACCACTTTGTGCTAAGGAGAGAGAATTTTTTTCCCGTTAGGAGGTAAGTGAAGCTACTTAGTCTAACGAGCTCTTATAAATTTTCTATTTAAGGGTGACTAGATTCTCTACCCAAAATGCAACGTTTGGTACAACGAAGTAAGCGTTGGTGCCTGACGGAAGAAGTGCTTTTTATGTGGAGGATGCCCTTAGTCAATATTCTTCTAGGAATTGATCACAATTGTACCTAGTGTAGTACATTTTCGATCTATTTTTCTCAATTCTGTAACTTTTTTGTGTGTCTATACCGACATTTTTAATTGTGTTACATATTAATTAAACGTCCAAGAACAAGTGCTATAATTAAAATTACATCTTTTATCAATATATTTCGAGTTACAATAACATTTGTCCGAAAAGATTGAAATTGTACCACCTTACCCTATATAAAAAAAAGGGCAACTACAGCGGTGGTTAGGAGAGTAGGTGTTCCCTGCAGGTGTGACGCATTGCCCGCGCGGGCAGACTGCGCGTTAAGCGAGGCGCGCCTCCACCCACGCAGCCTGCCTGCAGATGCGCCAGCCAGAGAGGGAGACGGCAGCAGAGGGAGGGACAGAGAGGGCGAAATCTCCTTTTCGCTTCAGTGTCACTTTAATTTTCCCCAATACCATACGCCATAATAGAAAATCAGAGTAAATCCCTAGGCAGTAGTCAGCAAAAATAGGATTCGGGTGCATCCGCGGCCCCGCGGTGGGGGGGATCTGCGCCCCCTCCCCGACCCGCCTGAGCCGGAAGGCAGCTCCGCTCGGTTAAAGGATGATTGGGGAGGGGAGTGGAGGGGAGGGGGGGGGCTGGTGAGCACCGCCACCGCCGAGTTAACCAAACTTGATAAAGAAAGGCGGCAGCGCCACGGCTGCAGCCGGTAGCCCGGGAGGCGCGCCGCCGAGCTGGAAGCTGGGCCGCAGCAATTCGTTACCGGCGGCGGTGGTGGCTCGCTTCGTTACTCCTCACAAATTGGTCATATCTCGGCGCTCCCCCGTTTCTTTTATTATTACTATTCCTGGGCGGCGGCCGCGCCGATCCGTCGCCGTAATAGGGGGCGTTAGCGCCTCCCTGGGGGGCCGTGCAGGCCAACACCCCCGCCAGCCAGCGGCTGAGCCACGTGTCAGCCGAGCCACAGCTGGTCACTCTCCACGTGCCGGAACCTCCCTCTGGACTGCCGCTCCCCCCGTGCGTAGTATACCCGGGCCGCTCAAACTTTGCACTTGACGTTTACAAATAACAAGCGAAGAGCAAGAAGCGCGAGGCGCTAGTCGCTAGGAACGATCCAATCACAGCGCGATAAACACTTCCAGTGATCACGTGCCGTGACGTCAACATTCCCTCGTTGCCGGCTTTGATTGTGTGAACCATAAAGGCATTTGATTGTGTGGACCATAACATCCTTTTAAGTAAATTAGAATTCTATGCGGTCACGGGAAATGCTGCCAAATGGTTCAAGTTGTACCTCACAAACAGGAAACAAAGGGTGTCATTGCAAGTGACTAGTGAATTAAGCCAACAGTCATCATCGGATTGGGAAGAAATTACGTGTGGTGTCCCACAAGGATCCATCTTAGGGCCATTGCTTTTTCTTGTGTACATTAATGATCTGTCATCAGTTACACTACCAGAAGCAGACTTCGTTTTGTCTGCAGATGATACAAGTATTGCAATAAGAAGTACGTCAAGCATAGTGATAGAAAGGTCTGCTAATGATATTTTCTTGAACATTAATAAATGGTCTAAAGCCAACTCATTGTCATTAAACTTTGAAAAGACGCACTACATGCAGTTCTCCTGGGATTACAGCTTGATAATAAATTTAGTTGCGATGAGCACACCACAGAACTGCAGAAACGACTCAACAAATCTGTATTTTCAATACGAATTTTATCAGACATAGGGGACATAAAAATAACAATGCTTGCATACTTTGCTTACTTTCATTCCCTAATGTCATATGGTATAATATTTTGGGGTAACTCTTCAAGTCAGTCAAAAGTCTTCAGAGTCCAAACACGTGTAATACGTATTATTGAGTAAATTCACGGACGTCTTGTAGAAGCCTCTTCAAAGAACTGGGTATATTAACTACTGCCTCTCAGTGTATTTATTCCTTAATGAAATTTGTCATAAATGATATATCCCTTTTCCCAACAAACAGGTCAGTTCATACATACAATACTAGGAATAAAAATGATGTACACAAGGACTTAAAAGCACTTACTTTAGTTCAAAAAGGGGTCCACTACTCAGGAACACACATTTTCAATAATTTACCATCAAGTATGAAAAATTTAACTACAAATAAAGATCAGTTTAAGAGGAACCTAAAAGACTTTCTAGTGGCCAACTCCTTCTACTCCATTAGTGAATTTCGAAATTGTACCAAATGATGCAAGCACGCATACTATATTAGTATTATTATATCATAAGCAAAAAAAAAAAAAAAAAAAAAAAAAAAAAAAAAAAAAAAAAAAAAAAAAAAAACTCAAAAATTTATGTATCTGTATTTATATTATAAGTGTATGTATTTATATTATTAGTATTATCTATTGTTCAACAAAACAAAGTTGTGTATCGTGTTTATCGCGTGTTTATGTTGTCTGTACTTTTTTCGCTGCGATTTGTATTACTGTGAGTGGTTTAACTTGACTTTCCGAGTTCAAATAATTGGATAATGTCACTGAAAAGACGTTCGCCTAGTTGCGTTCTGTGAGTAAGTTCTCAATGTCGTATGAATTAAAACTTCGAAGCTTATACTCTGAGCACGAAGTTCATTCTCGCTTCAAACGATCGGAAAGAAGTTATGGTGCAGTGGTTACACGAAAGAAATATTGTTGCAGATATGTTAATGTCAAAACTTCTTTTATAATCGATCGTGAAACAAAATTAGCCAATTACACCCACATATGCAGCAGACGAAATCGCAAAGTAGCAGCGTCACAATGTAATAAATCTGCCCCCATTTCACTGCCATTTTAACCCTATAAAATTGATATGGAGTGACGTGAAGAATTACTTAAGGAACAATAAGTCTTTCACAATAACAGAGGTTGAAAAGCTGTTGCATGAAGATGTTGCCAATATGGGTGCTGCATCTTGGAAAAAAAAACCGGGTCGAGCACGTTGAAAAACTGATTCGGGCAGCGCAAACAATGGAAGGGATTGTCAGTAATCATGAACGGTTAATGATTTGTCTTGGTGATGACGATTTTGGCAGTGACGACAAGATGGGGAGTTGTATATAATTGTACCATTGTCGCCGAAAATTGGTGGGTGAAAAGCATTCTGATTATAAAATGTAGAGAGAAGTTACTATCTTGATGATTGTTTATTTCGTATCTGTCGTGATTCAATGCTTATGTTCTGTATTGCTTTACTCCGTTATTGAAAGCGTGTGCATTGTCGTGCTCTGGTCTTCATTAATATGCCGTTAATTAATTGCTGCTCAAGAACGAATTATTATGTGCACTTTTATTGCTCAATTGATTACATTTACGATATGCAACTGAAAACCGTTTCGTCTGCTGTGCGTATAGATCTAGTGTTGCAATGTCGGTAAAGCAGTTTAGCCAACTTAACTCGCCGTAACACGAAACGTCAAGTGCAATGTTTCAGCGGCCCGGGTATAGTAAGGCACGCACGTATCGCTGTCAACATCCACACCAGTCACATTTTAGTACCGCATGCGCTCGAGCGATGTACAACCTTCTCGTCTCTTGCTTAGATGATACACAAAATGTTCTAGCGACACGTTCCTGCTTTCTAGTGATACCACTAATTGATTAGCCTATTATCAAAGACGGACATCTGCCGTTTGCCAGAAACTGAGATAAACGTCATTTTTATTGCGAAACGTAGAGCTAATATATTTATAAGCTGATTTGAGCATTGCCGGCCGCGGTGGCCGAGCACTCTGCGGCGCGCCAGTCACGGTCTGCACGGCCACTGCGGTCGAGGATTCGAATCCCCCCTCGGGCATGGATGTTTGTGCCATCTTTAGTATAAGCTAGTTCATAAGTAGTTTGTAACTTTAGGGACACTGATGACCCCGTAGTTAAATTCCATAAGCTCTACAAACATTTGAACATTTTTTGACATTTTTATCATGTTTAGTTTAGCAGCTACAACCATTCAAAAGTTTTGGGGCCGGATGCTACGACAGCGTAGCTGACTGGCTGGTGGTCATGAGACAGTGGGCCGTGTTTTTTGATTTGAGCATTATCAACTTTAATACTCGAGGATTTATATCTAGAAGTGGCTAATATCAATTTGATTACCCAGGCACCTTCAAATTGTGTTTGAAATTACAGATGTCCGTCTTTGAAACCAAAACGTGTAGGCCTCCGATTTTGATGTGAACACGCTTTCAGATGTCCATTTTTGATACACAGATTCGCTTACTGCTGACGAGAAACTTTTACAGGTGTATAATCTGGCAAGTTATAGGAATATCAACATAAAGTGGAAAATATTAAATTCTGAACTGCATTACATATTGGAAAAATGACGAATTACCATCATCACAATAATCTTATTTTATATGCAAAATGAAATGTTACGGCACTGAATCTGTAAAATTATTAGCATAAGGTCTAATGAAACTGTCGCCAGATTTTTCCTTAAACATCCTTACGTTATTTCTGACATCGAACTTCTTTCCAACAATTCCAATAATTTCGTACAACACACCTAATAATAATTTCGTGTGGCTCATTGGCCTGGTGCAAGTCTTTCAATTGGACGCCACTTCGGCGACTTGCGTGTCCTTAGCCTATCCCAGTTATCCAACCGCGGAAAGGGGACCAACAGCTTAACTTGGAATCCGAACCACGTGTCGTTTCTGGCGACTCCTCACATCGTTGAGAGGTGAAGATGGGTTAAAGTGCTGACTGAAAAAATCCGAGATTCGACCGGGTTTTGAACCCGCGACCCTTCGGTTTCCAGTCGAGCACTTTACCCAAGACCACCGGGTCCGACACAACAAACCTTACAATAGAACAGTATAGTTTACAAGCTATTCTTACCTTTGTTTATTTTCATTGTTTATTTTCCACTTTTCAGGTTGTCTCAACCGCCTGCTTGCTTTTCCTTCGGACGCTGGTGATATATTCCATTTCACTCGATTTAAAATGGTTATTAGTAATAATATTATAAAAAAATTACTGAAAAACTTAAGTATGTCTGATTTTCGAGGTCATGTGCACACTGCTTCATTCAACAGGTATCCGAATTTGATATCAAGCTCTTATGTAGGTGTCCGCTTTTGATGTGAACAGTCAAATGCAACGTGTGATTTATCACATTTACGTCAATTTTTAGAAAAAAACGGACTTCACCAATGAAAAAAGCGGAAAAACCTCCTTTAGGATAGAGTGCTAACTAAATTTCGACCATTAGGTCAGATGTCCAGGTTTGATATTATGCTACTCAATTATTGTAGACAGAGGCCGCCTAAGTAGTGTAGTGGACATCGTGGTGGGATGCCACCCTGGGAGCTCGGGTTCGATTCCCAGTACGGTCGCAGATTATCTCAACTCGGGGACTGAGTGTTGTGTCGTCCTCAAGATCCTCCCATCATCATTGACACGCAAGTGACCGCAGTGGCGTCAGATTAGAAGACTTGCACCAGGCAGGCTGAACACGACCCCAGTTGGGGTCTAACGACCATAAATCCCACACCATCATAATCATTGTAGCCAGATCACTTATGGTGGATGGATGGAGAAGATATATCTCGTGACGTTCCTACCTATCAGAACAGGATCGTCACAACGCCAACACGAGTGCTAATAGTTCAATTTCGTCACCAGCTCCACTGATGTAGACAAAACTGCTCTGTTGATCAGCTCCTTCGCAGTATCCAATGTTGTCCTGAAACTATTTAATTTGACAGCCTAGATTTTTCATAGTAAACGGAAGCTGCATGTTTCACTTATTTTATCCCCAAAAGAGATCTATCACTTTCCACTTCTTTCACCTCAGGCAATGTTGTTAATGGAAAAATATCGTGTAGCATCGTAGTTCGGAACCCACGTTCAACCGTAGTTCCCCCTATAACTGGCTGGGTAAGTCAGTTCGAAGGTCGGAGGTAGGCAACGGCATACCACCTCCAAACAAGACCATGCCTAGTAAAGCACTGTGGTTTTCAAATCTTCGCATTGTTGGCTACTTATATATATTTGACACTACATCATGGTGTCACAATCCAAACTGAGACTGGGCCAAACTATAAACCGACTGTGATACGTCGTATTCGTATTTACAAATAGAGCTAGGTTCTAGAGAGTTCCAGAATAAAGTTGATAAAATAACATTCCAGAACCATGTTTCCGTAATTAAACTGGGCGTTTTTCACTAATAAGATATAAATCAGATTAATCAACACAAACAGCAGACAATTTTAGAAATATTTGTAGATCGAATAAAATTATATACCAGCCATATATGCAAAATTTGATTAGTTCATTGATGGTTTGTTTACATAATTTAAATTGTTAAATAATTAAACAGCCGTATAGTTTCGTTACAAACTGGTTATTTCAAACTCTTTAGGATACATTACATAACTTCAGGAGATCGTAGTAATTATATTCTTATAGTAATACGAGGAATTACATCATGTAACAAGACAACAATCTTAACATTATCAGAAGATTTTTATAAACAGCAATTAAACGAAAACTGACAGAGATTGGTCAAGAAGGTAAAGTTTAAGGCGAGAAAGCATTTTATAATATTATATGAATTACAATTATGCAGGGTAAAAGGAAATTTACTTCTGAACAATCCGTTTCGAAAAGATTACTCCATTAATCTGATTAATTACTGCATTATTATCTGTATTTGCTGTAAATTTCAAATAAAAATGAAGAATTGTTTGAGTAACAATGGTATACACACAATTATAGTATCTGAATACCTGTAGTCTATGGGTATAGAAAATAACTATAGATTAGTGGAACTTCGACTTTTACATACATAGATAAAAATGATATCGAATATTTCCCTGATCAAGACAAATGGGTTCCCTATGGCTGAATATACTACAATCTACAGTGATTCCGGAAGATATGCAAATATTTTAATATATTATTCTACTAGTAAAACTACAGAGTCTCACATGAACATAGGTCCGCAAATGTTTAGTTACCGACTTATGGCTAGTAAATAATTTTGCCTGAAATTTAGCAACCTCACTAATATGAATCCATCGCAGAACTGTACGAGGTTACAGTGAAGTATAATTTCCATTTATTTTGTTGTTATTTATCTGGTAGATCTAATGAAACATATTCCAGACGTGTATCTGCAGTAGTTTTTCAGAAATTCCAGAGAAGCAAAGAAATAATTTGCGAAAATTTGTAATTTACTAACTACTTGCTACCATTTTTTTAATTCCAAACAACTGCACAAAGTTTTTAATAAAAGTTGTAGAGAATTTAATTGTGAAAATTTGTGGTAATAAAATCAACTAAAATTATATGATTGTGTCATATAATCTTTTGTTATTATGTTCTTTCACTGAACAACACAAAAAAGTAACTCGTTTCAAAATTAGGAAATGACTGAAACCACTCACTAACGGTTTCGAACATTGTTAATGGTTAGTAAACAAATCTACTTCATAATCCTTGGAATTTCGATATACACTGTTGTCATTAATTACGCTAATCAGTCTTGTGATAAGCTCATTTAGCAGTTACAGTATCTCAATGTACGCTATGTGATTGCTACTCCGAAAATGCCTCTCATTCTTTTACTTTGTGCATAAAGAATGAAAATGTTTGTAAAGCTTATGGGACTTCACTACGGGGTCATCAGTCCCTAAACTTACAAACTACTTATGAACTAACTTATACTAAAGACAGCACAAACATCCATGCCCGAGGGAGGATTCGAAGCTCCGACGGGGAACGGCCTCGCGCATTGCAGCATAGCGCCTCAATGAGCTCGGTCAGGCCGCCGCGATTTTTGTATGACTCTTATTGTTTGAATCTATAAAGTTGCTACGGACAAAATTTCTGTTGAATTCAAAAAATAATTTTAAATTGTCTGTGTTCAAAAGAAGTCGCCACAATATGAAAATAATAAAATGTCTTTGCCAGTAAAAGTTTACATCTCAACTGGTTTGTTACCCATTCACTGTTAAATATTGTCACTGTTCATTAACAAAAATATCTGTCTGACTGGCCAAGGATTACATTTAAAAACGCTTAAGTTTCTTATTTTACTCATGTATTTAACACAAAGGCAAAATCACTGCACAATACAAAGTAGTTTAATACTCATCCTTAAGTGTGACTGCTTGACGGCAGCTTCCAGTACAGTCCTGGTCAATATAACAATATCAGACATCCAAACAATAATTCTAGTAAATGAATTCACTTGCTATGTGAGACAACAGAGATTTATGCCAAAGTTTTCAATTCATTTCATTAAATGTCCATACTTTTGTGCCGGCCGCCGTGGCCGAGCGGAGTCTGCGTCAGGCAGTGCAGCGGTGCGGAAGGCCTGTTTACGTCCCGCCGCCGAGTCTGCTGCTCGCGTGTGTTTACGTGGCACAGTCGCCTTCGCTTGCGTAATTTAATTAGCACAAGAATGGCCCACTTCTGGAGAAAATCAACATTGAAAATCAGTTTTTCGAATGAATATGCACGACCGAAGGCACTTGAAGTCGAACAATTTACTAGAGAAGAAGTGAAAATTGACTAACGATCTTATCGGCACCCACTTCTCTATAGTGAGCAGTGTAGTGTATGTGAAACTTACCAGCGACGCCGTCTGTGAGAAGATTCTAAACAGATCTAGAAATGGACTCAAATTCCTTCACTGAGATGGACATATTGGTGAAGTGACTATCGAACAAGCAGGTCTAGGAATACGAACAATCAGAGTGTTTGAACTTCCGTTTGAAGTACCGTCAGACGTGGTTGTTTCTGCGCTGCGGCCGTATGGGAACGTTACTAGCCACATGGCCGAGAAATGGGCTCAATTTACCACATATCCGGTATTCAATGGGGTGCGGCAGATCCGAATTGAATTGACCAAACACGTGCCATCTTATCTATATATTGGAGGGTGCCCTGCCATCATAATTTATGATGGCCAGCCGAAGACGTGCTCCGGTTGTGGCCAAGAAGGTCACGTTCGTTCCAGCTGTATGCAGCGCAGAATAACGCAGTTACCACCTGGTGATCAGCAGATCCCATCGGCATCGACGACGCTTCCATTGACGTATGTACAGGTTCTTCAAAATGAACCCAGCCAGCAGCCTGTGCCGACACCACTTGATAACACCGTGCCAAACACGGTAGAACTTCAGAGCAACGAGGACAGGATGGAGGCAACACTTGTGATGGCTCCTGAACGTCACTTGAGGAATGATAATGAAGTGTCTCCGAAGGAGGAAACAGATGCCGCCTTCGTGCCAGACAGTCAGAATACCCAGACTTCTGATACTGAAGTACACGTGCGAAAATAACGGCCACCAGAGAGAAGGAAGAAACGTCGGCTTGCTCCGTCTGATACCTGCCGATCACAATCTAATGATGAATCCCAAGACCTTCTACCATCAGAAGACCCTAAAGTGGACCATCCTGCTCCACCCCAGTCGGAAGCGGACTCGACACGGCCGATGTCTATAACTGCTTCTACAGATGATGACCAGCAGTCAGCTATTCGTCAGTCGTACACCGACGACACATCAATGCATGTTGACTCACCAGGGGCTTCTCCTGACGACCAGCGTCCAAGCAACGCTGCGTGGCACGAAGATGTTGAAGATAATTCATCCACAGCTGACGTAGCAACAGATGTTGCTACTAAACTAAATGTCTGCTAATCGATGAGTGTGGGGAGAATGTGCTACCTGATCTTCGTGTTTCAATGAGCATCCCTGTAAATATGGCACAAGGGCAGGCTTACAGAATTGGATCAATCAATATTAACACAATCCAAACGAAGATAAAGTTTCAGTTATTCCGTGATATGCTACGGGCGTCAGATCTAGATATTGCCCTTCTACAAGAAGTTCGCCTGGAGTCATTTCCAGATATTTATGGTTATGATACATATCAAACGCCATCTGCTTGCAACGGTAGTGGGACGGCCGTACTTTTGAGAGAAGGTATTGTGGTTGAAGACGTCGCTTACTTACCATCGGGCAGGGGCCTTGCTGTGACATTCCATGGTGTCCGGATCATCAACGTTTATGCTCCCTCCGGTACGGACAAACGAAGGGAACGCTCGCACTTCTACTCAGCTTCGCTGTTTGCAGGTCAATACGATCACATTATTCTTGGAGGAGACTTCAACTGTGTGCTCGCCATAAAAGACCAAATCCTCATTTTACCACGTGCCAAAAACTTAAATTGCTTATTCAAGAACTGGACCTGATAGACACATGGGAGCATACGGATGGTGATCGACCTGGATACACTTTTTTCACCAGCCATTCTGCGAGCCGTCTAGACCGAGTCTATGTCTCCCGCGGTCTCACAACGGCAACACTTGATGCCGAGCTGTGGCATACCGCCTTCTCGGACCACATCGCCTACATTTGTACTGTTTCTCTTCGACGGCAGGGGGTTTGGCGAAGTCGAGGTACTTGGAAGTTAAATGTTGCACATCTTAAGGATCCAGAGTGCAGACAGCATGTAGAAGCGACGTGGAACAACTGCTAGAGACGTCTTATGGCATATCCTTCAACAATTCGATGGTGGCTCGAATGTGTTAAGCCCGCTTTGCGTCGCACGTTGGTACAGTATGGACCTGACAAAATAAGTTGGCATCGACGTACCATGGAATTCTACTTTACGGCACTCCGTGAGCTTGCTAGCCAGGCACCGTGTCCTGAACGACAGATTGAAATTCAGCGGATTAAGGCGAAGATTACTTATGCGCCGCCGTCTTGAGGGAACAGTAATACGTGCGAGATGTCAAGATCTAGTCGCTGGAGAACCTCCTTCCATGCATCACGTTATTCGAGAGAAGCAACGGTGTAGAAGAGCGCTGGTGCACGCTATTGATACCCCAGAAGGTCGTCGACTGACATCTCAGAATGACATCGCCACTGCTTTCGTGGACCACTACCGACAGTTGTATGCAGAAGTGGATCAGGATGCTATAGCTCGACTCCATGCCTGGTAGTCTTGATGGGGAATCTGTGCAGACTCTTACAGATACGATTACGGCTGATGATCTCGCTGACGCTCTCCATAGGGGAGCAACAAACAAATCCCCAGGCCCAGATGGCCTCCCGCTGGAGTTCTACCGCGCCTTTCAAGACATAATGGCTCCTCGCTGGATAGAAATGTATAAAGAACTGATGATACCTGACGTCCCACTTCCACCTGCATTTGCCGAAGGCCTGATCATTCCAGTCCCGAAGAAGCCCAGGGGACAAAAAGTGGGCCGGCCGCGGTGGGCGAGGGGACTGAGGCGCTTCAGTCACGGTCTGCACGGCCACTACGGTCGGGGGTTCGAATCCCCCCTCGGGCATGGATATTTGTGCCGTCCTTAGTTGTAGGTAGTTCATAAGTAGTTTGTAAGTTTAGGGACTGATGACCCCGTAGTTAAGTCCCTTAAGCTTAACAAACAACAACAACAAAAAGTGGAACATTATCGGCCATTAACCATGCTGAGCTGCGACTTCAAGATTTTTACTAGGATCCTTGCTTCCAGACTCCGGCGTGTCTTGCCTCAGGTCGTCTCTTCGGATCAAACATGCCTTGGTGGCAGAAGTAACATCCAGACAGCACTAAGTGATTATCGTGATATCATAGCCTTGGCAGAGACTTGCCGCATTCGTGGTGTCTTAGTGTCCGTGGACCTGGACCATGCTTTTGATAGAGTGAGTCATGACTTTCTTGAAGCAGTGCTGCGAAGAATGGCGTTTCCTCCCGCCTTCACACACACCGTCCTGCGGCTTCTCCGATGCGCCACCTCACGCGTACTGATCAATGGACGTGTGGCAGGCACCGTTACCTGTACGACAAGGCTGTCCGCTATCGATGATTCTTTTTGCCATTGCGCTTGAGCCATTGTTACATGGACTGCGATGTCTACTGTCTGGGATGACGATGAGAGGCCGGTCCTTTATCTGTCGCGCATATGCTGATGACCTGATGTTCTTGGCTCAGTCAGGGGACGAAATGCGGATGGCACTGGAATGGATTACCAAGTATGGAGCTACTGCGGGCAGCCGTATGAATCTGACCAAGTCTGCCGCTATGAACATTGGCAGGGGTCTTCCTGAAGGGAGCGTGGCCCCGCTGCAGTGGACACGCTCAAGTGTTTAGAGATAACCTTCACGCGCGACATTCGACAAACCTCGGCAGTCAACTACAAACGCCTTCTTCAGGTACTACGAGCTAACGTCGTTAGACTTAATACAACGAGTTGCCTTCGTGAACACCCAACTGGCGTCTAGGATACCGCACCTGGCCCAGATTCTACCGATGCCGAAGACGATGGGAACAAGACTGCTGGCAGTGTTTGGATACTTCGTGAGCGCCGGCCTTATCTTCAAAGTCCGTTATGAAACATTAACTCTCCCCCCTCGAGACGGAGGTCTTGGGCTTGTCAATGTACATGTCAGAGCGACTGCCCTTTATGTCAATACAATGATTAAGCTGTGGAAACATCGCCAGACCGGAAATCTGGGATTTTGATCGACGAACTTGCTCCTATATCTCTAATGCCGCCCATAGCAGTAGCGCATATCTCTACCTATCTCTCACATATTAAGACATTTTTTATCGAATATAGTTCCGTCCATGAAGACTTGTCACATACACGGACTCCAACGACACTTGATGTGTACCGCATAATGATGAGGGGGCACACCCGGAATTTAGTGGAGAGTCGCAATCCTACAATCGGATGGCCCGTGGTCTGGCGTTCTGTGCATCATGCCCTCCTAGATACAGATGCTCGTGCTACCTGGTATCTGGTTGTCAATGGAAAATACATGACGCGACATCGGCTGCATGCAATTAAAATGACGGACTCTCCACACTGCCCTCAGTGTCACGTGTTAGACACATAAAGAAAATACTTGCCTTTCTTTGTCGTATAGCTCCACACACTTTTGAACCGCAGTCACTTCTATTTCCGGACGAGAGCTTTTTCCCTCGCACAAAGACTAATGCAGTGAACTGGATCAAAGGTCTATCTATATATTATTTGCTTCACGATCGAGAAAAGAGTGTGCTTGATTTTTGGACATTCATCCAAGATCGCTTCACGTCTCTACTACACAATTCAAGACACCGACAATACTATGCCAATTTTCTGGGTAGCGTTTTCCTGGATCCTACCCACAGCTTGGGTGTGCCGGGTATGAGACGATAATTTTAGCATGAATGATCCCTCGGAAGAATGAACCAATGTAACGGATGAAAACAATTTATTCGAGAAGACGTGCCCGGGACTCGCGTGAGGGAACAGAAATTCAGCTAACATCTATCCGCATATGGTCGGTGTGCAGTCACCATTTATGTTTGTTCCGCCGAGAGGGCGGTCTTATTTATGTTCAGTATCAGACGCTATTAATGCAGCACTTCATGTAGAGATATTTTACTTCCAGTGAAAATCCCCACAAAAGAAGGAGATATTTTTCTTTTCTTTTATTTTCTTTTTCATTGATATCTGCAGAAATAAAAATGAAGTGCGTAAAACTTTAAATAAAAAAAATGGGACTAAGGCAAAAAAAAAGCGGTGTGCGACGGGCCGGGAAGCTCTGTCGGTAGAGCGCTTGCCCGCGAAAGGCAAAGCTCCCAGGTTCGAGTCCCGATTCTGGCACACAATTTTAATCTGCCAGGAAGTTTCACAACCTTTATACTATTTAACTCCCATTCCATTATCGAATATCGCGCTGGAAGAAAGAACAGCTGAATCTCTCCGTTAGAGCTTTGATTTCTCGTATTTTATGATGATCATTTCTACCTATGTAAGTGGGAGTCAACAATATATGTTTGCATTCGCAGGAGAATGTTGGAGATTGTAGTTTCGTAAGTAGCCTACGCCGCAGAGATAAGCGCCGTTGTTGTAATGATTCCCATCCCAGATCCTGTATCATTTTTGTAACGCTGTCTCCCCTGTATCGTGACAATACGAAACGAGCTGCTCTTCTTTGGACTCTTTCGATGTCCTCCGTCAAACCCACTTGATAAGGATCCCACACTGAGCAGCGATACTACAAAAAAGGACGGAGAAGCGTACTGTATACAGGCTCTTTGGTAGTTCTGTTGCATCTTTTAAGTATTCTGCCAATAAAACGCAGTCTTTGGTCGGCCTTTCCCACGATATTATCTACGTGTTCTTTCCAGTTTAAGTCTGAAGTAATAGTAATTCCTAAGTATTTTGTGGAGTTTGCGGCCTTCACATTTAATTGATTTATCTTGTAAACAAATTTTAACGGATTTCTTTTCGTACTCATGTGGACTACTTCACACTTCTCATTATTTAGACTCAATTGCCAATTTTTACACCATAATGATATGAGATTCAGATCGTTCTGCAATTCGTTTTGATCTTCATATGATTTTACTAGACGACGAATGTCAGCGTCATCTGCAAACAACCTAAGAGTGAGTGCTACTTAGATTATCAAATCAAGAAATACGAAATTCTGCAATTCGTTTTGATCTTCATATGATTTTACTAGACGGCGAATGTCAGCGTCATCTGCAAACAACCTAAGAGTGAGTGCTACTTAGATTATCAAATCAAGAAATACGAAATTGATTTTCGTACCCTTGTCGATAGCAACCATCACTTCATGTGAGTCTGCACGGCCGCTACGGTCGGGGGTTCGAATGCCCCCCTCGGGCATTTATGTTTTTGTCGTCTTAGTATAAGGTAGTTCATAAGTAGTTTGTAAGTTTAGGGACTGGTGACCCCGCAATTAAGTCCGTTAAACTTAACAAACATTTGAACAATTTACTTTTGTTAGTGAGTCAATTCCGCGATCCACGATTGTCTCACGTCAGATACACGTTTACTATTCTGTTGGAACATATGTGACGCGACTTCATAGATACAACGCGATAACCGAGTCTGATACCTGCAGAGACATTTACGATACACGGCACTCCCACTTCCGCACTTTCAAAATAAACTTCCAGATCCAGGATCTCTTCTTTTCTTACGCGATTGTATGCCGCTTGTTGTTTGTCCCGGCGATTGCATGCGACATAGCGTACATGCTGAAACCCATTCGAGGGCTGACTAGCGAGTTAACAATTCACATGCGCACTAGAGCGCGCCGTTGACATTCTTTTGTTTTCACATATACAAAATCTTTGCTTAATGTCTTTTCACATATAGAAACATAGTAAATACACAATTCACAAAACATGTTAAATAAATGTCAGGTAAATATGAAAACAGACAAATACAGAGTATACAAATACCTGCAAAAAGCTGGAGAAAGTATGGAGAGGTCAATATCCGGATTTCTTGCTGATATATATATCAATTACTAAGAAAATAGATTCTTCTCAGAAAATCCTGTATGGGCGGGCAAAATTATATTCTATTTTAGGTACGTTGATGACACTCTACTATTAGTAAAAGGCAATGAGGACGTCATCAGCACTAATAGTGTCGATTTTCAACTTACATGTAAACATTAAATTCACATGTGAAGTTGAAACAAACAATTTCTTCCATTTCTTAGATCTGTCAATCCATAACAACAATGGCAGGCACACATTCGGGGATTTTCGCAAAAAAAAAAAAAAAAAAAAAAAAAAAAAAAAAGCTTCGCAAATAATAGATATAAATACTCAGTACAAAACCACCATATTATTTTCCAGATAAATTATAATATTGCAAAACATAATAATTATTTCTAACAATAATGCTGAGCAACCATAGTAAACCTCTTCTGTTTGTATAAAAATAGCTAACACACATTTAACTACTTATATAGTTAACAGATTTACTTTTATATGTTTTGGCAATGTATTAACTATTTTACTGTCTTTTTAAAAAAAGCAGTCATAAACAAACAAACGTTATTTTAAAACTTTACATTGTTACATATTGTTCACTGTTGCATATTGTTGCATCTCACAAGTTGTAACCCAATTTACTGGCAATACTATTACATCTAATTGTGAAAAATGTATTGCATACCGTCTATGAGGGTTAAACAAAGCACATGCATAGTTACTAATATACAAAATGTATGGTACGTATACTACATCTTGTTGACTCTTTTCTAATTTGCCACTGTTATATTTCACGTAATATATATATTTTACTGACAGTGGCGTCTTGTTATTTTAGCATTGATAATGGTAAGTCACTTGCCGAATTCTAGAGCTGCAAAATAAAGCAGTTTCTTACAAAAATAACAACTGATTGCTGCAAAACACGCATTTGGATAACAAATATATAAATTCACAAAATACATAAAAATACAAATGTTTACGTTTTAGTTGTCTGCAGTAGTCAGCGGATTTAAGGTCATCATCAGTTACCTTCCAAGTTATGTCCTGTTGCCTCTCCCATGGTCCCTGATAACTAGTTACATCGACGTGTATAAGGCACGAATTGCGTCCTGTGGTACAGCTGTTCAAGCAGCAACATTGCTCGTGCATTGTGTTGCTGAAAATGGCGCTATGTGTGTTGTCTGGTAAAGGTGTGGCTATGGGGTGCAGGATGTCATTTACGTAGGTCATGCTGGTCACTGTACAACGGAAACGCAGCAACTGTCAACTGCTGTTGTATCTAATAGCACCCCATACAGTAAGGCCCAGAGTGGGCACTGTATGTCTTTCGGGAAGGCAATTACAGGTAATACCGCTCTCTATGTCTGTGGCGAGGCAAAATAAGGACATTATTTTCAAACAAAGAAAACCCAGATTCGTCTCAAAACACTGTGTGATTCCGTTCTGGCCCCCAGTGATGTCGTTACACACACCACTGCCGTCTAGCATGTTTCTGCACATTATTACAGACAGGCTTAAGTATTGTGGTATGAGTGGGACGTGCACAAATGCTTTAAATCATACTTAACTGGAAGAGTGCAGAAAGTTGAAATAAGCAGTTCACATAATATGCAAGCTAATTCCTCTGACTGATGAGCTATAAAAATGGGGTCCCACAAGGTTCTGTCTTGGGTCATTTGCTATTCTTAATATATATTAATGACTTACCATTCTTTATTCATAAAGATGTTAAGCTAGGTCTTGCTGCTGACTATACAAGTATAGCTACCACGCCTTATAAACAACAGTTAACTGATGAAATTGTACATGACGACTTTCAGAAAATTATTATGTGGGTCTCTAGAAACTGACTCACCAAACTTTGCTAAAACCCAATACATACAGTAAATTGTATGGCACCATTAATAAATATATACTTTGCTTAGAAAACTTTATTTAAGGTAGAATATTCCACATTTTAGGTGTTTGCATTGATTAGGGCTTGAATTGAATGAAATACATTGAAGGTCTGCTGAAACGTTTGAGTTCATGTTATCAGAACATTGCAAATTTTGATGATATACATCTCAGTAAATTAGCTTACTAAGCCTATTTTCATTCACTGCTTTCGTAAGGGATCATATTTAGGCTAATAGAAAATTGAATATAAAGGTATTCATTGCATAAAACTGTACAATCAGAATATTTGCTGGAGCCCACCCAGGATCATGCTGCATACATTTATTTAAGGGTTTAGGAATCTTCACAGTAGCTTCACAATATATGTATCCACTTATGAAATTTATTAACAACCCGACCAAATTCAAAAGCAATAACACTGTGCATAGCTACAACGCTAGGAGAAAGGGTAATCTTCAGTATTCAAGGTTAAATCTAGCTTTGGCACAGAAAGGGGTGAATTATGCTGCCACAAAAGTCTTTCGTTACTTACCAAGTAGTACGAAAAGATAGCCAACTAGTATTTAAAAAGAAATTAAAAGAATTTCTGAATGCCAACTACTTCTACACTTTAGATGAATTTTTAGTAGAATTTAGTGATTTCGCTAAAAAAAAAAAAAAAAATAAAAATAAAAAAAAATAAATAAAAAAAAATAAAAATAAAAAAATAAAAATAAAAAGAATTCGAATAAATCTTCAAAATATTGAGTGTTATGTATAGACGCCTTTTATTAAACTGACACGTTCAATGTTATTGCGAAATTTCGTATTTATTACCTAAAGAACAATTATTAATTTAATCTAATCTATGCAAGTGTAAAAAAAAAAAAAAAAAAGTAAAGCAGTCAACAATCCGAAGATTGGTTTGAACGCCACAGTGCTTTACTAGGCATGGTCCTGTTTGGAGGTGGTATGCCGTGGCCTTCCTCCGTCCTTCGAACTGACTTACCCAGCCAGTTATAGGGGGACCTACGGTTTAACCTGGGTTCCGAACCACGGTTCAAGTCGGTATTTTTCACATGACCAATACTGCCAGAGGTGAAAGAAGTGAAAATTGACAGATAAAATTCCGAGAACCTGGCGAAGATCGAACCCGCGACCTTTGGATTTGCAGTCTGGCACTCTTACCACTGTGTAACCGAGGCGCATAGGAGACGGGAAAGACGCGCAATTAGCGCATCCCGTAATAAACGGTGACAGGCTATGACAGAGTACCACCCCACGTCGATTTTTATAGATATACATTTTTGTTACTTCTGTTACTGTTGCGCGCGAGCCGAGCAAGACGCAGGTTGGACCTGCAGTGCCATTCGAATTAGTTGTCGATGTACTCACAGGCTGGTCCGGGTGATGCGATCTGCCCCATCTGGTCATACTTTACGGCCTTTCTTGAACCAACACCCACTGCACTGCCAAAAGACGTCGTCCTACATGATTAGCGATTTCGTGGATAGAGTCATCGCATTATCTTATTGCAACAATGCACCCTCTTTCAAACTCACCTATTCAAATGTTCAAATGTTTGTTAAGCCTATGGGACTTAACTACGGGGTCATCAGTCGCTAAACTTACAAACTACTTATGAACTAGTTAATCCTAAGGACGGCACAAATATCCATGCCCGAGGGGGGATTCGAACCTCCGACCGTAGTGGCCGTGCAGACCGTGACTGGAGCGCCTCAGTCCCCTCGGCCACCGCGGCCGGCACTCACCTATTCGACGATACAGTTCTCGCATACGTCTGGGAGGTACCCGACACGTCTGATCAAGTGACACTGATGCGTTACCATAGTGACGAAAAGAGCCTTAGACACATTCTACCGGTAGGCGTTCTTGCGCACCGATATCGATGTTGACCTTGAACCCGCCGGCCGACGTGGGTCAAATGCTGATCATTTCTGCAGAACGTATCAAAATCAAATATTGTCCTATGAATATCAGCGTCCTGTCTTCCTGTGTATTTAGAATAGTGAAAAGGCTGGGTTTAACAGCTTTAATTGTAAAATGACATGTTGACCATAGCTGTTTACTTTATTAACTCAATGCTACCGGTTTCGGTTAGTTTAACGTTCTCAAGCGCTAGCAGAGTTTAACCAATAGCTTAACATATCATGATAGCACCCCAAAACCCACGGCAATTCGCGTGTGACTATGACATGTACGCAGGATGTAAATGTATTCCTTACGTCATGAAGTCCTCCAGTCATTGCCCTCTTATGTCACTGACGTTCGTGCTTCCAGACAACGTTGCTGGCTGGTGCTGCGTACGTTATAAGATACTGAAGCCTTACGTAACGTCGTTCTTTCGATTTTATTCGTGGCTTGCAAACAAAATACGATATCCCAGACAAACCGTCTGGCGTCGTTATGTAAGTAAACGAGTACGAAAACGGAGGTACCGATTTTCTAATAGTGTTTATCGAAGGAGGCCAATGGAACTTACATAATTCGAAAGAGCTTTGCTGTTGATGTTCACGAAACTTAAAAATCACGTGTGTAAGGAGCCGCTAACCTTCTTTTTAAAACGTATTGGTCAAAATGAGCAAACAGCAACAGTAGTTGGACTTTATTTTTCGTATTCCCCCAATAGACGTTATTATTATTATTATTATTTTACTACAGCCCTCAGTCGCAAGTTACTTTTGAATATTTTACCTAGGTTTCAATGTCACAAAGGAAAACTTCTTCAGACAATATAAGATAAAGGATTCAAAATTACATGTCAGATCTAAAAGAAATAAAAATTACAATAAGTTATCTGCCACGAACAAATAGTCACACCTAAAATAGGAACATCAGCATACTCACTAAGGGCTGCGCGTATTCACTGTTGTGGTTGAAAAGCAATTCTCCACGGCAGATATGGTATTGTAATTTTAATTTTAGATTTCACATGTAATTTTTAATCCTTTATCTCATATTGTCTGAATAAGGAATCCTTTGTAGCATTGAAACCTAGGTAAGGTAAGGTAAAGCATTCATTAATAAGAAGATTGGTTTGAACACCACAGTGCTTTACTAGGCATGGTCATGTTTGGAGGTGGTATGCCGTTGCCTTTCTCCGACCTTCGCACTGACTTACCCAGCCAGTTATAAAGTTTAACGTGGGTTCCAAACCACGGTGCTACATGAAATTTTCCACATTAGCAACATTGCCAGAGGTGAAAGAAGTGGAAAGTGACCGATTCAAATGTAACTTGCGACAGAGGGCTGTAGTTTTACATTATATATATATATATATATATATATATATATATATATATATATATATATATATATATCTAACGGACGAGTTGCGTCAAAAGATCTGACAATGACGAATATTTCATGGCATTTCACAGTGTCGGCTGAAGGTGATGAAAGATTAAAGGCAGTAGAAGTTTTTATTATACAAAGGGCCTGTAGACGACGAAACGCCACTATAGATGCGGGTCAGAGAGCCTGTATAGGGAGAGAGCGGGCATGCGTTATGTCGCTGCTGCTAGACCGAGAGCCCAGGACGCCATGTTTTTACCAGACTTGGTGGGCATTCAATATGACTGAACTGCTATTGTGCGAGTTTCCGTACTGTAGATGGTCTTCAATGCTTCTTACAGCGATGTCACTGTATATTCACATAGAGGTTGCATTACGGTAGGCACTACTTCACTTTCGCACGTCTTCTGTCGGTTCTATTTACGTAAATTAACGTGTTTTTCGGCGGGTGTTGACTTTAACTTTAGAACTTCGCGGCAGTTTTTAAGATTAAATGTTCATTTGAAGACATTTGCTGAGTGTAATTAACAATGTGTACTATATAATAATTAAGGACAGTCAAGAGAAATGCCTGGTTGTTCCTCTGTTGGCGGTAAAAACCGAAGTGAAGATTGTTATATGATGCTTGTGTTGGCAAGGATTCAGGAAATACGGAAACGGGGAACCGTGAAGTAAATATTATCTGCTTCCTCCCGCACAATGCAAGAAAGGCGTTGATGAAAGTCAGTAATAGAGCTACTGCCTGTGCAATTCCCGCGTGGTGTAGCACTTGTGTACTGAGGTCCGAGCGCCATGGCTCAAGTGCGCGCGATCAATCACCTTTTGTAATAAAGCAGCTGAGCCAGGAACCATATAACAACAACAAACAAATATGATCAGCGACCGCAAGAAATAAAACTACTCATAGAGGAAAAAAAAAAAAAAAAAAAAAAAAAAAAAAACCGTAATGCGACGATCGCCAACTCGAATCCGGTAAACGGTGGATATTTTTAAACAGTATTTTTTACCGTTTTGTTCATGGTTTTGGTTTTTGTCACGTCTTATTACCTTTTCCGATTCTCTGTTGCAGGCTGTGTTCTTAAAAGTACGTACAGAATGACGTTTTTGGTATTTCGCAGTATAGGAAAATGTTATAAGCTCGACAGGAACACATTTAGCCGGCCGCGGTGGCCGAGGAGACTGAGGCGCTTCAGTCACGGTCTGCACGGCCACTACGGTCGGGGGTTCGAATCCCCCCTCGGGCATGGATATTTGTGCCGTCCTAGTTCGTAAGTAGTTCATTAGTAGTTTGTAAGTTTAGGGACTGATAACCCAGTAGTTAAGTCCCATAAGCTTTACAGACATTTGAACATTTTTGAACACATTTAAAATGCATTATATGGGGACGGAAAGCAATAATAGTGTACTAATTTCAGTGATGGCTATACAGACAGAAAGATGAACATGAAATACCTCTCTTTCGAATTAATCTACTGCCAACTTGAAATGATAAAAGTAATAATTATGTGATCATTAAAATTAATAAATATTAACTTTATAAAAATAAAGCACCCTATCGAAGTTATCAGAACATCGTACAGAAATTTATTAGGCCTATATAAATATAGATGAATGACATTTGTTGTAACTACATACTGATTGGTATGCTAGAAATGTTTGGTAGTCGGGACTGCGTACGCGCTTTCCTAAAGGAAAAAAAAAGTGCTTTGGCATCATGAATCGAACTGATGCCTTATTTCAATGGTTAGGTAGCTGCATTTCTGCCTGTATCGCTCTCTAAACGCACGTCCCACTCGCAGTCTGGTAAAAACATGGCGGCCAACAGCCAGTTGGCCACTCTCTCCCTATACAGGTTCTCTAGTACAGGTCCAGCGCGGGAGCCATCTAGTGGTGGAACGGGAGCAACAACGTCGACCATACCGTTAGCAGTGGAAATCAAAATGTCGATTTAACGGAATATCGTTATTCCTTGGCATCGCTATTATTTGGCTTATTACACCGAAAAAAAAACACACACACACTTTGTAGTCATCTATTGTTGCTTCCAGAGAATCATAATCAGCTTCCTAATTTTAGTTAGTTCCCTTATTAGACGGAAACTATATTTGTTTTAGGCTATGCTTTGAAGGAGAATGCTAACAAACAACTCAGAATGAAAGACGCATAGGAAGTAATGGGAATGTACACATTCATAGTGGTAATGCAACACGCTATTTTTTTTAAGAACTGACATGTTCAGCCTGTGGTTGTGTATGAAATACAGGACAGTTCTTACAATAAAGAAACAGCAACCAACCACATTTGATTATGCTATTTATTTGCTAAATAGCGCCGTTACCGGTTTCAAACTTTTTATTTCATCATCAGACGGCTGTTCACGTCCACATACATGTTATTTACATTATAAATTATATGAATAAACAAAATGTAAATTATATGAGTAAACAAAATGTAAATAACATGTGTGTGGACGTGAACAGCCATCTGATGAATAACTGAAAAGGTTCCTCCTTCCACCGAACTTCACTTATCCCCACTATCTCTAACTTCAGCCTATCCATTTCTTTTTTTATGTTTTCTAACTTCCCTACCCGATTAAGGGATCTAACATTCGACACTCCTGTCCGTAGAATGCCAGTGTTGTCTTTCCTGATGATCACTTCCTCCTTAGCAGTCCCCGCCCGGAGATCCGAATGGAGGACTATTTTACCTCCGGAATATTTTACTCGAGAGGATGCATGTTCTCGGGAAAAGTAATGGCTATAGTTTCCCCTTGCTTTCAGCCGTTAGCAGTAACTGCATGGCAAAGCCATGTTACCTGATGTTACAAGACCAGCTCAGTCAATCATCCAGACTGATGCCCCTGTAACTACTGAAAAGGCTGCTGTCCTTCTTCAGGAACCACACGTTTGTCTGGCCTCTCCACAGATACCCTCCGTTCTGATTGCACCTACGGTACGGCTATCTGTATCGTTGACGCACGCAAGACACCCCACCTCGGCATTGTCTGTGGTTCATGGGGGTGGATCAATCAACTATATACAATACTCAAATTAAAAAAAAAAAAAAAAAAAAAAAGAAAGAAAAAAGATTATACGCAGATGTCACTCAGGCCGTTCTAAGATGTAAAAAGCAACGCATGAGCACTGACAATGCGGCGGAGTGCTTATAACGGGTTTGTCATAACATCAGGAAGGAAATATAACACACGTGTTGACTGTACGTCAAAGCCGCGCGGAATAGCCGCGTGGTCTTAGGCGTCATACTGCGGAGAGGGTGACCTTTCCCGCCGGAGATTCAAGTCCTCATTCGGGCATGGGTTTGTGTCTGTTGTCCTTAGTGTAACTTAGATTGTAAATCTAGTGACTGATGACCATAGCAGTTTGGCCCAATATGTTTTAATTTTTTTTTAATGTACTAACATTTATGTACCAACGTAACCAGCCTACCGACGAATGCATTTTTACCAACGAGATACCATTTTGTTGATGCCGTCAGTGTCGAGTGGCTTACTTTGTTTTCGGAGCCACAACCTCATCTGTGCTTGCATCGATTCATCACTGTCAAAGTGAAGGTGTGGGACCAGATGAAATTCGAATAGGGCCAAGTCAGGAAGGTATCGAGACAAACAGATAGCCGTGAACACTGCAGGTGTCGCATCTCTGTTGTGTGTGTTTGCATTGCCATGCTGAAAGTGGGGTACTGCATGAGTGGGCAAACGCTTCGAATACGTGCTTCAATTTCTCTTCGCTTGCTACTGTGTCTAACCTAAAACACGTTCAAAATCTTGTGTACGCAAGTTATTATATGCATGGTTCTTTTTTTTAATTAAGAATTATGTCAGGTATTAATTATATAATATAGATAGTTAGGCAGCAGTTCGATTTGACGGTAAATTGAGTTTATTGTTCACCGTAGTTTCAGAGATAACAAAAGGCAGTAACCTGTCACCACTGTTGTTCATCATATTTGTGGTTCATATGTTAGTAGATTGGACGGTTGAGATTAAAATAGATGAAAACAAAATAAGTACTCTCGCATATGCAGACGACTTAGTTGTGATGGCGTATTCGATTGAAAGGTTTCAATCTAATATTTCAGAGCTAGATCTGAGTTGTAAATGTTATAGTATGAAGATCAGCATCTCCATAACGAAAGTAATGTCAGTGGGAAAGAGATTTACTCAGATTGAGGGCCAAATAAGAGGAATACATTTAGAAGAGGTGGTAAGCTTTAGGTACTTAGCATTTATTTTCTCACAGGATGGCAACGTAGTGAAAGAACTGGAATCGAGGTGTAGCTAAACTATTGCAGTGAGCGCTCAGCTAAGATCTAATCACTTCTGCGAGAAGACTAAGAAGTACACCGCTCTATATCTCAATCAACCTTTTTGAATGGTAGTGAGAACTGCGTGGATAAGGGTTACCTTATTAATAAGGTTCAGGTTACAGGTATGAAAGTAGCAAGGATGATTGCAGGTACTAATACATGGGAACAGTGGCAGGAGGGTGACCATAATGAGGAAATCAAAGAAAAACTGGAAATGAACACCAGAGATGTTGCATAGCGAATAGGCTGAGATGCAGGGCTCACATTACACGCATGGAAGAAGCAAGGTTGCCTAAGAGCCTAAGAGGCTCATGGGTTCGGCAATAGGGGGTAAGAGGAGTCAAAGTAGACAAAGTAAAAATTATTTGGATACAGCAAAAAGTGATTTTGAAGTAACGGACTTAACATCGGCCGAGGAATTAATGTTAGCATTGAATAGGGGATCAAGGACAAATTTTATTAAGGGTATTATACTCCAGACTGAACGCTGAAAGGCTAACCAAATGATGATGATGATGTATAATTGCAAAACGCTGCTATATAAATCGCAAAAGTTACCTACACGGTATGTCGCTTATACATCATATATTAAGGAAATATGTATCTAAAAACCTTCCTATATTAAAACGCAACGTTTTTGTGCACTTAGTATTTAATTTTACCAAAAATAGGGGAGGGGGATTAGGGTGGCGTTGTTAGACAGGAATAGCTGAGGGTGGCCAGGCTTTATAATATTACTCGCCGATTACGTACTTAAGCCATAGATAGTACTCTTTGTTCCGCTATCATTCTCGTTTCTCATCTCTGACCTTTTTTCCTATTCTATTATCTTTTCCTGGCAAGGAATGAGAACGATAAGCGATGAAAATCTTTTGTTCTTTTTGTTTGATCGTGGAGGAGATCGGAGGCATTTTTGTTGGCTGCTCTCAATTATGTAAGCGTTGTAGTGAGCAAAAGTTATTTTTATTTTTTCTAATAAAATACTAAAATTAATAATTCACAAAAACGGGTGTTGAATATTATTTCATACCTAAATATCCATTTTTTCATTCTTTTAAAAATGACTATTTTCAGTAATTCTCTATTTCAGTAACTGTAGGTTCATACCATTGTTGGGCGCCATTGTGCGAGCCATGAAGAATCGCGAGATTTCTGGTAAAACAGTAATAATAAAATAGAACTAAACAGTTTATGAATCTAAAGTAATTTTATCTCAACATTAACAAGATAGGCGAAATGTATCTACAAATGTATTACAATAGTAACTTCAATTTAAAAGGAAAAATATTTAACAGAGAATAAGTAGGTAGATTTCCGCTTGTTATCGTGTTGCTCGCCAACCCCTTTTATGTACCTAAAAGAAAAAAAAAATATTATAAGTTGCTTTACATTTCTTGTTAGTCGCATTCGTAATGCCAACTGCTTTTGCTACGACGCGACGTAACGTGCGCCAATAATAAAATTTTATCCCTGTGTTACCTACCTAAATCCGGCCGCGCGGTCCTCTAGACGCGTATAGTGAAATTTAACCCGACTTGCGACAAATCTTAAAATCGCCAAATCTTGACAAACAATTGAGACGAGCAACGCTATAACTTCCAAAATAAAAGAACAGCTTACACGTGTCTACCAATGAGTGCAATACCAAATGTTGCCTCTACCTGTAGCATTAATGCAGCCACATAAACATGAATTGATGCAAACATTGTATAGTAAGAAACAAATCCGCGCGGGAGTGTACGAACTGATGCATCCACGGAGTGATGAGCGTAGTGGTTCGGACCAAAAGGCTTGCAAACATTTGAACGTTTGAAGAACAGAGGCAGTATTTCTATCCCTCTCCCTTCCCTCTCCCCCAAGTGAAAGGTTTCTATTTGGCGGTTCTCGTATTTACATTTGCTTCTCTCGAAATCACTTCCTTTTTAGAACTGTATGTTGCGTGCAGAAAGTTCGACTTTCGAGCGGAAAGACAATTTTACTTAAACAATGTACAGATTTTTCTCTCAATTATGTTTTGCAGCCAAATAAATATATGTTATTCAGCAATTTGCTAAATCTGTTCTTTTCGTCAATTCATAAATTATTTGTGTGGAGAACTCAGCTTCTACACGTAGCACCATTACTGCTAGCTAGAGCTAGTAGATGCTAGTAAGTTGAACATGAGAGACCAGTTTTTATCAATCCGCTTCACAGATCTGAATTAATGAAGTTTTTCTTCAGATGTATTTCTAACGCCGTTCACCTTTTCAAAAAACCATTCTTAACATTTTTCTTTCAAAATATTTTCATCAAACACTTATAGTTTTGAGACTTTTGTTGAACAGCCTTCAAAAGGATATTTGTGTCGAATCCGGTTTTCAGCACAAGAAATGGATAAGCTCATCTATCGATATAATCAATTACGTCTCGTAAAATAAATTTAAAATGGCCAATAAATCGGGCTCTTACATCGTGTCGTCTTCTTACAAGGAGCTAAACAGTGACTGGATTTGTATAGTTGAAAAAGTTACACATATTGTCATGTAAAAGCATACCTTTAAAAAATGCATAAAGTCATAGGTTCCCCAAGATCTCTTTAAAGTAGATTTTAAGCGATTTTGGGAACCTATGATTTCTGCATTAAAAATGTACATCATCCCCAAAGACTAAAATATGAGAAATATATGAAAGAATTACGTAAAAAATCGTGTCTCATTTCCTTTGAGTCGAAACCTATTTTCTTTATTGCTTGATTACGACCACATTTGTTCTTCATTTGGTAATGCTAAAATTACTTTAAAACAAGTTAATTCAAAATATATGGGACGGTTATTAAAAAACGGGACAGTATACGTCTTGTATTTATTTTTCGACAACGGAACACTCAGGGTAAATAAAAGACAATTCAGTAAAATACAGGACATGTAGTCCCACTGAGTAGCTACGACATTTTATGAAGGATAAAATTTGTGTGTCAAGTTGTAATAAGTTACATGAACAGTGTTACAATATATTTTGACTGTTTGTTTCACCAATACCCTGAACGATAACAACGACGTTGTAGTTTATTCCAACCTGCTCGATCAGAAATAAATTTCTGAACAGTGTTTGGAGGTCAACACAACAAGAATGGCAGCACTAATTTCAATTAACTGGCTGCATATTTATGTCTCACCTACGTATGTTGGTATTCTACAGTCTTGGAAAAAAATTCATATATCCTTATGAATTTGAAATATTCGTGTTTCAGGACATTCAAAAAAATTCAATGGCGAAATTGAAAATAGGTTCCTACCTTAACATCATGCGGTACTAGAGTAATTTGAAATATTTACATCTACATCTACTTGGGATACTCTGCAAATCACATTTAAGTGCGTGGCAGAGGGTTCATCGAACCACCATTATACTATTTATCTCCCATTCCACTCTCTAATAGCGCGTGGAAAGAAAGAACACCTGCATCTCTCCGTTGAAGCTCTGATTTCTCGTATTTCATTCTGATGATCATTTCTACCTATGTAAGTGGGAGTCAACAATATATTTTCGCATACGGAGAAGAATGTTGGCGATTGCAGTTTTGGCCGAGGTGGCTGAGGCACTCCAGTCACAGTCAGCACGGCCACTACGGTCGGGGGTTCGAATCCCCCCTCGGGCATGGATATTTGTGCCGTCCTAGTTAGTAAGTAGTTCATAAGTAGTTTGTAAGTTTAGGGACTGATGACCCCGTAGTTAAGTCCCATAAGCTTCACAAACATTTGAACATTTGATTGCAGTTTCGTAAGTAGCCCACGCCGCAGAGATAAGCGACGTCGTTGTAATGATTCCCATCCCAGATCCTGTATCATTTCCGTAACGCTGTCTCCCCTGTATCGTGACAATACGAAACGAGCTGCCCTTTTTTGGACTCTTTCGATGTCCTCCATCAAACCCATTTCTGTTGCATCGTTTAAGGGTTCTCCCAATAAAACGCAGTCTCTGGTTCGCCTTTCCCACGACATTATCTACATGTTCTTTCCAATTTAAGTCTGAAGTCATAGTAATTCCTAGGTATTTAGCGGAGTTTCCGGCCTTCAATTTTGATTTATTTATCTTGTAAACAAAGTTTAACGGATTTCTTTTCGTACTCATCTGGACGACTTCACACTTCTCATTATTTAGAGTCAATTGACAATTTTTACACCATACTGGTCTCTTATTGAGATCGTTCTGCAGTTTATTTTTATCTTCAGATGATTTTAATAGACGGTAAATGACGGCGTCATCTGCAAACAACCTAAGAGAGCTCCTTAGATTTTCCCCTAAATCGTTTATGTAAATAAGGAACAGCAGAGAACCAATAACACTACCCTGTGGAACGCTCGATATCACCTCTGTTTTAGTCGATGCCTTACCATCGATTACTACGAACTGTGTCCTCTCTGACAGGAAATCCCCTATCTAATCACAAATTTGTGGCGATATACCATAACCACGCAATTTGATTAAAAGCCGTTTGAGGTACGCTGTCAAAACCCTTCTGGAAATCAAGAAATACGGAATCGATTTGCGAACTCTTTTCGATAGCACCCATCACTTCGTGTGAATAAATGTCTAGTTGTATTTCGCACGAACGATATTTTCTAAACCCGTGTTGACAACAACCGTTGTGTATATTGAATTAAAGCTGTAGTCGGAAAAAAAAAATGCTCCGAATGGGAATATTGAGGTATTATTATGATATAGTGCTTCTTTTCGAAAATAAGAGAGGATTTAGAACTACAGAATCGAATGGCGGGTTGGACAGCCAGCTCATAAGTACCTTAAAATACGACTTTGACGGACGCAGCTTAAACAGAAGCCCGCTGGCGCTCACTATGAAATACAGCGCACATTTTAACCTTCGGTGCCACACGTGTCAGTCGCAGCAGAGCGAGAGAGAGGGAGAGGGCAGAGGCTCACCATACGCAAGGTGTCAGCCAGCTAGGTAACGACTAGCGGATTTTCAGTAGAGCTATTACTCTCTACAGAATCGGGTCATAAATCCTAATACCGGCTTTAACCATTTCTCTTAATTGAACAGTGTCTCTTATAACAACAACATATGCTACTCTCGTATTCTTCAATACAATACATTTCCCTCAATTTACAAATTTTATGTAATACATTTTTACAATTTTCTCTGAATCAAGAAAAAAAATGTCATAAACCTAGTTTAACATTATTATTCTAGGTCAGAGCTTTCCAAACTGGGTGTCGTGACACCCTGGGGTGTCGCGTAGTAGCATCAAGGGTGTCGCGAGACTAACAAATGTAGTCTATAAACAAAGAAACTGGTCATAAAATAACACAAAATATCCTTCTCTTCATACTACCCTTAAGACTCGCCTGCAGCTCATCATCCTTCTCTTCATTCAGTGCACCACAGATCACGTACTAAAGGAATGATCGGTGCACATTAATTGCGCACTCAGCCTCCAGGCGCAGCTCTGCTTCAGCAGCAGTAGACATTGAGGGTTCGTTCAAGCAGCTGCCAGCTGGCAGATTCCAGCAAACTACGCATGCACAGAGCTGCTGCTGATACTCGATAACAGCTCTTCCCATGCGCAGTTTGCTGGAACTAGCAGCTGTTTGAACGAACCTTCGCTGTAGTCTGCTTTCCTTCTCAAAAAGCTGCACCTGAGCATTTTCTTATGGATTTATCAAAACCACGTCACCCTCGGTAGCGTTTCTTACAATTAAATGTCAATCAATGACACAGTGGCTGTAAAAGCTGTCACAGATTGTAAAAGCAGTCACAATTGTCCACTGACTAAAGCTATTCAGTAGCGATGTTTAGTATGGAGTATGGCCGGGTGATTAACGGAGAGTAGTATTTTGAATGCAGTGATCGTTGGTTCGAACCCTGGTATGCGTTTATACTTTTTTCTCTCAGTTTCCTGTATGTAACAGATTCTGGGACCAGAAATGACATTCATATTCTTACTTGTCACAAATATTTATAAATTTTTTTCCGAATATGTCGGGACTTCAGAAGTTGTGGTGATGCAAGAACCTAACAATAGAACTGAAATAATAATTCATCACTTGTCATAAACACATCCTCTTTATTTCTGAAACTAATGTGATTATATTGAATAGAAAGGGAACAGTCACTGTGCTGTCCAAATCAATCCAGACAGCGATAAACGGTTTCAGAAAATCAGTTTTCGTGTTTTCGAAGTTGTAGAAGAAGTAAGTATTACTGTGTGAGCTAGGCGGGGATGTCTGCGGTGTTACTCTGTTGTACATCTCCGTAGTTCCTAACGTTTCCTTTTCTTGCGATGAGTGTACGTAATTGCTGCAGTCAGGATCAACATTAAACATATCAATGCGTGCGAGGATTTCAGTTTCGTTTACAAACTATATTTAAGCGATACTTTATTTCCCCCCCCCCCCCCCCCCCCCTGCTAGAACCATCTAAATTCTACCATACGTATTTATATTAGTGAAAGGGTGTCGCGCAAAAATGTAAGCTATAAAAGGTTGTCGCCATGGGGGAAAGTTCGGAAAGCATTGTTCTAGGTGTTGTTCAGGATTAAATTACTTAGTACATTTTCAGGTAAACCTACTAGTTCACACGTAACTACTAATACTCCTTATCTTCAGTAACTGACACATCACACATAGATGCAACGTACTGAATCACTATGTCTCAATTAGCTAAAGTAAAATCACAAAGGTACTCTTTTCTGCAAAATATTCCACAGAAAATGTTTCTTAATTTTGTCCATTATTGTCAGTGATCCTTTCGTGACTGTTTTACTTCAGTGAAATAAAACGCACTCGCCTTCAGTCACAAAATTGTGTTTTATTGGTACACAATGCATATCGAGTCCTGGGGGCTCATCATAAGGTGCCTTTATGATTTTTGACACATGTTTAAAGGGATGGGCCTGTCAAGATCAAAACATAGGTTGTCACAATATGGAAAACTTTTAAAAACTAGTTCTTTTAATTAAAGAGATTTAACAATTGACTTACTTATAAAAAAGTGTTGCAACAAAACAGTCTGGTGTAAAACGGCAATTGTCTGTCCTGGACCCCATTTGTAGGTATAAATAATCGTCAGCACAAACACTTCCGGTATTGAAGCACATTGTGGAATAACAACTCAAAGACTTACAGCTATGAGGATGTTCCACTTCTGTATTACTAAGGTGCTCTGTACAAATAAAGGTGTTTAATTTTATACATACAGAGATGTTTTGTTCTATTTATATATAAATGATACAGATCTTTAAAATTTTCTACATTATAAATTGGTATTATTTTATAAGAAGTTTGTGAAAACATTAATTATGGTTCTAGGTTGGCAACTGGTTTGTAATGCTAAGTATCTGTGTTAATAGTAAAAAATAAACTTTTGAAATTACTGAAAAAACTGGCTGCTAAATTCTGTTTGTTCATTTATCATGTTTTCAATATATTTTACTTTACATAACAATATTTCTAATTGTTCAAGTCAATCAAGTTTTGCCATCAATTTGGATGTGGAGTACTGTTAGGCTACTTGGACGTCAATCAGTTTGTGTTTATTGAGGTATAGAGTATTAGCTATTGTGAATTTGTCAAAATGATTAATCCTATAAGCATTAGTGTGTTCTTTGTAATGTGTGTGGAAAGTTCTTCCAGTTTTGCCTATATAAAATGCAGGGCAGCTCTTACATTGTAATATATATATCCCACTGTGTTCTGTAATTGGAGTGTTTTCGTTCGTGTGTGTGGTAAGTGATGCCCTAGTTTGTTGTTAGTGGAGAAAGATATTGTAATATTGGTGTTCTTGAATAAGTTAGCTAGTTTTTGTGAGGCTGTACCAAAATAGGGAATACGTGTAAACATTTGTGGGTTGTTTGTGGTTTTACTCCTGTGTTATAGTTTGTGATATTAGGTTATATTTTTCTTGATAGGTTTTTGATTGAAAACACAATTTTTTGACTGGAGGCGAGTTCGTTTTATTTTACTGAAGTAATAGAGTCACTGAAGTATCACTAACAATAATGGAATATCACCATAGCTGTAAGACTCTGAGTTGTCGTTATTCCACAATGTGCTTCAAGATGGGAAGTGTTTGTGTTGATGATTTATACCTACAAATATGCTCCAGGAAAGACAATTACCGTACTGCACCATACTTGTTTGTGCCCCACATTTTTATAAATAATTCAATTGTTTAATCTCTTTAATGATATGAACTTCTTTTAAACGTTTTCCATATTGTTATAACTTATGAGGCTGAGGCCTTTAAACATGTGTAACATTATTGATTACAGTGATGTTATCTTGCAAGGTCTCTCTTGGGAAAGCTCACGACGTCTGGAACTAATCATGAATGCCTGCGTTCGATATATATGTAACATCCGTCTCTTTGATCACATTTCACCATCTTATAAGCAACTATCCTGGCTCCGTGCTGACAAGCGCAGAGATTTTCATACACTCTGTTTCCTCTACTCTCTTATCAACGTACACTGTCCCTCATATCTTTCCTCGACCTTAACACTCTTATCTGATTAACATAACAGAACTACTCGTTCCTGTCAGAGCAAAACCCTTTCTGTCCCTATCCATCGCTCTGCCGGTTTCTCAAAATCCTTTTCAGTAACAGGAACCAGGCTCTGGAACAATGTACCTCAGTATATCAGAGAACTGAATAACACTGCCAGCTTCAAACGACAGTTAATGGATTATCTACTAAAGCAATAATGACGCCAGTCTTTATTACCCTACGGTCCAGGTACGTCACATCCATTCCTCCTCCCAGATATTCTCCGACTGTCATTGCTCTCGTCAGGTATAGCTTCTGTCAGAATTCGCCATGCCTTAACCAGTCTCGATATATTCAAAAGTGTACCAGTCTCAATATATTCAAAAGTAAATATTGTATCTGCTAATATCAATGTTGTTACTTCTATTATTACACCAGAAGCAGCAGAAGGTGTCTCAGTGGTACTGTTAGTGTTAATCCTATTTAGAGTTTAGTTATTACCTTTTATTTACATCCTTTTACATGTAATCAACCTGTATAAATAATGTTATTAACTGTTCATCTGTAAAAATCATTATTATGTTATAGGTAACTTACATGTAAAGAAATACTGTATGTGTAAAACCCTGGTCCGATGTAAGAGAGGGCCTGCTGGCACTAATCTGATCAGGCTAAATAAATAAATAAATAAATCATAGAGGCATCTGATGATGAGACCTCATAGTTTGAAATGCATTCTGAAGCAATAAAACAACTTTGTGACTGACGAAGAGTTCGTTTTATATAACGAAAATTTTTCTGCTACTTATTTTCGCGAATTACTTCCTTCCCTTGCTTATTTTTTTTTTTTTTTTTTTTTTTTTTTTTAATTCGCTCTTTCGATATATTATCCCTAACCATTTCTTTCAAACAAATGTTAACTTACCGTTTTCTCAAAGGCACATTTTTATTACTTTGTGTGCCAGCCATATATGCAAATTCACTCGAAAATGTTCAAATGTTTCTAAAGCTATGGGAGCAAACTGCATTTGTCATACAAACGGTTTAAACTGATTTACGCTAAGGACACCACACAAACACACACACACACACACACACACACACACACACACACAGACACACACATACACACGAGCGAGGACTCTAATCTCCGACTGGGAGCAGACGAGCACTCCACAGCAAGGCGCCTTAGAGCGCACGGTCACTTCCGTCTGTCACTCTGCAAAATTATTAGTGACTATTGCGACTATGACAAAGGACATATTATTAAGTCGCGGCTGCTGAATAGAATCATTTTACAGATGTTCCGCTGTTTACTGATGTCGTGAAAAGCTATAGAAAGAGGTAGTAGGTCGGTGGAAACAGGAGTGGTCGCCCTTGTTTCAACACAGACAGTTCAGGCCAGATGTTTGGCTGTTCCTTAAATCAGGCTTGTGAAAAACCGCTAAATGGCGTCTCTGGTTTGTGTTATATCTCTGATTTGTTAATAATAGAGTATACTATTTCTGTGATGTGGGTTGTCATCTGTACTAATAAAGTAGTTTAAGTTTGTTGACATTCAAATCACTTTTGTAATCGCTCGAGTACTCGATGCGGCAGATGGTTAATTTAGGTAGGACAGGAAATGCGCCCGGATAGCCGAGGCGTTTATTAGACCGCTGACATACTGGTGAGGAAATTCGGGTTTGGGTCATGGTCCGACACAAACTTTCAGTTGTCGTCGTTGAACGTAACACCGTGAAACAGCCAGGAAGTTTGAAATTTTTATTTCACAAATATACTGGGTGAAATATGGATAAGTGGAAATATTTGTAGAGCTGACTCAGTGTACCGAAGAACATTGTATAAAGGTGTTTTGCCATTTGGAGACTTTTATACGCAGCTATTAAAAGCTATATGTTTTCGGGTGATCTTGTACCTTCGGTACGTGTAGCGCCAGGCTGCCTACATATCCTGAGATCAGGAGTAAAGCGGCGCGGCATATTTCCGATATTGAGACTGGGTGTCACACACCTGGTGAAAGTCCAAACGTGTCTGATTTGCTGCCCAAGCACAGCAAAAGAGGACATATCAGGTTCCAATTTTTGTGTTTAGGTGTGGGACAACTGTTTGACGCAGAGAAAACAGAACCGCAACAGTGATATTTGTACATATGTACGGCTGCGGTGGCCGAGGGGACTGAGGCGCTCCAGTCACGGTCTACTCGGCCACTACGCTCGGGGGTTCGAATCCCCCCTCGGGCATGGATATTTGTGCCGTCCCTAGTATAAGGTAGTTGATAAGTAGTTTGTAAGTTTAGGGACTAATGACCCCGTAGTTAAGTCCCATAAGCTTAACAAACATATGATTTTTTTTAAGGAAGGAAGCTTAGGGTTTAACGTCCCATCGACAGCGTGGTCATTACAGACGGAGCTAACGTTCGGAGTTCTGTGTAAGGATGGGGAAGGAAATCGACCGTGCCCTATGAAAGGAATCATCCCGGCATTTGCCTGGAGTGATTTAGGGAAATCACGGAAAACCTAAATCAGGATGGCCGGACGTGGATTTGAACCACCGTCCTTCCGAATGCGAGTCCAGTGCGTTACCACTGCGCCACCTCGCTCGGTGTGTACATATTGAGGTACCACATTTGGTCTTCTACACGTTATACCTTTTATATTTGTTACGTCGATCTGTGGTGTGTGATCTTCAGGACAGATTCGAAAGGACGGACATAAAAGAATCTTGCTCTGGTAATGTTAAAATATTCCTCTTCGTATCTTAAACTAAAGTGAAATTTATTGAAGTACCCGTTTTACATATCCAGTTTTCTTGCTATCACAAATCGGAGTTGGCCAACAACTCAGAATTCGCATTTTGTTCAGGTGTTGCTTCAGAACAATCTCTTCATCATGTA
Source organism: Locusta migratoria (assembly GCA_026315105.1). Lineage (NCBI taxonomy): Eukaryota > Metazoa > Arthropoda > Insecta > Orthoptera > Acrididae > Locusta > Locusta migratoria. The sequence continues at coordinate 240,432,158 of CM048749.1, read as the reverse complement.
ATGCACTCTAATTGCGTCTTCGTTTACTTCTATATTGTAAAAACCACTAAAGAGTCCTCGATATAGGGTAGATTTAGATCGGGCTGTAACAGATTTCCGTCGCCTTCTGTCAAGTACGTAGCGGTGGGGATAATGCTTAAAGGTCCTGTGAGCGAAGTAACTACAAGTAACATTAAAATTAGGGTAAATTCGGTCAAAGGGCTGTCAAATCAGTTTTTTTTTCCGCAAATGTTTGCAAACCTATTGGACCAAACTGCAGTGGTCATCAGTTCCTAGACTTATAAAAGGCTTAAACTAAATGGTGCTAAGGACAAAACACACACACACACACACACACACACACACACACACACACCAATTCTCGAGGGAGGACTCTAACCTCCAACGGGGAGCAAGCAGACCGCACTCCGCAGAAAGGCGTTTTAGAGCGCACGAGCACTCCCGCCCGGCACTCAGCAAATCACTCCAAATCAACACTTAATCTTAAAAATCGTCGCGAAGTTCTGAAATTATCGTAACAGACCGAATACAGCATATTTATTGCTGCACGGGAGTAGCCTAACCGCGCCAGTCATGGTCTGCACGGCCACTACGGTCGGGGGCTCGAATCCCCCCTCGGGCATGGATGTTTGTGCCGTCCTTTGCGTTAGCTAGTTCGTAGTAGTTTGTACGTTTAGGGACTGATGACCCCGTAGTTAAGTCCCATAAGCTTAACAAACATTTGAACGTTTTGAGTAGCCAAGCGGTCTGGAATGCCACGTTATGGATGACACGGTCTCGCGCGTCGGAGGTTCGAATCCTCCCTCGGGCATGGATGGGTGCGTTTTCCTTAGGTTAGTTTAACTTAGTTTAAGTATTTTGTAATACTAGGGACTGATGGCCAACGTAGTTTGGTCCACAGGATTACAAACATTTGAACATTTGAAGCATGTTTATTGAAGTAAGTTAATTTACGTAAACAGAACCATAGAAGCCGTGAAAAATTGCAGCAGTACCTGCCGTATTACAGTCTATAAACAACTGTAGAGTAAAATTGCTGTTACAAATATTTAAGGGATTCTAAAATACAGAAACGCTCTGTGAAAGATTCTTTTTTTTTAAGTCTTTACTGTCTGTATCTTATAGTTTGAATAATCAAAGTCCTAAAATTCACTCTGTCAGTTGATTTGATTTGATTTTCTCAGGGAAGCCAAAACAGTCTTGGTCCAACCCGCCACTGCCCGCACCGATACTAAGTTTATTGTGCGGTATCGCTCCGTGTATATTTAGTAAAGCCAACCAATGCACTTGAACATTGCAAGGAGTCCCTTTACCAGTTCTTTATTAGACACAATTTCTTAGGGTCTGGTTGTCCCAAATGTTCTGTGCCTTTTACTCTCCAATGCAATGCATTCGAAGATTAGATGTGATGCAGTTTCATCACCGTCATCCCAGATCCTACATTTAGGGTCCTCTTCTGTTATTTCCATTGTATGTAGGTGTTTTTTGAAATTCCCATGGCCTGTCAGCAATCCAACCATGAGTCTAATCTCTCTCCTGTTCAGGCCCAGGATTGCAGAGCTTCTTTTAAAATATGGCTTTGGCATCATTACCTTGCCATGTTTTTGTTGATAGACTTTGGTCCAATATTCTACGTGCTGTCTTCTGAGCCAGTTACGTAGCTACAATTTGATCATTGCCTTGGTGATTGTCAGGACAGGTTCCGGTCCAATAAATGGAGTCTCTGCCCCCATCCTGGCTAATCTGACGGTTGCCACTGATCCCCGAGTGGCCAGGGACCCACTCTATTGCTTTCCCCTAGCTCCACCACTCTCTCAGTTAATAAACTTAAAAGTTAGTTGAACTATCAGGTAATGTTCAGTGTTTATCTGAGGGGATTGGCTATATTAATATTCTGAGTAAGGTGAAACAGAACTTGTTAAAGTTTGCTGTAATTATCTCGTAGATCGATGAGATGTTCCGACGCCGTCTATTCTGAAGTAACAGTCTCGTCGATTCTGAAAACCAATCTCAGATAAACATTAGTAGTACATCGGGATATCGATCACTGATTGTGCAATCAAAGTTTATCATTATCAGCACTGGTTTACGGCGTAAGAATTGCGTGCTTTTTCTCTGATGCTATATATTGAGAGACATTTAAAGTTGACCGTCTACAGATTCTAGCCGTTCCAGGTTGATAGGCCCTTTCGTAATACGACATACTAAGAAATTCAGATCTAAGAAATGAGGTTATCTCGCTCAGGGAATAAGTTACATAATTGCTTACGTTTCATTCGTGTGGTTTATTGCTGATCGCAACATGATAGTAGTTTACAATTCGTAACATCGATTAACATTACGTAGATACATGAATGCATAAATCATATGTCAGTTTTGTCCTTGAATACCACCATAGAAAAGCCAAGTCTCTTTCTTCCATAGATTATTAACACCAAAGAGATAGTAAGATGCCATGGAATACATCTGTGTCTTTATAACTTTGCATGTGTAGAAAGAACTACATGTAGAATTAAAGGAAAATTAGTAAATAACTGATGTAATTGCAGAGGCATAGGGATATTACAACTCACAGTAGCTCCTCATACATAGGCAAAAGCCCACGAAGTTTGGTAAAAATATGGCATCCTGGGCGCTCAGCCAATCAGTACCGAAGTCAGTTATGGCCTCTCTGTCTCCCTATACACGCTCTCTTGTACTGGAAACACTACCCGCGTCTGCATCAGATCAACGTTGGCACTATGTGAAAGCCAACAAAGTGTTAGACACAATTTGCAGTCTAAATACCTGGGTATCGCACTGGACCGGTCTTCTAACGTACAAACGTTACTTAGAAAACACTAGCCAAAACCTAAGACCGCCGGCCGCGGTGGCTGAGGGGATTGCGGCGCGCCAGCCATGGTCTGCACGGCCATTACGGTCGGGGGTTCGAATAACCCCTCGAGCATGGATATTTGTGCCGTCCTTATTATTAGCTAGTTCATAAGTAGATTTTTAAGTTTAGGGACTGATGACTCCGTAGTTAAGTTCCATAAGCTTTACAAACATTTGAACATTTTTGAACCTAAAGACTCGAAATAACATCTTTAGGAAATTGTCTGGTACAACCTGTGGTGCTGATGCTACGACACTTGGACATTGGTGTACGCTGTAATTGAATACTATGTTGCAGTGTGGCAACATAACAGCCATACGAGGAAGTTAAACGTACAGGTGAACGAGCTGTAACAAACACGTGGTTTAAGAATCACAAAAGAAGGTTGTATACGTGGACGAGACCAGGAGACACCGGAAGGTATCAGAGAGATTTTATAATGGTAAAACATAGATTCCGGAACCAGGTTATAAACTGTACGACATACCCAGGGGCAGATACAGACTCTGACCATAACTTGTTAGTCATGAACTTTAGGCTGAAAAAGAAAAAACTGCAGAAAGGTAGGAAAATAATGAGATGGGACCTAGATAAATTGAAGGAATGTGAAGTTCTTCAGAATTTCAGGACATTTAGGCAACAATTGACAGAAACAGAGAGGAATAAAACAGTAGATGAGGAATGGGTAGCTTTGAGAGATGAAATAGTGAAGGTAGCAGAGGAGAAAATAGGTAGAAAGGCAAGACCTACAAAAAATCCTTGGATATCACAGGAAATACTACATTTAATTGATGAAAGGAGAAAATATAAAAATGCAGTAAATGAAACAGGCAAAATGGAGTACAGACGACTAAGAAATGAGATTGACAGGAAGTGCAAAATGGCTAAGCAGGAGTGGCTAGAAACCAAAAGCAAATTTGTAGAACAATGTATAAGAAGTGGAAAAGTAGATACCGCCTACAGGAAAATAAAAGAGACATTTGGGGACAAGAAAAGCAACTCTACGAATATCAAGAACTCAGATGGGAAACCAGTTATCAGCAAAGAAGGGAAAGCTGAAAGGTGGAAAGAGTACATAGAGCAGCTCTACAAAGGAAATGAATTGAGAGACGATGTTGTAGGAAGGGAAGAGGGAGTAGATTAAGGTGAAATAGGAGATACTATAGTGAGAGATGAATTTGACAGAGCCCTGAAAGACCTAGGTCGGAACAAGCCACCAGGATTAGATGACATACCCTCAGAGCTACTAAAGTCTCTGGGAGAGCCAACCATGACAAAACTATTTGAACTGGTGTGTAGTATGTATGAGACAGGCGAAATACCCTCAGACTTTAAGAAAAATGTAATAATCCCCATTCCAAAGAAATCGGACGCAGACAGGAGTGAAAATTACAGAACCATCAGTTTGATAAGTCATGGTTGCAAAATTTTAACACGAATTATCTACAGGAGAATGGAAAAGCTGGTAGAAGCTGACGTCGGGGAAGATCAGTTTGGATTCAGGAGGAACGTAGGAACCCGAGAGGCAATACTCACTTTACGTCTTGTCTTGGAAGATAGATTAAGGAAAGGCAAACCTACATTTTTGCTTTTGTAGATTTGGAGAAAGCGTTTGACAACGTTGACTGGAATACACTCTTTCAAATTCTGAAGTCAGTAGGGATAAAATACAGGGAAAGGAGAGTTATTTACAACTTGTACAAAAGCCAGACCGCAATTATTAGACTCGAAGGGCATGAAAGGGAAGCATCAGTTGGGAAGGGAGTAAGACAGGTTTGTAGCCTTTCTCCGATGTTATTCAATTTGTACATCGAGCAGGCGGTGAAGGAAAGCTAGGAAAATTTGGAATAGGGATTAAAATTCAGGGGGAAGAAATAAATACATTGCGTTTTGCTGATGACATTGTAATTCTGTCAGAGACAGCAAAGGACCTGGAAGAGCAGTTGCATGGAATGGACAGTGTGTTGAAGAGAGCGTATAAAATGAACATTAACAAGAGCAAAACCAAAATAATGGAATGCGGTCTTAGAAAATCAGGCGATGCTGAAGGAATTAGATTAGGTAACGAAACAATGAAGGTGGTAGATGAGTTTTGTTAATTGGGTAGTAAAATAACATGCAATGGTCGCAGTATAGAGTATATAAAATGCAGAATGGCAATGGGAAGAAAAGCATTTTTGAAAAAGAGAAATTTGCTAACATCGAATATTAATTTAAGTGTAAGGATGTCTTTTCTAAAGGCATTTGTGTGGAGTGTTGCTTTGTACGGGAGTGAAACATGGACGATAAGCAGTGCGGACAGGAAGAGAATAGAGGCTTTTGAAATGTGGTGCTGAAGATTAGGTGGGTAGGTCGCAAAACTAATGAAGAGGTACTGAACAGAATGGGTGAGAAAAGGAATTTTTGGCATACCCTGACTAAAAGAAGGGATCGCTTGGTAGGACACATTCTTAGACATCGGGGAATCGTAAATTTAGCATTGGAGGGAAGTGTGTGGGGTAAAAATCGCAGAGGGAGACCAAGATAAGCATATAGTAATCAGATTCAAGTGGATGTGGGTTGCTGTTCTTACGAGGAGACGAAAAGGCTTGCTCAGGATAGAGTAGGGTGGAGAGCAGCATCAAACCAGTCTCCCGACTGAAGACCATAACAACAACAATGTTCATTTTATAGCCTCCTTTCAATACTATGTCCATTCTGTTCAGTGATCTTCCATGTCCTTCACTGTCTGACAGAATTGCCACAGTCTAAGCGAAGTTTTGTTACCCGCTGCGATCGTAACAGGCCAGGTGGCCTGCAGGGGACCCTAATGAGTTGGCGGTATCTCGTTTTTGTGGTGGTTTTTTGATCCGTATCGCTTGTAGACACCATATTTATCAGTTTTCAGATTTCCTAAGGACCCTGAAAGGTTTCTAACATAATTCTTTTTCTGAATTGTTTTCGTTACGAACCGGACAATTACATAAATTTAAGTATAATTATGATTCTTTGATCTTTTCAGGAGTAGAAAATAGCACTTAAATTTTAGAAGAAAAGATCTGCTGAAGAAAGATGTCGTTTACTCGTACAATAACGTGAAATTTTGTTCGTAGCACTTCGAACAAAACCAGTTCATGAACGCAGAAAGGAAGAAACTGGTATGGAATGCTGTACCAACATTATTCGAAATACCGAACAGGCCGCCACAATTGTCCCTGAAAAGGAAATTGCCACAGAGAGCTGAAGACCGAACTTCAAAAGCTACTACAAAATTTTAAAACTTTATAAGTTAGAAAAAGAATTTGAAAATAATGTGAAAACCACCTGCAACATTGTGAGGGAGGAGACAGGTAAATATGCAAAAGGTGTAGACAATATTAACAGCAAAATCAAATATGGGTGTCAGTAGTCGAGTTTTCGGAAATAAATCTAGTTAATTCGTGTTTCCTGTGCACCTACACGTAACGGGGAAAGGGTGGTAAACCTTCAACTATCGGTAAAATAAAGTCTTCAACCTACTTCTATTGTTACTTGCCAGTAGGCTACCTCATCCAACACAGAACGATAATAAAGACGAAAGTCGTAGTTTTTCTAACATGTGTACTACAAAGTAAACACACAACGAAACGGGAGTTGTCACACCCGTTTACTTACGGAGCAACATGGCCACGCTTCTTACTCTGTCTGTGTGTTAACCTACATTTTTTTTTATTTTTTTTTATTTTTTTTTTATTTTTTTTTTTTTTTAGTTTCAATGGAAAAAGCTGCAAAAATATTAGGGATCGGCGCGTATTTCTGCGCGAGTGGTTTAAGATTTCGCCATTTCATTCATCTGTTGTAGCTGCACAGGTTTTAATATTAGTTTAATCCTTTTCGACTGATATTTAACGCCATCGAGTCTAATAAAACAATCATTTCGGAAATTACGCAGAAAAGATAATGGTTATAGGCATGATGTTAAAGAGCGGCTCCCTTGCACACCGCTTGGAGCGCTAGTGTCGCCCCAGCTGTCAGACGGTAACAGCTTTTACACCAGTGTCTCGACTGGTATGTTAGACTGTGGAATTACTGTCACCGGCTAACTGCAAAGTTTTTTCTTCTACCTGAACTTTAATTCCCTCTGCAAATCTTCATCTAATTTACTGATTTCCTCCTTCAGCTCCCGTGTGGTCCGAAGAATATCCCAGTTCCTCGGAAATAGACTCAAGAGAAGCAAAAATGTGATTCATCTTTACACTTCGTCAAGTTAAACAGAGAATAACGATAGATTGCGAAGACGTGGTGCCTTCGAAACGTGTAAGCGACACGTGCAAAAATGGTGTCTACAACGACAACGAGCAGGAGCTAAAAGAGTCACACTACCGAGAAACAACAAGGGAGGCGCAACGTCTGCCAACTGTGGGATTCTCGCTGAGCCTAGCGAGTGAAAAACTGCGGGCTGGCGACTGTCAACCCTTGTAACTGCCCCGGAGAAGGGAGGTAACACTAGACGCGCTCTCAGGTTAATTAGGCAGCGGGATAATGTTAATTACGTGCACCTAATTAATTACACTTCCCCCTGTGACGTAGGGGGCAGCTCCGCCGGCCGGTAGACAGCAGTCTGACCGACGGCAGGGGGCGAGGGGGGGGGGGGGGGGAGGGGGCTGAGGAGACCTTCTGTCGCCGCCTGGTGGGGGCCCGAGCCGGCCGTCGCCATCGATCGCCTCCAGCCCCCTCAACACGGACCACTACACTTCCTGGTCATAACCGAGTGCTCGCGGCGGCCGGTAGTAGACGAGAACCTGATAAGTCAGTAAACAAAAAAAAATCAACCCTACTAACTGAGCAATCAGTCACGTTAGGCAGACGTAAGCTAGTTATAGACTGCTAGCTTTTGCAGAGGATTTATCACTGCTGACTAGTGACATTTCATCAGCACAAAATCGCATTGAACTTTGGAAAGAACCTACTGAAAAACTGAGTATCAAGATATCTTCTCAAACTACCGATTACGTAAACCAGTGGTTCCAAATTTTTTTTTAATTTTATTTTATTTTATTTTATTTTATTTTTTTTTTTTTTTTTTTTTTTTTTTTTTTTTTTTTTTTTTTTTTTTTTATGAGAGCCACAAACCTTGTCCAAACGTTTTCGTGACCCGTTGCACATCAGTTACTAGTGAATTACAAACATTTGAAAATTTATCCATTTCATAAACTTGCCAATGTATTAAAAATTAGTAAGCTCCAGAATTCAAACATGTTAAAAATTAGTGTATTTACCACATTAGCAAATGTGGTAGTTAGTAGAGATCTAAATACTTTAGAGTAAGAATTTTTAAATCTGTGAAGACGTTATTAAGGAAAAGGGACGATATTGGTACAATAATAAATTTACTTTTTATAAAGTAAATTTTGTGTACACTCCATATCTCTATTGTTATGAAAAAAATAAATGTTACAATAAAAAATAAACTAGAAAATGCAAATTAATTTGAATAACATTGTCCCAGGAGAGAAACAACGATCTTCCTTGACGATATTTGTGTTGTAATAAGTCTTGATGAGCAGATAATTTTTGTCATTTTACCGGTTTCACCCTAATATAGGTCATCTTCAGAAATAATGAATGCCGACTGCGGTGGCCGAGGGGACTGAGGCGCGTCAGTCACGGTCTGCACGGCCATTACGGTCGGGGGTTCGAATCCCCACTCGGGCATGGATACTTGTGCCGTCCTTAGTGTTAGGTAGTTGATAAGTAGTTAGTAAGTTTAGGGACTGATGACCCCTTAGTTAAGTCCCATAAGCTATGCAAACATTTGATTCTGAAATAATAAATATACAGCCCATGTAAGACTGGGCCCTGTAGGACTGTTACCAACTTACGGCCAGAGAACAGCCACGGCAGCCCTACAGAGTCAGAGACCAGCAACAGCCCCATGGGCTGTATATTACATTCCTGACCATTAAAACTGCTACATCACGACGATGAAGTGCTACAGACAAGAAATTTAACCGACAGCAACAATATGCTGCGATATGCAAATGATTAGCTTTCCAGAGCGTTCACACAAGGCTGGCGCCGGTGGCGACACCTACAACGTGCTGACATGAGGAACGTTTCCCACCGATTTCTCATACACAAATAGCAGTTGACCGGCGTTGCCTCATGAAACGTTGATGTGATGTCTCGTGTAAGACGTAGAAATGCGTACAACAAGTTTCCGACTTTGATAAACGTCGGATTGTAGCCTATCGCGATTGCGGTTTATCGTATCGCGACATTGCTGCTCGCGTTAGTCGCGACCCAATGACTGTTAGCAGAATATGGAATCGGAGGGGTCAGGAGGGCAATACGGAACACCGTACTGGATGCCAACGGCCCCGTATCACTAGCAGTCGAGATGTCCGCATGGCTGTAACGGATCGTGCAGCCACGTCTCGATCCCTGAGTCAACAGATGGGGACGTTTGCAAGACAACAAGCATCTGAACAAACAGTTCGACGACGTTGGCAGCAGTACGGACAATCAGCTCGGAGACAATGGTTGCGGTTACCCTTGACGCTGCACCACAGGCAGGAGCGCCTGAGATGGTGTATGTAACGATGAACCTGGGTGTACGAATGGCAAAACCTCATGTTTTCAGATTAATTTCCGGTTTGGTTTACAGCATCATGATATTCAAATCCATGTTTGGCGACATCGCGGTGAACGCACGTTGGAAGAGTGTATTCGTCATCGCCATATTGGCGTATCACCCAGCGTGATGTTATGGGTTGCCGTTGGTTAAAGGTCTCGGTCACCTCTTGTTCGCATCGACGGCACATTGAACAGCGGCCGTTACATTTCAGCTGTGTTACGACCCTTGGCTCTACCCTTCATTTGATCCCTGCGAAACCCTACATTTCAGCAGGATAATGCACGACCACATGTTGGATTTCTGGATACGGAAGATGTTCGACTGCTGCCCTGACCAGAACACTTTCCATATCTCTCACCAACTGAAAACGTCAATGGTCAATGGTGGCCGAGCAACTAGCACATCACAATACGCCAGTCAATACTCTTATTGAACTTTAGTATCGTGTTGAAGCTGCATGGGCATCTGTACCTGTACACGCCATCCAAGCTCTGTTTGACTCAAAGCCCAGCTTTATTACGGCCAGAGGTGGTTGTTCTGGTCACTGATTTCTCAGCATCTATGCACCCAAAATGTAATCACATGTCAGTTCTAGTATAATATATTTCTAGTATAATATATTTCTCCAATGAATACCCTTTATCATCTGCATTTCTTCTTGGTGTAACAATTTTAATGGCCAGTAGTGTATTTCTGTAGACGCCCTCTATTATGATGGAACCGGTAAAATAAAAATCTGCGATCAAGACTGCGATCTGCATTTCTTCTTGGTGTAACAATTTTAATGGCCAGTAGTGTATTTCTGAAGACATCCTATATTATGATGAAACCGGTAAAATAAAAATCTGCGATCAAGACTGTTATTACAAATCAAACATGGAAAATGCAAGCTAGCATAAATTAGCGGTTGGGAGTATCATTAATTTGTTCAAAGCTATACGTTAAAGTGCTTGGTATCACCCTTTCTGATTAAAAAAAAGTAATTACATCATTGTTACACCAGAGTGTTTCAGCTTTATAACCTGGAAGAGTACTTGAACGGAAGGAACAGTGTATTGAAAGAAGCGTATAAGATGAGCATTAACAAGAGCAAAACTAGGGTAATGGAATACAGTGTAAGGAAATCAGGCGATACTAGAGGACTAGATTAGGTAACGAAACAATAAAGGTGGTAGATGAGTTTTGTTACTTGCACAATAAAATGACATATAATGGTCACAGCACACAAAATGCAGAATAGCGATGGGACGAAAAGCGTTTCTTAAAAAGATTAATTTTGTAAAATCGAATATTAATTTAAGCGTAAGGACTTTTTTCTGTAGGCATTTGTGTAGTGTTGCCTTGTAAGGGAGTTAAACACTGACAATAATCAGTTCTGAGTTGAAGAGGCTTTAGAAATTTGATGCTGAAGATCAGGCAGATAGATCGTGAAACGAATGAGGTACTAGACGGAATTGGAGGGAAAAGGGATTGCTGACTTACATTGACTAAAAGAAGGGATCGATTGGTAGGACACATTCTTAGACATCAAGGAATCGTGAATTTAGCGTTAGAGGAAGTGTTTTGGGTAAAAATCTACGAAGGGAGACCAAGAGACGAATACATTAGGTAGATTTAAATCGATGTGGGTTGCCGTTCTAATGAAGAGATAAAGACACTTGCTCAGGATAGAGTAGGGTGGAGACCTGCATCACACCAGACTGAAGGCCACAACAACAAACAACAACGTTATTGTCTACAAAAGAATTTCTTATCCATTCCAGTTCATAAGGAATTTATGGAAAGTAGCTACTAAAACACGAATCAACTCGAAGTAATACCCTGCGATAAAACCACCACTTTCACAGGGCCTAGCATAAAAATGTTAGATCACAAAAGCTTTGAACTTATCATTGTGTAACTGTTATAATTATTTTAAATTAAAAAGCGGTTATATATAAAAAGCATCCTCTGTGATTATGTAGCTCAGGTTTCTACATTTTGTTTTCTATATAGTCTAGAAACAGTATGAACTAAAAATGTTTGTATAGCTTATGGGACGTAACCACGGGGTCATCAGTCCCTAAACTTACAAACTACTTATGAACTACCTTATACTAAAGACGACACAAATATCCGTGACCGAGGGGAGATTCAAACCCCCGACCGTAGTGGCCGTGCTGACTGCGACTTACGCGCCGCAGAACGCTCGGCCACCGCGGCAGGCCAGTATGAAATTTTCGTGGATGTCGTATATCCCTGATATACTATCCATCGTCAATGCACAGAACATGTATGTTTAGTTTTACTGGTCTACGGTGGCGCTGCTTATATAATGTACGCTCAGCTACGCTTCTACGTGATCTATCCATTGTCAAAGCAAAGAACATAGAGGAATGTTTACTTTTACTGATCTACAGTGGCGCTGCCTATATAGAGTCGTGTACTCTCAGCTATACTTCTACATGGTCTATCCATTGTCAAAGCAAAGAACATAGAGGAATGTTTACTTTTACTGATCTGCAGTGGCGCTGCCTATATAGAGTCGTGTACTCTCAGCTATACTTCTACATGGTCTATCCATTGTCAAAGCAAAGAACATAGAGGAATGTTTACTTTTACTGATCTACAGTGGCGCTGCCTATATAGAGTCGTGTACTCTCAGCTATACTTCTACATGGTCTATCCATTGTCAAAGCAAAGAACATAGAGGAATGTTTACTTTTACTGATCTACAGTGGCGCTGCCTATATAGAGTCGTGTACTCTCAGCTATACTTCTACATGGTCTATCCATTGTCAAAGCAAAGAACATAGAGGAATATTTACTTTTACTGATCTACAGTGGCGCTGCCTATATAGAGTCGTGTACTCTCAGCTATACTTCTACATGGTCTATCCATTGTCAAAGCAAAGAACATAGAGGAATGTTTACTTTTACTGATCTACAGTGGCGCTGCCTATATAGAGTCGTGTACTCTCAGCTATACTTCTACATGGTCTATCCATTGTCAAAGCAAAGAACATAGAGGAATGTTTACTTTTACTGATCTACAGTGGCGCTGCCTATATAGAGTCGTGTACTCTCAGCTATACTTCTACATGGTCTATCCATTGTCAAAGCAAAGAACATAGAGGAATGTTTACTTTTACTGATCTACAGTTGCGCTGCAGGGCCGTTACCTCTCAACCACGTAACTCCTCAGTTGGCCTCACAAGGACTGAGTGTACCCCACTGGCCAACAGCTCTTAGCAGACCCGGATGGTTACCCATCCAAGTGCTAGCCAAGCCCGGCACTACTTCGGTAATGAAGTTGGAAGCGGTGAGTCCACTGTGGCACGGCCATTGCCTTTCGATACAAAGAAACTAATTAAAATAGTACATGAGTCAAGTTTTCGTAGTAATAACAACACTTTTCATTCTTTGTCTAGAACTTGGGTTCACTTAAAACATACTTGGCTAAAGACGAAATCAAAGCACTTTTAGAAGATGATTTGGACGACTTGCTGTCTTCGGAGAAAGAGGAAACTGCAGATTAGTTGTTGAAAATGTCAGATATACTGTCAGGTGGTTAACCAACAATATGAACGCTGGATAAATGGTGCAGTTCTGCATTGGGCGTTGAGCAACTTGTATTCTAAGTAACACTCTCAGGAGCATCAGAAAGATCACAAGCAGCTGGAAATGTAGATTTCTTCAAGATATACTTGACAATGCTGTTGAATATGGTTGCGCTGAATCGACTGGGGATTATGGATTAGGAAGATCGATGATAGCGTTGCGACTGTGGAGTACACGGTCAATGTTGTTGAGTGAGACCTGCTTACAAGAACTGTCGAAGATCTAAAGGACCATAGTCAATAGCTATGTCATCAGTAAAAAGCTCATAAATTGGTTCGACATTAGTAATATCCTCGGATGGCATTTACACGAATTCTTCATCCTCCTGGATGTCATTGTGAGTAGCATCTTCAAGTTTCTAATAGAACCGAAGATACCATTTACAATGCATCTTTCTTCGCGTGACGAAGACGGTAATTCAGTCTGGTGTAAAACCTCTAACACCTTACTTGCGTCAGTTCCCATTGTACACAATACAAACTCAACTTCAGAATATCCACTTACAGTTCACTATATCACTCACACAGCAATAGAATAGATGAAGAATACCCCAAGTCATTATGTTGCCGTACTCATGGATTACCTTAACTGGCGCTCTGTTACTCACCATTCAGCACAGGCAGGTAAAATGTGCGTTACTGCAGCCTAATGGATCGGTTGTACCTATGTACCAAACATGGGATCAATGCCGACAAGACACTTCGGGAATGTACCTTGTAAGGAGAGCAGACTCTTAAAATGATGTTTTTTTTCGTGACCCTATTTTGATCAAACTATTGCCCACATATTCCCTGAATGTATGCTTAAAGTATGTCTGAAATCCGCATGCAGATTCGTCTAGTAGATGTAGAAATTAGTGTGTTCAGACTCTGCCTGCTGATGAAACTTCAAATTAAGATATCTCCCTCTTCCAGGATACTGTAAACCCTACCAAATCCCAGGCAATAATCATGTCACAACACTCGCTCCTTCCAACAACAATATCTGTGCTTAACTGTCCATTACCATCCTATCCCACAAACTAAAATCCTTAAACACCTTGGCCTCACCCTTGCTCACTTCCTTTCCTGGAAACCTCACCTTCAAACTGTCCGTCAAAAAGCCCTCTCCTGCTTCAACCTGCTAAAGCCCCTCTCCAGTCGGACAGGGGGATTCAAACCCTCCACCGTCCTCTACACCTACCGATCCTCAATACATTCCTTCCTTTGTAAATTTCACCCTACATGGGTTTCCGACCTTGAGCGCCAAACCCTCTGCCTCACTTACCACATCCACCTCCCCTTACCCACGCGGATCCTCATTCCTTTCCATCACCTACTCAAATTCCTGGAACACATCCGCATCCTTTACGTTTCCTGCAAGATAGAATCCCAACACTTTCTGGTCTCTCACCTCCTAACTGCATCCTGGTCCTGTGGCACGCCGTTAACAAGTTATCCCACCCTCCCTGCACCTCCATACTCTCCACATCCTTTCCAAGGGTAACTTCCGTCAGTTTCACCACCCGGACAACGACCTCTGTTGTGACATCTATCCTTCCTCTCAATCTTAATCCTTCTCCGTATAAGAGCGCTCCTTTCTCCCTACATTCCTCTCCCTCCCTGGCTTGGCTCTTCTATCCTTTCCCTTCCCCAGAAATCTTGACAGACATAGGGGAAAATCATCGAGTTGAAGTCTGTCTTTTGTAGTCCATTTGCGCGCGTTTACAGAGGTAAAAATGACACATACCAAGCTATAGGAATCTGACATTTTATAAGAGGATCCAGGGTTATTAACTGAAGATACTGACAGAGGGAATTCATACTCTCTACATGATTCAGGTAAGTCTCTGTCCCTGTTTCCTGTAAAGTAAGTAATTTATTGGCCAGTTATGTACTGTAAGTCGTGTTCACTATTTCTGTTCCATTTGTAGCGTTAGAATGCTGATGTTCTATCGTGAACTGTGCTGTCATGATTTTAATTTGCTTATTCAACTATTTTTGTGCTGCGCAAAGAAACGCTCTGACTATCTACCCTTGGCTCCTGCAAGGAAGGCATCAACAGCATGTTCCGCAGAATTCAGAACGATGTTCCTCGACTATCGGCAATCTATGAAACTTTATCACTTATGCAGAAATAAACTTAGATGACATCTCCTATCAAAAAAAATTGGATGTAATTAGTGAGGATCAGTTTGGGTACTAAAGTGATGTCGCTAGCTAATGGAAAAAAGACAAAGTGAAATTTGGGTATTTTTCTGCTTTGAATTTTTTTCTAGAAATGAAACTTTTGTGTCCCAGCCTCGTCGCCACTTTAGTGTCTCGTTTCCGTCGTAGGTGTCGGTGGCCGAGTGGAACGAGACCGACACAGGAATAAAGATAGGACGCTGGTGCAGGTACGGAGGGGAGCAGCCAGAAACTAGAAACACTAGAGTAAATTAGAACGAGATATATATTGTACAAAATTTATACAATACTTAACTTTTACATAGTACTGCAGAAGACTGATACATAGTTGAGCTAGAGGCCTGCCTAGTGCCTGTCCGATAATCAAGTCTTTACTGGTGCCTGATTTCGAAGTGTTCACTGGTTCCTATCTCAGTTCCAAGTGAACGATGTCGTTCAGTGGTGGCCACGAGCGGAGTTGTAGCAGAGGGCGCTCGTGGCTGACGTCGTAAGAACGCCGCGCCGTGCGTGCATGGCGGCGCGCGGTGAAAGTAGGTGGCGAGCACTTTGTACTTGTGCGACACCAGACCCCTCCCCCCCAAACCGCCGCGCCGTCGTGGCGTAGGGCTGAGGGCCACGGCGACGGCACTGGGAGGAGGGCCTGGGCGGGGGCGTTACTGGTGGGACGGGCGCCGTAGCTGAGGCTGGGATCGAGACGCCGTCCGCGCCCCGGCATCCGCCTTGCGATCCTCCAGGAAACCCGCCGAAACCTGGGGAAGGGCGCACACCCCCGCCCAGAGGGAGCAGGTCATCTTCTTCTGAGGTGCGTGGCCCAAGCTGGGGGGGCCCGCACGGCCCCGGAGTCCCTCTCGGTGACGCTGTCATCTGCGGAGTCGACAGCGGCGGCGACGACTGCGTCGGAGGTGCGTCGACGTCCATAGGGATCTCGTAGTCCGGGGACGAACGATGTGGCTGTGCTCCCTGGCGGTGAACTGGGTCTGGAATCAAGAAACCCGAAACAGGATCGCGCGGCCTGTGCAGGCGCAATTGGTTGCGTGGCGCCGCAGCTCCGACCCTGTGGAAGAACGTACAACTAGATATTGCGACCGAGCGCGCGCTGAACGATGCCTGGCAACCATGTCTTCTTGTTGCCAGCAAACACCCTGTACAGCACCGGCGTGGAAACCTGAAAACGCGTAGCGCCATACGAACCGACTCGGTGCGTGGGAGGCTGCAGCAGGTGAAGGAGAGTGCGGTGACGGCGGCCGTGTAGCAACTCGGCAGGAGACGGGCCGTCACGTGGCATGCACCGATACGTAGACAGGAAAATTTGAAGAGCTTGCTGCCTGGAGTGCTGACCTTTCATCTTCTCCATGTGAGACTTGAATGTTCGAACGAAACGTTCCGCTTCACCTTTGGACTGAGGGTGAAAAGGTGCGGTGGTTATATGCTGAATGCCATTCACACGACAAAACTGTTGAAATTCCGCACTAACAAATTGAGGTCCATTGTCACTGAGGATAGTTTCAGGCAAACCTTCGATGCAAAACACTGATGTTAAGGCACTGATTGTACTAGACGCTGTCGTTGAGTTCATGGCAATCACAAAAGGAAACTTGCTTAAAGCGTCTATAACAATTAACCAGAGCGTATTCCAGAAAGGTCCGGCAAAGTCAATGTGTAAACGTTGCCATGGTCCCTTGGGGCGTGACCAGTCTGAGAAACGTTGCGGAGGAGCCGCCTGATGCTCCGCACAAACAGTACACTGAGACGTCATGTGCTCTATCTGAGCGTCCATACCAACCCAGGTACAATGACGTCTGGCCAATTGCTTTGTCCTAACAATACCCCAATGTTCTTGATGCAGGAGGCGTAACACTTCTCGTTGCAGGGAACGAGGAACAAGCACTCTTGTTTGGTCGTTGTCCGTATGTAACAACAGTACCCCTGACTTAAAGATAATGCATGACGTTGTGCAAAATAACGTCGAACCAGAGGCCGTTGAATGTCTTTGGCTCTGGCAGGCCATCCTGAGCGAACAAAACGTGCTACCACACGTAAATCCGCATCCGCAGCTGTTTCCTGTGCAACCCGACGAGAGTTCAAAGGGCAAGTCTGCGACAGCGGAAGCATCTCTGGAGTCTATTTGACAACATGCAATTTCAGAAGAATCAAACGACACATCCAAGCCAACCGGAAGTCGGGAAAGTGTGTCCGCGTTGGCATGTTTAGTGGTAGGTCGGTACAAAATCTCATACTGATAATTAGAAAGTATCAAGGACCATCTCTGAAGCTTTTGTGCCGTACGTTGCGGAATTGGCTTTGTGGGTAAGAACAACGACGTAAGAGGCTTGTGGTCTGTCAACAAATAGAATTTTCTGCCATAGAGATAATGATGAAACTTTGTGACGCCGTAAATGATTGCTAAGGCCTCCTTTTCTATCTGACTGTAATTCTGTTGCGTTGGCGTCAGTAGCTTGGATGCAAAGGCAATAGGACGATCGTGAGATCCAATGCGATGTGACAAAACTGCACCCAGACCGTACGACGAGGCATCAACTGCTAACACTACAGGCTTCTGTGGGTCAAAGGGAATCAAACATGCATCACTGAGTAGTGCGGACTTTAGTTTGTCAAAGGCAACTTGGCAATCTTTAGACCATACAAAAGGAACATTCTTCCTACGTAAGTGATGCAGTGGAGCTGCGATCTGAGAGGCATTGGGAATAAATCTGAAATAATAGTTAAGCTTTCCCATTACTGCTTGCAATTCGTGCACATTCTTAGGAGGAGGCAAGTCTTTGATTGCTCTAAGATGTGACTGTAAGGGATGAATTCCTTGGGCATTAATCACATAGCCTAGGTACTCTATTTCAGTTTGAAAAAACGAACACTTTGCTTTATTACAACGTAGACCTGCTGCAGTCAACACTTTGAAAAGGCACTCCAGGTTTGCTAAATGTTCTTCAACTGTACGTCCGGATACCATAATATCTAAATAGTTCGAGCAACACGGTACAGAAACTGTCAGCTGTTCCAAAAAACGCTGAAAAATAGCGGGGGCGGAAGAACTGCCAAAGGGTAGGCGTTGAAATTGAAAAAGACCCATGTGAGTATTAATGACGAAAAACTTCTTTGACTCGTCATCAAGCGGAATCTGTAAGTATGCCTCTGCTAAATCAATCTTTGGAAAAGAAGCGGGACTGTCCTAATTTGTCCATTAGTTCCTCAGGTCTGGGCAGGGGGTAAGTGTCTTCAATTGTTTGACTGTTCACTGTTGATATGAATTCCGCACAGAGACGAAGTTTTCCCGACGGCTTGGGTATAATTACTAAAGGCGAGGCCCACTGACTTGCAGAAACAGGAGAAATCACCCCACTATCTTGCCAACGTTTAAGTTCTTCGGCAACTGTATCACGCATTGCGATAGGCACTGGTCTAGCTTTACGAAATTTTGGTACAGCAGATTCTTTTAAAGTTACATGTGCCACGAAGTCTTTTGCACAACCTAGTTCCGGCGAAAACAAATCACTATATTTTTCACACAATGCATTAATTTTGTCCTGAGGCACTACTGACGAAATTTGAAGCACATCTCTTTGAATTGATAAACCAAACAAGTCAAAAGCATCTAGTCCAAAAATGTTCTGCGTAGATTTGGCCTGAAGAACTACAAAAGCAACTGTTTTTGTTACACCTTGAAAAGAGGCAGGCAGGCTACACGTTCCTGACACGGGAATATTTTGTCCTGTATATGCCGTTAGCACTTGTTGAGACGGCGACAATTTTGGCGAACCCAGAAGTTCATAAGTATCTTTATTTATTAATGTGACAGAGGAACCAGTATCCAGCTGAAACCGCACAGTCTTATTGTCTATGAAAAGAGTCACAAAAAGCTTTTGCTTGTGGCGCTCGACAGGTGCGCGAATGTGGGCAACGTCTGATAGAACTTGTTTACCACGCTTGCGCATGCGCGGGCTGCGTAGTGAAGGAAGCGGCGCAGACTCGGCACGCAGCGGATTACCAACACTGTCACTAGAGGGCACTACCGCCGGATCGGCGTCCGCGCAATGCGAGGCTACTGCAGTAAAATTACTTTGAGTAGCTACACCAATTCTACTGTCACTAACTACACAGTACTGAGCACTTTTACAAGGAGAAGGTGCAGAAGGCACTAAGTTCACTACAGGATTGCACTGTACATAGTCATTATGCTTGTCCCGAACCCTTTTCCGTTGCACAGATTTCCGCGCTACGGGGCTCACTATATAGTTTTGCTTTAGGCACAGAACTTTCATCGTTCTTACTACGTTGCTAGTGCGGTATTTGTTTCGTCTTTTGCAGTTATTATTTCTTACATTTGTGTGCTATCATCTTCGGCTGTTGTCTGCTGCCGCGACGTGCCGCTGTCGCCGTTAAGTGCCGCTGTCGCCGACTGCCGATCAGGGCCCCACCGCCCGGCCTCTTCGGACTGCAGTATTCGTCGTGTCGCCGCACCGTCGGCGTCCGACGCCTCCGGTGTTTTCGCCGCCGCCGCCGCCGCCGCCCCGGAAGGTGCTCCTCCGGCCCACGCCGGGTTCGCCGCCGCCCAGCGCGCTCTGCCCGGCCGCCAGCACGTCGGAGCGCGTCCCACCGCCGCCGCCTCGCCGCGCCCACCTGGGCCGCCGGGAGGGACGTCCGCCGCCGCCGCTGATCCCGGAGCAGTGTTCTACAGCTAAGGTGACTGTACGCCTCTGCCATGTCGACCCTGCTCCCTACTACTGTGTCCTCGACCATCATTTTTACTTCGCCCTCCCATGCCCCCACCACCATTTCCTGGAGCACATCCTCCCCTCTTCTTCCTGCCACAATTCCCTCCCTCCTCACCCTCACCACTCCCTCCACCGTCGCCTTCTCCTCTGCCCCCACACAAGCTGCTGCCCTCGTCCCACACTCTCCTGCCCCTTCCTCCGTTCCCCCACTCGATTCCTTCCCTCCCCTCCCTGACTCCCGCGGTGACCGTGCCGCGGTTCGCACCCGGCGGACTGCAGTTGACTCCTGTCCTCTCCCACCCGACGACGCAGCCGCAGGGCCGTCTCCGCGCCACCTTCCAGTCTCCCCTGTCCCCACTCCTGCCTCCCAGGCCCTCCTAAAACCAAAGAAGACAAAACGAGCATCCACAGACGCCACCTCCTCGGTGACGAAAAAGCCCGCCGACCCTCTCTCCACTGGCCCACCGGTCCCGATGGAAGCCGCCCCTCTCCCTCCTACCCAGCCTGCACCACCTCCCCCGCCACCCCTCCTCCCCTCTCAACCATCTGCTCTCCACACTTTCGTCCTCAATAACCCTGACCCCCAACTCCTAGACTGCCGTGCCCTCACTCTCCTCTTTCGGCAGTATGCTCCTTCTGCCCCCATCTCCCAAATCATCCCACGGAGGGACTCGGTTCTCCTCAAATCACCTGACCCCGACCTCCACACACAGCTCCTCCACAAGATCCCCCGCGTCCACTTTGGACCCCGTGCCACCCTTGTCCCCCTCCCCCCTCCAGCCTCCAATCGCCAATCCCCTCCTCCCCGTCACCCTCCCACGATCACTGCTGTCATCACCAAATTGAACCCGGGGATCACAGAGGAAGAGGTTCTGGAGGAACTCCGGCGGGATCCCCACCTATCCATCCGCTCAGCTCGTCGCATGCCTCCACTGCAAAGGCCAACACTTCCAAACCTCCTGCCCTAACCTCACCGCCACCCCCTCCTGTAACACCTGCGGTGGGGCACACCCCACCTACTCTTACAAATGTAAGTCCCGCCCCCTCCCACCAAAGAAGAACTCACCGTCACTGTCCGTCCCACTGATCTCCCAATCCCCGCTAATAACTCCTTATGCCCTCCCCCCACAGCAGAGGACATCATCCGGTTCCTGACTATTGTCCTCCAAAATATCCACCCTTTCCAGCGCCCTCACACCCTCCACCAAGTCTCCCTGGCCGCTCGCTCCCTCTTCAACCTTGATTTTAAGGCTACAACCTCCCAAAATCACATCCACTTCACCTTCTCCCGAACCGACCGTCCTCACACCCTAGTTTAGTCCCCACACCCGCTCCCTTTTCCTCTCCCTCTCCCCACCTTTCAACCTCATTATGGCGCAGCAACGATTTAACATCCTGTACTCCAATATTCGCTCCCTTCCCACCAATAAGCTCCTCCTGATGAACACCTTAAACCAACACCGCGTGGATGCCTTTCTCCTCAACGAAACCTTCCTCCTCCCTCACATACATGTCAGTATCACACCCTATATCCTACACCGTCACGACTCTCCCCATCCCCCTGCACGAGGTGGAGTGGCTTTCGGCCATCTCCGACACCACCCAGTTCGGCCACATCCCCTCCTCAACATCCCTTATGAACATCTCATCCACACCCTCTTCCTCCCTCACTGTCACCTGTGCTACTATTTATATCCGCTCCCATGTTCCCATCCCTTATGACTTCCTTGCTCACATCAATAGCACCTTCACAATCTACGTGGTCGCCGCTGACTTCAATATCCACTCCCGCACTCCTGCCGAACTCCGTCGGTGGCATCAGTTCATTCCTACCATCAATGGCGACATTGTCCCACTCCCACGCCACACCTGACCCTGTAGCAACACCACCCCCTTGTCTCTCCCAATCTCCTTGGGCGCATCACCGCCGACGTTCTTGACCCCATAGGCAGTGATCACGACCCTGTTCTCCTTACCCTCACACACAATGTCCATCGCCCACAGAATCCTCGCCCACCTCCACCTCCTAAACTCGTGCATGACTACTCCTGAGCAGACTGGGATGCCTTTCGCCTCTCCATCACCCATCAGGTCGAAAGCCACTATCTCCCCCTACACTCTCCCGATGATATCGACCAAGCTGCCTCCTTCCTTCAGCAGACCTTGTCTGATGCTATCCATTCGCACGTCCCTACCAAAGCTGTCCAGCCGCATCATCCCACACTCCCTGCACAGGCTGTCCTTCTTCTGCGGGAATCCCGCCGCCTGTACCGCTCCTTCCTGCGAACCCGTGACCGGGATACACTCCTCCACCATCGGCAACTCCAGCGACACGTGCGCAGCCTCCTGACTGCCAAAAAGCGCCGGGACTGGCATCAGACAGTGACACGGCTTAATGCCCACCTCCCAATCAACTCGTCTCGGTATTGGAACGCCTTCCACCGCCTCACTGGATCGAAACCTATGCCCACAGCCCCTCTCCTTCATCTTGACCAGCCCCTTCCTGACAATGCCAGTAAGGCTAACCATTTTGCCTCTTTCCTCTCTGATGTATTCTCCATCCCTGAAAATCCTAACTTTGACTATTCCTTGTTCCCAGATGTCCATGAAAAAACCGATGTCTCCATCCCACCCCTGGCTCCTGGCTTCCATTACCTGGACCACATCCCCCCATCAGACATTAACACCCCCATCACTGCACACGACATACAATTGATACTGCGCACCAAACGCAACACAGCTCCCGGCCACGATCGCATCAGATACCGCCACCTCAAAGAATGTCCCCTCCCTTTCCTCACCACTCTTGCTTCCCTCTATACCACCATCCTCTACACTGGCTGCTATCACCGCCTGTGGAAAATCTCCCGAGTCCTCATGTTCCTCAAACCCAACAAACCCCCCTCTGATGCCTCCTCCTACCGCCCGATTTGCCTCACCCCAGTGTTCAGCAAGGTCTTCGAATCTATTCTGTCCCGTCGCATCCATCACCACCTCCACCTCCACCGCCTTCTCCCAGACACCCAATGTGGCTTTCGTCCATCCTTCTCCATTGACGACCAACTCCTTCGACTTACGCAACTCCTTTCCCTCCAGCTAAATTCCCGTCGTGCCGCCATCTTTGTGTCCTTAGACCTCGAACGGGCCTACGATCAGGTCTGGCACTCTGGCCTGCTCTTCAAACTCCAAACCTATGCTCTTCCCATCAACCTCGTCCGGGTCATTGCCTCCTTCCTCTCCGACCGCCCCACCTATGTTACCGTCCACAACACCGATTCCCGTCTTTTTTATCCCTCTGCTGGTGTGCCCCAAGGCTCTGTCCTTTCTCCCCTCCTGTACCTCCTGTATACCTCGGATATGCCTAAGCCTGCCCCTCCCGTACACCTTTTCCAATATGCTGACGACACCGCTTTCTTTGCCTTAGCTCCCACCCTTGGCCGTTCCAACCGCCTGCTCCAAGAACACCTTGACCTCTTTGCCGCTTGGTGCAACCAGTGGCTCCTGTCTATAAATCCTACCAAAACCCAGGCGATCATCGTAGGTCGTACAACCCCTTCCTTCCATCCCCGAGATTTTTATCTGACCCTCCATAACCGTCCCATTCGTCTCACCCCTACCCTAAAGTACCTGGGCCTCACTATTGATCGCACCCTTTCCTGGACTCCTCATCTACGCGCTATCCAAGAAAAAGCCCGCTCTCGCCTCCACCTCCTCAAACTCCTTGTTGGCCGAACATGGGGCCTCAACCCTTCTACCATCCTCTATACCTACAAATCCCTCATCCGCCCAGTCCTCTGTGTCGCCCATCCCGCCTGGATCTCCGCTCCCCCATCCTTCTACAAATCTCTGGAGATACTGGAACGCCATGCCCTCCGCCTCGCCTTCCGTATCCCACTTTATCCCCCTTCCCCCATGCGGATCCTCTATGATCTCATTTCTTTCCCCAGACTCGTTCTCTTTATTGAAAATCTCCGCCTCCGTTACATATCCCGCAAATCAGATCCGCCTAATCCTCTAGTCCATCTCCTCCTCTCTGCACCTGGTACATTGCCGCGCCTCTACCACTGTATTCCCCCTGCTCTCCACTTGTCCACCCTCTGGATCCTTTCCCGTGGCAACTTCCGTACCCTCCCCCTTCCGGATGATGCCCTCCGACCTGACATCTACCCTTCATACCAGCTTTGATCCTTCTCCTGCTCCCTCTCCCCCTTCTCTCCCTGAGGGCCCCGACTATCCCTCCCTTCCTGTCCCTTCTCCCCTCCTCCGTCCCTCCGGATCCTCCTCTTACCGCCCCCCACCTATCCTTCTTCCCCGTGGCTTCCTGGGACATCATCGCCCCCGTCCCTTCCCTACAGGCTCTGTGGCTCCTCCCCACCCTCTCCATCTCCTTTCATCCCTTTTCCCCCCACACCACATCTTCAATGCTGTCAGTGCTCCACCATCTACGGAACCTCCTTTGTGCTTCGTCAAGTGTGGTGTGTTTTAGTTAAATTGTTTATTTTACAACAGTGAACGGCCAACCCGCAGCCGACACCATCAGTTTTAACTTGTGTATCTCTCAAAGTGTGTGTTGTGTTTTTTGTTTTAACTCCAAATAGCGGACGGTCTCACGATGGCCGCTGCCCTATGCTCATTTTAATTGTGTCTGTGCGCCACTGACATTCGAGCAACTGTTTTTATTCACCACTTTCGCCGTTCCAAGTGTTTTATGTCACCACTGTTTCCTCCATTTTATGTACTTTGTTTTATCTCCATTTTAAATCTCCGTTTTATGTCTGTATTATCTCCAAAATTTTATCTCCTTTGTGTTTTTATGTTCTCCGCTGACAAATTTTATTTCTGTAGGCCGAAGAGCGCCAGTGAGCGCTGCCGGCCCGCCCCTTTTTTAGGGGAATTGAAACCACGATAAAGAAAAAAAAAAAAAAAAAAAAAAACACAGAACTTTCTCAGTCCTCTCTCCCGTCCTCTATCTCCTCTACTCTGCCGACATGCCTCAACCCAAACCTCCCGTCTATCTCCTCCAATATGCTGATGACACCGCCTTCCTGGCCCTCGCCCCCTCCCTTGCCCGTTCCCAGGTTTTGCTCCAGTCCCACCTCATCGAGTTCGCCTCCTGGTGTAACCGGTGGCTCCTCTCCGTCAATCCCGACAAATCCCAGGCAATAGTCATAGGTCGTACTACCCGCTCCTTCCGCCTCAACGATTTCTATCTTACCCTCCACAACCGACCTATCCGTCACACCCCCACCCTCAAATACCTTGGCCTTACCCTTGACCGCCAACTGTCCTGGACTCCATACCTCAAATCCCTCCGTGAGAAAGCTCTGTCCCGCCTAAACCTACTGAAACTCCTTACTGGCCGGACGTGGGGCCTCCACCCTTCCACTGTCCTTCACACCTACAAATCAATCATATGCCCCGTCCTTTGTTCCTTCCACCCCGCCTGGATATCAGCCCCTCCTACTTTCTACAAATCCCTCTAGA
This sequence comes from Locusta migratoria, assembly GCA_026315105.1. Lineage (NCBI taxonomy): Eukaryota > Metazoa > Arthropoda > Insecta > Orthoptera > Acrididae > Locusta > Locusta migratoria. The sequence continues at coordinate 240,406,709 of CM048749.1, read as the reverse complement.
TCCTAGAACGCCACGCCCTCCGCCTCGCATACCGTATCAGACTCCGTTCCCCCACGCGGATCCTCTATGACCTCATCCCCTTCCCTCCTCTCCTACAACACCTTGAACATCTCCGGCTCCTTTCCACATCCCGCAAAATAGAGTCCCAAAACCCTCTGGTCTACCCTATTCTTACAAATCCCGGGCCTCTGCCTCGCCTCCACCAAACCGTTCCTCCCGGCCTTCATCTACATACGCTCCGTATCCTCTCCCAGGGCAATTTCCGCACCCTTCCTCTACCGGATACCGAACTTCGTCCTGATATCTACCCCTCCTATCAACTCTGATCCCTTCCCCGTAGCATCAGCACCCCTCCCCTCTCTCCCGTCCCTTTTCCTTCCCGCCCGCTTGGCTACCCCTCTCCCATGCCCAGAGTCTCGTCAATCCTTCCCTCCTTACGCTCTCTTCCCTCCCCTTCTCCCCCTCCCCCGCACTTCCCCCGTCCCTGTCCCACCTCCCCCACCTCCATCCCCCTCCCCACCCCCCGCGGAGGCGTCTCGACTTTTTATCTACGTGTTCAGTGCAAGTGGCTCCAGTGTCGTGTGTTTTACTCAGTGCCTCCATAATCGCCGTCCCCCTGTTTTATTCTGTACGCCGTCTGCTGTCTTCATGTGTGAAGTTAGTGTCTCTGCAATGTACTTTTAAAATTGTCACCGTGGCCGATTGTTTTTACTGACTGTGTGTGTGTTTTATTACTACTCGTCTGTTTTTTGTTCTCTGCCATATGTTTGTCCCGTTTGTCCATGTCCGTTTTAGTCTGTCAAAAACTCTGTATGTCAATGTTTTTAATTTCCGCAATTTTAATCCTCTGTTTTTGTATTGTTTTACTCTCGGACTTAGCCTGTATATCACATGGCTGAAGAGCAGCCACCGCAGCTGCTGCCAGCCTGCAGTTGGCTTGAATATACAATAAAGGAAAAAAGAACAGAACTTTCTTGCATGTGAGAATCAAGTAAAGCAATGTTCAATTCCACAGCGTCTATAACATTTACAGAATGAAGTCTCGCGCTCTGCGAAGCAATGTTCCGAAAGGCACCATTCTTGCAATTTTTATTTTGCTTGCACACTATTTGTACGTGTCCTGATTTGCCACATTGATAACAGGTCGCGTTGCGATTAGGGCATTGTGCACGCTTATGGCGAGATTCACACTGGGGGCAAGACTTACGAACATTTTTCGGAAAAGAGCGTCGGCGCCCGTTATTCAAATTACTGTTTCTAACACGACGGGGCGACCTTTGTGTCGCACTTTTACACTGGATACTGTTCACTGTATGGTCAGCACGGCCGGTAGAATTTAAAGAATCACTAGTGCTATAATGAGAACTACGGCTAGGAAAGCGTCCGTTACGGCGCACTGAATTAACACTGTGGCTTTGCATTTCTACATCCGCTAAGTCAAAAGTATCATGCGCTTCTATAAGCTGCAGTACACTATCTAATGAGGGGTCAGATTGTTTTAGAATTGCTGCCCTAATTCTGGGGTCCTGAATGTTCTGCGTAATTGCATCTCGCAACATAACGTCACTATAAGAAAGTCCACAAGAGCAAGTAAATTTACATTGGCGGGTTAAGTCCTTCAATTCCGTAATCCATTGCGTGTGGGTCTGTTCCGGTGATTTTTTCAGTCTGAAAAATCGGTACCGCGCAGCGGCTACGAGAACTTTTCTCTCGTAATGAGCATTTAGTGCATCTACAATTTGTTCAAAGTCTACATCACGAGGAGATGCGTGAGGGAAAAGTTTTTACAATAATACGAAGGTCTGGGGGCCCACAATCGATAAGAAAAGGTTCTTCACTCTCTGACCTGTAATTTGATGAGCCGGGACGAGTTCTTGAAACTGTGCGAAATAGTCGCTCCATTCTTCCTCACGTTCGTTGTACTGGCGAAATGTAGGAAGCGGTGCAGCGGCAGGTGTGGGCTGCTGATGTGACGACTGTTGTTGGTGAGCAGCCTGTGCCGTCAACTGCGACACCGCTTACAGTAGTTGAGTGATTTGCGCCGTCTGTAACTGAATAATTTGCATTAAGTTTGGGTTCGGGGTAGTGGCCATGCTGACCGATTAGGCGCCGCACATAGAAGTAAATGAGAACAAAACACAACTGCAAGATAAATGAGGACGCACTGCAACAAAAAAGTCCACAAAACACGTAACTGAAAATGTTCCCCCAAAATTCTTATAATAAGGATGGGTGGGCGGGAGCAATTTCTGCGTGCTCCGACTGCTGCTGTCTGGCTGCTGCAAGCGGGCTGGTCCACGGTTCTTCTATCACTCCTCGTCGCCACTTTTGTGTCCCAGCCTCGTCGCCGCTTTAGTGTCTCGTTTCCGTCGTAGGTGTCGGTGGCCGAGTGGAATGAGACCGACACAGGAATAAAGATAGCACGCTGGTGCAGGTACGGAGGGGAGCAGCCAGAAACTAGAAACACTAGAGTAAATTAGAACAAGATATATATTGCACAGATTTTATACAATACTTAACTTTTACATAGTACTGCAGAAGGCTGATACACAGTTGAGCTAGAGGCCTGCCTAGTGCCTGTCCCATAATCAAGTCTTTACTGGTGCCTATCTGATTTCGAAGTGTTCACTGGTTCCTATCTCAGTTCTAAGTGAACGATGTCGTTCAGTGGTGGCCACGAGCGGAGTTGTAGCAGAGGGCGCTCGTGGCTGACGTCGTAAGAACGCCGCGCCGTGCGTGCATGGCGGCGCGCGGCGAAAGTAGGTGGCGCGCACTTTGTACTTGTGCGACACCACAGAAACCACGATAACACAGTTTACAGGATAGTAGCTGATGTTGTTAGGAAAACTATGAACAGTTTTAAAGAAATTTAACTGACAATTTTTGAATGATTAATTTTAATCAAAGCAAAATCGGCAGAATGGCTGAAGTACCGTGCCTACTTCACGTTAAGTGTCAGAATTGCAGTGTGCAATTACTGATCGGAGGGAGGGGTGGAATTCGCCCAAGCTTTCATGCACTGTACCATTGGCTGCGACGGCTGGCTGCTGGCTGCATTGTCTCCTCTGAAATCAAAAATACTTTCAGCCTTGATTGACTTCTGCCGTTTGAACTGTACCTACGTACCGATTATGTCAAGAATGCCCTCTCAGCTATAGTACCTCTGTTGACGGTCCGAATGCCAACCCACCATGATGCCACTCAATATGTGCGTACAAGCATTAACTAATTACTTTCTGCTCATGTTCACGTTGAGTATCAAGTATCGTGGCCAACACAATGAACAATGCGCAAAAGTGTCCTCCAATAGATGCTCTCCCTCGCATTGCAGTACTGTAGTGGAGTCTTCTCTCTGGGCACTCGCTCTGAACACGATACCGTGCATACATACTGCTGTGTGTTCTCTCGCAGTAGCAGAGGAGAGAAAGAAGTCAAGTGGCTTCTGTCTGTCTCATTAAGTATGTTCGACAGGCTCTCTCCCTGGCTGCGACGTTTCATCGTAGGAGTCTGCCTCACCTGTTCGCTGTTCGCTTATAAACACGGTACGGCAGGCTGGCCAATAGTAATACATTAAACATGTCTGCCTGTCTTCAGTCCCTCAGCCGCTCTCTCCCCTCTTGCTCCTCGCTGCGAACCACCACCTCACCGCAAAATACGTCATGTTATTCTCAAGCGGAGGTGGTCACTCTTTTTTAGCTTTACGTGACAAACACCGATTGTTCCCTTGCTTCTAAAAGGGTCGGAATTTCCTGTCTTGGGTTTTTACTGTGGATCTCTCTGGCGCCCAGACATCTGCCTCGTTGCTACCCAACCAATGCCCTTCAAAAAATTGTACCTTCTCGTGTGTGTCAACAAGTAGTTGATCCAGCCTCGAGTATAAATATATTGCCACGTTTAATATTACCATATAGCAAGAGCCCCATAAATAACATATTTTAAAGTCATCTGAAATATTAAATCAGATAAAATGTAATTGGGATAAATATTCAATTCATTTTTTTCTTCCTTGGTATCGATAGGCTACGTAAAAGATATACAAAGAAACTCTAATTATAATATCACTGTAACTAATTAAAATCTCTGACTTTTACTGTAAAAGTAATAATCCCATCGTACTCGCTCTCTCTTCTATTGTCTGCTCTGTTCTGATTGTTCTGTTATTCTGTTGTCGGAATATGCTGAAACGAACATTATTAACTATTGATGATTGTTCTTAACTGATTGTACAAAATCTTCAGATATAAAATGGATACTCAGGTACGAATTATATGCTTTCTGTTCAAATTAATAAATCCCCTTACTTAAAGTTAACTTCAGTCAGTTGTTCAGTTATATATTTTTCCAGTCCCTCCATTTAGTGATCATGCTGTTTTCAGGTATAACTATTACGACCTTGGATGGTTCGTTAATTAAACATGTTAAACTTACGTATCTCGTGTAGCTTGCCAAAGTACCTTTGACTGTAATTAAACATTTTGCAATATTTATTGGCTTAGAACCTGCAATCACTTTTATGTAATGAACAGTTCGAAGTCTGATTAGCCATTAATCTGTATCAATTATTAATTTTCATTCATTAAATTACCTTCATTCAAAATTATGCTACACCTGGATTGAATCTTAATACTCCGAACCTCCATCCAATGTCGGCGGATAGTTACGCGGATTACAACCAATCTCACTACAGCTTATCAACGAGATCAACTACACCGCCGTTCAAGGTAACTATTCGTCGAATTCTGTAGGTTGCTTGCTCTGAAAGATGTTTTAAACTATTAAATGTTTGGCCATTTCACTTCATTTCATTTCTTTAATTAATAGTTCGTCAAATTGAAGTCACTGATTATTATTTTAAATAGTTCAACAACTTCTGTACGGCCAATTTTTCAAACCTAAATACTCAGGCAAGCAATTAACACTACACACGCTTGCAACATTATTCCGTAATTTGCATCTAAAAATGTACTTATTATTCTTAAAAATGGTCGTACCACATCGAGTTTATACTCAAATGAATCGTCGTGAGGTGTATAATACGATTATGAGGTCAGAAGATGCAGAAAATTAATCATGAGAACATGATTCTTTACAATGTGTAATTTATTTCATGTAGATGTTGGTACAGACCATTTATTCTCATCTACATCCTCACAAATTGAATGGACATTTGCATGGCGTTCTTTTTAGAAAAATGTTGCCCATTGTGCAAATAAAATGTTGCGACAGAGAAAAAAGGTAGGAAAGTAGATAGTGGTGCAACAACTGGAACGTCTTCTAGCACATGCCAATTTTACCATACCATAATTAATTACAAGTGAACTACAGAAGATATCCTTATTTGCAAATACCTGCTTATAGAGCTTGTTGGTCTACTTCTGTGAATATAGAATGTGTAATTGTATCACCCACCAGAAAGGACAAGTAAAACTTTATCCTTGTGAGGATTACCAAATCTTTACCAGACTCTTAATGTTTCTCTTGCAGCTGCCTTACAGTAAATATCAGGTCTACTGGTGACCTCCCTGATCTGAAGAGCAGTATGGGTTCAGACCAGTGAGGTCAACAGTAGACCTGATTTTAGTGTAAAGCAGCTACAAGAGAAACGTTATGAGTTTGGAAGAGATTTGTTAACCGCCTTCCTCAGCATATGGTAGTGTGGAAAGAAGCACTAGAGAAAAGAGGAGATGGGAGGCAAACTGCTTGGAGATTAAGCGAAATGTACCAAAGAAGAGTAAGCTGAGTAAAAATAGGGGAGAGAACGGAGTGGTTTGAACAGAAGAATGGACTACTATTCATCATTGTAATGAATGAAATAATGTAAGGGGTTGAACATGAACAGGAGATGATATGAAAGTGATGGTGTTTACAGGTGACATAATGGTATCAGTTAATGGAGTCGGAAAAGTACAAGAGAGACTAAATGTGTGGAATGAGGTGGTGGCTCTGTATGGAATGAGATTTAATGCCAACAAGTGAAAAATTATGGTAACAATAAGTAATAAAGAAAGAGTAGCAGCAGATGTGTAGATTGGAGGGGAAATGGTAAAGAGAGTGGACAGTTTTAAATATCTGGGAAGTGTGGTTGAAGAAAATGGAAAGAGGAGAGCAAGCCACGAGATTCTTGCAGAGTGTGCGACGTCTGGTGTGGAATAAAGACGTACCCCAGAAGAGTAAGCAGGTGATATACCGATAGCATTATGCTCCAATAGTCGTGCATGATCAGAAACTTGGTAGGTGGGCAGGTAGGTGAGCTGAATGCAGGTATCTGAGATGAAATTCCAGAGACTCAGGACTGGAGTAATTAGAATGGATATAATGAGAAATGAGAAGGAGAAACCTCAAGAAGAGACCGTAGAGTAGTCAAGACTGAGATGGCATAGACATGTCAAGAGAATGGAAGATGGCAAGATTTCAAAGAAGGCCAATGAGATGGAATTAGGAGGCAGGACACTCGGAAGAAGAGGAAGTGATAGATGGATCATGAGAGTATAGGAAGGAATACAGAAGAGAGAAGAACGGGACAAAATGCAAAAGGAAAATTGGAGGATAGGGAGCGATGGAGAGTACTATGTTCTAAGCAGACCTGGCCAGACGCTGGAAACTCTTGTGGATGATGATGGTTCTTATATGTTTTTCTTCTAATTTTGCCCTCCGTCCTATTGCGTATTCTAAAATGAAAACGCATTATTCAAGTAGCGTATTCCTACCAAAATTCTGCAGTTTGCAGTTGCATTTAAAAGATTTCGCAAATATCTCAGTTCACAGCAAATTACCGGATGGAAATGGGCCAGTGTTAAAAGAGTTAAAATAATGGAACACTCGCAGTTTTAGAGAAAATAATCAAGACATGGGACAAAGGAGTCAATGGGGTAAAGATGGGAAAACACCAAATCAGAACCATCAACTTAAAATGTCTGGCTTTTGCCAATGATATAGCCATCATAACGAATAACAGAAAAGAAGGCAAAGAAGCCCTAGGGGCACTACAAGACATCTCAGCCAGAAGAGGACCACAAATTTCGTACAAAAAATACCTAGTACATGGACACGAAATACACAGACATAAACCAATTTGTAACAAAATATGGAGAGATAGCACAAGTAGAATGTTTCAAATACCTGGGAGAGATTATACAGGAAACAGGATTATGTTCGACAGCCAATGGAGAAAGAGTTGCAAAGCTACAAAAAGCTTACAGACTTACACGGAAGCAGTACAATAAAAGAAGTATCTCTGTTAATGCCAAATTAAGATATTACACAACAGACGTCTTACCAGAAGCATTGTATGCCGAAGAAACAACAGTAATCAGAGGAAGAACAAAAATCAAGGAAATGGAAAAGCAAGAGAAGAAAAGTATAAGGAAGATCTATGGGTCAGTTCAGAGACAGGGGATCTGGATAAAGCTGTAAAAACAGACAGAGACAATTATAGACAACATCAGAAAGAGAAGGGCAAAGTTCTATGGCCACATTTATAGGATGAATGAAAATAGACTGATCAAGATTTTTAACATTGTGATGAGTAATACGATGAAAACTAACTGGGCAAAAGAAACCATGGAAGACCTCAAGAACAAAATATCTCTACAGAAAAAATAATAAACAGAGAAAAATACAGAGAAAAAAATCAGGAAACAGAAATTCGAAGAAACACCAAAAGAGAAGAAACCAGGCAAGAAGTGGACAGAACAGAGGAGGAAGAAATAGAGTGAATATATGAGAGGTTTTTGGGAGAGAAAAGAAAGAGACAAAAAAAGTGCCATGAAAATTGATTGTGTTTAAACGCTCTCCTAAATGGGAAATTAACGACAAAAATAATAATAATTGGAACACACGTGGGATTGTGAGCAGTTTAAAATGAAAATAAGAAAAAGAAAGGGTCCATGGGGAAAAGTGAGGTGCGGGGTGAGATCCCTTGTCCCCTATTCATCTACACCCCTGTTAACTAAGTATAAAAATGAGAAATAACAAACAGGGCAGCTTACCTGCTGCCAGGGGCACTATTGTCATTGCAATTGTCACGCGGCAGCAACTTTCGCAGTAGCGAGTGAGTGTGATAGACGGTGGCGCCACTTCACGCTTTCGACTGGCGGTCGTGATCTGCAGACACAGCTACTTGCTGCCGGCCGCAGATCTTGGCAAATGGAATAGTTGAGCGTGCGGCTGGGGGTGTGGTTGGGGGTGAAGTTTGCTCTAGGGCGCGAGCGCGCGAGTAAGGGCCGGCCATGAAACATTCATGGCCGCCCGAGCACAAGTAAGGATCCGCTAACAAGCTGCCCGCCGCCATTTCTCAAAGTGCGCCAACGACCGCCGTCCCCACCCACTGTTTATTTGTCAGCGCCGAGCCGACTGCGGTCGCAGCTCCAACAAGGACCGCTCCCCAGCGATCCCTTTGCATTCTGAACAGCCAGTAAGAGGAGCGAGGAATTCTCTCCCTCTCCCTCCCCCTCTCTCTCTCTCTCTCTCTCTCTCTCTCTCTCTCTCTCTCTCTCGACGCAAGGGTTAATTATCACGGACAGAAAGCCATCATAACACAGCTGCTAGTACTTCCAAATCTACATACAATCCTGGCCATTAAAATTGCTACACCACGGAGATGACCTGTTACAGATGCTAAATTTAACCGACAGGAAGAAGATGCTGGCCGGCCGCGGTGGCCGAGGGCAGTGAGGCGCTTCAGTCACGGTCTGCACGGCCACTACGGTCGGGGGTTCGAATCCCCCCTCGGGCATGGATATTTGTGCCGTCCTTAGTATTAGCTAGTTCATAAGTAGTTTGTAAGTTTAGGGCCTGATGACCCCGTAGTTGAGTCCCATAAGCTGTACAAACATTGGAATATTTGAAACTTCCTGGCAGATTAAAATTGTGTGCCGGAACTGGGACTCGAACCTGGGACTTTTGCCTTTCGCGCACTACCGACTGCGCTATCCCGACAGGACTCACGATGCCGCCTCACAACTTCACTTCCGCCAGTACCTCGTCTCCTACTTTCCAAACTTCACAGAAGCTCTCCTGTAAACACGCAAGACTAGCACTCCTGGAAGAAAGGATATGGTGGAGACATGACTTAGACACAGCCTAAGGGATGTTTCCAATTTTAATCTGCCAGGAAGTTTCATATCAGCGCACACTCCGCTGCAGAGTGAAGTTTCATTCTGGAAACATCCCATAGGCTGTGGCTAAGCAATGTCTCCACCATATCCTTTCTTCCAGGAGTGCAAAGGTCCAGGTTCGAGTCCCGGTTCCGGCACACAATTTTAATCTGCCAGGAAGTTTCATATCAGCGCACACTCCGCTGCAGAGTGAAGTTTCATTTTAACATTTGATTTGAAGAAGATGCTGTGATATGCAAATGATTACCTTCCCAGAGCATTCGCACAACATTGGCGCCGTTGTAGACACCTACAACGTGCTGACATGAGGAAAGTTTGCAACCGATTTCTCATACACAAACATCAGTTCACGGCGTTGCCTGGGGACACGTTTTGTGATACCTCGTGTAAGGACGCGAAATGCGTGCCATCTCGTTTCCGACTTTGATAAAAGTCGGATTGTAGCCTATCGCGTTTGCGGTTTATCGTATTGCGACATTGCTGCTCGCGTTGGTCGCTAATCTGTGAGTTCAGGAGGGCAATAAGGAACGCCATGCTGGATCCAAACGGCCTCATACCACTAACAATCGAGATGACAGGCATCTTATCCGCATGGCTGTAACAGATCGTGCAGCCACGTCTCGATCCCTGAGTCAACAGATGGGGACGTTTGCAAGACAACGACCATCTGCACCAACAGTTCGACGACGTTTGCAGCAGCATGGACTATCAGCTAGGAGATCATGGATGCGGTTACCCTTGACGCTGCATCACCGACAGGAGCGCCTGCGATGGTGCACGCAACCACGAACCTGGGTCCACGAATGGCAAAACGTCATTTTTTTTTCGGATGAATGTAGGTTCTGTCTACAGCATCATGATGGTGGCATCTGTGTTTGGTGACATCGCGGGGAACGCACATTGGAAGCGTGTATTCGTCATCGCCGTACTGGCGTGTCACCCGGCGTGATGGTACAAGGGGCCATTGGTTACACGTCTCGGTCACCTCTTGTTCGCATCGACCGCACTTTGAACAGTGGCCGTTACATTTCAGATGTCTTACGACCCGTGGCTCTACCCTCCATTCGATCCTTGGGAAACCCTACATTTTAGCAGGACAATACACGACTGGCCTTTCTGGATACGGAAAATGTTCGACTACTGCCCTGGCCAACACATTCTCCAGATCTCTCACCTATAATTCAAAACGTCTGGTCAATGGTGGCCGAGCAACTGGCTTGTCACAATACGCCAGTCACTACTCTTGATGAACTGTGGTATCGTGTTGAAGCTGCATGGGCATCTGTATCTGTACACGCCGTCCAAACTCTGTTTGACTCAATGCCCAGACGTATCAAGGCCGTTACTACAGCCAGAGGTCGCTGTTCTGTGTACTGATTTCTCAGGATCTATGCACGTAAATTGCGTGAAAATGTAATCGCATGTCAGTTCTAGTATAATATATTTGTCCAATGAATACGCGGTTATCATCTGCATTTCTTCTTGGTGTGGCAATTTTAATGACCAGTAGTGTAATTTCGCTTGGTTCTGTTCCCTTCTGACAAGGTATATTTCAGCAATGTCGCATCCAAAAGATGATTGCTGTGTAATTATTAGTGTGTAATAGTGCCTGACTTGCTAATTGCTGCGGTGGAGTAGCCGAGCGGTCTAAAGCGTCTCGCTGCGGAGCGCGCGGTTGCTCGCCGTGGAGGTTCGAGTCCTCCCTGGGGCATGGGTGTGTGTGTTGTCCGTAGGTTAGTTTACCTAGGTTTAAGTAGTTTGTAAGCTACGGACTGATGACCACGCAGTTTGTTCCGATAGAATTACAAACATTTGAACATTTGAACTTGCTAATTTATGAGGTTTATCGCACAAAGAAAAGCTGCTACATGATTAGCGTCTTACAATTTACGGAAAACTAAGCCCCCGTCACGTCTGTTAGTCCGCCTTATCTATGTCGTAACAATCGGACATTCCACAAACACATTGTCGGCCGCGGTGGCCGAGGGGACTGAGGCGCTCCAGTCACGGTCTGCAGGGCCATACGGTCGGGGCTTCGAATCCACCCTCGCGCATGGATATTTGTGCCGTCCTTAGTATTAGCTAGCTCATAAGGAGTTTGTAAGTTTAGGGACTGATGACCCCGTAGTTAAGTCCCATAAGCTATACAAATATTTGAACGTTTGAACAAACACATTATTTTAAAAGAATATTATGAAAATGAAAATTACAAAATTTTAATTTACACCAGTTTGAGTATTAGGCCTACATGATTGTTAGAATTTAATCACGCTTCTTTACAATAATTGATTTTCAAAGAATAATAATCTTGTCACATCAAAATGACTTTAAATGTGTTTTGAAACAATGTTTTCATTAACTTACTTAATTCCATCAACAAATAATTAAAATTCTTCTTACTAACATAAATTATTATTTTCCGGTATCCGCTGCTTGAAAATGCCTAACAGGCTACATCGAAATGATTTATCAACCTTGGAAAAGAAATGTATTTGCATTATGTTGTGACTCTGAAATCGAATGCTTCAGTTAATTTTTGTATCGGTTTTTCCTAAAGAAAAGGCTGGCTTCGTTACTTTACAGGCGCTAACAAAATTTCTTGGCATTCGGAGGAAAAAAATTGGTGAATGAAATATCGAAAATAGATCTTATCCCGCCGAATATCGCCTTTGTTTTAATTATTTTCACCCCAGCTCTTGCAACATTTGTATGACACTCCCCTGTATCGCGATAATAGATAACGAGCTGACACTCTGTGAACTACTTTACTAGAACAATGGGCACTTCTTGAGTGTTCTGCCAACAAAACGTAGCGTTTGGTTCATCTTCTCCACGATATTTCTATGAGTTCAATTCAGTTTAAGATGTTTCAGATAGGCGAAATACCCTCATAGTGTAAGATAAATGTAGTAATCTACATTAGAAAGAGAGCAGGTACAGACAGGTGTGAAAATTACGGAACCCTCAAATAATAAGTCATGGTTGAAAAATTGTAACACGAATTATTTACAGAAGAATGGAAAATCTGGTAGAAAGATACAGTTTGTATTTAGTAGAAATGTAGGATAACTGGAAGCAATATTTACCTTAAAACTTATCTCAGAAGATAGATTAAAAAAAGGCAAACCTACATTCCTAGATTTTGTACGTTTGGAGAAAGCTTTTGGCAATGTTGACTGCAATACACTCTTTCGAATTATGAAGTTATCAGGAGTAACCTATAGGGAACGAAAGGTTATTTACTACTTGTACAAACACCAGACAGCGGTTATTAGTGTCGAAGGACATGAAAGGGAAGCATTCGTTGGGAAGGGAGCGAGACAGGCTTACAGCCTTCCTCCAATGTTATTCAATCTGTGCATTGAGCAAGCCGTGAAGCAAAGCAAGGAAAAAATTGGAGAAGGCATTAAAGTTCAGGGTGAAAAAGTAAAAACAGTGCATTTTACTGATGATATTGTCATTCTGTTAGAGACAGCAAAGGACCTCGAAGAGCAGTAGAACAAAATAGGATGTGTGTTGGAAGGAGCGTATAAGATGAACATTAACAATTGTTAATTATTTATGGACAGATACTTTGTTTTGAAATGTAGAGTTGCAAATCCGAAGATGGCAACGAAGTTTTGCCTAAACCAGTAATCTTGAGTGAAGTACTGAACAGCGATCTTTCGCAACACACAACAATTTAGATTACCCCTTGCGTTGAAGAACATCAAGCACCAACAAAACTGAGATTAATGCACTTTCCTTCTCCACTGATGTGAATCCACAACATCTAGTTACAAAAAATATTGAGCAAAAAATGTTCAAATGTTTGTTAAGCTTATGGACTGAACTGCGGGGTCATCAGTCCCTAAACTTACAAACTACTTACAAATTAATTTACACTAAAGACAGCACAAACATCCATGCCCAAGGGATGATTCGAACCTCCGACGCGAGAGGCCGCTCGATTCGCAACGTGTCGCTCCAGACCGCTCGGCTACTCCCGCGCGGCAAACTATTGAGTATTGGCATCTCTGTGTAGTGTGAAAACTTGCCGTTTCCTGGAAATGACTCTGGAGGCCTTCAACTGCTGCTGCCAATATCCGTTATAAACGCAAAGATGGAGAAAAATATATTTTACAGTTGTACGCGAGTCCTCATCTTGTTACTTCACAACGTGATGTCTGTAACCAAACGGCCATTTTCACATGTGTGTGACTAATAACATTATTATTATTCGTATTAGGATCTTCTGAAGGCTTTTATAGTTGATCCTTCATAATTAGAAATTTTACAATAGATCCATATTTTTGATAAATCTTCAATGCGCCAAAAACAGTGTGAGGCGCAAATGTTGCTTTCAGACTGCGCATGCTCAAGGAAAGGTGTGGTAACTATATAGCAACGTCTTGCGTTCAGCCAATTCATGTGTTCCTGTCAGAGTCCGAGTGCATAACAACTCGTGCCTTCACCAAAGTGAACGCGTATGTTACTTTCCGACGTTTCTCCTCGCCCCTCCCTGCCGAAGAAGTGCCGATAAGCTAAGGTTCAGAAGGGAATCTGAACTTCAGCAGTGCCTGGGCATTAGTGTGGCACGTATGCCTGCTATCTGCAATTCTTATGCCATAAAAATACATCGAAAATGCAGATAGAATTATCTAATACGAGTATGAAACGAGAAATGATAGTTTGATATAAAATAGGTTTTTTATTTTTATATATTTACTCTGCACTATTAGGTTTTTCCTGGTTTTTACTAAACCAGTGAATACGGTTTCGGAGGACTATTCCACCATCATCGGGTCATATACATTTTATAAGCTGGTTATCTTGCCTTACCAGCTTATAAAATGTATATGACCAGATGATGGTGGCATAGTCCTCCTAAACCGGTCGTCATTAAACAAATTATTAATTCGCGATCTTGGCTTTCATTTTTTTTTTTTTTTTTTTTTTTTTTTTTTTTTTTTTTTTTTTTAAGAATATAAAGGTATCAGATCGCCTCCTAAACCGGCAATGTTAACAGGTTTAACATCAGATGAGACATCAAATTTAGCACTGAGTAGGAGATCATGTAGGAATTTTACTAGGGGGACTATGCACCGGACTGAAAGCTGAAAGGCATACTCAGTCTCTAATGATGATGATGATTCCATTTATAGCGCTTGGTTGCCTACGTCACCAGGTCAACATAAACGATTGTCCACGCAGATGTCAACGCTCTTATAAGAACTGTCCCTCACTCTTGAAAAAAAAGAGTACAAGTCCTCACAAAGAAGGGAAAAGAGCGACGGGGAAAAAAATTAATTCCGTAAAAGCTTTCCACTTTGAACGTTTTTAATTTCCATATGGGGCGATCAACAAAGTGCTTTAAGTAATACCCGAACAAAAGTTTTTTATTGTGTCGCCTAAACGTTAATATTTCAGCAGCGGCGGATCGCCGTTACGCGGCACGCACTGTTTGCGTTTGACACTTGGCGCGTTTCTCTTCCAACCGTGTTTGTTGCGAGAGAAAGAAGCTAAATCCGGCCCGGAGCAATTTTTTTTATTATTCGTCGTCTCCCTCCACTGGCCGTTACCTCAGACGCGAGTTTTACCTGCTCACAACTCGGAGATTTTATCCGAACGGTAAACATCCTTCCTTTTTTTCTTTCTTTAATACCGGCGAACAAGGAAGATTACGGCGGAGTAATACGGAGCGACTTTTAGCCACGCACTAGAGGGGCGGACTTGTGTTGAGAACAGCGCGGTGCGGTGGCCTGTTTGCGGGGCAATTTGCAGCGGGAAAACGGCGCAAATTGTGGCGGGCGTCAAACTTGCATGAGAGCCACAAAAGCGCGCGTGTTTGTCGTCGGCTGAGTCCACAGCGCGAAGCGGACGCGCTGTCCTGATTTGTGAGTGACAGCCGACCCGGCTCCGGCACGACTCATCCCATACAACTCGTGTTTTCATCCGGTGAAAAGGAAAAAACATTTCTCTTTTGTGTCGCGAATCCGCATATAACACTGTTGTCCTGTTTCGCAATAAAATCCCCAACATTTTTCGTATTACTTCATCGATGCGCACAGGTTCACACAAATGGGAGAGGGGGTGACGGGCACGTTAGAGAAGTAGTTTAACAGAGACTGAAAGACGTAAGCAGAGCTGTGTAGAAGTCCGATAATCGTTAATTATCGAAGTTAACTTTTTGAGTAACGGATTAACTTTTAAGTTAATTCAAAAAACCCTTAACGGACTCTTTAACTTCCATTAACATGGCCTAAGTTCGTTAATCCGTTATTAGCCCACTTTAGGTTACGGCAGTAACACTAAAATTGGACCTTTGCGATCGTCTTGTGACAGCTCGAAATTTAAATGAAAATAACGGCTTAACCATTCACCTGACACGAAAATTGAATAACCGCATTTGTAGAGGAGAAAATTCTCTACAACTTCGCTCTCTTATGTTTTATTCATTTGCGATTTTGGGGTGTCTGTCTATCCGTAACGTGTTCCCTGTTTTTAAGACGAACCGTTCAACTAGTCAGCACCAAATTTTACGGACATAATTGTAGGCCGCCAGAGACCAGAACCTCCCTTTCTCAAATTTTTCGGACAAAATATACGGTAGTAATAAAAAAAAAGCCGTTTGTAATATAATTGTAATTGCAAACGAACGGTTCATCTGGCACGAAAATTCAATAACCTAATTGGTAGACGTGAAAATTCTCTACAACTTCGTCCTATTATGTTTTTTTCATATCTTGCATCGTTGCAGAAATATTTGCAAAAATAACGATGATTTGACGAAGTCTGTCTGGCTGTAACGTGTTCCCACTTCTTAGGTCCAACCGTTCAACCGATCGGCACCAAATTTTACAGACATAATTGTTGGCTACCAGAGGCCAGAACCTCGCTTTTTCAAATATTTCTGACAAGAAATACGTTAGTAATACCAAAAAAAGCCGTTTGTAGTGTAATTTTAATTACAAATAAAGCGTTCATCTGACGCGAAAATTGAATAAACGATTTATAGAGGAGAAAATTCTCTACAACTTTGTTTCCTGATGTTTTTTTCATATCTGGTACCGTTTGAGAGTTATTTGCAAAAATAAAGGAGTTTTGACACCCTCCATTGAATTAATGAAAACCAGCCGTTCGCAGATTTCACCTGACATTCCTCGCCCAGAACTCTCTCTGGCATACGCCATTTTTCGTTGCGTGTTTGATGATTTTCTTATTGTAACTTACACGTTGTCATTTCAAAGGAATTAACAAAAACACGTCGTTCTTTGTACGATAAATGATAATCTAGTGTCTACAAACGCCATATTAGCATCAGTTAACAACGGCCAATAATAGTATGAGATTGAAGAACGCAACTCCTATCTGTGAGGCGAAGCGTAGTGGACAATGTTTGGACTATGACGCTAAGGGTCAGCGGTTCGGAACCCGCCACTACCTAATTTTTTTTTCCTAAAATGGTTTCAGACACTCTTATAAATTTTTTATTATTTAGATTATTATTTTGGACCAAAATGTTTGCAAAAACTTATAAAAGTACAAATCTAAAGGGTCCTTAAAACACGTCAGTGCGATTTTTTTTATCAGCGATAACAATGACGAACGAGAACGTTTCAATGAAAATAAATGTTTGTCTTATGTCCTTGTTGATTAATAGTATGTACGTTCAGTGACGACGTACTAAACAAATAAGTATTCTTAATGTTCTAACTTGTGAAGTATCTTCTCGCCATAGGTATTACTGGTAAATGGGGACAGGAAGGCAGGAAAAGCTAATTTTCATTACAATTTTCCAATGGAACTTTGTTATAGCTGATAGGAAGAAATTTAAATTCCATACCTCGAAATAATCGGTAATGTAGGCTGCGAAAATCGAGATATGGCTGGCACACCTAATCAGGAAATTGGCATGTAATTTTAATTATATTAGTTTCCGCGTCGTATGCAGATTGGAATTAAATAAATATTTTATACCAGATGCGTTTAGTTTTTTGTCTGTAACGTACCTTCTGTGCAAGATTTTTTTAAATTTTGTCATTCAATCTAAGGAGACCACAGGCCAAATACGTTTAACAAGTAAAGCACAGAGTCTAATGAAAATGTGGTTGGCCATGAAATCAAAATATTCATTTAACGACGTGGTATTTCTTAGGGAAAATATTTTAATAGATGTTTTTATAAAATATATTACCGCTGAAACTTCAAGTGCTGCAGTCGAACGTCCTTTTCCTACAGGGAAAAGATATTTTGACTCCCAAACATGCCTAACATTCAGACGAGAATTTTAATATGTTAATGTTTCTTAAAGGCAATATGTACCGTATTGCAAATGATATTCAGTGAAGTTATTTATTTTGAATCTTCCGTAAATCTTATTTTATTGCTAAATTATTATTATTATTATTATTGTTATTATTATTGCAAACTACGCTTTCTATATTACTAGGACACTATGTCCAGGCTGCCGGCCGCGAGCATAAACAAAAGACAAAACCTTCATTTTATACAAGAAGGCTGATCATCTCACACTTTTCCGAAAAAGCGAACGATTCCAGCGAAGGCGGTTTTGCAACTTTAAAAACGTGGTATGTGATTTGTCATTTTTTTACGCTCGTAGCCGAGTGCCACAATAGGGTGTCCGAGTAACAAGTACTACTTAAAGTTGCCCAACCGAAACATTTTTTTAATATCAGGTAGGGTAATGCGTTTTATTTAATTGCTCACTTCAAAAATACAACAACCGCAAATATATAAATTTGGAGACAGGACGCGAGTATCCGCGGATGCGCAGTACTTTTACGACTTAACAACTAAAGATTAACGTTAACTTTCGTTAAATTGTCCGTAAAGAAACGCCTTAACGTATAACGAAGTTAACTTTTTTAGTAATAGTATTAAGAGGTCCAGATCACTGCTTTAATTAATATTTTTGTTCATTACACAACAGTTGTTTCAGCAGTTTGCCATTTGCAAATGCCTGCGATTATGTAAGAATAACATAAATTACTTTTTGTCTATTGTAAATGACGAGTTACATACGTAAAAAATTTCTACTTACAGCTATGATGGTCTAGCGTCATATATAACATCTGGCACAACTGTTATTATATAATCATACTTTATAGGGGTATGTTATTTGCATTTAGCTGCTGTACTTTTTTGCAGCCTGAGATGTTAATTAGATTTTAATTTTATTTTTTGCATAAACACGTTTTTTAAATGTAACAGTTTTCAAAAGGTGTTTTACAATGTAAATAACTATGATACCAGAGATGTTTAATAGGTAAGAGGGTTATTTTATTGGCTATTTATAATAGCTATCGTTGATTTGTTGCTATGTACTCAGTCTATTTCGCCGATGAAGTCAATAAAGTTAACAAAATAATTTTTAAGTTTAAAAACCGTTTGTTCATTAAACACTTTGTCTGGATAATTTTTAGTGTGAATATATATCTCGACCGATTCCAAAATATTCCTTACTGGTCCCTTTGGAACTTTATGTAAAATCGTCAGTGCACTCTCCATGTTTTGAGTTAATGATTAACGAAGCTAAATTATTGTTTGACGGTGACCAGCTCTGCACATAGGCGTGGCCAGGATATGATTTCGGAAGTGGTACCCAACGAAAGGACACTAATAACGTGTACTATTAACAGAAATGCAATAGTATGTATAGTATGTACTATATGATTTTTCATTGCAGAGGAATGGACACTTGACAGTCATCATGGTATAGAAATAATATTCTTAAGAATTTATGTATTCTCCAAAATAGGGACAAGGCAAATCATATCATGATGACAGGCAAATGTGGATCGAAGCACGGATAGAAATCAGAAATGCAGTGCGTGAAGCTATTACTAACTTCTGAAGCATTAACAGAGAAGCATCGCATAACCCATTTTTTTTTTCTCTTTCGATACGTGAAATCTGTCAGTATCAAAAAATAAGTTTACAGAAGATACTCTTTAACCAGACGGGAACCTTGATTCGTTTACTTAGGAACTTCAAGAAATATTGCTGACTGGCATTTTAATTACTAACATTGGTGTTACAAAACATTTCAAATCTCTAAAGCAGAGAGAAGCTCCATGGCCCGAAAATTTCTACACAGAATCTACCTCTTTACCATAATTTACCGTGGGTGCCTTGGGCAAGAATTTGTTCCCACTGATTAGAACACATGCAAAAAACTAAATAAAGTTCGCATTATTTTAGTAGTAACCACGATAACTGTTAATACATTTAACACATTGTGTGACAGGATGTTCAATTGCACTATGTTTGCAGTTAGATACAAGATCAGGTGTGCACCTCTTTCTCCGAAACATACCGATGGCCACCAATGTCTTCGTACAGGGTTCTATAAAATATGGGAACCGCTTAAGGGGCGAGTGTAGCGGCTTGCCAGTCTTGGCGAAATGTAGGTGAGCTTTATCCTGACACAGAATGATGCCAATATTTGTTGGCTTTGTCAACATTCCGAGAGGGGTTTGAAACCCAGAACCCATTCCCTTGACTGCGCCCATGGTGAGGGAGAAGAAGAGGGACAGAGAGAGGAGCAGTGGGGGAGGAACAGAGAGAAGGGACAGGAGGGGGTCTAATGGAAGGTTCGAATATGTGCAGAATGTAGCAAACGGTAATGTGATTGATAGGCTTAATGTTTGATTTCAGAATAAAGGAAGAGAGATGGACAGTGACGATGAGGGTGGGAAGAGCGGTGGGGGGGGGGGGGGGAATGAGAGGCACAGGCAGTGTTGCCAACTCCATCACATGCATTTCGGCTAAATCTAATTTCAAAATCGGCCAGAAAAATAGACTTTTACGGAAAGATAGAAAATGAAAATGTTAAATACAGTGTGTATTTTCACAGTTACTTTATTTGCACTATCTTTCTTCCTTTACACAATCTTATATATTAAAAGAATGGCGAAAGCCGCCAGGGGCCTCACGGTTCTTTCGTGAGTACGTGCGTGGCGAGCACAGGGCCCCGAGCTAATGCAGTCCTTTCTTCTTTCTTTCCTCCCTGGACTGCATTTCCTTTCCTATCCTCACTCCTTCCCTCCCCACCGGTCGACCGATAACCTTAGTAGTATGGTCCCCCTATCCCAACCAACCAACCAATCTACTAAAACTAAAGTCAATCGGCCAGACCAAACTACGTGGCAGATTTCCTACTTTTTTGTTTTAAACGAAAATCCACAGGTTTGTCATCCAGTATCAGAATTTACATAACTCTTGCCTTCCTTTTTCTATACTCAAACGCGGCATCCTTCTGTCCTTGTATTGAATATTTTAATCGGTTTGTTTTACGGTATCTTCGGTTCTAATTAAGGTACGCTGTTCTTTTTGACTTAACAACATTTAGCCGAGCAAGCTCTTTCATTTGCGCTGTTAAACACTTGCATTGCACTGAAGAAAGCTATGCGTGAACATTCAACTTTACTTCCATTTTTTTTCAACTTTTTAAAATAATTATAATAATAATAATAATTTTTATTATTATTATTTCATTCCAATAACGGTGCTAAGTATTCGCAGGGGTCCTCTAGTTGAACATTCTTTTAGTAAAAGAAAAAAAAAACACGAGTTTTGAACGGAACATTTCACTCCATCTGGAAAACAGGTATCTGAAGATCATTCACCTCTTCTACCTCGATCTGGTTTAATGTTGAAGGTCCTGGATCTCACTGATAACGCCACTACTCTTTCTGTAGGCTTGGATGGTACCTATTAAACAATCAATATTTATTTTGTAAAGCGTGATAATGTAGAAAATCATGTGGATATTCAATTACTTTGCAGCACTAAAAGTCTCTTAGCAAAATCGCACAGTAAAAGGTTTCTGTTTACTTGCATCTTCATATTTTGACTGCGAAAAGAAGAGAGTTAAAAAGCAAGGAAAGTTCAGTTATCTCTAATGTTATTACGACCTGTGTTAGAGAAGGGGAGCAAAAAGAACTCTTATGCAATATAGCTGGTGCTGATCAGTTCTGCAGTCTATAAAAATTGTAACCTTTCAGAAATTTTTTTGTAATTGAAAGACAGGAATGCCAAATTTTCGACTGTCAGCTGACAGGAATATTTTCCGGCTTTAAAGAATACAAATCTGCCAGGATCAGCAGAAAATCGGCTTAGTTGACAACACTGGGCACAGGCTAGAAAGGCGGGATTAGTTTAGATTAGATTGATACTTGTTTCCTAGATCATAAATACGACATTTCGCAATTATGTGGAACGTGTCAGTTTAATATATCTATATCTATAAATGTGAATGTCTGTTCGGTGTACGTTTATGACGTCTGAACCAGAAGACATAAAGAGCTAAAAATTTGTACAGTTACTAATGTCTATCCGGAGAAGACTTTAGGCACGGTTTTATGGCGATTGGATATGTGAATGTGTGTTCGGTGTACGCTTATCACGTCCGAACGACAAGACGCAGAGACTTAAATATTTGTACCTGAGGAAGGTTTTAGGCGCGGTTTTATAGCGATCTGATAGATATTTAGTAATTTGAAGAATATAACGTGAAATGCGGAACAATAATTAGGCTTCGAAAATTATATTTACTCTTTGAAAATGGTTTTATTGGTTGCATTGTTGCTTGAGGGTTGATAATGATAAAAGGGTGGAGTATATTGGGATGGAAAGTTATCGGTGTATATAAAGTTCTACGTGTATTTGTGTTAATATTTCGCTCTGCAGCGAAAACTACAGAACGCAAACGAATGGTCTGTGTCGCAAACGAATGGTCTGTGTGTAATTATTGTCCGAAGTCTCCGGTTGTGCACCATAACAGTTCCTGTGATAGATATGAGGGGTGGAAGATATGGTGGTTGAAAGTCATCAAATTATTTTTAAAAATTCGGACTGAAGGCCAGCGATGACGTTAGCGACTATATAGCAAGGAGGTTACATACAGCGAAACGTGATGGCACAGACCATATCTTTGGTCTATGCGTGCTACAATGTCCTCAGCTCTTTATCTGTAAGGATAAGCATACGAATAAGGAAATCTAAGAATAAATAAATAAAGCAGTAAAAAAGAAATTTCTTGTAATACATCTCCTTAAAAAATCGATTTGACGTTTTATGCATTATCTATCATAATCAACCAACACGCGAGCGGAGCCGCGGGTTTAAGCTAGTAGTGTCTATATATCACAGTCAATATTTTACTTTTTGTATTTCATTTACTTATGTATTTTTGTTATTTATTTATTGCTTAATTGCTAAGTTTTATCCAAAAATTTATCTAAATTCTTCTAATTTCTGTTTTAAATGTTATTTGGCTATCTGTCAGACTTTTGATTCTACTTGGTAAGTGACCGAAGACTTTTGTAGCAGGATAATTCACCCCTTTCTGTGCTAAAATTAGATTTAATCTTGAATATTGAATATCACCCTTTCTCCTAGTGTTGTAGCTACGCACACTGCTATTACTTTTGAATTGGGTCGCATTGCTAATAACAAATTTCGTATGTGAATACATATCTTGTGAAGCTACAGTGAATATCTCTAGATCCTTAAATAAATGTATAACCTTGTGTGGGCTTCAGCAATTATTCTGATTACACGCTTTTGTGCAATGAATACCTTTTTTACTCAATGTTGAATTGCCTCAGAATATGATCCCATACGAAACCAGTGAATGAAAATAGGTATATTAAGTCAATTTACTAGGATGTATATAACCAAATTTTGCAATGAACCGGATAGCATAAGTAGATGATATAAAACGTTTCAGCAGATCTTCAATGTGTTTCTTCCAATTCAATCCCTCGTCAATGCAAACCCCTGAAAATTGTGAATATTCTACCTTGGCTACAGATTTCTGTTCACTCTATTAATGGTGTTATGCCGTTAACTGTATGAAACTGTATGTACTTCGTTTTATCAAAGTTTAATGAGGGTCCATTTGTAGAGAACCACTTAATAATTTTCTGAAAGACACAATTTAAAATTTCATCAGTTTATTCCTGTTTGTCAGGCGTGATTTAATAAACAGCCGCGTCATAAGCAAATTTACGAATGACATCGAAAATTCGCAGAAAATGGTTGCATCAGCAAAGGGAAAAGCACGGGACGTCCACGCACATCGAACGAGAAAGTGTCGGGCGTATTCGTACACTTTACGAAAGGAGACCAAAGAAATCCACATTACGAGCAAGCAAAGAACTTAACATTCCTCAACCAACGGTATGGCGAGTTCTAAAACATCGTCTACACATGAAGCCATACAAACTGCAGTTATTGCAAGCACTGCATACTGACTACCAGATATCGTCTCACATAACAGAAGATTCTCAGAGCAAAAGAACGTTCTCTGAGTAAGTTCTCAATTGCGTATGAGTATAAACTTCGAGGCACATGCTCTGAGCAGGAAGTTCATTCTCGGTAGTTTCTCTCCTTCTCGAGTAAGTTCTCCTTATGTCATGTCCGCCACAGATCAGCTGTTGAATCGTGTATTTCTTTAAACTACCCCATTCAGGCAAATTATTCAGTGTACTAATATGGAGTAGGTATCCATGTGTTCAGGAAAGACTGTACTATGTTTACATATTAGTTTGTTGTGCAGCAGCATATTATTAAGACTAAAAATGGATTTTTTACGAAAATTTATTCTTCTGACGATGTTACAAAATTTTCGTCATGCAAGAAACTTTTTATTGAAGTTGGGTTAGCACAATTTGCGAACGAAATTTAAGAAAGAATTTTACTTTCATCTGTTTCAACGTGGAAAGCTGTCAGAGATTTATAACACAAAATACTTTTTGTTAAATATGACACACAACGGTCTGCTCATAAGCCATAGGTCATGCGATTTTGTTACAAGAAACAGACTGTTTGTTATGTAATTAAGCAGTTATTAATTTTACTATCCTGTATACTTACATCTAACATAACAGAAGTTACCATTACAAAGGCAGAAAACACATCTTAAATAAACTAACCGATTTTGGTAGAATGAACAAGAGCAATAAAAAATACTTCAGTAGGTCTACCTTCTATTGCAAAAATATTTATTTTTTGATACAGACTGAAGTCCTGGGATGCACTTTATTTGGAATTAACGTCATAATGCCTTATTAATAAACCCTGTTTAAAAACAAACCATTTTATTTTGCTATTTAGATATTTACAACTGTAAAAATACACTCTTAACAAATGTGTAACACACGCAGCTGAATAAACTTATTCATTTCTATGTCGGTAACGAAAAAACTCCTCTGATACCATTCTCGTCAGTATATAAAATGCTTGAAGTGTTACATTTATGATTATTGTGTAGGAAGCGACTTGAGAGCAAAATTTTTTTATTTGCGTAAAATTTTCAGCTCTCTCGATACTTCTTTTTTCTTTTTTTTTTTTTAGACTATCCTATGTATAAAGGAACTTTTTTATGCTTTCGAAGCAACACAAATTTAGTCATTTTTATTATAAACCACAGTAAAACGTAACCTTAATCGAATTCATTCAGCACCAAGTATGCTACAGAGCTGACTTCAGAAAACGGAGAATGTTCTCTCGTCGTAAAAAACTTCTCTAGTTTTATGCATACGAGACAGGAGAATGTTCTCTGTTCTCACTGCTACTCTAAATTACTTTACGAGTGCCCACAGTACTTGCGCAACGGAAATTTATCTAACTGGTCATTAAATAAAGGAGCAGCCAACGTTTTAACAAACACAAAATTAATGTTAAAAAAGCAACAAATTATTAAACATGGGATGGGGATCATGAAATTATCAATCAGACGTTTGATACTTTAAATCATAATCTGTTCAATAAAATGAACAAGCAAATAAATGTGGGGAGACCATATTAAAGACAATAAAACACACACGTTGTACAAAAGCGAATTAAGTCATAAAGATACTGCCCATAATGAAATTGTTTCTGCCCTTTATGAATAAGGAAGCAACATGGGAGGAAATTTGTAAATACACAGTGGGTAAAGGAAAGCACATTCACTCACAGACACATGCATAATGCTTGCGACACATTACTCATGTGGCAACACTTGATAGCAGCAACGAAACGAAGTGTCGGTGGCATTTTGACGAGATGGCGGGTGTCTTCAGGCACTAATTAAAAATCAACGATGCACCAAACAAACTCATATGAGGGGAGGCAGCGGCATGCTATCCTTAAGTAACACGTGGTGTGGGTACACGGTGAATTACACAGAATTTACAAAACGAAATTAATTTATATTAAGCAAGTAAAGCACACTTGAGAATGCATATAGAAGAAAGCTAGTATTAGTAAAATGAAGGCTGAAGGCCGAAGTAAAGACCGTTATGAAAGCATGTAGTGCAATCGGCCATACCAAGACAGAGAAGATGGAATCAAACCAGAAAATCTGAGAATATTTAGCATACTTGCAGATACAGACACGATGCGATATGAAACTTCCCGGCAGATTAAAATTGTGTGCCGGAACTGCACACTACACAGCAGAGTGAAAGTTTCATTCTGGAAGTATCCCTTAGGCTATGGCTAAGCCAAGTCTCCACCATATCCTCTCTTCCATGGGTGCTAGTCTTGTAGGGTTCGCAGGAGAGATTCTGTGAAGTATGAAAAGTAGGAGGCGAGGTACTGCCGGTAGTAAAGTTGTGAGGCGAGATCGTATTCGTGTCGGGATAGCTCAGTCGGTAGAGCGCTTGCCGGCGAAAGTCAAAGGTCCCAGGTTCGAGTCCCGGTTCCGGTTCACAATTTTTATCTGCCAGGTAGTTTCAAAGAATAAAATAATTTACATACAAATAAACATTATTAATGGTGGAGAAACACTTGTGACTAATGAATAACTCAAAATGGAACACGATCACACATTCAGTGGACGTGTTTCAAAATCTGTTCTTTCTTTTTAGTCCTGTAAACAAATACCTGGGCAACGCCGGGATTTCAGATAGTTTAATGCATGTCCAGTGTGCTAGTTTCCTTTCAGAATATGCTGAAGCATTAGCCCCATTCCTAGTTATCACATACAATGGACGTTCCATACTCAAAGACTGGAAAGTTCCACAGGTCACTCCAATATTCAAGAGAGGCAATAGGAGTGATCCGCATAATTACAGGCCTATATCATTGAAGTCGGTTTGCAGCATGATTTTAGAAGACATACTTTCCTCAAATATCATGAACTACCTCGAAGAGAACGACTTATTGACCCATAGTCAACAGGGATTCAGAAGGTATGATTCTTGTGAAAGACAGCTAGCTCTTTACTCAAACTATGTGATGAGTGCTATAGACAAGGGATGTCAAATGGATTCCGTATTTCTAGATTTCCGGAAGACTTTCTACACTGTGCCTCAGATGCATCTTCTAATCTAACGGCGTGCTTATGGTATACCGTCACAATTGTATGATTGAATTCTTGATTTCTTGTCTTGACGGAAAGTCATCGAGTACAACTGAAGTAACATCTGGTATTCCCTAGGGAAGAAACACTTAAGAGTAATGAATAACTCAAAATGGACCACGACCACACATTCAGTGGACGTGTTTCAAAATCTGTTCCTTATTTTTGTAAATGATTTATGAACAATCTGAGTAACTTTGTTAGGCTATTCGCAGATGATGGTGTCACTTATCGGTTAGTAAAGTGACCAGAAGATCAAAGTAACTGCAAAATGATTTAAATAAGATATCTGCATGGTGCAAAAAAATGGCAATTGACTCTTAATAATGAGAAGTGTGATTTCATACATATCACCATATGAACATAACGCCGTAAACTCCACAAAATACGTGGGAATTACTATAAATTCAGACATAGACTGGAAAGAACACGTAGATAATGTCGTGGGAAAGGCGAACCAGAGACTGCGTTTTATTGGTAGAAACCTTAAAAGATGAAACAGATCTACGAAAGAAACTGCATACACTATTCTTGTCCGTCCTTTTTTGGAGTATTGCTGCCCAGTGTGGGATCCTTATCAGGTGGGTTTGACGGAGGACATCGAAAGAGTCCAAAGAAGGGCAACTCGTTTCGTATTGTCACGATACAGGGGAGACAGCGTTACGGAAATGATACAGGATTTGGGATGGGAATCATTACAATAACGGCGCTTATCGTTGCGGCGTGGGCTACTTACGAAACTACAATTGCCAACATTCTTTTCCGAATGCGAAAATATTTTGTTGGCCCCCACCTACATAGGTAGAAATGAGCATCAGAATAAAATACGAGAAATTAGAGCTCGAACGGAGAGATTCAGGTGTTCTTTCTTCCCGCGCGCTATTCGAGAATGGAATGGGAAATAAATAGAATAAAGGTGTTTTGATGAACCCTTTGCTAGGCACTTATATGTGATTTTTCAGAGCATTCCATTTAGATGGAGAACAGAAGCCCTTTAAACTTCATTTACATGATAAATCAGTCGAAACTACAGGCCGTAAATTCAAATAAATACTTAGGAGTAACAATTACAAACAACTTAAATTGGAAAGAAAGTATAGAAAATATTGTAGGGAAAGCGAATTAAATACTACGTTTCGTTGGCAGAACACTTAAGAGATGCAACAGTTCTACTAAAGAAGTCGCCTACACCACACTTGTGCCTCGTATTATGGAATATTGCTTCGCATTGTGTCATCCTCACCAAGTGGACTGACAGGCGATTTAGAGAAAGTTCAGATATGGGCAGCCCGTTTTGAAGTGATGAACGAGTTGGGCTGGAAATCATTGAAAGAAAGGTGTTATTTGTTGCGACGAGATCAATTTGCGAAATTTCTTTCACCAACTTTCTCTTCCGAATGCGAACGTATTTTGTTAGCACCCACCTGCATAGGAAGACGTGATCATGGAAATAAAATAAGAAAAATCAGATCGAAAATAGAAAGATTTATATGTTCCTTTTTCCTGCGAGCTACTAGAGAATGAAACCGAAGAGAAACATCATAAAGCGATATAATTACGTAGGCTTCCGCGGCCAGAGTCAGATGACATAAAAGTTTATTGTGTGTCGTACCGCGTCATGATGTAATAATGCAATTACTTAAATAACCGACGTTTCGGCCAACGTTACAGTGGCCTTCATCCGGGTACAGTGTCATCATATAGCGGTTCGTTGAACCGTCTGCCACGCACTCATTGTGGCTGGCAGAGTATTTATGTAGATACTAACGTGCAGGGCCCTGGCACGGCCCTGTTCTAGGAGAGTGGCTTCTGGCTGGCGCTCCACTCTGCCCGCCGTGCCCTGGCTGGTGCGCATGCGCGGCCCACGGCAGGTCTGACGGGACGAGTGGCGTCGGCGGTTAATTGCGCTTAATTGATTGCTGGCGGGCCGCCGCTGCCGGCTCAGGCCGAATTACTGACAACTAAATTAACTCGCCGCGATAATGCGCCGCCCGCCCTAATGCTACAATCCGGCAAACACGCTGCCTGCCTGGCAAGGGTTGCAGCCCCCGGGAATATCGCCCTCGAGCGCGCTGCGCCAGCCACCCCCAATTTCACCCCTTCTCTCCCTATCTCTCTCTCTCTCTCCCCCCCTCCCCCCCCCCCCGCTCTCTCTCTCTCTCTCTCTCTCTCTCTCTCTCTCTCCCTTGTATTCGCAAATTTCTCGCAGACCTCCGCTTCTCAGTAAAGGTACAGCTCGATTTACTACTATTCGTCCACGATAACTTGACGATTGCGCTTGTGCTGTGACAAGTGGTGAAAATCTATACTAGTAGAAAGCTATTAATTTGTCTCCGAGCGCTGCCACCGCAAAGATCTTGTAAAAATAACTATACTCCGCGTCACGTAGGATGGCGGCCCAGTTTTTAGCCGTCCTGCGCGTCCCCCTCCATTACCACACAGCCAATAATATTCATTCTCTAGGTGCGTGGTTGGCTGTGAGCAACAGCAATGTTTCTCCCCCAGGCTCCACTACTGGAGCCTAGGCCGTAGCTCCTCACCTCCAGGTTTCCCCTACCGCTCCGCTTCTATGCGCGGAAACGCCTTCTTACATGACGCCAACTATAAACTCCCTAACAGCGCTGCTATCGCGGGGTACTTTCAACGAGTTTACATTTGCTATTTTGTCAAAAACTGACATTTTGTGCCCGTGGTTGTGTGTTAAATACAGGACAATTCTTACAATAAAGGAGACAGCAACCAACCACTTTTGATTATGCTATTTATTAACTAAATAGCGCCGTTACCGGTTTCGAACGTTTCACTTCATCATCAGACGGCTGTTCACGTCCACATAAATGTCACATACATTTTTCTTATTCAGATAATTTTTATTGTGGTGAAAAGTCTTTCGCTGTGTGGTGCCCTACAATACAGGTACCACACAACGAAAGACTTTTCACCACAAGAAAAATTATCTGAATAAGAAAAATGTAAGTGACATTTATGTGGACGTGAACAGCCGTCTGATGATGAACTGAAACATTCGAAAGCGGTAACGGCGCTATTTAGATAATAAATAGCATAATCAAAATTGTTCAAATGTTTGTATAGCTTATGGGACTTAACTACGGGGTCATCAGTCTATAAACTTACAAACTACTTATGAACTAGCTAATACTAAGGACGGCACAAATATCTATGCTCGATGGGGCATTCGAACCCCCGACCGTATTGGCCAGCATAATCAAAAGTAGTTGGTTGCGGTCGTCTGTACTGTAAGAATCACCATGAGTTTACCTTTCATAGAGTGTCTGAGTCACTGGTTACAGCGCTCCTTGTGGCATACACTACCCTTGTCCGTCCTTTTTTGGAGTATTGCTGCCCAGTGTGGGATCCTTAACAGGTGGGTTTGACGGAGGACATCGAAAGAGTCCAAAGAAGGGCAGCTCTTTTTGTATTGTCGCATTGTCGCGAAACGGGAGACACAGTTACGGAAATGATACAGGATCTGGGATGGGGATCATTACAACAAAGGTGCTTATCCCTGCGGCGTGGGGTACTTACGAAACTCCAATAGCCAAAATTATCCTCCGAATACGAAAATATATATTGTTGATTCCCTCCTACATATGTAGCAATAATCATCAGAATCAAATACGTGAAATCAGAACTCGAACGGAGAGATTCAGGTGTTCTTCCTTCCTGAGCGCTATTCGAGAATGGAATGAGAGATAACTTGTATAAAGGTGGTTCGATGAACCCTCAGACAGGCAATTAACTGTGATTTGCGAAGTATTCCATGTAGATGCAGATGTTGAACCAACATTAACTCGGCTGCCATGTTTTTCTTAGTCGAAACATAGCGAATAAGTGTCTTCTGTTTGTGTTAGAAGCGTCATTTGTCTGTGATGTTATTGCCATATTAAATATTTCCCAATACTAGTGTAACGAATTACGTAGCAGACATGCCTGCAGTTTTTTCACCGTTCAACTGCAATAATCTGAGCGATAAAGCAAACATTTCATGTTGTAAGTAAGTACAACTGAAATATGACACACACGTTTTTCACATTTATTAAAGAGTGAGATGTTAAAGTGCGAAATATAATCTTATTATAGTAGGAAAGTAATTTGGTTTTCGATACTTGCAGGTTTCTTTTAAAGACAAGGAACTTACAGAAATATGGGTTCTTAATATGAAGCGAGAGAACTGGTTTCCTACTAGAGCCAGTTACCTGTGTTCAGCTCATTTCGAAGAGAAGTATATGTCTCGAAGATACAACCAGAGGCACCTTTTATCGAAAGCAGT
Organism: Locusta migratoria; assembly: GCA_026315105.1. Taxonomy (NCBI): domain Eukaryota; kingdom Metazoa; phylum Arthropoda; class Insecta; order Orthoptera; family Acrididae; genus Locusta; species Locusta migratoria. The sequence continues at coordinate 240,375,946 of CM048749.1, read as the reverse complement.
ACCATGAAATGAATAAATTATTTTATTTCCCTGGAAATTCATTATTATTCAATTATCAGGTAATTTCCTAAAAAGCCCGGGAATCTAAGCCAGAACGATATATATCGCTCTGTACGTGTGTTAATTACTTGTAAAATGTGTTTTTATGGAATTATCCTCGTCTGTAGTGAATTGGTTTTTGAGACTAAATGTACTCTGAAATACATAATTTCCGCGGCAGTTACAGCATGTTTACTTGTTTCTGTTCAGGTATCGCCTGTTAAAATGGCATTAATTTACGTCCAATTTGCCAGTAACAACTTGTCATGTGTGTAGGAACATTGTTTTAATCGACTTTGAATGTTGCCTGAGACGAAAAGTTTAGCCATCACTAAGATGGTGTTTGTTACTGCCAGAGTGCACGTAAATTAGCGATATCGACTGATGTTTTCTTTTTTGTTTCGAAAGGTAAAAGTCTTAAGACCCATTTGAAGTAAATAAAATGTGACTTCAAGGGGGAAGTGACACACTAGACGACGCCCTTTGACTAAGGAAAATATGGCAGACGGAATATCAACTTGCTTCAAACATGACGGACCTATAGCCACTCTATGAAATTTGAACTCGTTGGGTAATTTGATCCTACGGCCGGTCGCCATGATATTGGCAAGCGTCAGATAAATACGAGTTTGTTTGGAGATAAATCGTGTATTATGTAACTACTGCGGTACATATAGCCAGTTGGTGGTCACGTCTGTATTGTTTGACTATTGCAGTATACATGAAGCACGACGTTGAGGAGCTGTTCAGAGTTTAACTGCACAAATCGATTTAAGAAAGGAATAAAAAGAACTAATATTGTCTTCCCATTTATATTTATGACGAATACAAGTAGACCTACTTTTGCTTACCAGGATTTTAGTCGAGACAATATAGGGTTCTGACTGAAATAAATAACAGACTTTTACAGTGCTGGTAGCTCTTAAAAACAATCTACTTTGGGCAGTACTGGTGGACAGGAAGTTCAAAATATTTCATTTTCTGACTGTGTAAATAAGTAATGGGGGCACGAGATCAGTTGCCTCACTGCAGTTCGAATTTTTGTTTATGAAATTAATATTAGCAACTTGTAACACAGAATTTTAAGGTCAGCATTTCTTTTACATATAAGTATAACAACTCAAAGAGGTTTGAAGAACTGTGTGTAGTTCCATATATGTGGCCGAGCGGTGTGCGGCGCGCCAGTCACGTTCTGCACGGCGACTACGGTCGGGGGTTCGAATCCCCCATCGGGCATGGCTATTTGTGTCGTCCTTAGTATTAGCTAGTTCATAAGCAGTTTGTACGTTTAGGGACTGATGACCCCGTAGTTGAGTACCGTAAGCTCTGAAAAAAAAGTTCCATATAACTTATGAATGACACGTAGCCACACAAGAAGCACATTGTGAAGTTGAACCTTATGACGATAGTTGCTATCTTTTAAGCAGTTCACGCTTCTGTAAGGTATCTGGCTTACAGCATTAAAATGCTAATATTCGTGTTAGATACCCTAATGCTATTGTTAGATGCACTTAGTTACGAAAAAGTTAAGGCTTACTTCGTGTTCTTCAAAGAATTTGATAGTGGCTGGTATTCACAAGGAAAGACGTTATTTTGCAGTTATGTATCTGATAGGATACTTCATTTTCGCTTTTTAAGCCGGTCGCTGTTTTCGAGCGGTCTGCGGCGCGCCAGTCACGGTCTGTACGGCCGCTACGGTCCGTCATGGGTGTTTGTGTTGTTCTTAGCGTATGTTAGTTTAAGTCAGTCAAGTAATTAGTGTGAAAGTCTAGCGACTGATAACCACGAATTTTGGTCGCATAAGACCTCACACACATTTAAATATTTCGATTTTTAACATTAGCTGTTTCAGGCAGTCCTGTTTCATTTTTGCTGCTTTAGAATATCTAAATATTTTACATTACATCAGGTACTCAATCAAAGGCGTAAAGTGCTGTACAACTGTTCTGAAATTAATGTTTCAAATGTTCAAATGTTTGTAGAGCTTATGGGACTTAACTACGGGGTCATCAGTCCCTAAACTTACAAACTACTTATGAACTAGCTAATACTAAGGACGGCACAAATATTTATGCCCGAGGGAGTATTCGAACCCCAGACAGTAGTGGCCGTGCAGACTGTGACTGACGCGTCGCAGAACGCTCGGCCACCGCGGCCCGCAATTAATGTTTGTACAAAAGCTTCCACATCGTAAAATAGACAGAAAATGCCAAAAATCGTCTCTGACGATAAATGCCGTTCCTATGCTGCACTTAGAAAGCTAAAAAACTAAATGTTAGTAAGAAGAAACGCTGCTGGCCGATTTCTAAGCCGTATGTGTAATAAATTTACACACAATCGAATGTTATTGTATATTAAAACAGTCTGAAGCCGTTTTGTAGTTAAATATTTAAATGAGACATAGTTTTCGCGACTTAGTTCGAATGAATAGACACTGTAATCAAAAGAATCTTAAGTTCATTTAAAGTTCACGCGGAAGTTTGCCACCATAATGGCCGCCGAGGCGCTCTTCAATTTGCCCGCTGTTAGCAGTCGGCCATTTATGAGACTGTGGGGACTTGTGCCAACGTTAAGCTGCCCGATGACGCGTGTGTGCACGAAGTATTGCCGTAGGCCACAACCTGTAAGTTAGAGATAATTTTCACAATCTGGGATGTTTACTTCAGAGTTAGCCAAAAAAAAAAAAAAAAAAAAAAAAAAAAAAAAAAAAAAAAAAAAAAAAAAAAAAAAACTTGCTATGTTATACTTCTTCCAGTTTGCTGTAGCAAGTAATTTTCAGAAACTTTCTGTATGTAATTATAGAAAAGTATTACTGATACTTGTAAAGAAGTATTTCCGCTACAGCAGTGTTTTTCAACCTTTTGGAATATGCGACCCCCTTCCAAGTAAAAATGATCTGGCGACCCCTCTGCCCCTCCCCCCCCCCCCCTCTTCGATGACGGTGTCTAACAAAACCTTTCTTGTAAATTATTGGACATTGTTTTTCCTGTGTATTTTTCGTAATGGATGACATAATTCTATTTTTACATGTTTCTACATCTATATCTACATGGGATACTCTGCAAATCACATTCAAGTGCCTGGAAGAGCGTTCATCGAACCACATTTGTACTATTTTATCTCCCAATCCATTCTCGAATAGCGCACGGGATGAAAGTACACCTGAATCTCAATCTAGGACTTCCTTTTCCACCAATAGGAAGAAATAAAGCAAACACCAATAAAAAAGAGCATAAATTACCAATCATAACTGGCAACATTTAATATTTAAGACCCCAGCTTTCCCATATCCAGCAGAAAACGTGACAACCAGAAGAAGGCCGCTTCCAATAGTGGCCGCAACGTCGGTGAAACATTTGATATATTGACGATGCGGTCCAATACCAAGGAGACTTTAATCAACAATGACAACGGCCGCGGAAGCCTTCGTTTACAAGAATATTTTATACATGCTATCACACTTGCCCATGAAATATCGTTCGTCTCATCACTGTGTTGAGAACGTGTTCTGATTGTAAAAATACGTCACCATAATGGATTCTAAAATGCAATAAAACTAAAATAAAACATTTTTTCTCCAATTTGAGGTTCACATGCACTGCCAGGCACATTATTAGGAAATATGTCGCCGACGACTGAGGTAAACTGAGCCACTACTCCGTAAGCATATGAAACAGTTACAATGCCGGCGTTTCTGTATTGAGACAGCGGTTATACTTCCTAATTTAGACACTATGTATCGACTACTAGAATGAAGAGGTCTTTAAAAAACATATTGGATGCCAAAATATCGTAACAAAATCCCATATCGAACGATCAACCACGGAGGCACAGAACCTTAATTGCACGATTAAGGGATATACACTTTTCTGTTGCATTACGTAGAGCCGGCCGCGGTGGCCGAGGGGACTGAGGCGCTCCAGTCACGGTCTTCACGGCCACTACGGTCGGGGGTTCGAATCCCCCCTCAGGCATGAAAGTTTGTGCCGTGCTTAGTGTTAGCTAGTTCGTAAGTAGTTTGTAAGTTTAGGGACTGATGACCCCATAGTTCAGTCTCATAAGCTATTTGAACATTTCAACATTACGTAGTGACAGCCATCAAACTACACATAAACAGCGTTATGTGTCAATATATATTCCAAATACACAGTATAGTTGTGAAGCGGTACGGTAGGTACGCTCCATTCGCCTTAGCCACCTCTTACGTACTAAAAACAGCTACCCAAGGCGCTGCAAAGCTTTTCTTCACTTTATACTAAAATTTATGAATTTTGAAAGCGTGTCTTGCGTAGTTTTTAGTCACCAACTATTGGATATGGAAAGTGGCAACAGCATTTCTTTCCTTTTTAACTTGGGTTGTGGATGCCAGGGTAGTCCAAAGATGCTTATCCCTTTCCACCCGAGCCCACACGGGTTCGGTTTTTATTTTTTTACGACAAACTGACTCTCTTGCCTTGCTTGCAACTGACTTACAACGATCTTGCAGATTATGCGCTATCCGTTTCTCATGTTTATGTTGCCATTCGGCGCCAATAGATTGCAGCACATGTTGTTTAAGTTGATCGAGAAGTGAGCATTATGCCGGCGCCAGGTCAGTTGCTCATAATTAAGTTAAGTTATTTCAGCGATTTGCTGGATCTTGTTATTTGTAATAGTGTATACAACGATGTGATATTGATAATTATTAGTAACTTCAAATCTTTGAGCAGTAATTGTACGTTAAATTTGTACTAGCATGATTGTGCGAGGACAGGCGATCACTCAGTGTCACAAAATATGTCAGACCACTGCTTTATCGGAGATCAAATTTTGTTCAGACGTTTCATCCACCAGAAAATAATTAAAGTGCTGTAGAGGTTAGTGACAAGGAGTTGCGATGTGAGTTACGTAATTCATGTATCATTCCCACTTTTTTACTAAAATATCTTCTTTTTAATTCTAGAGTCCTTCACCAGTTGGAACTCCTGCTAAATATTCCTGTGAATACTTCAGTGAAAAGTTTTTTGAAGAGGCAGCAAAATATACAAACATATATAGTGCTGCAAAGACAGGGAAATCCTTAGAGACAACAGCTCATGAACTTTAAGTTGCAAAAGAAATAAAATCAAAGTGATTATAAATTTTTTGCCAAAAAATATGATATGCAATCTATGTAACATTTTTATCATCATTATTTGGTTGTCTGCCGTACGGCAGGTTTAGACTGCACAGCCCTCCATGCTTCTCTGTCTTTTGCGATCATCTTCGTTCTTTGGTACCCTCCTAGTAGCCTGCTGACGTCATTCAGCATGTGGTACCTTCTTCTGCCCCTCCCTTTCTTTCCCGGAACGCAACCGTCAATTGCCTCTACTAGAAGACATTCTCGTCCTAAACTATGGCCTAGCCAGTTAGTTTCCTCTTCTTTATCGTCAGCAACATCCTCCGTTTCTCTCCAACTCTATTCATTTCTGACTTGATCGAGCCAGCTGATCTCCATCCTACGCCATATCTACATTTCACAAGCTTCAATTTTCTTCTCATCTTGCTTTCTCAATGTCCACGTTTCTGTTTCATACAAGGCCACACTCCGTTTCAGACACTTAACCAGTCTCTTCCTTAATAATGTAATAACTAGTAAATAAATGTAATGTAAAAATATTTGTTTATTCATAACAAGAAGCAGGAAGTCAGAGAATAATTCTGGTGAAATAAAACACCTGACCCTCACGATTGCGCTCATTGTTTTCCCGCTACATTTTTTCTGGAAGAATATTTTTATCATTTTCCCCAGAATCTACTACGCCCAAGTATACAGAGAATTGAACTTTATTCACCATTAAAAATGTTCATGGTGGGTAGTGAAGAAGTATCTCAAGGAAGGAAGGCGAGAGGCTTGCCACAGGAATGGCTGACGAAAGCTTGCGGGGTGGATTCACAAGATAGAGAGGACGGAGGCCACCGCCTCAGCCAATCAGGACAGGACGATTCAAGTGAGAGTCGTTGGGATCAACGGAAAGAAAATTTCGCTGACTTCTGGCGGGGCGAGCAAGGCGACAGGACGTGAACCACGGAGCTGCGAGGTGATGGTGAAAGCGAGCTTGGAATGCTGTGCGCTTTGGCATGTTTTATCATGCGATCATTTCATTGGGAGTTCAGTGGTTGTAGTAACGCGATAATATAATTTCTTGTGGGATAAATTGCTTGATTTTTAATAGTTTTCTTTGTACTTTGCAACTGGAGAGCTTGCCTCGTGGCTGGTGACTCTTTTTCAGTTTAAGTTACGCTCATGAGGTCGCTTACTTCTCAAGTTCGTTTAAACTGTCCGTTATAAGTCAAGGTAAATCATGTGGATTAATATGGTGAGCCAATTTTACCTTATGCTAAAGGTTTCTTTGTGCCTCGTACTTGTGCACGTGGTTGCTTCAAAAATCCAAATGTTTGTAAATCTATCGGACCAAACTGCGTGGTCATCAGTCCGTAGCTTACAAACTACTTAAACCTAGGTAAACTAACCTAAGGACAAACACACACACCCATGCCCCAGGGAGGACTCGAACCTCCACGGCGAGCAACCGCGCGCTCCGCAGCGAGACGCTTTAGACCGCTCGGCTACTCCACCTCGGCACGTGGTTGCTTCTTGGCTCCTGTATCGTATAAGGCTATGTAAGAAAACTAATGCTGACTGAGTTGAAAGCAAGGTTAAAAATGACAGTTTTTTGCTATCAGATAATTTAGCGGTGTTGCTGTATGTATAATGGCTGCTTCTCAGTCGGTACCATGATTCCTCATAATTAACTGTTACTGACCGATATGGCACGCCATGCTCTGCCTTGTGGTGTTCCTATTATTTTTATAATTGTTTGCAGCCTTATTTTATATGTTTTCTGTGTTGGTTATGTTCAAAAATGTTCAAATGTTTGTTAAGCTAATGAGACTTGTAAAGGGACCCTTACATGTTAAGCCAATGTACTGTGTAATAGGTGTGTACTCTATGTAAACGTAATGACTTGTTGTCATCTGTTCAGTATAGGCGCGACGGAATAGCCGTGCGTACTGGAGCGCTGTGTTGCGGTGCGCGCGGCCGTCTGCCGTCGGGGGTTCGAATCCCCACTCGGGCATGGATGTTTGTGTCGTCTTTAGTATAAGGTAGTTCATAAGTAGTTTGTAAGTTTAGGGACTGATGATCCCGTAGTTAAGTCCCATAAGCTTAACAAACATTTGAACATTTTATTTAGCTCCTATCAGACCAAAGACAATGTTGGACCGTGGTGCTTGCTAGTTGTAGCGCAGGCAGCACAGCAGTGTCTTCCGCCCCCAGACATTTCTCGGACGTACGTATGGCGGCTCGCGGAGTGTTCAAGTTGATAGTGTAACAATATCATTCTGAAAGTGAAAAGTATTAGAAGTTTTAAAAGTGAAAGTAGTGAAATATATCAAATAAACAAGTTATTCGTTCGTCCTACTCAAGGCAGGATTCGTGTGTGCAAAATCGGTTTCCGTCGTGTCGTGCGGAACCGGTATAGCGTAGTCGCGGACGCTAACGGTCGCGAAAATAAGTCATCATACTGCTGTTAAGCTGCGGAAGGAGGAACAAAATAGAAGAATTTGTGTGAAAGAGAAATCTTGTAAGCTGATGATTGTATTGGAGAGAAACATTGCCAATGTGATTGAAGGGACATCGCTGGACAATTAACTGAGATAAGTAACAAGAGCATAAGCATTTCAAACTAACTGTAGTTAATATTAAATGTAACTTTGCTGCTGAATCGAGTATTTTCAAATATAAAGTTATGTAACTTCTCCTTTTTTGAGCTAAGTAACAAAGTACATTGACGATAGAAGCATAATCTTTCATTCCTTACCATAAGAGAGAGAGAGATAACTCGAATGTTGGTTCAGTAATGAATAATTATCTTGACTGTGAAACTTGATTAACTTAACTGCCCTTGAACTTAGAATGGCAGCCACCATTATTACGATATCTACTGATGATCAGTAAATGAACTAGGATAAGACTCTGATAATCATTAATATTGATCATACACTAATTAAAAATAAAAATAAATCAAATGTTATTAATTGGATAACTTAATGTTTGGACGCTCACTGGAAACTGAGTTCAACGAATCTTGCCACCGGCAAAATCTATCTTATCAGAACCAATCATTTTTCAATTAATTAACGTAAATATTTTCAAAGCTTAACATATGTATAACTTGAAATTTTACCAAAAGAAGTATTTATAAAATATTAAGATTGGTTTGCACCCACCAACCAACCACGTCGCCTAGATTATCATAAAAAAGGTCATTATTCAAAATTATTGCTATCATACGAGTGCAAATTACAAAATACGCATTGCACATACGCGGTAAATTTATTTTCAGCTATATGGTGTGTGCACGTCTCCGAAAGGAGATTGTAAGGGAAGTGAAGATGAGTGAAAGCTTTTGTAAAGTATTCAGATTGGGCCATAGGTTTGTTAATTACACTAATTTGTTTGTATAGTAATCAAAATTTAATTTAATTCACTTGACATTTTATTTGCAAGTTTAATCATAGCTAACAACTAGTTTAAGATCAGATCAGTTACGTTACACAACCATCATTACCCATAATACACGTTTACTTATCAAATCAAAAAATTCACTTCAATGACATAAACACCAAATCAATTTACCTTCCCTTACAACTTAACTGAGGGGTCATCAGTTCCTAAACTTACAAACTACTTATAAACTAACTTATACTAAAGATAACACAAACATCCATGCCCGAGGGAGGATTCGAACTCCCGACGGGGAACAGCCTCGCGCATCGGAGCAAAGCACCTATATGCGCTCGGCCACTCCGCCGCGGTTGTTGATTATGTCCAGTCTTTGTAATGGCATTTGTGTTGTGACCACGTGGTGCACCATGGTTACCAGTTAGGTTTGGAGGTGCTTACTGGCATGTTTTATAAATTATCAGTTCCATCAGAGAATATTTAGCATGTGATTTACATGGTGAACATCATTTTCTGCTCTTTAAGAACTTTCGAATTTCGCTGCACGAGTGACAACGTCACATGCTTTGTTCAGGCATTCCTATGGCTAGCTTTCTTAGCTCAACGTGTTTTCACCTGAACTGACACGTAGGCAATATTCCTTAGTTGGTTTCATTTGACGTATTTTTCGCATGGATCTGCATGAGATTGCTGAGTGACGTCCAAGTGTAATCCTGTAATCGTGAAATTCAAAGTGTTTCCAGGCTTTATAATAAATTAATTTTATAACCCGCACTTTTCAGTGTAATTGTCCCACGCTACCCCTGTAATGAAATAATATAATCAATCATAAGATAGTAGTAAGGCAGAATGTTTGCTCTCCTGTTTGCCGTGAACATAGAAGGTGGTTACCAATCCGTTGCTAGTTCGTTGGCTATGTCTGCGTGTCTTTATTGTCCATTCCGCATATTAATATTAATTGTGGTTTGGGCCTAAAACTCATAGAACATACGACAGTACAACCGAATACGCGCACTTAGCCACAGCACGTAGCAGTGGCCTATTATATTAACCGCGCTTTCGTCTTTTGTTGAGTTTAGAGGAGGTGTGTGGCGAAAAAAGATGCTTTCCTATGTCATGCAACGTATAGTCTTCTGGAATAGGATCAGCTGTTGATCAACGAGAACCGTAACTAAATAATCACATCCACTCACACAAAAAAGAACTACAGCAGTAACCGTGCAATTGCACCCTAAATGAACTTACCGACAGATATAACAATTTGTATCTGGTCTCTCCCAACAAATTGTGTGAGTTCTTTCGCTTTCCGTTGACAACCCCCCCCCCCCCCAAACACTAACGCAAAAACAATGATGGATGTAAAAAAAAAATAAAAAAAAAAAATGCGTTTACTACCTTCTCGTACGCTGTTCATGCGCTCCAACTTCATAGTCTGTCATGACATTTTAATATGTTACCTTTTCACTATCTGTCTGCGCAGTCTATAATAATCTTTGGTCCATGGTTTGAAGATATCATGTTATATACCTTGTAAGGATTCAAGCTGTCATTTCCTGCATATTCCGATCTCACAATCACATTCTATTTCAAATATGTTTATTTCCGTCAACAGCTGCATTATATTTGTTTTATTATATGTTTCGATCACTTGGATCATCTTCAGAACTAAGAACCAAAAGTAAAATAAAATGTACAATTTGATAAACTTACTAAAGGTTAATTGAGCAATAGTTAATTTATACATGAATGCAGAGATTTTTATTTACCTTATAGTTGCGTCCGCAACTCGTCTGGCTGAGAACAAATTGGTGCTCAGTTTTACAGTTTGATGTAGGCACTTATAATTTGGTTCCCGGTGATGGTGAGGAGGGAAAGAGTAGGTGGGGGGGGAATTGGAGGGGATGGCTTGAGCCCTAATAAGATAGGGTCTTATACTGAACAATTATTTGTTATATAAATATTTTCCTCAAAGTGGGGTTCTTGAATATATCCAGAGATAAAACATAATTATGTAACTGTATGAAATATAAGTATAAAAATATGGTAAGATAATTAAAACATGCATTCGGTGTTTTAAAACATTTAAGGTGTAAAACAAAGATGTATAAAATTATAAATGTCATACATTAAAAAAAATTAAACGTCAGTTTGTTAAAATTATTAATAAAATGATTAAAATGATTAAAATTTATATAAAACCGCATGGTATGGGCGTTAATTGCCTCTGTCGCTACTTGGTGGCGTTGTGAGGCGCGCAGGTTTTTTTTTTTTTTTTTTTTTTTTTTTTTTTTTTTTTTTTTTTTTTTTTTTTTTTTTTTTTGACGTTCTGAAGCCAGTCCCAGTCTGCGCGCCGACCTGCTGCTAGGACGGTGTCCGGGCCGACGCGCTGCTGCCGCCAGCCACCGGAAAGTGGGGCCGCCGCTCCAAGGCGCGCTGTGGCGAGGACGAAGGTAGCAAGAGACCTTCAAAGTTTTTAAAAAACACGCTGTTATTAAAATCATTTTGGTGATTGACTGTACTTCCAGGTTCTTGAAGCCGGTGTGTGAATATTTCTATTTCTTCCAGTGTAGTTAGGAGGCGTCCTTATGCTGTTGTCTTCCTTGCAAGAGCTTCGGGTACAGCAAATAGTCAGATCAGTCCGTTGCGCACTATAAATAGTTGGAAGAGTAGAATAAAAATCTCCACAACATAGCTTTCACGTTAGAACCTATACGCTTAAAAAACTAGCTTCAGTTTACATTGGCTATCAATAAAACTTCAGCAGCAGGAAAGTTTCACTTATGAGCACCTTTCCGTTTTGTAGACATTTCCACATATCAAACAATAATTCAATTTCCCGGGGCATATGTTGTCTCATTATATGAAGGATATTGGATAGAAAGAGATGCGCTAAATTTAAATTTTTTGCTTAGTAAACAGGAGGTCCCGGGTCTGAATCCCCACCTCGGCACAAATTTTAATTCAACGCCTCTCGTTCTATCCGGTATCAACAACATATATCGCTGAATCTCTTGCAAAATTAATCGTGATGGAACCCACAGTTCAGGACATATGACGTCATAAACTTTGAGAAGCCCGAAAAACTAGCTTTTGCCTAAAATGGAGAGCAAATTAGCCTATATTCAGATAGAGTTTGATAATGGGAGCCGTTAGTGACTTCCAACAGCTGTAAACCATTTCTTAAGTTTTTCTCGAGTGCATGCTTGAAGTCAAATATTTGACACATTAACTAATTTGTTATACGACTATTGAGCCAGTTCTATATATGGTAATAAGATTCGGTATAGAATCAGGGGATTTACTAGTACCTCAGAACCAAACAACCAGAAATACTAATGTCGAAATTGCAGAGCTACGACGTAATGAGATTATTAATGTACGAACGCATAAGTTAGTTTTGAGAGGTGCTGGGAGGCAAATAAATTAAGTCCATATATTGTGATGTGACCTTGCAACCCTCCCTATTTATTTAAGTATATATAAAACTTCCGCTTCCTATGTGACAGAAATAGACATTGCTTAGGACGTCAAGTATGTGCCTCTTTGCTTTTTAACTGTTTACATGTTTCTCTATCACATAACGAAGCTTTCTAATTCGATGGTGGTACGTCAGGGTTTAACGAGAATGCAAAAATGAAGTTTGCCACGTGTGCAGGGCCGCCTTTACCAGGGGACAACCCGGCGCCATTATCCAAGGGATGCCGCGCGGGGATGGCCGCGTGGTCTAAGACGGCTTGTTGTCGCGGAGGGCGCGGCCGCCCCCGCCTGAGGTTCGAGTCTCCCTTCGTACATGGTTGTTTGTGACGCCAAGGCACCGATGAAAATGTTTCCAATGTTTGTATAGCTTATGGGACTTAACTACGGGGTCATCAGTCCCTAAACTTACAAACTACTTATGAACTAGCTAACACTAAGGACGGTACAAATATCCATGCCCGAGGGGGGATTCGAACCCCGACCGTAGTGGCCGTGCAGACCGTGACTGGCGCGCCTCAGTCCCCTCGGCCACCGCGGCCGGCGGCACCGATGACCTTAGCAGTTTGATTCCATAAGTACTCACACACATTTCTCAGCGAGCGCCTTATGACATGTGCAATCTACCGGTCTTGAAAATGACTGAACAAACATTCATTATACCTGTAAAAATGTAGGCGCCGATACTGTTTACAAATGCGCTTCATGGAGCTTACGGCAAGGCTTCGACTTTCGATGGGTAAATATAAGTGGCACACAAACACACACACACACATACACACAAGATGATTTCGCGTAGGAGTGAAGGGAATAACTTGACTGCCGTTGCGAAAGGGAAAGCGGGCAACGGGAAATGTTAACAAAATACGCACTCGGTGCTGCCGACAGAAATTGCAACGTTTCGATTAGCAAAATAAAATGTTTGTTAAGTTTATGGTATTTAACTGAGGGGTCATCAGTTAACTACTTATAAACTAATACTAAATACACCACAAACATCCATGCCCGTGGGGGGCATTTGAATCCCTGACGGGGAACGGCCTCGCGCATCGGAGCATAGCGCCTCAATGCGCTCGGTCACTCCGCCGCGGCGCTTCGATTAGCCACGCAATAATAATATTACTGTAACTTCTAATTATTGAGTGTGAAATGTTGTGGAAACATTGAAACTGTAATCAAACATTAAGACCAAATAAAATTCTGACGTTATTCTTTCAGAGGCAATCAACATGATAGAGCTGGTCAAAAACGATTTAGGTGTATACCACACTGACAGTGCATTTAAACAAATGCTAGTTGATTCAAAATTACTTGATGAAGATTCAGAAGGTGAACCTGATTTCAAAGAACCTGTTCGCCACGTCCTTCAAAACGACGTGTTGATTACAGAACTTCAGATGAGCCCATATTTATAGTAAATTTTTATTTTTGGTTACTTGACACGGCGATCTTACAATTAAATGAAAGAAGCCATTCGTTAAAGGAATACAACAGGTTTTCATTTTTGCAAAACATTGAAAGCTGGAGGAAAAGGGACAGAGAAAAAGAAAAAGACAATCTCTCAACCTTGAGCAAAGGTAACGCATGAAAATAGAGCAAATATTGATGGCGAAGAGCTGTTTAATGAGTTGTAATTGCTTGTTTTTTTATTATTTTTTGTAAACAAAAACACAATTCCACTTGATGTGTTACATTTTGTTTATTCCAATAATTTAATGTCTGTGCTCGCTAATTTTTCATTATCTTTGCGCATATATTTAACACCTCCTGTGACAGATGCGGAAGGCTAAAAATCTTTTCCAAACTCAAAATAATGAAAAACTATTTACGATCAACCATGACCCAAAATAGACTGACAAACGTGGCCACCATAAGTACCGAATCAAAACTAGATTTCAACACAGCTGACATAAAAAACGTATGCCGATTTAAAAGACAGCGACATTGAATTCAGCGTCTGAAAAAGTTTCTGTATATTTATGTAGGTATTAAATAAAAGAAATGGAACATAAAAATTAATTTTTATCATGTTAACCTGTTGTTGTTGTCTTCAGTCCGCAGACTGGTTTGATGCAGCTCTCCAAGCTACCCTGTCCTGTGCAATTCTCTTCGTCTGAGAATACGTTCGGCAACCTACATCCTTTTGAATCTGATTACTATACTCATCCCTCGGTCTTCCTCTACGATTTTTACCCCACACGCTTCCTTCTAATGCTAAGTTGACAATTCCTTGATGTCTCAGAATGTGTCCAACCAATCTATCCCTTCTCTTAATCAGTATATTCCAGAAACTCCTTTTCTCCCCGATTCGGTTAAGCACGTCCTCATTAGTTACTTGATCTACCCATCAAATTTTCATCATTCGTCTGTAGCACCACATTTCAAAAGCTTCTATAATCTTTTTGTTTGAAATCCTTATCGTCCACGTTTTACTGCCATACAATGCTACACTCCAGACAAGTGCTTTCAGAACGGCCTTCCTAAGATTTAAATTAATATTGGATGTTAACAAGTTTCGCTTCTTTAGAAACGCTTTTCTTCCCATAGCCATTCTGCATTTTATATTTTCTTTACTTCGGCCATCAGAGTAATCTTGCCACCCAAATAACAAAATTCATCAACTACTTTTATTGTCTCATTACCTAATCTAATTCCTTCACCATCGCCTGATTTTCTGACATTGCATTCCATTACCTTCGTTTTACTCTTGTTAATGTTCATCTTATATCTTCCTTTCAAGACACTGTCCATCCCATTCAATTACTTTTCCAGATCTTTTGCGGTCTCTGTCAGAATTACTATGTCATCGGCAAACCGCAACGTCTTTATTTCCCACTCCAATGCCCTCTCGAAATTTCTCCTTCCAGTCCTTCACTGCCTGCTCAATGTACAGATTGAACAACATTGGGGAAAGGCTACAACCCTGTCTTATTCCATTCCCAACCTCTGCGTCCCTTTCTTGCCCTTCGACTCTAATAACCGCTGTCTGGTTTTTGTACAGGTTGAATATAACTCTTCGTTTCCTATATTTTACCCCTGATACCTTCAGAATTTGGAAGAGTGTTCGAATCCCTCCTCGGGCATGGATATTTGCGCCGTCCTTAGTCTTAGGACGTAGTTTGTAAACTTAGGGACTGATGACCCCGTAGTTAAGTCCCATAAGTTCTACAAACATTTGAACATTTGATTTGGAAGAGTGTATTCCAGTCGACATTGTCAAAAGCTTCCTCCAAATCGACAAACGCTAAAAACATAGGTTTCCCTTTCCTTAGCCTATCTTCTAAGATAAGTCGTAAAGTGAGTATTGCCTCTCGTGTTCCTACATTTCTCCTAAATCCAAACTGATCTTCCCCGAGGTCGGATTCCACAAGCTTTTCCATTCGTCTGTAAATAAATCGTGTTTGTATTTTGCACCCATGACTTATTAAACTGATAGTTCTGTAATTTTCACACTTGTCTGCACTTGCTTTCTTTGGAATTGGAATTACAATATTCGTCTTGAAGTCGGAGGGTATTTCCCCTGTCTCACACATCTTGCATACCAGCTGATACAATTTTTCCATGATTGGCTCTCCTGACGACATCAGCAGTTCAGACGGAATATCATCTACTCCAGGGGCCTTGTTTCGACTCGAGTCCATCAGCGCTCTGTCAAATTCTTCTCGCAGTATAATATCTCCTATCTCATCTTCCTCCGTCTTCCATTTCGAGAATACTGCCTTCAAGTTTATTTCCTTTATATAGGCCCTCTATATATTCCTTCCACAGTTCATTTTCCCCTCTTTGCTTAATACTGGTTTTCCGTCTGAGTTCTTGATATTCATACAGCTGCTTTTGTTGTCTCCAAATATCTCCTTTATCTTCCTGTAGGCGGTATCTATCTTTCCCCTAGTTATGCATTCTTCTACGGTTCTGCATTTGTCCTGTAGCCACTCCTGCTTAGCCAGTCTGCACTTCCTGTCACACTCATTTTTCAGACGTTTATACTCCCTTTTTCCTGTTTCACTTGTTGAATTTTTATATCTTCTCCTCACATCAATTAAGTTCAGTATATCCTGTGTTATCCAGGGATTTCTATTAGACCTTGTCCTTCTGCCCTTATGGTCCTCTGCAGCCTCTCCACACAAAATTCGAGTGCTCAAATCGAAACTTTGATCTGAAAACTGTTACAACGCGATATTTTTTCTTGGTAGTGATGGTTCTTTAATTTAATAATTACTGATGACGCCGTACAGCAGTATAAGACATTTCATACATCATCTAGACAATTTTTTCCTCGTGGAGTGACAGTGCGGACTTGCAAATTACTCTGACTACCCTCCTTGTTAGTTTACGTTCATGCGATTCAGTGACACATGCGGAGCTTCATGTAGAATGGGCCCCTTGCCTTTTCTGCGACGCAAAACGTCACCGGTCATTCATCACCGCGTGCGATTACGAATCGCGCAATGTGCGAGCAGTACACATCTGCTGACGCACTACATCAGATAACGATTCAGATTCAGACTGTACTGTCGCACACACAAACACACACACACACACACACACACACACACACACAGGCGCTTATCCCATTCTTATATCTGGAGCGTAAGCTCTATATAAACCGTCTTCCTATTTGCTAGCGATGAGAAAACAACCATCGGTTGTCTCGTACGGCAGACAGCACAAATCAGGCAGAAGTGTATAGAATTATTTAAATGTTTATAATCAATCAAGTATGTCTCTACCAAGGGAGTTAAAAATAAGGGAATATGTTTTAGGATTAAAGCACTGTGTGATTCTTTTCCTATTACATTTCAAACATTTAAATGACTGTCATTTCTGAGTATAAATTCGATATAGATAGCTGCACTGGAATTTATTAACGCAAAATCTCATTCGATAAGTATGACTTAACTTATCGGAAGAATAGACGAATGCTTTACAAGAACTGAAATAGTCAGCTGTGGTAGTGCACAGGAAATGCAGATCAATATTTTTCTAATATTGACAGAACCAAGCTGTACCATTTTCCTAAGTGCAGTAGGTCCTAATGAAGAGACGATTTTTACACTGAATACATACGAAAATTCTTTCTGCAAGCTTCACCTCATTAAAAATAGTCATACCGAAATTCTTTATCACCGGGTCTTTGAAATATCAAGGTAAAATGAAAATTAGAAGTAATTGAGGGAAGAACGCAGAAACAAATAGTATTATTTTAGCAACCAAATTTTCCTGTGTAAAATCGATAGGTAATGCAGGTAACTTGTTTTCTCTCGATTAAGTTCATGCTTCATCTCAGATTACAATAAATACACACTCGTCACTTCTAACGTTATTGGCTCCGCAATAGGGCGATAATGCCTTCACTTCTGTGGCGTTAGAGCATCTCCTCCAATTCTAGCATTGCAGCATTAATCGGTCACAGAGAGGCAACGAAACAATATGGAAATGCGAAACCTTCACCAAATGAAAGAAAAACCCTCCAAATTTGGATATTTTTCAGTGAAGTTCGACCTGGCTTCCATTTATTGTTCTACATAAGGTAAAAGCAGCCTTTGCGCATGCATAAGGTTAGGAAGGGGTGCTGTTGACAGTCTCACATGACCCAAAGGTAACGTGTCTCGCCTTCGTAACAGATTCATTTTGTTACAGTTACTTAACAGTGTATTCAGTTACTTATTGTGTTTTAGTCTTCATGTGCATATTCATGTTTTTGGTGTTTATTATCAAAGAAAAATTAACAACGTTCAGTATCTTTTAGAAACAAATTACTCAGCTTTAAGCTCTGGAACAAAAGTGTGAAATAAAGAAGCTTGGTAGGGCGACGCCTCAGCTCGAAGGAAGAAGGAAGGAATTTTGGAGTTTTACGTCCCGTCGACAGCGAGGTCATTAGAAACGGGCCTCAGTTTGAGCTGAAGCAAGCACAAACAAGCCGAGGTAAGACATTCTACGGATCTTTTAACGAAAATATATCTAAAGGGGGGGGGAGGGGCGGACAAACTGTGACGATTTCCCCCGGCGCCACTCGCAGAGGTGCGCCAAATGGTCTCTTTGGACACCGAGCGGGATGGGGGAGGATAGGGGAGGGTGCAGTGCGAACTATCGAGATCTGGCAATCAAAGTAGTGAACCCCAGTCATCTGACGCACCAGCCGCCACTGAATTTATTACTTTTTTGTTATTTAATGCATTGAAACATATTTTTCAGATACTACCCTTTTATGCCAGTGGATGTAACTACAAAATTATTTCTTTGTACTAATTATAGTTTATGAGATATGGGGTAAGAAACACTGAGACGCTTGGGAAAATGCCGCATTATGTCTGTTCGTATTTTATGCGCTGTCGTACCGTTAATCTGATTGCGATTAAACTTTGCACACTCTACGTAAATTTTCATATGGTTCATAGCAGAGAGTACTTTACCTATGAACTTCGACAATATCTATGGTTCTATTCACATTTTGAAGAAATTTTGTAGACTTAACCTTCAACACAGAAACGTAAACATAAGTAAGATTTCATACGGTGCATAGTGAAGGATACCGTGCAATATACTTAGAAACCACTTCACTGATCACCGTGAAAGTTAAGAGTTATATAATGTTTAAGTGATAGAGGAGACAATGGAGAAGGTGCAGGAGGAGTTCGAGAGAGAAGAGGAGGTGCTTGGCAGAGAAAGGGGAAGGGGAGTTGGTCAGAGATGGGGGGGGGGGAGCACAATATGAACAGAAAGAGGGGAGATGAGGAGATGAACAGAGAGAGAAGGAAAGAGAAGGTGGGCAGAGAGACAAAGGGGAAGGAGGGATGAACTCACTTTATATTGGAATAAATATATACCCGGGTTTTCAGCTAGTAGGTTACAGACGATACAAGCAGAGAAAGTCAATACTATTATGAAACATCGTAACAAGGTATTAGTACTTAAACAATTCGATTAAGTTAATAAAAACAGCAGAGTAATTTTACTTTATACGTTAAAATAACTGTCTACGACGTGGTTGGGACCCATAAACTTCAGCACAGGAAGCTATGACTTTACCACTACACTACGCATCCACAATTGTGTATCGTTCTAAGCTACAGTAGACACTCAGTAACTTCGGAGAGCTCGTTTTCACGTAACTTATACGAAGCTCATCTAATGTAATCTGATATCTGTGATATAATACTTGTATGTGTGACATAAAATCACGGCTTTTGGGAAAGTGTTCAGTAGCTTAGTGCTGTGCGAGAGTACGTATTTCGTTAACTCCGTTGTCCGTGACTTGTTTTTTGTACGGTTATCATTAAGTGTTCCACATGGTATGCAAGGTGAAATATCCTACGATTTCAAGAAGAATATAGTAATTCCAGTTCCAAAGAAAGCAAGTGTAGACAAGAGTGAAAATTACAGAACTATCAGTTTAATAAGTCAGGGTTGCAAAATACTACACGAATCATTTACAGACGAATGGAAATACTGGTGGAATCCGACCTTGGAGAAGATCAGTTTCGATTTAGGAGAAATGTAGCAACGCGACTTATCTTAGAAAATAGGTTAACGTAAAGCAAACCTACGATTGTAACATTTATAGATCTGGAGATAGCTTTTGACAACGTTGACTGCAATACACTCTTTCAAATTCTGAAGGTATCAGGGGTCAATTGTAGAGAGCGAAGAGTTATAATCAGCTTGTACAAAAACCAGACAGCAGATGTAAGAATCGAAGAGCATTAAAGAGACGCAGTGGTTGGGAAGGAAGTAAGACAGGGTGTCCGAATATTGATCAATCTTTACAGTGAGCTAGCTATGGAGGAATGCAAGGAGAAATTTGGAGAAGAAATTAGAGGGACAAGATAACGAACTTGACTCGCATTCGGGAGGACTGTTGTTCAAATCCACCTCCGGCTATCCAGATTCGGTTTTCCCTAAATCACTCGAGGCATATGCCGGGATGGTTCCTTGCAAAAGTGCACGGCCGATTTCCGTCCAGATCCTTACCCAAAACACCGAGCTTTACCTCAATATCTAATGACTAAGCTGTCGACGGGCGTTAAACGCTGTTTCCTTCCTTCCTTCCATCAGGGAGAAGAAATAAAAACTGTGAGGTTGTCGATGACATAGTAATTCTGTCATACACAGCAAAGGACCTGGAAGAGCAGTTGACTGGAATGGACAGTGTCTTGAAAGGATGGTATAAGGTTAACATTAACAAGAGTAAAAATAAGGGTAATGGAATGTAGTATCAGAAAATCAGACGATGCTGAAAGAATTAGATTAGGGTAATGAGACAATAAAAGCAGTAGATAATTTTTATGTGGGTAGCAAAATAACTTCTGATGGCCGAAGTGAAGAAAATATAAATTGCGGAATGGCAATGGGAAGAAAAGCGTTTCTGAAGAAGCGAAATTTGTTGTCGTGCAATATTAGTTTAAATGTTAGGAAAATCTTTCTGAAAGTATATGTCTGGACTGTAGCATTGTATGGAAATGAAACGTGGAGGATAGGGAGTTCAGACAGAAAGATTATAGAAGCTTTTGAAATGTGGAGGTACAGACGAATGATGAAGATTAGATCGGTTGATCACGTAAGTAATCAGGAGGTGCTCAACAGAATTGGGGAGAAAAGCAGTTTCTGGCATATCATGACAAAGAGAAGGGATAGGTTGATGGGACACATTCTGAGACACCATCGTCAACTTGGCATTAGAAGAAAGGTGTGGGGTAAAAATTGTAGGAGGAGACGAGGGACGAATACGGTAAGCAGATTGAGAAGAGTGAATGTTGCCATTCTTATTCTATCTACATAGATACTCTGCAAATCACATTTAAGTGCCTGGCAGAGGGTTCATTAACCACTTTCAAACTTTTCTCTACCGTTCCATTCTCTAATAGCGCGCGGGAAGAAAGAACACCTAAATCGTTCCGTTTTCGATATGATTTCTCTTATTTTATTGGGATGGTCATGTCTCCCTAAGTAGGTGGGTGCTAGAAAAATATTTTCACATTCAGAACTAAAAGTCGGTGATTGAAACTTTGCAAACAGATCACGCCGCAATGAATAACGTCTTTCTTTTAATGATTTCCACCCCAATTCGTGCAACATTTCCGTGAAGCTTCCCCCCCCCCCCCCCGTGACGTGATAAAACAAAACGAGCTGCCCTTCTCTGAACCTTCTCAATATCTTCCGTCAGTCCCACCTGGTGAGGGTCCCACAAGTGGCAACAGTACTCCAGGAGAGGACGCACAAGTGTGATGTAGGCAGTCTCTTTGGTGGAGCTGGTGCATCTTCGAAGCGTTCTGCCAATGAAACGTAACCTTTGGTTCACCTTCCCCACAATATTTTCTATGTGTTCTCTCCAGTCAAAGTTGTTAGTAATTGTAACTCCTAGGTATTTGGTAGAATTTACGACCTTAAGGTTTGACTGATTTATCGCGTAATTGAAGTTCAGCGGATTACTTTTAGTGGTCATGTGTATTACTTCACACTTTTCTTTATTTAGTGTCAATTGCCAATTTTCGCACCAAGTAGAAATTTTGTCTAAATCGCTTTGCAGTTGCTTTGGATCCTCTGTTGACTTCACTAACCGATAAACGACAGCATCATCCGCGAACAATCTAAGGGAGCTATTCAGATTGTCTCCTAAATCGTTTATAAACACGAGGAAGAGTAGGGGACCTATAACGCTTCCCTGTGGAACGCCAGATATCACTTCTGTTTTACTCGATGACTTACCGTCAACTACAACGAACTGTGTCCTTTCTGATAGGAAATCGTGAATCCACTCGCACAATTGGGGAGATATTCCATAAGGACGCAATTTCATTAGAAGCTGCTTGTGAGGTACAGTATCAAAAGCCTTCCGGAAATCCAGAAATATGGAATCGATTTGAGATCCCTTGTCGATGGCACTTAACACTTCAAATGAATAAAGGGCAAGCTGGGTTTCGCAAGAGTGATACTTTCTGAATCCATTCTGACTATTGGTTATAGGTCGTTCTCTTCGAGGTGAAGAGGTTTGCAGAGACAGGGTACGTGGAGAGCTGCATCAAACCAGTCTGCGAATCGTAGACTACAACAACAAAACAACATCATTACGTGATGAAATGAAAAATAGGAACAGACGTATGACTGTGGAACATAACAAACCAAGAAAGAGACAGACAAGGGAACATAAGTGAATTATTAGTGTGGCACTTGGGGAACGGTTCGGGCGTCACGTGGCTCGCTCAGATTAGAAGAACGCATTCCTAGCGCGTGAACTGTCAACAAGCAGGTGATTTTACTTAGACTATAGATTTGTTATGATGCTGTTGCAGACTTTGGCACGTTATAACCATCTCGGTTGAAATTGGACTTTTATTCGGTTAAAATTATGAAAGGGAATTTATTTCTATTTTTTTTTTTTTTTTTTTTTTTTTTTTTTTTGCGGAAAAGGGGATATTTCAGAAAGGGAGATCAATTGATCAAAATTTTTGTAATGTTAATTAAAGAGTAGTGCTAGATGCAAAGTAACGCAGAGGTTTAGTCATGGAGATAACAACTGTATATATTTGGTTAAAATAGGCTACATAAGGGACTAAATTGATTGTTAAGGTCTCTTGGTTCTAATCACTGTTTGAGATAGTACGGATTGCAATGGTTCGCGATGTGTTATTAGTCTTTCGCGAAACTACATTTGTGATAGATCGTGATTACAAGTACAGGTTACGCGATCTTTAATTACATATAGAATATCTTTGATAGTTACGAAGGCAAAGAAATTAATTCCGTACCGTTTAAAACGTAATTCAAATGATTTGGATTTCAACTCAAAACGGAATTTAGTGCTGAAATACTGAGCTAGCTATTGGGGCAGAGACTATTAATCAATGAATTCTAAAAAACTACACCCATAATTCAGTGATTGGTCGCAATTTGAAAAATATAAGGAATTGACTGTGACGAGCCGCGGTGTAGTAGCTGAGCGGTCTAAAGCATCTCGCTGCGGAGCGCGCGGTTGCTCGCCGTGGAGATTCGAGTCCTCCCTAGGGCATGGTTGTGTGTGTTTGTCCGTAGGTTAGTTTACCTAGTTCATCTAGGAAAAACAAGTAGTTTGTAAGCTACGGACTGATGACCACGCAGTTTGGTCCGATAGATTTACAAACATTTCAACATTTTTGACTGTGACGAACTTAAATGCGTGTGAATATAGAGAAGGGACTAGATATCATCAATGATAGGACTCACTTATCATAATCATTACTAAAAGTAAGATATGTGATTTCATTTAAAGTGACTCACTTACCATAATCATTACTAAAAGTAAGATATGTTATTTCATTTAAAGTGACTTGTTTTTATTAGTATTTGTGCTGATTCATCGAAAGCTATTATATTTGATTTATAAAATGTTTGGTGTTGATGTTAGGTTCTAAAACGATCGTAAACTGTGACGTTAATACTAAAGCTGAATACCAAAGAAATACTATTAAAATGATAAGAAGTGAAGTACTTTAACAGGGACGGTAGATTGTGTTCTAGCTAGAAAGACACCGTCAGATATTGCGTGTATATCAGACAATTGACCGTTGCACGAAAAGAGATAATGTAGTACTCCACGGCAGTGAAATCGGTCAGACGCTAGCTTGAACAATTTCTCGTGTACGGTTTTTTCCACTTAGAGTTGGGAATCAAGTCATCAGCATTGCATTTTGGAAAGTGAATCGGGCATGAAACTAAAATTGAACTTCAAACAATCAACAAGATAACTGCGATATATTCTGCAAATTTATTGGTTTACGAACCGGTTTTCGGCTGTTACGCCATCATCAGGTAAACATTACAAGTTTAAAACGTCGTGACAGATTAAAATTGTGTGCCGGAACCGGGGCTCGAACCGGTAACCTTTGCCTTTCGCGGGCAAGCGCTCTGCCGACTGAGATATCCCGACACGACTCACGATGTCGCCTCACAACTTTACTTCCGCTAGTACCTCGCCTCCTACTTTCCAAACTGGCGGAAGTAAAGTTATGAGGCGGCATCGTGAGTCGTGTCGGGATATCTCAGTAGGTAGAGCGCTTCCCCGCGAAAGGCAAAGGTCCCAGGATCGAGTTCCGGTTCCGTCACACAATTTTAATCTGCGAGGAAGTTTCATATCAGCGCCCACTTCATTCTGATTACAAGTTTAAGTTTTCAAAGATTTTAACTTACTAGATATATAACTAACAGTTCTGATTACAGATATGCTTACCAGATATAAATGGTAATGTCTTATTTTACTACTTATAAAATTCTTGTGCAATCACAACTGTTTTGGCTGGTTGGTGATATAATCTTTAATGTCTTATTTTACTAGTAACCATAGTCTAATTTAACCAGTTAAAAATTTGTAACATATATTTACAGATGTTTCATTCAACTTTGTCACATAATTCCATGTTCCAGACATTTGATCTGTTTAAGATAATTTTTTGGTCAAGTTTAATTTAACCAGTTAAAATTTTAACATATATTCACTACGCTTTCATGTTTCTAGACATTAGACCTGTTTAAGATAAGATACGTTTGATCAATATTTTTCAGCCAATTTCTGTTGTTTCACTTTATATTTCTTAGGATAACGTCATAATCTATTACATTGCCACTTATTTTAGCAATGACAGGAATTTACACCACAACTTGAATTGTAATATTTCCCGCAGGTTAGTTATAAACCAAAACACTTAGCCTCCTTTGTAAAGTTATATATCTACCAAGTTAAGATTTTTGTAACTTAAACTTGTAATGTTTACCTGATGATGGCGTAACAGCCGAAAACCGGTTCGTAAACCAATAAATTTGCAGAATATCTCACAGTTATCTTCTTGATTGTTTTAAGTTCAATTTTAGTTTTATGCCCGTTTCACTTTTCAAAATGCAATACTGATGACTTGATTCCCAATTCTAAGTGGAGAAAGCCGTACACGAGAAATTGTTGCCGGCCACGGTGGCCGAGGAGACTAAGGCGCTTCAATCACGGTCTGCACGGCCACTACGGTCGGGGGTTCGAATCCCCCCTCGGGCATGGATATTTGTGCCGTCCTAGTTCGTAAGTAGTTCATAAGTAGTTTGTAAGTTTAGGGACTGATGACCCCGTAGTTAAGTCCCATAGACTATACAAACATTTTTTTGAGAAATTGTTTGTTTCATCTAGCGTCTGACCGATTTCACTGCCATGGAGTAGTACATTATCTCTGTTCGTTCAACGGTCAATTGTCTGATATACATGGAGTATTTGACGGTGTATTTCTAGCTAGAACACAACCTACCGTCCCTGCCAGTTAAAGTACTTCACTTCTTATCAATTTAAATTCCTTTGGTATTCAGATTTGGTATTAATGTCATAGTTTATGATTGTTTTAGATCCTATCATCAACAACAAGCAGTTTATAAATCAAAGATAATAGCTTTCGATGAATCAGTGTAGGAGCAAAAATACTAATAAAAATAAGTCACTTTAAATGAAATCACATATATTGACACCTTAAGTAATGATTATGGTAAGTGAGTCATATCATTGATGATATCTAGTCCCTTCTCTATATTCATACGCAGTAAAATTCGTCATAGTAAATTCCCTATGTTTTTCACATTGCGAACGGTCACTGAATTATGGTTGTAGTTATTTAGAATTCACTGATTAATAGTCTCTGCCCCAATAGCTAGCTCAGTATTTCAGCTCTGAAGTCCGTTTTGAGTTCAAGTCCAAATCATTTTAATTACGTTTTAATCGGTACGTAATTAATTTCTTTACCGTCGTAACTATCAAAGATATTCTTTATGTAATTAAAGATCGCGTAACCTGTACTTGTAATCACGATCTTTCACAAAAGTAGTTTCGCAAAAGACTATTAGCAAATCGCGAACTATTGCAATCCGTACTATCACAACCGGTGATTAGAATCAAGAAACCTTAACAATCAATTTAGTCCCTTATATAGCCTATTTTAACCAAAAATTTACAGCTGTACTCTCCATGAATAAAGCTCCGAGCTACTTTGCATAGATAAATTGATCTCCCTTTCTGAATTATCCCCTTTCCCTCTAATAAAAAAATAGAAATAATTTCCCTTTTATAATTTTAACCGATTAAAAGTCCAATTTCAACCGAGAGGGTTATAACGTGCCAAAGTCTGCAACAGCGTCACAACAATCTACAGTCTGATTAAAATCACCTGCTTGTTGACAGTTCACGCGCTAGGATTGCGTTCTTCTGATCAGAGCGATCCACGTAATGCCCGGACCGTTCCCCAAGTGCCACAATTAGTCAATTCACTTCTGTTCCCTTGTCTGTCTCTCTTGGTTTGTTATGTTCCACAGTCATACGTCTCCCCCTTTTTTCTCATTTTATCACGTAATGATGTTGTTTTGTTTTGTAGTCTTCATTTTGCAGACTGGTTTGAGGCAGCTCTCCGAGATACCCTATCCTCTGCAAGCCTTATTTTGTGTATTTTATTCATAATGTATCAAATATTCTGTCAATAACCGACGGAACAGTTATTGAATATGAAACAATCAACGTTAGACATACTGTTAATAAAGGTGTATTTACGAAGACAGAGACATTACTGCCGGCCGCGGTGGCCGAGGGGACTGAGGCGCTTCAGTCACGGTCTGCACGGCCACTACGGTCGGGGGTTCGAATCCCCCCTCGGGCATGGATATTTGTGCCGTCCTTAGTTGTAGGTAGTTCATAAGTAATTTGTAAGTTTAGGGACTGATGACCCCGTAGTTAAGTCCCTTAAGCTTAACAAACATTTGAACAAGAGACATTACTACACTAATTTAGTGCGCGACTATCCAGAGTGTCGTCTGCCACTGAAAACGGCAACATTCCAATCGCCGGCAGTTTGCGGTGTCACGCAGGAGATGGTGGCAGGAATATCGGATTGACCAGGGTAGTAACGTATCACGTGACTCACCACAACCGGAAGTGACTTACCGAAATAGGTTTTATTTACCATTGAGCTAAGTACTTTTGGCGCGTACTTGTTCTCGAACTTAAATAAATAAAACGAAACAGTGAAGAATGGATTCAGGGAAAACATTGGAAGACTTAAAGGAAATTCTGGAAATACGTAAGATTAACAAATTTTCCAAGTACAATGTGCATCATAAACTAAAAGGATGTTTAAATATTAAGCGTTCCGTAAGTATTGGACCGTATCAAAGCTGTATACTGTTTCGTTCAGTGCAGTACTGGGAAATTTTACTTTGTGCGAATTAATGCCCTGTTTGTTGAGTTGGGAAATTGTTTGCCGTTTTGTAGGGAATTAGATTTGCTTTCTAAGGACGAAGTGATAAATTTCGTAGCCCGTGGCTAGGAACAATGCGAGGGACTTGTGCGGAAAACTAAGAGCTGTGATAACTTCTAGTTATGTTTGCAGATGCAGGAAGAGAACGAGAGTAACTAATTTACTTGTCGGAGAAGGTTACATACAAGAACTTGTCAACCATAGAGCAGGAGCAGCATTCATTATTTACTTGCCGGCTGCGGTGGCCGAGAGGACTGAGGCTCTCCAGTTACGGTCTGCACGGCCGCTACGGTCGGGGTTCGAATCCCCCCTCGGGCATGGATATTTGTGCCGTCCTTAGTTGTAGGTAGTTCATAAGTAGTTTGTTAGTTTAGGGACTGATGACCCCGTAGTTAAGTCCCATAAGATCTAAAAACATTTGAACATTTTGAATTATTTACTTCATGGTCAGCGCAAAAATGTATCCCTGAGTTACTATAGGATTCGGTTTTCAAATAATATTAGCCGAATCCTATAGAATTACAAGAATACTTTTTGGTGCTGAACATGAAGTAAATAATTCATGCTGTTACTACTCAATGGTTGACAGGTTCTTATAGATACCCTTCGCCGCTCAGTAGCTAGCATACAGAATTTTCCACAAAACCGCAAACAATTTTCTCACTCAAACAAGGAATTAACTCGCAACAAGTAAGAGTGCATGTATCCTGTAACAAGGTCTAAAATTGTTGCAGAATGTCACAGGGTTCTGTTGGAGCTAGGGGAAAGCAATAGAGTAAACCTATTGTGGGTCCCTGGCCACTCGGAGATCAGTGGCAACGAACATGGCGACAGATTAGCCAGGATGGGGGCAGAGACTCCATTTATTGGACCGGAACCTGTCCTGACAATCACCAAGGCAATGATCAAATTGGAGCTACGTAACTGGTTCAGAAGACAGCACATATAATATTGGACCAAAGTCCATCAACAGAAACATGGCAAGGTAATGATGCCAAAGCCATGTTTTAAAAGAAGCTCTGAAATCCTGGGTCTGAAAGGAGAGAGATTAGACTCATGGTTGGATTGCTGACAAGACATGGGAATTTGAAAAAAACCTACATACAATGGGAAGAAAAGAAGAGGACCCTAAATGTGTCTGTGATGACGGTGATGAAACTGCATCACATCTAATCTTCGAATGCATTGCATTGGAGAGTAAAAGGCACAGAACATTTGGGTCAACCAGACCCGAAGAAATTGTGTCTAATAAAGAACTGGTAAAGGGACTCCTTGCACTGTTCAAAGGCATTGGTTGGCTTTACTAGATATACAGGTAGCGATACCGCACAATAAACTTAGTCTCGGTGCGGGCAGTGGCGGGTTGGACCAAGACTGTTTTGGCTTCCCTGAAAAAAATCAAATCAAATCAAGAGTGCATGTATGCCGAAAATGACGGAAAAATACAAGGCACTACACCGCCTCATATTCAAACACAGGACAAAGATGGTCTATCAATATCTACTTCGTGAAAATGAGCTGAACATATACCGCTGTATTTAGACGAAGTGCTGGCTTCACTTTGTCGCGTGCAGGTTGTCTCCCTGTATTGTACCCTCCTTCGTATGAACGCCGACGCTTCCATTCAACGATACGCAGCTGTCTTCCGGTTTGAATGTGTCACGTGATACATTGGTACCCTGCTCAATCCGATATTCCTGCCACCGCAGGAGGACGGCTGCTACCAAGGATGTGTCTCGCGGAAGTACGCACTTGGCTGTTCGGACATTTAGCTGTCAGTTTGTCACGTGACCAGTCAATTAGTTTCAAGATGTCTTCCTATTTAATTCTGCTCTTTTCTGCCACGCTGAGCGTTCTGTTTTAACTTCGTTAATGCTTATTTATTTCGTTGTTGGTGTTTTCTGTTATTTCGTTGTTGCTGTCTTTTGGTGAACATGAGTGATTCGCAAAAACCGTCTCTAAATTGCGAGGAATACAGATCCGAATGCAATATGCGTTAGAACCTCTACACTCACTATAAAGTTAATTTATCTGAGAACATTCGTGTGGAAAAGGAAGTGTCCATAATGTGGAATTGCATTATCAAGATGCAATTCGTTAAAACACCATCAAATAAAATTTTAACCCACTAAGCTCTATTCAAGTAATGTCCTACCCTGCAATTCTGTGACATCTATTTATTTGACATGAAACTGTACTGGACAACGAAATAAAAGATGATAAAGTAATGGAATTTGTCATGTTTTTATTGCAGTGCATTGAGAACCAAATACAAAAAATTGGATGATTATGTCATGTAACGGAATTTCTGTGGAAAAACGTAGTAGTCTGATATTTTCAGTGTTTAACTGTCACGTTTGTTATATCAAAATACTTAACGTGCACAGCAAAAGTATTTACGAACTTCTGTAATTGACAAGGATTACTACAGGTTATTTATTATCTAGGCTACAATACATAAGTATTAAGATATCCTGTATACCGGTTTTTCGACATGTTGACGACGTAATGGCTCTAAGCTGACGGATGGTATCCCAGTCTTCAGTTATGCCCGATTGTTTATTCAGTAGATAATTTTCTGTACTTCATGAAGTTCAATAACTACATGTACGAGTTTACCCATTTTAGGCATATCTGAAAAAAGTTAATCGAGTATTTCTTAATCATTTAAGGATATTGCCTGTTTTGGTCAAATGTAACAGTTCACAGCTTAGTGTAGGCTATGTTGAACAGTGACAGCTATTTTGAGTTGGCAAAGCCAACAAATGTGTTTGCGAAATAAGTCGTGCTGGTAAGCTGATGTGCAGTGTAGGACAGTGTCAACGTTTCCGCCACATTTATTTTGAAATGTTAATCACATTTCATTATAAGAATTAAAAGTTCCAGATAATCACAGGGAAAAAGAAAACAAACGCGTTTTCGTCGAGTGTTTTTCGCATCCTCAGCACATGTAATATGAACTAAGAAAACCTCACAGCTCGCCTTAAACTAAATTCTTCAATAGTTTCAACAACAAATTCCGTTCGGAGCAGGACAGCAGCCAAATATTCTAACAACCTTCTGAGTTTTGACTGCAGTCCTGTGTTTACACTTTACATATAGGAGAGTCACGTGACATAAATTTCCAGCAGCTAAACGTCCGAACAGCCAAGTGCGTACTGCCGCGATGCAGAGCCCTGCTAGAACGTCCTGAGTGGGCCACTGCGCGGCTAGTTTTATCGGCATTCGCCTGCGGCCGGTGCCCGCCTCCCCTCGTCGCGCTAAGCAGTCGGTCCGGCCACCCCATCATCTGCCGGCATAACCAGCCCCCATTCCCCCTCAACCCTCTCGACGCAGCGATAGCCGGCTGTGTAGCGAGGTTAGATACGCCCTGCCGCGCCCCTCTCGCAGTCCCCGCTGCTCATTACTACTGCTGATCAAAAGCTATTATCCTCCCGTTATTCATTAAGTGCCCATTCGCAGATTTAATCTGCGCCGCACCCCTCGCGTTCTTAATCGCTACACGTCAGTTCACGCTTTTCATAGCTCGTTTTAAGCCTTCCTGAAATTTTAAAGGAGCCGTAACTCAAGCCCGTGGCAGTAAGTGAATAACACATCAGCTGTGAAACGCGTTTTTCCCTTCATCCCGTTCCTCAAACATGTGGACCTGTCAGAGGGGATGCGTGTAAATAATTATCCTTGGCCAGAAGAACCGCAGTTCTTGTTTTCATTTACCGCTGCCGCCAACTGTCTCCAGCACCAGGCTCGCTTCCAGTCAGGCGAGGGTCGAAGGGAAGGGGTAGACATTGGGGGAGTGAGGGTGGAACGTCACGGTCGTCATGACCAACCAACTTATATATTTTTACGTATACGTGTGTTTAAAATAGAATTATATATATGCGCCTCGGTTGCACAGTAGTAGAGTTCCAGACTACATATCCGAAGGTCGCGGTTTCGATCCCCGCCAGGTCCCAGGAATTTTATCTGTCACTTTCCACTTCTTTCACCTCTGGTAGTATTTCTCATGTGAAAAATACCGAGTAGCACCGTGGTTCTGAACCCACGTTAAACTGTAGGTCCCCCTATAACTGGCTGGGTAAGTCGGTTCGAAGGTCGGAGGAAGGCAACGGCATACCACCTCCAAACAGGACCATGCCTAGTAAAGCACCGTGGTGTTCAAACCAATCTTCGGATTGTTGACTGCTTTACCTTGATCTCATTGTTCCATGGGGCGATCTATAATTGTTTAATAATGATTTTGCAGCCAAGATCGCATTTTTCATTTATTATGTTACCGGTTTCGTCGTGCTCGACCCCATCTTCAGACCTATTATACAAAGTTTAACAAGTGATCTGTGTACATGATCGCCAAGACACTACCTATATACAATTACATGGTTACATACCTGTCGTGTTTTACATAACTTCACAACATTTTTACATACTATAAGAGTACATCCAGGGTGAGGCGTCACCAAACATAAAATTTCTAGTCAAAAATAAAATATATACATCCATCTTCTAATGGTTCTGAAGCGAGGTACTTCAAAGTCTAAGTTCTATATTGATTGAAGTCCAGTATAACACTAACTGTTAGGCGGGAAAACTATATACAAAGATGCTACATGCATTGTATATAGGTAGTGTCTTGGCAATCATGTATACAGGTCACTTGTTAAACTTCGTACAATAGGTCTGAAGATGGCGTCGAGCACGCCGAAACCGGTAACATAATAAATGAAAAATGTGATCTTGGCTGCAAAATCATTATATACACAAGTCATGAATGCAAAATACTAACACGATTTAATTGCAGATGAATGGAAAACTTATGAAATCCGACCTTGGGGAAGATCAATTTGGATTTAGGAGAAATGTAGGAACACTCGAGACTATACTCACATTAAGATTATCTTAGAAGATAAAGGAAAGTGTAACCTACGTTTTTAGCATTTGTAGATCTAGAGAAACCAATATTGACTGGAATACACTTTTTCAGATTATGAAGGTAACAGCGGTAAAATATAGGGAGAGAAGAGCTATATTCAACCTGTACAGAAACCACACAGCAATTACTTGAGTTGAAGGGCACGAAAGGGTCGCATTGGTTGGGAAGGGAGTAAGACAGGGTTGTAGCCTTTCGCCATTGTTGTTCAATCTGTACATTGAGCAAGCTGTAAAGGAAAGCAAGGAGAAATTTGAAGAGGGAATTAAAGTCCAGGGAGAGGGAATAAAAACCTTGGGGTTTGCTGACGAGATAGTAATTCTGTCAGAGACAGCAAAGGACCTGGAAGAGCAATTAAATGGAATGGAAAGTGTATTGAAAGGAAGGTATGAGATGAACATTAGCAAAACAAAGATAATGGAAGGTAGTGTCAGAAAATTAGGCGATGCTGAAGGAATTGGATTACAGAATGAGACAATAAAAGTAGTAGATGAGTTTTGTTATTTGGGTAGCAAGATAACTTCTGATCGCCGAAGTAAAGAAGGTATAAAATTCAAAATGGCTATGGGAAGAAAAGCGTTTCTGAAGAAGTGAAATTTATTGACATCCAATATTAATTAAAATGTTAGGAAGTCACCTTAGCATTAGAAGGAAGCGCCTGTGGTAAAAATCGTAAAGGGAGACCCAGGGACGAATATAGTAAGCAGATTCAAACGATGTAGGTTGCCGTATGTATTCGCAGATGAAGAAGCTTGCACAGGACAGGGTAGCGTGGAGAGCTCCATCAAAGCAGTCTGCGGACTGAAGACCACAGCCGGCCGTGGTGGCCGAGAGGCCTGCGACGCGCCAGTCACAGTCTCCACGGCTGCTACGGTCGGGGATTTGAATTCCACTCGGGCATGGATGTTTGTGTCGTCTTTAGTAAAAGGTAGTTCATAAGTAGTTTGTAAGTTTAGGGACTGATAACCCCGCAGTTAAGTCCCTTAAGCTTAACATTTGAACACAACAACATATATTCCTACACTTAAGGTTGCAATTATTTTCTATTTATTTTCTAAATAAGGGAAACTATGAACTGACAAGATGAACAGGACTAATATATTGTATTTAATCTCAATACTTTTTCGTAACTATTGGCATGCTCCTGACAGGCTGTACTGCCACAATGTGCTACGCTGAACTCACAGGTATCGAAGGGAACAGTTCGCTTTATAACTGCTACCATTTACCGTGTTAACCAGTGATCTCTATAGGAAATGGATGTTGAACTCCAGCTCCCTGATAGTGCCAACCGTAGATTTCATAATTCGCTTCTTATCAAGCTACTACAAACCTGCTACGAAATGTCGATGGCGAATTTTGAAATTTTGTTGCCAACCTGGATTCAAACCCGGATTCGCCTGCTAACTAGGCAGTCGCGCTTGCCTACTGCGTCGCTGTTATTCTATAAAACTGAAAATTCTAATCACACTTACGTTACAGCGGTGTAATATGCTAATGTTGGCAACAAAATGTTCGCTATACGACGATAATAAATTTACTGTCCGGATGAGGGTACATACAATTATCTGTCAACCATAAAGCAGGAACAGCATTACTTCCTTATTTCATGGTCAACACGAAAAATTATTCCCTCTCATTTTATGTGATTGAGTTTTGAAAGAGCATTCAAAGGTAACTGCCAACATCAGCACACTATGCCGCCGGGAGAGAGGTAAAATTTTACGCATTTGTTAGTTTAAATTCTGATTCTATATTAACAGTAAAATGTATACTACTTCTCAGGTATGTGAACTAAGTGCAGATGACATGACGATATTGAAAGAATAACCAGTGCTTATGACCCACAAACTGGCAAACTCCTTGCAGCTCCTTTGGACCGTTTGTGTTTAAAGAAAGGTTCGTGAAAAACTTATCTGGAACTTCATGAAGAATATCTGAATATCTGTAATCAGTTTATAGATCACTGTACTAGTTCCTTAATTGTCTTAGAATATTGTTAGATATCTAACAAAGAATAATTCATCATGAAAAATTGCTAAACGACTCTTAGGTTTAAGTTATCTCTTTATTTACAGATGCTGTACCATCAAACTTGATAGGATGGCCTGCGTATTTCTCTTCAAAACCAACACCATCTCGAAAAGATCCCGACAGTCATCGGGAACAATGCTGTACCATCAAACTTGATAGGATGGCCTGCGTATTTCTCTTCAAAACCAACACCATCTCGAAAAGATCCCGACAGTCATCGCGAACATTTTGAGGACCAAGCATTTCAGAAAATTATTCAGCAGAGTGTGAAACTACTCTCAGAAATGCAGATTACATATGCTAGTTTAGAAGAATTTAAATTCGGGTTATGTGATTGTGAAAAGCACAGCGACTAGGTCACAATAGTCAGACTAAACTAATTGTGTCTTTTTTTCTCTTTCTTCTGGAAATTTCTTGTTTCCCTTAAACACTTTGTGGATCTCTCTCTTCGTGTGTGTGTGTGTGTGTGTGTGTGTGTGTGTGTGAGAGAGAGAGAGAGAGAGAGAGAGAGAGATTCAAGGAAAATCATTATTACTTTCGCAGGCAAACTAATTATAAAATCTAATTTACAGCAAGGTGATGCCGTAAGTGTTTAAAATTCTACATGGCCTAAACAGTAGATAGTAGTGGATGAAAAAAGCTCTATAAATGCTTTACATCATTTGTGGACGAAGTTTGAAGGTGCCTGTGTAATATTTTTCGTATTCAAGGAAAATTATTACTTATGTAGTCAAACTATCGTGTTGACTGATGACCAATTGTGTAATCGAATCTGTAGCAAGGCGGTGCTGTAAGTGCATAAAATTTTACATCGTCTAAAAAGTAGACACAGGATCCAAAAGATATAAATCTTATTCACTTGATCCTGTTAATCCACAATTTATCATTTACGAACTACGCGATAGAATACGCAGCACTCGCTTAATTGTAGGTTTCATTGTTTTCGTTACTTCCATCATTAGTTAAGCAGTGAATGTTTGTTTCCTTGCGCTGCTCCAGTGGAAGTTTCTGAACTCAGTCGCAGAGCCGTGACGTCACAGCTTGCGTGGTGAGGCTTTGTTCCTAGTTGGCGTTGACAGAACTCCTGCCTGTATGCACATTCAAATGTTTTTCACACGTTTTGCGTTTCTCCGCCATGCTCATATTTGGCATACGAATTTCTATAAGTTATTACGTGACAAAGAATTGCTTGCTGACTTGTTAATTTGAAATTTACGTCAATACGCGATTTAATAAACTAATGTGGGAGTGTAAGCGAAACGTATTTTCTTCTCACTTTCTAATAATACTTCAGTCAGATATGAAATTGGAAAAAAAAAACGAAATAGGAATGGCTAGCACCATAGACATACATTACTAGACTGGCAACGCCGTATATTGTATCATTGGTGTCAATGAAGGCTCGCCGTCATATTTCTAAACTATAAACCAGCAAGCAGTCGTGTGAGTTATTACAGAAAACAGTCGTAAGAATACGAATGAACTGACGTAACTATGCTGTACTTACAACTTTGACATGTAGGAAATTCGTGTTTTGTACATGGCTGAAATTTTTTAAGCGTGAGTAAGCTTCAACACATACAGTAATGAGTCGCATTGATTTGCTGTTATTATTAATGTGTTACCACTTTCATTCAACTTCGGATTATCTTTCAGTAGTATCGTCATTAAAAAAGTGTACCCTTATTCTTTAGAGAGTTCTTACGAAATCTATAGTCTGCTTTGACGCTAACACTGATGAGTCGCGTTTCCTGTTTTTATTAATCTATTTCCAATTTCGATCAACTTCGGTTTTTCTTTTAATAGTATGACCGTTATAAATGTGTTATTTGTCGTGGATGACACATAGCTTTATTCTTGTTAGTGTTTTTCAGATAACTGCTTCTGCTTTAACTGTACGTAACGGTGAAATTTTACCTATCATCCTGCCGACCTCTCATGATTATGTTGGCAACACAACAAAATGGTAGAAAGTCTTTACCTAGATGTTAATATTAATCTTTAACCGTACATAACATGTTCTTCTCATAACACGATTCGAAAATGCGGAAGTGTTAGCTTAAATACAAATCATGTTCAAACCAACTAGTAAAGCTTACAACATCATACCGTGTCAGAAGATTATAGTAGTACCGTACGGAAACTTTTTGACGTTAGGTAAGGCAAGATGACGGCATCAAACTTTAGTTAGTGGGTCAAGTTTGCCAGTCTAGTAATGTATGTCTGTGGCTAGCACACACAGACAGCTAAAGTTCAACATGCAAGAAGTGTGGGAATCAACATAGACCAATGATAACATAGACTGCGCGTGTCCCTATCTGTGCTGTGTTGTGGTTTGAAACTAACATCTAAAATTACCCCGAGTCACGCGACTGACGTTTCGTCATTATGAGCAACAGGTTTTCTTATTTACAGGGGCAATCAATCGTTTATTTTAACAATAAAATGACTTCTCGTATTCCTATTACAGATCTAGTAGTAACGGTAACGTAATTTCATCTTGATATTAATATTAATGCAATGATTGTCGTGTTTACATGTGCCCAGGTGAAAAGTCCCGTATTGTCATTTATTTTTAGAAGAAACAGAATTGCATATCCTTGGTGTTTGTGTTAAGCTATGAAATTTTTACTTTTAGCAACATATTATCTATGGGAACATAGTTTAAGCTGCTCTTGAGCGAGTTTATGCGTCAGCAGCAAGTAAGTTATTTATGCTAAAAATCTGCTTTGAATACAGTAATGTTATACAAAGCTAAACGTTCATAGTCTATTAGTTATGCCTAAGTGCATCGATGATGTTTCCTTACTACCCTATTATTTAATGTAAACAGCCAATACTTTGGTTGTTTTACGTTTTTCAATCGCGGAGTGTGGCAAATCTTAAAATATAAACGGTTGTATTTTCTTATATAGGACATTTTGAATTTCTTATAAAATCACAACGAAACATTTCACATGTATTGTTGATACATAATAAGGAAGATGATGCTCCTTTCAAACTATCTTCGCCGCGGTGGAGTAACCGAGCGGTCTAAAGCGTCTCTGTGCGGAGCGCGCGGTTGCTCGCCGTGGAGGTTCGAGTCCTCCCTGGGACACGGGTGTGTGTGTTTGTCCTTAGGTTAGTTCTCCTAGGTTTAAGTAGTTTGTAAGCTACGTACTGATGACCACGCAGTTTGGTCCGATAGAATTACAAACATTTGAAACTATCTTCTACTCCTGTGTAAAATACAAACTAAAAGACTCATAGTACAACTACAACAATCTTTCACTTAAAATCTGTTGTTCTGTTTCTTGTAAAAAGACTGCCGATACGTTTCATCTAGGCACATGTAAAAATTGTAACTATCGCATTAAATCTTAAAATTGCGGAGAACTAACTTCAATTGTACTACTAAAGATGTTATAAGAATACGCTAGGACTTTTATTGTTCTTATATACGCTTAATTTCCACTACAAAGAATAAGAACTGCAGCGCTCAGCTATATTTCGCGCTCCTCGTAATGATGAAACCGGTATCCTGCCCCGAGTCATGTGACTTAGATGTTGGTTTCAGTGTAATGACGTCACGCACAGTCTATGTTATCTTTGGTCTTTGCAAATCAATGTGACGGGTGATTCTATTTACACTTCGGTAAAATCAGACGTGACGTCATTTGACGTATCCACACTATCGATGACGACTGGAGCCATGAGCGACTTATGTGGTCGTTCTAGACTCAAAACTGCGGTTGCAATTGTATCTGACGAATTAAAGGAGTAGCTGATAATATCTTCAATTGGTATATTCATTACAGTTTGGGAAACTATTACTTTGCTTGTCTTTTTTTTTTAAGTAGGAAGCTATATCTTTTCGAAAAAGGACCTACACTGCGAGCTCCGAAACGTTATTCAGCCAAATCTGATGTTGTCATCGTGGCCCATTTGTGAAGGTTGTGTTTAAAACTAATGGAAACTTTTCCCTAAGCGAAAAATGCTACCGAGTTGCATTGTAGTACGAAGTCTACGTTAAACTAAGAGGACAAAATAAGGTTACCCGGCTATGGAGCGAAAATGTGTACTTGGACATGTCAAAATATGCGACATACAAAAACAACATACAGTCGCCGTAGGTATATGTATGTTTTCGCCGAAACTATAAATCAAATGAGCTGGATATTAATACAGTCATTTGTTACTGAGGCTCTGCGAACATCAGGTAACACATTTCGTAAAACTGGGTACTCATCTACCGCCAAGTTGCTGCAACATGCTAGTTCAGACAATCAACGACTGTGTACTGTTCGCGCCCAAAACCAGCGTCTCGAACGATCGCAAAAGTCGATGCGTCGCTCTTCTGGACGTCGATAGTGTGGATACGTCATAATGACGTCACGTCTGATTTTACTTAAGTGTAAATAGAATCACCCCAATGTGACAAGCGCAGTATATGTTATCTTTGGTCTATGAATAAAACTATGGTGTCTAGGAATCTATATTGTTTTCAATTCCTTTGACTGTCATACATAGACATCTTTGCTGATAAGTGACAAAACAATAAAGGTTGCCATTCAAATGGTGGCGTAGAAATACGATTAATATCGGTTTTCGAGTGGGGACGTTACAGGCTGCTACGCAAACGACTGTGCTGGGCGCGGCTGTTGATACTGCAAAGGCTGTCATTATTGCCGCCGGCGTTAAACCAAATTGCCAGCGGGCTCTGTGCGGAGCACTCGGCCGCTGTTCGGAATACGCAGCCAGCAGCCAGCAGGCAGGGCGCCAGAGAAATCGCCTAGAGGCGCGAGCGCGGTCCTGAAAGGCCCCGCAGTGTCACTGTTTGGCGCGGGAAACAGAGGGGCTTAACGGGCGCCATCTGGAGCCGCAAAACACACAAACAGGCGCAATCACAGTAATTGGCGACGCCGGAGATTTACGGCCGGCCTAAGGGTGCGGCCGCGCCTGGTAATGAACCCGCGACTGCCAATTAACAAGCCGTAAAGCGGCGGCCGCGTTTTGTGGGCCTCCCCTCCGTCCTCCCCGCTATATTGTCACGCCGCGGGGCGCGATGGCTATCGCCAGCCGCAGGGGGTGCTTTGTGACGAACGGCATTCACGACGTCTCTTTTAACTGTGCCATTGCGGACGAGGCAGTGGCAGATTCGATATGATACCAGTAATCCCAGGATTCACACACTAAAATAGTGAGTGAGGTAAATATAGGAAAGGTTGGGGAAATGCCAGCCGACTATATTATAACCCCATACTGCTTCAACAAGCCTTTCAATATAACAATTGGAAGTAGGGAGCAGTGGGAGAGAATAGTTCGACACCGTACGGGGGATATTGTCTGGTTCACTGACTGGTCAAAATCAGACCAAGGTGTTGGGGCCGGGGTATATGGGGTGCAGCCAAGACTGGAGGGGATATCCAAAATCACACACTAAAATAGTGAGTGAGGTAAATATAGGAAAGGTTGGGGAAATGCCAGCCGACTATATTATAACCCCATACTGCTTCAACAAGCCTTTCCATATAACAATTGGAAGTAGGGAGCAGTGGGAGAGAATAGTTCGACACCGTACAGGGGATATTGTCTGGTTCACTGACGGCTCAAACTCAGACCAAGGTGTTGGGGCCGGGGTATATGGGGTGCAGCCAAGACTGGAGGGGATATCCAAAATCACACACTAAAATAGTGAGTGAGGTAAATATAGGAAAGGTTGGGGAAAAGCCAGACGACTATATTATAACCCCATACTGCATCAACAAGCCTTTCAATATAACAATTGGAAGTAGGGAGCAGTGGGAGAGAATAGTTCGACACCGTACGGGGGATATTGTCTGGTTCACTGACGGGTCAAAATCAGACCAAGGTGTTGGGGCCGGGGTATATGGGGGTGCAGCCAAGACTGGAGGGCGTCATCTCTCTAGGAAAACTATATTATAACCCCATACTGCTTCAACAAGCCTTTCAATATAACAATTGGAAGTAGGGAGCAGTGGGAGAGAATAGTTCGACACCGTACGGGGGATATTGTCTGGTTCACTGACGGGTCAAAATCAGACCAAGGTGTTGGGGCCGGGGTATATGGGGGTGCAGCCAAGACTGGAGGGCGTCATCTCTCTAGGAAAACTGGCCTCAGTATTCCAGGCCGAAATCACTGCCATCACGGCGTGTGTGGAGGAGAATTTGCGTAGGTGCTACAAAGATCGTAGCATCTATATCTATTCAGACAGCCAGGCAGCCCTAAGATCACTGGCAGCTCCTGCAACAAGGTCTAAAATTGTTGCAGAATGTCACAGGGTTCTGGTGGAGCTAGGGGAAAGCAATAGAGTAAACCTATTGTGGGTCCCTGGCCACTCGGGGATCAGTGGCAACGAACATGCAGACAGATTAGCCAGGATGGAGGCAGAGACTCCATTTATTGGACCGGAACCTGTCCTGACAATCACCAAGGCAATGATCAAATTGGACCTACGTAACTGGCTCAGAAGACAGCACGTAGAATATTGGACCAAAGTCCATCAACAAAAACATGACAAGGTAATGATGCCAAAGCCATGTTTTAAAAGAAGCTCTGCAACCCTGGGCCTGAACAGGAGAGAGATTAGACTCATGGTTGGATTGCTGACAGGCCATGGGAATTTCAAAAAACACCTACGTACAATGGGAATAACAGAGGAGGACCCTAAATGTAGGATCTGTGATGACGGTGATGAAACTGCATCACATCTAATCTTCGAATGCATTCCACTGGAGAGTAAAAGGCACAGAACATTTGGGACAACCAGACTCGAAGAAATTGTGTCTAATAAAGAACTGGTAAAGGGACTCCTTGCACTGTTCAAGGGCATTGGTTGGATTTACAGATATACAAGAAGCGATACCGCACAATAAACTTAGTTTCGTTGCGGGCAGTGGCGGGTTGGACCAAGACTGTTTTGGCTTCCCTGGAAAAATAAAATCAATTCCCGGATTCTTTAAAGTTTCCATTATACGATACAAGTAACGTGTACATCTGCAGTTAAACCTTTGTATAGCAGAAGTATGGCTGACTTGACTATGCCGGCTATGCTGGGCTCATCCCCTGCTTCTTATACGAGATGCATTTGTTTTTCTTCTCTACATCTACATCTACATGGGATACTCTGCAAATCACATTTAAGCGCCTGGCAGAGGGTTCATCGAACTACTGTTATACTGTGATTCTTGACGTTTTCCCGGCGTACATAATATCATCTTTCGGGAGGGCACCCGGGACAGCGACAATTCTTCGTCCGATATTTCGGCTGCAAACCTTACAGCCATCTTCAAGGCGAGTCCAAGATCGAGTTCTCAGCGTCTGCGCGTGCCTATTTATACGGTAAATCACGTGATGCAAAGCTACTGGGGATTAGACTGCGCATGCTCGAAGATATCACATTCGTAACTGCTGCGCTAGTCATAGATAAATATATACTTCAAAGATAAACATGTGATCACTGAGTGCAAACATAGAGCTGTTACGTATCCACAGTGCTTATAAATGAATAATTAATCATTGAAAGTTGCCAGTAGAAATACAATGTTCGGCTACTCTGCAGTAGCTGAAGAAGTCGTGTATACCGCTGGTGAAGTCCCTTGTGAGTGTGGAAAACGTTATATAGGTCAAACCACGCGCACTGTGCAGGAACGATGCGTTGAGCACCAGCGGTATACACGCCTTCTTCAGCCCAACAAGTCTGCAGTAGCCGAACATTGTACTTCTACTGGCCACTCCGTGAATTACAAAGACGTAAAGATTTTAACCACAGCCTCTACTTTCTGGGACTCAGTTGTAAAGGAAGCTGTACGCATACAACTGGCGTACCACCTGTTAAATCTTGACGACGGATTTCATCTTGACAATGCATGGAAGCCACTTATATCACGCCTTCGTTCTGCAAGAATGTCCGCGTCTTCACTTCTGATTGATGTTACCACTTTTAATGATTAATTATTCATTTATAAGCACTGTGGATACGGAACAGCTCTGTTTATGTTTGCACTTAGTGCTAACATGTTTATCTTTGAAGTATATATTTATCTATGACTAGTGCTGCAGTTACGAATGTGATATC
Organism: Locusta migratoria; assembly: GCA_026315105.1. Taxonomy (NCBI): domain Eukaryota; kingdom Metazoa; phylum Arthropoda; class Insecta; order Orthoptera; family Acrididae; genus Locusta; species Locusta migratoria. The sequence continues at coordinate 240,333,667 of CM048749.1, read as the reverse complement.
TTCGAGCATGGGCAGTCTAATCCTCAGTAGCTTTGCATCACGTGATTTACCGTATAAATAGACACGCGCAGACGCTGAGAACTGTCTTGGACACGCCTTGAAGATGGCTGTAAGGTTTGCAGCCGAAATACCGGACGAAGAATTGTCGCTGTCCCGGGTGGACTTCCGAAAGATGATGGAATAAAATACTGTTATACTATTTATCTCCCATTCCATTCTCGAATAGTGCGCGGGAAAAAAGAACACCTGAATCTCTCTGTTCGAGCTTTGATTTCTCGTATTTTATTCTGATGATCATATCTGCCTATGTAAGTGGTAGTCAACAATATATTTTCTCATTCGGATGAGAATGTTGGCGATTGGAGTTTCGTAAGTAGCCCACGCCGCAGCGATAAGCGCCGTTGATGTAATGATTCTCATCCCAGATCCTGTATCATTTCCGTAACGTTGTCTCCCCTGTATCGCGTCAGAACGAAACGAGCTGTTCTTCTTTGGACTCTTTCGATGTCCTCCGTCAAACCCACCTGATAAGGATCCCACACTGTGCAGCAATACTCCAAAAAAGGACAGACAAGCGTAGTGTATGCAGTTTCTTTAGTAATTCTGTTGCATCTTTTAAGGGTTCTGCCAATAAAACGCAGTCTCTGGTTCGCCTTTCCTAGGAAATAGTAATAGTAATTCCTGGGTATTTTGTGGAGTTTACGGCCTTCACATTTGATTGATTTATCTTGCAAACAACGTTTAACGGATTTCTTTTCGTACTCATCTGGACGACTTCACACTTATCATTATTTAGAGTCAATTGCCAATTTTTACACCATAGTGATTCAGATCGTTCTGCAGTTGGTTTTGACCTTCAGATGATTTTACTAGACGGTAAATGACGGCGTCATCTGCAAACAACCTAAGAGGGCTGCTTAGAGTTCCCCTAAATCGTTTATGTAAATAAGGGACAGCAGAGAACCAATAACACTACCTTGTGGAAAGCCCGATATCACCTCTGTTTTAATCGATGCCTTACCATCGATTACTATGAACTGTGTCCTCTCTCACAGGAAATCCCCTATCCAATCGCAAATTTAGGGCGATATACCATAACCACGCAATTTGATTAAAAGCCGTTTGTGAGGTACGCTGTGAAAAGCCTTCTGAAAATCAAGAAATACGGAATCAATTTGCGAACTCTGTCCATAGCACCCATCACTTCGTGTGAGTAAAGAGCTAGTTGTGTTTCGCACGAACGATATTTTCTAAATCCGTGTTGACCTTGGACCAATTGATCATTCTGTTCGAGATAATTCATAATTCTGAAACTATTCATACAAAAACTGTGAAACTTCTGCCACTTCTCGAGTGCGTATTTCTCGAATTTCAAATAGCGTTTGACACGGTACCGTACTGCAGACTGAGAACGAAGATACGAGCATATGGAATGTGTACCCAGATACGTGACGGTCTCGAAAACTGCTTAAGTACTAGAAGTTAATAAATCAGTCAAGAGGGTTAGGAGAGTGTTTGTGATGCAAAGAGCAGATTAGCAATTGTTAGCGGCCCACTTGAAGAAGAAGTGGACATAGTTTGTTTCCAGTATGGCGGACGTAGAGGAATTATGGGAAAAATTTTAATGCATTGCAAATAAAGCGCTGAAGAAATATCTGCCAATAAAATGGCTTAAGGATGGGAAAGACTCCTCGTGGTTTAATAATATCATTCGAAAAATCCTGCAAATGCAAAGGCAGTTGCACTCTCGGTTAAAAAAGGTCAAGCAACTCAAATCAGGCAAAATGTAATAGAGATTCTCAGGTCTATTAAAAAAAAAAAAAAAAAAAAAAAAAAAATGATCGGAGCATGCCAAAACTACCACTGTCATAGCGAAAGATCATACCGAGAAACCGATAACATTCTGGTACTATGTAAAATCGATAAGCGGATCAAAGGCTATCCAGTCACTTGTTCATCATTCGGGGGTGGTGATAGAAGACAGCAAAATGAAGGCCGAAATTTTAAATTTAAGAAATTCACGCAGGTGGACCAAGCAAACATGCCTTCATTTGATGAACGCACTGACTCCTAAATGGAGGGTATAATAATAGGCGTATCTGGTGGAGAGAAACAGCTGAGAGAGTTCAAAACGAACAAGTCGCCAGGTCCAGAGAGGGTACCAATTCGAGTACTATCTAATATATTTTCTGCTAGTTAAAACTGGCCACGCTTCGCTGGGCTTACTCTCATATAAAACAAAAAGGAAATACTGTAATTCGTGTGAACATAGAATCGCTGAGAGAATGATTCAGTCAAATCAATATAGTCGTTGGGCTACAGTGGCTATGTGAAACGGGAGTTATAAAAAATATAGTTTAGAAGATACTCATTATTTTAAAAGCTACAAGATAGATTACATTTCTTGTCGTTCGTTTTCTCCACAAACATACAGTTTAACGACTCTGTTCCAAGTGACGTATAATTCACCTTAGTAAAAATCTATTGTTTTCTACATTCTTTCCATCTATTTGCCATCCGCTGTGTCTATCTCCTGCATCCCCACTATCTACCTCTTCATCATCCCTCTACCTAATCCCCGGCGTCTTTTCATCACTCCCTTTCCCTCCATCCATCTTTCATCTCCTCCTCCATCTATCTCTAAACCCGTTGCGTCTTTCGCTCGTCGTTTCTATATAAAATGAAGAAATTAAAAATTAGGGAATTGCTTCAAATTATGTGTTAGACTTATCTGCTGGAAACTATCACGAAATTACTTTTACATAAAATTAAATGAAATAACGACGCCCATTAACAATTGTTCTGAATTTGTTTGCATGGTGTTTTGATTTCCATTGCTAATATCATGAACGTACCCAACTGAAACACGTGCACTTATTATTATTATTATTATTATTATTATTATTACAGTAGCACCTGACCGGTACGCAAGGCAGAAGTTGGTACCACTTCAATTTCGACGCTCACTTATTTTGCAGTTGGAGAATTTAAAGCATGATCAGAGCTACAGATATGAAAACATCTGCTTCCTTTTGCCTCTCCTCATGCCTACGTATACACATGATTTTAGTTTTGCAAGTATCTATGGCAAAGCGCCTTTTGAATTATGTAGGTTTCATTGGCCTCCTTGTATAATTATAATCGAAAATCGATACGTCATTCTTTATATTGATGTATTAGTATAATGATATCGGTAAAAATTCACTTGCGGCAGCGGATCATGTAGCTACAATCTCTTGACTACTCTTTAATAACTCAGTTGCCGGCCGCGGTGGCCGAGGTGACTGAGGCGCTCCAGTCACGGTCAGCACGGCCACTACGGTCGGGGGTTCGAATCCCCCCTCGGGCATGGATATTTGTGGCGTCCTTGTTCGTAAGTAGTTCATAAGTAGTTTGTAAGTTTAGGGACTGATGACCCCGTAGTTAAGTCCCATAAGCTTAACAAACAGTTGAACAGTAATAACTCAGTTACATACGATGAGGCTTATAATTTTCCGTGTTTACCATGAAATATTACATTAGCACCGAATGCCGCATCTGCCTTAAGTAAACCTTCATTTCTAAGTAATTCTACGATGGTAAACGTCCATCTTTTGTCGGCATGGATTTAGAAGCGCACATTCGATATATATCGTTAGAGGCCCGGCTTCTTGAATTGCAAACATTATTAGAAAGCATCTGTTTCCGAGCGTTACTCGGGAATATTGTTTTCTGCAACACAGTGGTAATTCGAAGGAAATTCTTATCAGATTAAATGTTTTGAATGAATCGTTTTATTGACCATAAAATAACCATTTAATGCAGTTCCTGCTCTGTCGTTAATACCTTATTATATGAACCACTGTCCGGTCAATAAATCAACAATCATTGTAAACTGAACATTTCGTTGCCAACATTACTACTCAACGCTCTGACACCGTGCGTGAAATTTAACCGAGCAGCAATAACATAGACTGACTGGAACACTCTTTTGTGTTTACAATTTAACGGATTATTAAGTCTGTGCTTGCTCTCTGGTAGACAGGTTATTGTATCTTTGTAAATTAATTATTCTCATGAAACGAACATTCCGTTGCCAACATTAGCAAGCTACGCCGCCGCCTTAGGTAAAATGTAATTATTATCTCAAAATCTTAAGGGCGACGAAATTAAATGTGTTTATCCATATCCCTGACGTTTGTGTTGCCCAGCATTACCAATTATTCTTTGCACGAGGGGGGGAGGCTATTATTTGGCACTCAAGGAATCGGAGTTCATCGTGCATCTATTCGTCGAGTAGCGAGTCGCCTTCGCAGTTGTTCGGCCTCGAGAATGACTCTGCTGCACTCCGTTTGGTAATGACAGGGGACACGGCATACACCACCTTCGAGAGAGATTGCAACAACTTGTAACGCGTAAAATCTATAAATAAAAGGCAATGTTTCGAGTGACTGACTGACAGCCAGTTTTTAAGCCTGAACTACAAAACTTGGTAGATGGCGTCTTGGTTACAGTTTAAAAAGTACGTATATATATCCCCTCTCCCTCTTCGCCATTGCCTCCCATTCCTTTTAGAACTGTAACTTATAATATGCTTAGTTTTATGTTCAAAATCTTATATCTCCGAAAGTTCGTGGTGGAATGCTTTGAAATATTGATACAGCGTACTACTGGTAGACGCGCATGTTTATATTTAAATATGTCATATATGAAATTATATTAATTTTACAATGTGGAAAAGTTGTTACCAAAAATCGCTAAATTATATATTAAATAAATAGGTGTCTTAAAACCTTCCTGTGTTACAATGCAACGTTGTGACAAATTTGGGGCTCAATAGGTGAAGAACGTTTTGAGATTTTGAAACACACACAAACCAATAAAACATTTTTATACATATAGATTTAAACAATAGCCAAATTAGTAAGTCTCTGCTGGTACATATTTGATCTTAAATATTTTATAACATTTAATTGGGACTAATTATGCAATAAGGGACCCATTTTATGTAATTTATTAATCACATTGCAAAATGTGCTTGAAGGTGTATGCCATGTTATGTAAAATAGAACTAATGTGCTGTCATCTAGAGAGTGCAGAACTAGCTGCCAACACTAGAATCAAAGGTGTAGTGATTTGCAATACGGAACCAAATCCCCTACAGGTCCATAGGATGCAAAAACATAACTTTTAAGGATCATCACAACTTGAAAACAGTGTCGCTAATAGGATACAAGACATACATCAGAATAAAGTAGCTGGCTACAACTCCGTCAGATTAGAACCTTAAAAAACAAACCCTTCACTGTTTTTATGAATACAAAATTAGTAGAGAATTTTGTTGAAGTCAACGTCTAGCAAAGAGCTGGTTGCCCAAAGTGTGCAGTAAACTTCTCATTGCATCCCTCCTGTACATTTGTGGCCTAATGTAAAGCCTATATCACAGCCAATATTCGACGACATCGCATCCATTGTACAACTCATTCCGACGGATGCTATCACGTTTTGCAGTACTCTTTCTGTAGATAGTGGTTTTGTGGATGATATTGATGGGGTTGATGATGAGCTGGATTTCTACTTTGAATAAAATCGGATACATTCCGCTAAATGTATTGTATTTCTTTCATTGTATTGTATTAGTTTCATATTGCTTGATACATAAAGTAAGTTTAATATACTAATACATGCAAACGTCACTATTGCCGGTTTTTTCAAGCTTCTGACATGCACTATCTAATGTCTCAAAATACAATACAAAACAACCAAGTGACATTTTAACTTATTGGGGTAATCAATAAGGAATCAACTGTCATTTAGGCCCTTTCCACCTAGGGAAATCTATATAATATAATGTACAATGTAGCAATATTCTCTACTCGTCCATATTGTAGTAGTAGAATTTAATTTTTAATGTTTTGCAAAAATGGATGTAGCTCAAAAGATAAATTTGGAGATTGTTTCATATTGCATAACTGGACCGAATTTGGAAAGTATCTTTCACCAGATGCAGCTGCAAATGGCAGAGTAAGAAATATTCGTAATGCTATTGCTGTGTTGGGCGAAGTTGATGATGAATCATATTTTGAAAAAGGTAGCCTATAGATGAATGGTTTGCTCATCACAAGAGCGATTTTCTAAAAAAAAATGCAATTCCAAAGCGTCAGTCTAATTGTACTAATCAATACCGTCAATATCAGCTTCAGTCCCTGAATCGTCGTCAAGTTTATGAAGTAAATTTATGCAGTATATTAACATTTCTTTTTTTGGGTACCCAAATAATGTGCTACTGCAGTAGCTAAAAATATCATCTTGAGTTTATAGTTCTTAAATTCCGTTTCTCAAAGAAATTAAAGTCTGATCTAGAATTCGAAAAAAACTTTGCTTTCCAATTGGTTTTGTAATCTAACAAAACATTTCCGCAATCTGTTGGGTTTTCCCAGCATATCTGAACGATTATCATAAACTTTTCCGCGAAAATTTTGAATGTTAAGGTTTAATTCTCAGAATAAATTCAAAACAAAATTTAGTAAACTCTCACCAATTGAATGGACAAAAACCAACGAAGTGATCAGAGTTCTACCCTTTTTTCTTTGGGTAACATAGATATTCATGTCTGTATATTACTTTTACTTGTTCTGTGTGGCTTGGATCTGGTGTGCATGCAAGCATGATGGAAAAATATTTGGATCCCCTGATTTTCAAAAATGTTCAAATGTTTGTACAGCTTATGCGACTTAACTACTGGGTTATCAGTCCCTAAACTTACAAACTACTTATGAACTAGCTAATCCTAAGGACGGCACAAATATCCATGCCCGAGGGGGGATTCGAACCCCCGACCGTAGTGGCCGTGCAGGCCGTGACTGGAGCGCCTCAGTCTCCTCGGCCACCGCGGCTGGCACTCACCTATTCGACGATACAGTTCTCGCATACGTCTGGGAGGTACCCGACACGTCTGATCAAGTGACACTGATGCATTACCATAGTGACGAAAAGAGCCTTAAACACATTCTACCGGTAGGCGTTCTTGCGCACCGATATCGATGTTGACCTTGAACCCGCCGGCCGACGTGGGTCAAATGCTGATCATTTCTGCATTGCCCCGGAGCCCCGAGCTCCAGGGCCCCCCGGCCTCTGAGCGACTTTCGAAAAAAGCTACAGTAGAGTGCCCAATTTTATTGGTATTTTTTTAATCTCCCACTCTACCTTCCATTTTTGTCCGCTAAGACGTGCACCCTGCCACCGTTAGTGTGTTGTCGGTTGAAGTCGGAGTTGTCATGGCTGCCAATCTTTGCGAAATAACAGTGTTGTTGTTGTTCGTGGTGTTTGGAAGGGACTAAACAGCGATGGTTATCAGTCCCTTAATTAACAGTGAATGGCGCTGAATTACTACCTGTGTGTTTGACAATACACGGTGACCACATTTCAATATGAAGTCTCTACCATGTATTATTACAGATGGTATTATTATAGTAACTCAACTGTTTGTGTATTGAATTCCCCCAAGGGACTGCTCCTTAATAATTGATCTCAATGACATGCTGTAACAAATTGCACTCTGAAATTCGTTCAAGAAGAAGAGATAAATATGGTTACTTTGTGACAATAGGAATTGTGCATTCTAGACTTCGCCCTCTACCCGCTGTCATGATAATAAGCGAAGATGTCGACTTAAGTTAGTTTACTTATTACTTTTTCTTGCCAGTCACTAACATATTCTTCACGAAGCCTGGTACGGCCACGCCTCAGTACAAAGTGTCCCATCAAACAAAATACGGCAACTTTCTTTTGCTGAAACCATCCCTAAAGAATATTTTCCTTCTTTGACTGGGTGGCAGGAGTGAGTTGTCGGCACTGACAGTGGTCCGCCTGCTGTCACCGCGGGGCGCGAGTCCTGACTTGACTGTTCCCGGTTTGCTTCGCAACAGGGGACCCTGTTTCCGTGGTTGAGTAACGCTTCTTCATTATTTTTTACTTGCTTCTGCCTGTGAGTTGATTCGCCTAGTATGGAGCAACTTCGGAAACATCTCATGGGGTCGTTTTATCTGTATGTCCTATCCCTCGGCACAATGTCATCTAAATCCAACCAGTAATTTTTGCGTGAAAACAAACTTTCACCGTTAGAAACTATATTAGAGAGAACGATTAAATATTAACTGCTGCGTGACACATCATAATTTACTTAGTAGTATTTAGGTTTGCCTTATTATGTCTTCCATTGGGTGGTAATGAGCTGGTGATGAAGTAGTTTTGCATCTGTATAGTTTTAGTTTAAACAGGGCCCCAATGTCATTTTTGCCCCGGGGCCCTTGTTGACATAGCTACGCCACTGTTCAAATGTTCAAATGTTTGTCAAGCTTATGGGACTTAACTACGGGGTCATCAGTCCCTAAACTTACAAACTACTTATGAACTACTTACGAACTAGGACGGCACAAATATCCATGCCCGAGGGGGGATTCGAACCCCCGACCGTAGTGGCCGTGCTGACCGTGACTGGAGCGCCTCAGTCACCTCGGCCACCGCGGCCTACGCCACTGTGTTTGTGTCGTCTTTAGTATAAGGTGGTTCGTAAGTAGTTTGTAAGTTTAGGGACTAATGACCCTGCAGTTAAGTCCCTTAAGCTTAACAAAAATTTTGAAACATTTGATTCATCGAAGACCCGTCATATTTCGTAAAATATCTCATAACTATAAAGGCGCATCAACTGTAAAAGCCTGCAGAAGATCCGATCATGAATAATAACGAAGACACTACTCTCCAGCTAGCAAGAACAGCCGTGCGGGTAGCGGCATCGCCCAGCAGTGTCGGAGGTATTGGGTTCGAGACCGACTGCAAGCAATTTTTTCAAATCCAATCTTCTTTTTAACAGATACGGGAACAATGACTTTTGTATTGTTACCTGCCACAAATCTTTAGACGTTTTTGCAAATGAGTCACGATTTTGATGGTAAATAACATTAATACCCTTCGTTGTAACAAATATTTAACTACATGAAAAGATGTGGAGGAGTTAAACCTTTGCGCATGGGTAAGGTTAGGAGAGGGTGCTGATTACAGTGTCACTTGACCCGAAGATATCTTGTCTCTTCATCATAACAGATGCATTTTGTTACAGTCACTTAACAGTGTAATCATTTACTTACTGTGTTTCGTTGTTCATGTGCATATTCATAATTATGTTCTTGGTTTTTTATTATAAAAAATGAACAACGTTCAGTTTCCTTTAGAAAAAAAAATTATCAGCTTTAACCTTGGAAGAAAAGTGTGAAGTAAAGAAGCTTGGTAGGCAGACGCCTCAGCTCGAATTAAAGCAAGCGCAAATAAGCCGAAGTAAGACATTCTGCGGTCCTTTTACCAAAAATATATCTTTGGGGTGGAGGGGAGGCAAACCGGGGCGCTTTCCCTCGGCGCCACTCGCAGAGGTGCGCTGGGGAAGGGGGCGGGGGCGGTGCCATTGTCAAGATCCGCCACTGAAAGAAGTGAACCCTCAATCATCTGAAGCACCAGCCGCCAATGGTGGGGCTACAATAATAGTGGAAAACCCATTCTCGTGGTCCGTGTTCACATCGAACAGCCAGTACAGTTGCACAATCAGCTCTTGACGGATATTTGGCCATTCTTCTGTTAGTGCAACATCCATTTATGAAACCGGTGTAGGAGGTACTGGTCTGGCTGTAATGCATCTGCCATATGCATGCCAGACATGTTCAATCGGGTTTAAGTCGGGTTAACAAGCTGGCCACTCCATTCTTTCAATTCCCTCAGCTTCAACCATGTTGTCAACCAGTGCAACTCTGTGGGTACGAGTGTTATAGCCCACCAGAAGGAACCCATCTCCTATGGCACCAGCGTAGGGCGCAATAAAAGGTCGAAGGATCTCTCTACCTCTGAGCAGTCAAAGCGTCACTACTGACTCCTGACCACACCATTCGTCCACCACCAGGGTATGGTGATGTTTCTTGCACGTAACCAGGGTTGTTCCGAGCCCACGTTCTCTCCACGTGAGGGAAACGACAATAGACCGGCTGAACACAATATCCTGACTCGTATGTGAACAGCATCCGGCGTCATTCGTTACAACTCCAATCCTGATGTTCGTCCGCCCTGATTGTGCGGGCTAAACGGTGTCGTGGTTTCAATGGGACACACACCACAGTCTTCCGTGCTTAGAGGCAACATTCTCGAAGGCGCTTCCGGACTATTTGCGTTGATATTGAGCGTCCCGTATCTGCCTTTGCCCCACTATCAGCTTGTCTAATAATTGGCTGAACAGAACCGCGACTGTTTATGGGTCTTATCTCGAACTGCACGCTCCACTCCTCGGAGTGAGGAATGAAAAGAATAAAGTTTTTTCTGCCTGGAGGGTGCGTTGCAGCTAAGCTACATCCAGCGTCCTGTCTCAATGGACCTTTAACCGGATATAACGGCGATTCCTTGTTGATATTACTCGAAGACGAACGTGGTTCCTGTAGTCTGGATACGCGCCCAGGTCCTGGAAATTACACTTTGCAACACTCCAATAGTTGCAGCCACCTCCGTGGGTGCCTGTCCCGCCTCCAACCTTCCAACAGCCCTCCTATTTCCTTGATGTTGCCTTGCACTTCCTGTTCACCACACTATTTCCAGTCTGTAGAACCTATAACCAAACAATTTAGTTCTTTCTGCCGATGACAATACTTCAGAACCTAGACATCTCAAGTGATCCTCTAATTGTTCTGACCAGGTTATATGTATATAAAGGTGTATTAACCGTTCTTTGGTGTCATTTTTCATGCAAAGTGTTTCTCACTAACGTTCGTGTCTCGTCGCAGCCGGTTGTCCTGGGTGTTGGTGACCGAGTGGAGAGAGACTGATGTAGGGAAGTAGGATGCACGAGTGCGGGTACGGAGTCTGAAGTGCTCAGCCAGTGTTACAGCAGAAACTAGAAACACTAAGCTAGATTAGTACAAGATATATAGTTCTTAGAAATATTACAATACTTAACTTCTTGGCTCCAGACTAGTGGAATGCTGATACATAGTTTATCTGAAGTATAAGCCTGCCTACTGATGAGAGTCGTATCTAGTGCCTGTTCTATAAACCGCGTGGCCGACACAATTCAGTGGTGGCAGCGAGCGGGGTTGCAGCAGAGGGCGCTCGTGGCTGACGTCTTAAGAACGCCGCGCCGTGCTTGCATGGCGGCGCGCGCCGGAAAGTACGTGGCGCGCACTTCTGACTTGTGCGACACCACACTAACTTATCGTACCAATGATGTCAGAATGTCCATTCTATCAAATCAGATGTCCAAATGTTTGTAAGTCTATGGGACTAAACTACTCTAGTCTGCAGTCCCTCGGCTTACAAACTACTCAAACATACGCATGCTCGAGGAAGTACTCGAACTTCCGACGGCTAGCGGCGGTGCGCTCCGCACCAAGGCGTCTTGGAACGTTCGATCACTCCGCCCTGGAGACCATACTGTATCATTCCGATAATTAATCATCAAGGTACAGGATGTGTGGCCTCACTTTTCCATTGGACACAACAGAATTGGTATCGACTGATGCCTGTTAAATAATGTACCCGTACCAGTCGTTATCTGTGAGAGAAGGGATTGGGAAAGGCGGAAGTAGACCTCAACGGGTTGGAGCAGGGGATGATAGATTGTTTTGTACTTTATTCAGTCTATTCTGTTTTAATGTGTTTCAAAATTGAAAAGTAATTGTAATTGTTAACTGAGCAGTTCACGTTTTTAAGGCCTGATATTTCCACCCTCACCGTCTGCCATCATGGTGGTATTTCTTTGAGAAGATGGTCTATATACAGGGTGAGGCACTAACTATTGCCACCAAGAATAAAAGTCGACTACTTTACGTAACAAGAGCCTTGCTTCGTCACTAAAATTAGTAAATAAGGTCCGTGTGAACTACTGGTCACTCCCTGCTATGAAGCCTTGTTCCCTGGCCCAAACTGAGAACTGACTCGTTTCAAATTACTTCAATAACAGGAAGTTAATACTATAGTGGTCAATATACATAGCAGCTCACACGTTATTACACTGACATTAATAAGCAAGCCACGACAATTAAAGTTATCTTAGAAAGGTGGCTAAGAAAACATTTATGGCGCAAGGGAATTTAGTCGTAAGAAACATTGCATCTGAGCATGTCGTCAGCACATGTGAAGCAATATTAAATAAAAGAGGGAAGGTGCTCTAAAACTACAATTTATAAGCAACTTACGGATTATGCTGAACTTAAACTTGTCTATTCAGATAGAAAACCAGCAAAATGGGGAACCAATTTTGTTAATACAATAAAATGCATCTCCTACATGGATTAATGCGGACGGTGCCCAGCCTATATTATACACGATTTAACGCTACTGGATGAAAGGATCCACAAACAACACTCATTCTCTCTCACATACACAATGCCACAGCGAAACTCACAAAAAACAGCGTGCTGAGTCGATGCAGAAGCAGGCGTCGCTATCGTAGGCGAAATTCAGCAAGTCGGAGGTAGCACAATATACAAACCCTTTGAAGCTGGCTCTGTCTGCCGTGCCTATTTTGAAACGTTGCGTGTGTATAGCAAGTTAAATTACATCTGAATTGGACCGCGACGGCGACACACGACTACGTTACATGAACTGAAGGTGAAGTGGTTGAAAGTCGGATTCATTATACTAAATCACGATGGATTCTTAAATTGCAGTCTATTGCCAATCCATCTAGGTACTGGTTTTATATGAGAAGTAGCGTGAACTAAGGCGACTAGCTGCAAACCCCGGAAGTCGGGACTCGGACCCACGTGGTTGCGAAAACCGATAAAATTGAATAAATTCAGATTCCGAAAAATAAAGAAAATTAACTACAGCATGCAACCCATAGAAATGCTTAGAATTATATAAGGAAGCGAATGAAATACAGCTACACGCGATAGGGAGCGATTACAGAGACAGATGAGATCCAGTCTCCAAAACTAGCAAAAGTTAAATAATTACAAAGTCGAAAAAATAAAATTAAGAATTACAGCATGCAACACATAGAAATGTTTAGAATTACATAACGAAGCTATTGAAGAAGGTTGTACAAGGCTCAGACAGATTTACTGACACAGACAAAGTGCGTACTTCCAGTCGGAGTAGAAATAGCAAAATTAAAATAGGCAGGGAAAAAAGATCGCGAAATATTAGTGGAAATCAGAAGGATACCCGCATAGTTACTTGCCTGATGGGCATGGAACAAACAAGAGTGGAAGCTGAAGGTTTTGTTCTATGAACCAACCACGTGGAACACATATCACTCACGAAAGGAAACGATGAGAAGATTTTTACATGCACTATACAAAAATGAACATATCACTTATTAGAAATTGGGCCCCACAAAGCTAGAAAGTATTTACACACAGTTCGTACACCGCCACATGATCAGAAAAGGTTGTAACATACCAAGCCGTTATCAAACTGCAACTAGAATCACACACACACTGTGTTTATCTATTGGAAATCACTGAATTGAAAAACGAGAACACATATCCGCACGATCAGAGAAAATATTTTAAAAAAATGATTCTAAGTTGACGAATCTAAGTTAAACGTGTTAGTCAAAGAAACGCTACTATCTCGCGGATACCAGAAAAGAACCAACCTTACCTTGCCAGACGCCCAGTATAGAATTAAGGTCCAGCCAAGCTGCCCCCGGGGATAGCGCGGGAAGCCACCGGAAACCGGAAAAATCCACGAAAGCAGACCTGGTGGGGACGGACATCGATACTCGCGCTGGAGGGAAAGGTTCGCTAACTAGCCCGCAACCAAAGGGTGTGGAAAACTCTGTGGTAGCATGAGCAGCTATCGATACTGAGCCAGAACGATGCAAAGCGAGTTATCACTCCCCACATTCAAACAGCTATAGATTCTCGCACACACTTAAAAGTACAACAACTGCACATTCTCACAGGGACAGTGGCGTAGCGGAGAAACCGTACTTAAGCCACATTAATTAATATAATAATAAATTATTAACATAACAAAATAAGAAAAACCTAGCAACATTAACTAATATTTTAACACATGAAAAAAATGCTATTCGTCAAACCTTGAAAAGCGACATTAAATAAATTATAACTTTACAGAAATTATACAAAAAATATGTGGAAGATGACAGACGGTTGTCTTTCACCGTTGACAGATAAATACTATAAGACGGTTGCGTAACACAGCACTAAGGAACGGTAAGACTTGTATTGAAGCAAGTGAATGAGAATGATGTATTCCTTCGAAGAACAAGTCGACGTGCTTCTCATTTACGGAGAATAGCAACGAAATGGAGTGAAAGCTATAGACTTATCCGCTGAAAGATATTCCCAACATACATCTACATATATATGGGATACTCTGCAAATTACATTTAAGTGCCTGGCAGAGGGTTCGTCGAACCACCGTTATACTATTTTACCTCATATTCCATTCTCGAATAGCGCGCTGGAAGAATGGACACCTGAATCTCTCCGTTCTGGCTCTGATTTCTCGTATTTTATTCTGATGATCATTTCTACCTATGTAAGTGGGAGTCAACAACATATTTTCGCATTCGGAGGAGAATGTTGGCGATTGTAGTTTCGTAAGTAGCACACGCCGCAGGGATAAGCGCCGTTGTTGTAATGATTCCCATCCTAGATCCTATGTCTCCCCTGTATCGTGCCAATACGAAACGAGCTGCCCTTCTTTGCTTTGGACTCTTTCGATGTTCTCCGTCAAACCCACCTGATAAGGATCCCATACTGGGCAGCAATACTAAAAAAAAAAAAAAAAAAAAAAAAAAAAAAAAAAAAAAAAAAAACGACGAGCGTAGTGTATGCAGTTTCTTTAGTAGTTCTAAGGGTTCTGTCAACAAAACGCAGTCTCTAGTTCGCCTTTCCCACGACATTATCTAAGTGTTCTTTCCAATTTAAGTCACAAGTAATTGTAATTCCTAGGAGTTTTGTGGAGTTTACCGGCCTTTACACTTGATTGATTTATCATGTAAGCAATGTTTAACGGATTCCTTTTCGTACTGCTGTGGACGACTTCACAATTCTCATTATTTAGAGTCAAGTGTCAATTCTTACAACATTCTGATATCTTATTCAAATCGTTCTGCAGTTGGTTTTGATCTTCAGATGATTTTACTAGACATAGCCTACTCACCCTACACGTCGTACATTTAAATATGTGTGCGATAAATTGAGAACAACTGTATATGTAACGTATCGGAAACATATCCATCAAAGGAACTTTGTAAACGAGGAAGCGAAAATTGGTACTCTTACCATTGTGGTTAGGAAATCAAATCGCGAGGAAACTAGCATGGGGCAGAGTAGTGTTATTCATGTTCTGCATCGCCATAACTATCATCCCTAGAATATCAGTTTCCTCCAGCGCCAAAACACAAACAATATTTCACTACGCGATAGCAATGGTAATACTACCGATGACATTACTGCTAAGGCAGGATTACTAAACACAGCTTTCCGAAATTCGTTCACCAAAGAAGACGAAGTGAACACTCCAGTATTCAATCCAAGAACAGCTGCCAGCATGCGAAACTTAGAAGTAGATGTTCCAGGAGTAGTAAAACAAAAATGTTCAAAAATGTTTGTATAGTCTATGGGACTTAACTACGGGGTCATCAGTCCCTAAACTTACAAACTACTTACGAACTAGGACGGCACAAATATCCATGCCCGAGGGGGGATTCGAACCCCCGACCGTAGTGGCCGTGCAGACCGTGACTGGAGCGCCTTAGTCTCCTCGGCCATCGCGGCCGGCAGTAGTAAAACAACTTAAGTCACTAAACAAAAACAAATCTTCCGGGCCAGATTGTATACCAACTAGATTCCTCTCAGGGTATGCTGATGCAATAGCTCTGTACTTAGCTATCATTCACAAACGATCACTCAGCGAAAGATTCGTACCTAAAGACTGGAAAGTGGCCCAAGTTACTGCAATATTCAAGAAAGGCAATAGGAGTGATTCCCAAAATTACAGGCCAATCTCATTGACGTCGATTTGCAGTAGGATTTTGGAACATATACTTTGTTCGAACATTATGAACTACCTCGAAGAGAACGACCTATTAACCAATAGTCAACACGGATTCAGAAGGTATTGCTCTTGCGAAACACAGCTTGTACTTTAGTCACATGAAGTGATAAGTGCCATCGACAAGGAATCTCAAATCGATTCGATATTTCTGGATTTCCGGAAGGCTTTTGACACTGTACCCCACAAGCAGCTTCTAATGAAATTGCGTGCTTATGGAATATCTCCCAAGTTGTGCGATTGGATTCACGATTTCCTTTCAGAAAGAACACAGTTCGTTGTAATTGACGGTAAGTCATCGAGTAAAACAGAAGTAATATCTGGCGTTCCCCAGGGAAGCGTTAAAGGTCCCCTACTCTTGTGTTTATAAACGATTTAGGAGACAATCTGAATAGCTCCCTTAAACTGTTCGCGGATGATGCTGTCGTTTATCGGTTAGTGAAGTCAACAGAGGATCAAAAGCAATTGCAAAGCGATTTAGACAAAATTTCTACATGGCGCGAAAATCGGCAATTGATACTAAATAAAGAAAATTGTGAATTAATACACATGACCACTAAAAGAAATCCTTTTAACTTCAATTACGCGATAAATCAGTCAAATCTTAGGGTCGTAAATTCTACCAAATACCTAGGAGTTACAATTACGTACAACTTAGACTGGAGAGAGCACATAGAAAATATTGTGGGGAAGGCAAATCAACGATTACGTTTCATTGGCAGAAGGCTTCGAAGGTGCAACAGCTCCACCAAAGAGACTGCCTACATCACACTTGTGCGTCCTCTCCTGGAATACTGTTGCCCATTGTGGGACCCTCACCAGGGTGGGACTGACGGAAGATATTGAGAGGGTTCAGAAAAGGGCAGCTTGTTTTGTTTTATCACGTTTCGGGGGGGGGGGGGGGGAAGCTTCACGGAAATGTTGCACGAATTGGAATGGATATCTTTAAAAGAAAGACGTTATTCATTACGGCGCGATCTGTTTGCTTTAATCACCGACTTTTAGTTCTGAATGTGAAAATATTTTGCTAGCACCCACCTACTTAGGGAGACATGACCATCCCAATAAAATAAGAGAAATCAGATCGAAAACGGAACGATTTAGGTGTTCTTTCTTCCCGTGCGCTATTAGAGAATGGAACGGTAGAGAAAAGTTATGAAAGTGGTTAATGAACCCTCTGCCAGGCACTTAAATGTGATTTGCAGAGCATCTATGTAGATGTAGATGAGATTTAACTGGTGCCGATTGTATGCGTCGCATGGAATTCTTCCGATAGGCTCAACATCAGATTCAGAGGGATGACACCTTTATTAATTTGATTTTATTTACTGACGAGTCTATATTCACGAACCATAGAAAAGTTAATTTGCATAAAACGCATTATTGGGCAACTGAAAATTCATGTTAGATGCGGCAAGTTGCACACCAAAAACCGTGGTTGCTCAATGTAGGGTGTGGCATTCTGAAGGACAGAATTATAGGCCCTTATTTCATCGAAGGAAATATTAATGGTAGTATGTACACCACATTCATGCAGGAAAGATTAGGTCTGTCATTGGAAGAAGTTCCAGCTATACCTGAAGATACGCGAGAGAGAATTATCAGAGCATGTGCTACAATAAGTGCCGAAGTGATACGGAATACCACTCAGTCCATGATAAGAAGATTGCAACGCTGCATTGATACCAATGATCATCATTTCGAACACCTTCTGTAAAAGAAGGTTCATGCCACCTTTTTGACCTTAGTTGACCTTCAATAACCTTACTGTCACACATCATTGAATTCGTCGCGATAGACCGCTATCAGAAAAGAAGTACCAGACTATAGCATCCCGTTTAAAAGACAAAGTTGACCATCTCTCGGAAGCGACCCCACGTAGCAACAAACATCCGGCCCCCGTTGTCCCATGCAACTTTTGTCCCACAAACTTTTCAGTGCCTATCATACTTTCAGAGATATTCTTGGTGTCAATAGTTAGTGACACACCATGCAAACTGAAACCGTCAATGAAATAAAAATTCTTGAAAGTTGCACGGGAGTTACGTCGGGTGGTATTGTAATACTCGGCGAGACAGATGCTCAGCATCTTCAGGTGCAACTGACGTTGTTGCTGTATTTTTTTTTTCTTTATTGTCTTTTCAATTCCCCTAAACGAGGGGCGGGCCGGCAGCACTCACTGGCGCTCTTCGGCCTACAGAAATAAAATTTGTCAGCGGAGAACATAAAAACACAACGGAGATAAAATTTTGGAGATAATACAGACATAAAACGGAGATTTAAAATGGAGATAAAACAAAGTACATAAAATGAAGGAAACAGTGGTGACATAAAACACTTGGAACGGCGAAAGTGGTGAATAAAAACAGTTGCTCGAATGTCAGTGGCGCACACACACAATTAAAATGAGCATAGGGCAGCGGCCATGGTGAGACCGTCCGCTATTTGGAGTTAAAATAAAAAACACAACACACACTTCGAGAGATACACAAATAAAAGCTGATGGTGTCGGCTGCGGGTTGGCCGTCCACTGTTGTGAAATAAAACAATTTAACTAAAACACACCACACTTTTCGAAGCACAAAGGAGGTTCCGTAGATGGTGGAGCACTGACAGCATTGAAGATGTGGTGTGGGGGGAAAAGGGGTGAAAGGAGATGGAGAGGGTGGGGAGGAGCCACAGAGCCGGTAGGGAAGAGACGGGGGGGATGATGTCCTAGGAAGCCACGGGGAAGAAGGATAGGGGAGGGCGGTAAGAGGAGGAACCGGAGGGACGGAGGAGGGGAGAAGGGACAGGAAGGGAGGGATAGTCGGGGCCCTCAGGGAGAGAAAGGGGAGAGGGAGCAAGGAGAAGGATCAAAGCTGGTACGAAGGGTAGATGTCAGCTCGGAGGGCATCATCCGGGAGGGGGAGGGTATGGAAGTTGCCACGGGAAAGGATCCGGAGGGTGGACAAGTGGAGAGCAGGGGGAATACAGTGGTGGAGGCGCGGCAATGTACCAGGTGCCGAGAGGAGGGGATGGACTAGAGGATTAGGCGGATCTGATTTGCGTTGTTGCTGTTCTGCTCGCCAATATATATGCTGGCTTGTTGCTAAGGCGCAAGCGCCGGCGCTGGTGTGATGTCGTCCTAGACCAATGCGTCGTGGCGTAAACATTGAGCGCCTTCTGCCCTACCGGAGGACCGTTGGACGGGTCGCCGGCGGTCTGCGCAGACGCGGCGCGGGCAGGAGCGGTCGCTGGAGGTGGACCTCTTGCACGCGCGCCATAGGAGATGTGAGTGCGCGTTTTCCGACGTCCTGGCTACCATTACCCGTCTGCGTCAAAGGTGACTCGCTTTCCTGCGGCTGACGAGTCTTAGTACCGCCAAGGCCAGTTCCAATGCCTTACTGAGTTGGAAGCCAGTGTCTCTGTAGCATTACTTTTTTTTTTTTTTTTTTTTTTTTTTTTTAATTAAAATTATATCTCCAACGCTTGTCGCTGGCATCCGTTCTCTCTGCCAGTAAGAGAGACACGTTCAAAGTTTTTGAACGAGCTAGGGAGAAAACGTAATCGCTTGTCATCTTTCGTTTGTTTGTAAATCGTATGGGACTTAACAACGGGGTCATCAGTCCCTAAACTTACAAACTACTTATGAACTACTTACGAACTAGGACGGCACAAATATCCATGCCCGAGGGGGGATTCGAACCCCCGACCGTAGTGGCCGTGCAGACCATGACTGAAGCGCCTCAGTCCCCTCGGCCACCGCGGCCGGCTCATCTTTCGTCTTCTCACTTTTGGTCTCTCCATATTGATCATGTAAGTGTGAGCTAAAGACAATTAATTGCAATAAATTCAGTAATTCGTTTGAAGTTAATACTTTATTTAAAAGGAGATCTTTCCCCCATTTTTTCATATTTTTAAAAATCTTTGTTCCCATCACAATTAGTAAAATTATGCTTGGTCATTGTTGTACATTGCTTCGCTATTGCGGAAGGACATTCAAGACGCGAGTTTCACTTTCGCACATTTTGTATTGAATTTTGTTTCAATGCCTGCAGTAATTCTTTTTTTCTTTAAACGAAGTCAGATAATTTTGCAATTTTAAGTACTAATCGTAATGGAATTAAATACGGTCCTGAAAGTTTAGTATTCGAAGCTTATGCAACCAAGCATCAGTTTACAGTAAAGAAGAAATTAATTATTCCGTACAGGTTCGACTCCAGTGTGATGACTCCAATCTGTGTTCTCCTGCCAGGCAAAAAAACAAACATGCCGCTAAATACTGATGGCGGAATCTTTCATGTTTTTCTCAGTGTCTCTATCTTTTCAGAATTAATATTCATTGCAATATTTCACAGTTTGCTAAATTTCAATAATGGTACTTAACTTCAATCTTGACAGCACCAGTTAAAAAAGAAAAATTATCATTACATCTCTATTAATTACGTCTTTAGCGATGCGTATTTCGACGGCTTCTTTGATTATGGAATCCCAATAGGTGGACGCGAAAGACAGGATCTTGGTCTCTTCATATTTCATGCCGTGTCCAGAATGAAGACAATGTTCAACTACAGGCGATTTGTCCGGTTGACCCAATCTAGTGTGACGATTAGGTTCGTCGCATCTGTCTTCAACAGTGCGACACGTCTGACCAATTTTGACAACCTACGAGGGAAACGCTACTGTACTCCTGCCTGCAACATCGTACTTTGACAAGATGATGAACTTACTGCAGGACTCGGCATCCGACGGATGCAATACAACGGAAGACATCCGCCCTCCTTAAATCCAGTGACCTTCCTGAACATCTGAAAAAGCGTTTAAGAACACGAGCGCCAGTTCCACCTCGTCTTTACGGGCTACCAAAGATGCACAAAAGTGGAATTTCGCTTCGTCCGATAGTGAGCAATATTGAAGCTCCCACCTAACATTTAGCTAAACATCTATCGTCTCTACTCAGTCCTTTCGTTGGAAAGTGTGAACACTACATTCGAAACTCGGAAGATTTTATACAGCGTCTGAAGAACCTGCGCCTTGAATCTACAGACGTATTAGTAAGCTTCGATGTGGTTTCCCTGTTCACAAGGGTGCCTCTAGTGGATTCTTTACAACTCATAGGGGCCGCGCTGGGACATTACACATCTTTTTAAACATGTGGTCTCCTCGACCTACTTTTTATTCAACAGCCAATAGTTTAGCAGACGGACGGTGTTGCTATGGACAGCCCTCTGTCTCCCATAGTAGCTAATCTTTTTATGGAAGATTTCGAGGACAAAGCACTTCAGACGGCGCCATTGAAACTAAAATGGTTCTGGAGGTATGTACATGATACCTTTGTTGTATGGCCACATGGGTCCGCCACGCTGCCTTCATTCTTAGACCATCTTAACTCACGCCATCCAAACATCTGTTTTACCATGGAAATGGAGGAAAATGGAAAGCTCCAGTTTCTGGTTCATCGAAATGAAGACGGTTCCTTGGGCCATGCTGAGTTTTATAAACCAACACACTCCAATCTGTATTTGCAAGCTACGAGTTGTCATAGCCCTTCTCAACGTATTGGTGTACTACGGACAAAAGCAATCTCAGATGCAGATGCTTTATCAGCAGAACTCAGCCATCTTCGCTCTGTGTTTGCCCAGAACGGCTACACTGTAAAACAGATTCGCACTGCATTTCGACCAACTCGCCTAGAAAGTGGAACCAGGAGAATTAGATAACCCCACAAGAATAGTTTTTCTTCCCTTTGTTGGTGGCGTGTCCTTCAAGCTTGTTAAGAAACATAGTATAAAGTGTGTCTTACAGCCTCCGGTAAGAGTGCAGACATTGCTGGGCTCCGTAAAAGACAACCTCGGCCTCAGAAGATCGGGAATATATGAAATCCCATGCCAGTGTGTTGATCAGACGTGTCGCACTGTTGAAGACATATACGACGAATATAAACGTCACACTAGATTGGGTCAACCGGACAAATAGGCTGTAGCTGATCATTGTCTTCATTCTTCCGCGTCCACCAAATGGGATTCCATAATCAAAGAAGCCGTCGAAATACTCATTGCCAAAGACTTTATTAATAGAGACACTGGCTTCCAACTCAGGAAGGCATGGGAACCGGCCTTGACGGTACTGAGACATCGTCAGCCGCCAACTTTGGCACATGTGTCCCCTTGATATAAAAAAATGCTATTTTAGTGATATTTAAGTTATTGTCTGCAAAACTCTATTCCTTGATTCTATCTCCTCCTTCCGTTTCCACAATTTTCTCAGAATAACCTAAGAACGTTTAATTTTCGAGGTACTCTAGTACGTTTACTGAAATTGTAATTATAATTTAACCAATTACTCTTTGAAAAAGTAATTTGTAATTCAGTATTTACTTTTCAAGTAATTGTAACTGAATCCAGTTAATGAAATAAATCGCAATTTGCGATCAGTTATGCCTTCACTGTACTAGGCTTAGATGGAATACCAAAGTGCGGCGGATGAAAAATTGTGCCCGGCCGGAATTCGAAGAAAGGATCTTCTGCTTACTAGGCAGATGCATTGAGCACTCCGCCACAGAGCACACAGTGACCAACCCGACTGCAGAGGACTCTTCCCTGCACATCTCCCGCCACACCCAAACCTCCATTCGGCACGCTGTCTCTTTCCTATACCATCGCCTATTTGTTCTGTAATGCTCACAGCCTGAATACTGTATTTCCGCATCAGGGAGGACCATGAGGTATCTAGACCCAATTAATTGTCGTCAGGTACTGGACTGTTCTCCCTGATGCGGGAATACAGTACTGTGGCTTCGAGCATTACAGAACAAATAGCTGTGGTATAGCAAAGAGACAGTGTGGCGGATGGAGATTTGGGTGTGGCGGGAGACGTGTAGGGAAGAGTCCTCTGCAGTCGGGTTGCTCACTGTGTCCTCGGTGGCGGAGTGGTCAACGCGTCTGCCTAGTAAGCAGAAGATCCCGGATTCGAATCCCGTCCGGGCACAAATTTTCATTCGCCGCACTTTGGTATTCCATCTAAACCTAGTACAATGAAGCCATAACTGATCGCAAATTGCGATTTATTTCATTCATTGAAAATATATAATTGAATCCAATTGCTTTTTGAGTACTTTTATAATTAATGCACTTGACTAAACGTAAAGAAAGTGCTCTCATTCTCTAAATGTCCCTGTATGGAGACGCCACTACGCCTTCCAGCCACCGTGGAGGTCGGAGGAGGATTCGACTTTGAGGACAGCTTCAAGGAAGCGAGAAGAGGAGGTAATCGGCAGACACGTGCCGTTCGCTTGTGTGGAGCTTATCTGCAAGAGGCGAGCTCTTTGGACGCCTTGAAAGGGCAGAAGCAGGTCGCGGTAGTCGCGCCGGCTTAGGCGGTCCCTGGCGCCCGCACGCACTGTGCCGCTCATCCCCCCATTGTCAGGCGGCAGAGCTCCTTACGGCGTCGCCGCTTTTCGCAGTTTAATGCATACAAAAATACACCGCCTTTCCTCGGACTTCCGTTGACGAGACGTCTGTGCTCTCCTCCCATAAAGAAAAAAAAAATCCTTGGATGAAGAATGAATTCTCAACTGACTTGAAATTTGCTACTGTAACACGTATTTAGGTGTGGGAGAAAACGGAATCCAAAAATGTTCAAATGTTTGTATAGTTTATGGGACTTAACTACAGGGTCATCAGTCCCTAAACTACTTATGAACTACTTACGAACTAGGACGGCACAAATATCCATGCCCGAGGGGGGATTCGAACCCCTGACCGTAGTGGTCGTGCAGACTGGAGCGCCTCAGTCCCCTCGGCCACCGCGGCCGGCTAAGACGGAATTCCTTTGTGCGTTATTTTTCATTTCAAAACTGCGTGTGTGTTTCCGTCGGAGTGAAACCCATTAGTGCTTTAATGAAAACTGCGAGCAGCCATTCCGCAGCTGACACCTGTATATTTTAAATCCATTTCTATATGAGACGTGCAACAAGCAAGAGGAAGTCGTTGCAGCACTGCAGCACTCTTGCGATATACCATCGAACTACAAAGAAGCGTTCACACGATACGCATTTGTCGAATCGTCTGCTTCACGTGTCTACTTGGTTCATAGTAAAATTACAGCAAATGAATCGCCATGTTAAGATCGCTTTTCGAAACTGTAAGATATATTATGATTATTGTGATGATTAAAATATTTATTTGTGTTGTGGACTCGCCAGCCGCGGTGGCCGAGGGGACTGAGGCGCTCCAGTCACGGTCTACACGGCCACTACGGTCGGGGGTCGAATACCCTCTCGGGCATGGATATTTGTGCCGTCCTTAGTCTTAGGTAGTTCATAAGTAGCTTGTAGTTTGTAAGCTTAGGGACTAATGACCCCGTAGTTAAGTCCCATAAGTGCTACAAACATTTGAACATTTGTTGTAGACTGCCACTGTGAAACTGTTTTCGTGCAGTTCATGGTAACTACGTCGCTCACATGTGTTAACGTCCTCGTTATAAAATGCGACTACATACTTCCAACTCCTGCGGTTTGACACACCTATGTATATGATGAACAAGCTCAGTTGTCTATACATAGACCTTCAACTGTGATACAGCTTCTAATAATACTCACCAAAAACAAATATTTCATCTATTAACTACAGAATGTTTCAGGAAAAATAGCAAATGTTTTAGAAGATGGTAATAAAGACCTTAGGCCATACGGTCTATAGGAAAGCCACACATACTGATCGCTACCTCCATAAGAACTCAAACCACCACCCTAGGCAAAAGAGGGGGTCATAAAAACGCTAGTGGATAGGACCAATAACATTTGTGAACCAGGCTACTTACAGGAAGAACTAAACCACTTGCGACAGGCCTTTGCGAAAAATGGTTATACAAATAGCGAGCCGAGTACTTCTCCCAAGTAATAAATGCACAAAATCAGGAGCCAGCAACAACCATCAGCTGGAAAAGTATTTCTTCCGTTCATTCATAACATTACATCGCATTGGAAAAGTACTGGACAAGTTTCGTGTGGAGACTATTTTCAGACCTACTAAGAAAAATAGTGAATGCCTTAGATCAACAAAAGATGCTCGTCATTCCCTGGCCATGCCAGGGGTATATATAATTCCGTGCAGTTGTGGCAAAGTTTACATAGGAACCACAAAAAGAAGTATTAATACACGTTTGACAGAGCATAAAAGAAATTGTCGCTTGGGACAGATCGACAAATCGGCAGTGGCGGAACATGTTTTCACGGAAGGAGATCACGAGATAAAATTTGGTGAGACAAGTGTGCTGGCGAGGACGTCACACTATTATACACGTATGTACTGGGAAACAATCGAAATCCACAAACATCAATACAACTTTAATCGTAAAGAAGAAAGATTAAAATTGGACAAGATATGGCGATCAACGTTGCATAAATCACGTGACAATCGATTGCTCGCAATCGAGAGGCGATAGCCAGAGATAGCCACACATCGACGCCACGTGACATGAGGTGGCGCCCTCTACGATCTTATATAAGGAGCGACCTCAGCCCCCAGCAGCCAGTCGTCGACTCAACCTCGGAAGATGTTCTCCGTAGTCGAGAACGAAACGTCAGGGAGAGGAGGTTTTATAGATCGACCACGGCAACTCAGCCCGGAAGTGTTTACTGATGGAGATCAGTTTGGGTTCAGGAGAAATATAGGTACACAGGAGGCAATACTCACTTTACGGCTTATCCTAGTAGATAGATTAAGGAAAGGCAAACCTACATTTCTAGCTTTTGTAGATTTGGAGAAGGTATTTGACAATGTCGATTGGAATAAACTCTTTCAAGTTCTGGAGCAAGCAGGAGTAAAATATAGGGAGCGTAAGGTTATTTACAACCTGTACAAAAAACCAGACAGCATTTGTCAGAGTTGAAGGGCATGAAAGTGATGCAGTGGTTGGGAAGGTAGTAAGACAGGGTTGTAACCTTTCTCCAATGTTATTCAATTTGTACATTGAGCAAGCTGTAACGGAAAGCAAGGAGAAATTTGGAGAAGGAATTAAAGTTCAGGGTGAAGAAATAAAAACATTGCGTTTTGCCGGTGACCATGTAATTCTGTTTGAGACAGAGACCTGGAAGAGTGACTGAAAGGAATGGGCAGTTTGTTGAAAGGGACGTATAAGATGAACATTAACAAGAGCAAAACAAGGGTAATGGAGTGAAGTCTACGAAAATCAGGCGATGCTGAAGGAATTAGATTAGGTAACAAAACAATAAAGGAGGTAGATGAGTTTTGTTACTTGGGCAGAAAATAACAAATGATGGTCACAGTACAGAGGATATAAAATGCAGAATGGCATTGGGTAGAAAAGCGTTCTTGAAAAAGAGTAATTTTTTAACATCGATTATTGATTTAAGCCTAAGGAAGTTCTTTCTGAAGGCATTTGTAAGGAGTGTTGCCTTGTATGAGAGTGAAACATGGACGGTAAACAGTGCGGACAGGAAGAGGATAGAGGCTTTTGAAATGTGGTGCTACAGAAGAATGCTGAAGATTGGGTGAGTGGATCACATAACTAATGAGGTACTGAACAGAATTGGGGAGAAAAGGAATTTCTGGCATACCTTGACTAAAAGAAGGGATCGATTGATAGGACACATTTTTAGACATCAAGGAATCGTGAATTTAGCATTGGAGAGAAGTGTTTGGGGTAAAAACCGCAGAGGAAGACCAAGACAAGCATATAGTAAGCAGATTCAAGTGGATATGGGTTGCCTTCTTATGAGGAGATGAAGAGGCTTGCTCAGGATGGAGTAGGGTGGAGAGCTGCATCAAACCAGTCTGCGGACTGAAGACCATAACAACACCAACGCAGTACCTTACTGTCAACTGTGCGTCGCAGGTACGATCGCAGTTGCTATCTAAATTCTTTTATTTTATATTAATCCGTTATAGTCACGAAACTTTAATTTACTTAAAACATTTCAGTGCTGTTAAATTCCTACAACAGCGTACCGCCTCAACTGTCAATGCTTGTTTTCTCCCCATCTATACGGATGATTGATGCCCACCAAAGAAAAGTCCGTAAAATCTCGATTAAAGTGTCCTTTGCACTGAAGCACATTTGGGAAAAAATGTTGTTGTCGAAAAATGCTTTCATAAAACATGAACTTTTCTTAATGATGATCACCCAAAATAAATGTAATGTAATTGTTGCAGAGAATTGATAGAATTTTTGGAATAATGAAGATTATACATTAATTATCGTAAAATAAGTAATTATATAACTACATGGAATATATTAATTTTACATATCTAAACTTAAATTTTGAAGTAGTTTCAGTTTCGTAATTAAAAATTTCACATTTCAAGGAATTGTATACAATTTAAAAAAGTAAGTTGTCGATATTGAAACTTTGCCGCAAAATTAACAGTTCAACAACTTAGCCACTGTACTACGTTGACTTATTGATGACGCAGTTGCTCATGCTGCACTTATACAATACTCAGAAATCTGTCACAAGCATTCTTTCTCCTCCTAAGATCCTCTATGGGGAGATTATTATCAATTTTATCAACTTCTCCTCATAAACTTTGAGCCGAAGTTTTGGAAAAGCAGAATTTTTCCTCAAAATGGAGGTTGTATCTTTAGTATTATACATAACGTGTGTTTCAAAAAGAACTCTTTAGTTTTAATGATTTTCGCAGGAACCGCCCATGAATAAATGGTGCTTTTTGTTAGGCGTTTAAAGCCCACCACAGACTACACGTCATGTACAAAAGCCAACTGATTTGCTTAATTTGGATGGGCTCCAGGAAGTGTGTAACTTTGAAAATTTTGACGATGTACTGTAAGATAGCTATACTATACCCATTCTTCTAATATGTACACAAATGATTACTAGGCCACGATCTATCCAGAACACTTTACCCCTTCACTCTGAGATTGAATAGAACCTGAGATATTGGCTCCTAAAGAATCGCAAATTCGCACGCGTCGTTTACGAACATGCGCGGTATGATTAAGCTCTCTTCTTGCTAAGTGGTTGCAGAGGTGGAAACAAGATACTTTGGTCTTGGTTGGGTTCATCTGCAGTTCCCATTTGCGAAAAAATACACTCAGCAGCTTTAAGTCAGAGCTTCAAATGATCTACGTGGGGCAGCTATAGCCCGTCATCTGCACAGCCAGATTTCCTGGTTTGTATGTTAGAAGTGTAGAGATTGAAGAGCAGCGGGGAAACGACTGAGCCTTGTGGTAGGCCATTGTTGAGTACTGGCGGAGCTCGTACTTTCTCCGATAGTCAAGTTAAAAGATCTTCCATGCAGCATATTATCAATGAGTCGCATGATATTTTGACATGGAATTATTGTAATTAATTTGCACAACAGCCCTTGTCTCCAAACAGTGTCAGGCTGCACTCAGGTCTATGAGTGAAACTGATGTTTTTTACTTCTTCTGATAGACCGCCTCTATATATGTTTTCAAGGAAAGTATTTGACCAGCACAGTTTCTATTGGGAAGAACTCCTGCTTGTTGAAATGTAACTGATTCCAATATTTTTGGACTCAATCTGTTATACAGAAGTCTCTCGAGTAGCTTGTATATGACCCTGAGCAGTGCGATAGGTCTGTAACTCTTTGACAGGTCACTAGGTTTTCTTGGCTTTAGCAGTGCTGTGATCTTTAAATTATTCATTTTTGTCGTATTTTCCCTGTTGCCATTACATTTGTATAAAACTGTGCGAGCCATTTTTTGGCATATTCCCTACAGTGAAGAAGGAATTCTGGGTGTATTCCATGCGGCCCAGGTGCCTTTCCTGCCTTATCGTTCTTCAGCGCTTATTTGATCAGTAGTGGTAAATTTGGAGGAATATTGATCCAAAGGTGTGATGTTTGTCTTAAGGGCTCCATGTTCTCAGCGTATTGAACTTACGTGTTTCTTGTCGCTTGGTTGTTGCTTTTATATGAGCCGCAAACTTGCTTGCAGAAATCTCTGTGGAACGATGATATAATTTGTTAGCTCCTCCTAGTTTTCGGAGAAGACACCAGGCTTTTCCACTAGATCTCGTGAAGTTGAGTGACTACGGTTTCAATCCAACTTTTCTCGCTGTGCGTAAACTAGGCTGTGCAGCAAGTCATCTGCAACCTAGAGGTCTTTACTCTCAAGGAATCTTTCATATTTGCTCTCATGTTTTGTCCCTTCCTGGTATATATTGCTTGCGGAACCCCCTTGGGACAGAAGCTTTTACTGCGCTTTTGCTGACGGCACCTATGAATTTATCATAGTTATTGGTTGTTGACTGGATCCATCCCAAGCACTTGTCTAGTCTCTCCGCATAGACATTCCATTTTGCCTTTGTGGAATTCCACCTTGGTCGTTGTATAGTTGTTATTAGTGATATCATGGTTCCAATTTCAATTAGAATCGGCTGATGTGGGCTGTGAGGAATTATGTGAGTACACATCTTTTGGTGCTTAGTGGTATTTGGTTATTATCAGTCGTCACAAAGCAGGCTGCTGACCTGTATGTTCTTCTGTCCTTTGGGTCAAAAACTAAGAACAGGTCGTTATTTTCTGTCCAGTTAATAAGAGCCTCGCCTTTCCCATCCGATGTTCTGTACTATTAAAGTCTCCCAAATATGTGGCTGGGTGTGAAAGCGATGGCAGGACTTGTTGAGACCAGGCAATGCTTGCTGGTTTGTACACATTACTCAGTGACAGTTCTCCTATCTTGATAACAACTTCATGTATGTCGTCGTGTACCGTTGGTGAGCACAGCTGAGCATCTCCAGCCACTGATCGAACATATATCGCCACGCCATAATCGTGATGATACGTTGCGCCAATTAGTTTGTAGCCTGGGATCCTGCCTCTCTTTTTAAGTTCGTCTTCAATATGGGTTTCCTGAAGTGCAACAATATCGATGTTTTATTCATGTAAAATCTTAGTACTTAGCATTTTGCCCAGCTTACTCCTTCTACATTGATATGGCAAATCTTGTTTATAGGTC
Source organism: Locusta migratoria (assembly GCA_026315105.1). Classification (NCBI taxonomy): domain Eukaryota; kingdom Metazoa; phylum Arthropoda; class Insecta; order Orthoptera; family Acrididae; genus Locusta; species Locusta migratoria. The sequence continues at coordinate 240,303,676 of CM048749.1, read as the reverse complement.
TTAGGGGCCTCGTCTGTTGGCTCTGAGAATACCCTTTTTAGTCTGGCATATTGGTGTAATCGGTGAAATTCTATGTATGATTTGCCAGGAGATCAACGATAAAGATAAATGATTGTTTGGCTGCCTCAGAGTGACTGTTCTTTAGCACCATCCGGGAGACACGTGTAGCTTAAGGTGTACTATGGACGCGAATAGTCGTTATCAACACTTACGAATATAAGTGAATTTACTGACAAGACACAGTTGATCTTGACAAATCTTTCGATGTATTCGGACTGGCGTCATATTCCTGCAAACACTTATCTTTTGACATTGTTCCTTTTCGTCAGCGTCTCTATGCATCATGTCACTAGAAAAATCGAAAATAGTTGGCACAGCATTGTGCTGCAGTCGTCTTACGTCTTTCACTTCACATTTGTTCCAAAATGTTATGAACAAATATGTGTGTTTGCTTATGGTAACCAACTCTGTCTTCACACTGCAACAACCCGTTTCTTGTGAATTTCAATGTGCTTGATGCCAAACCACACGCATCATTGAAGAACGCTGCACGCGACTTTTGCAACCAAGTAAATCTGTAAATCTGCTATAGCTGAACATTGTATATCCATTGATCGTTCAACTGAGTATGACAATTATTCTGCCCTCAGCAACATCTTTTCGGGACTCCATTATTAAGAGATCGGTGGAAATTCGGATGGAGAAGAATCTGATTGACAGGTGCTACCAGCTGGATAATGCAGGAAGACCTGTCATCTCTATGTTCAAATCGAGGACGACAGAGAGCGCTGTTGTCCGCAGCGAGTGGCAATGCCAAGCCCCCAGAATACCGTAAGCGCCCGACTTCGAATAGCGGACTAATTGAAGAGCGCCTCGGCGGCCATTGTGGTGGCAAATTTCCGCGCAAACTTTAATTGTGCGGAAGGCTCTTTTGATTAGAGAGAGTATTCATTTGAGTTAAGTCGCTAAAACTATGTTTAATTGAAATATATAATTACAAAATAGCTTCAGACTCCTTGAGTATACAGCAACTATCAGTTGTATGTAAATTTATTACACATATGGTGTAGAAATTAGCTAACAGGGTTTCCTCTTCCTAACGAAACTGAACTATAATATTTAGCCTTTTAGCGTTCTAAGTGCAGCATATGAACGGAATTTACCATCAAACACGATGTTTTGGCACTTTCTCAGTATATTCTACGATGGTGAAACTTTTGTACTAACATTAATTTCGGAAGAGTTTTACACTTTACGTCTTTGCATTCGTGCTGAATTCTTCAATATTTAGATACTTCATATCATCAACAAATAAAACAGGGCTGCCTGAAACAGCTAATGTTTAAAATCGATTGTAAAAGTGAAATATGCCATCAGATACAGAACTGTGAAATAGCTTCTAACCTTGTGTATACAGCAATCAGCCACTACCAAATTCTTTTAAGAACACGAAGTATGCCACAACTTCATCTTAACAAATACATCTAACATTAGAATGAGGGTATCTAGCAATAATACGCATTTTTAATGCTGTAAGCCAAATACCTTACAGTAGCGTGAACTGCTCAAAAGTCAACAACTATTGTCATACGGTTCAATTTCACAGAGTGTATCCAGTGTGGGTACGTGTCATTCATATATGAAACTATACAGAGTTCTCCAAACCCCTTGCAGTTCTTATACCTATATGTAAGTCAAGTTACCTTTAAATGCTGTGCTACAAGTTGCTAATATCAATTTCATTTTAAAAAATTCTAACTGTAGTGAGGCAACTAATCTCGTGACCCCAACAGTTATTTTACACAATCAGAAAATGATACTTTTTGAACTTCCAGTCTGCCAGTACTGCCTAAAGTAGCTCCTTTTTAAGAGCTTACCAGTATTGTAAAAGCCTGTTATTTATTTCATTCAGTCCTATATTGTCTTGACTACCAGTCTGTTAAGTAAGAGTAAACACAAGTAGTAGGGTTACATGTATTCCTGGGAAATATAAATGGGGAGACAGTATTCGTTCTTTTCATTCCTTTTTTTCCTTTCTTAAATTGATTTATACATTTAAACGCTGAGCAGCTCTTCACCATCGTGCTTCATGTATACTGCAGTAGTCAAACAGTAGAGACGTGACTATCAATTGTCTATATATACCGCAGTAGCTATTTAATACACGATTTACCTGCTAACAACTCTCGTATTTATCTGACGCTTGCCACTACCATGGCGGCCGGCCGAAGGTTCAAATTATCCCAAGGCATCAGCGCCGTTAGGGAGTCTATTTGGTTTTACAAGGTCTTTGGGCAATGCACAGGACAAATTAGTTCCTCCGTTGTACTATCGAGGGCACTGTTCGCTGGGCAGTGTGTGGCCATCTAAATTTAACGCATGCGCGGAACCATATATTGTGGAACAATTGACGCCCTCGTGAGTGTCATACAGGCCGTTGCCAGGCTCCCCCACCGGGGACTTTGAAACCACAATAAAGGGAAAAAAAAAAGAGACGCCCTCTTCAGTCTTCGGTGACTCACCTCAAAATGATAGGCAGTTGTCCATTTGAAATATCGTCCTGTGTATACATCGAAGATCTCCTGGGAGCCCGAAATATCTTTGAATAACACTGTGCGAGTGATTTCGTGTACGAGCATGTGTTGTGTAAACTCTTTGACTGTGTACGCTCTTTGTTTCAGGGTTCTCCGAGATAGATATTCTGTGTTTCTACTGTTGTAATGACTTTTGTTAATGTTGTGTCTGTTTTAAATAAAATATTATTTTACACCCAACATTTTATATTTGGTATCGTCCGTGGTATGTGAGCCAAGATAAATTCACTTTATAGTTGGGTGAACCACAATACTGGAGGTTTTACCGCAACTGGACTAAAGTCCACATTTGCCATTGAGAAGACGATGCTTGCAGTATCTTGCATGATATTCACTGTTTACGCGTTGCGGTTGTTTCTGAATTCTAAAAACTTACGTACGTGACTCGATATATCGTTTTGGTCAATTCATATGGCGTGTGTGACGACTGCTGTGCAGCATAATTCAATAGTCCGGGGCCAACAAAATGTTGGGTGTTAAATAATGTTTTACTTAAAACCCACACAACATTAACACGAGCCGTTACAGCACTAGAAACACACAGTATCTATCTCAGAGAACCTTTATACAGAGATCGTGTCCAGTCAAAGAGTTTACACAACACATGCTCGAACACGAAATCACTTAGCACGCGCTCGAACATGAAAACCCATTTCTTCGTCAGCAGCTTATTTTTCAACGGAAACCAAGATGAAATAATAAATGTTGATAGACACACGACTCAAATGCGCAAAACAACTATTAAACAGTGCTCACCTGTAGTAGGAATATTTGCAGTTTTATCCCTTCTGTTGGTACAGTTATAGGCTACACAAACGTTAGAGCACCATTTCTAAAACAGCTGCTTATGTAGCTAGTTTGCACACATACTACCTATATTTCAGAAAGCCACTGCGAGACTTCCGCAAATATGGCGACTGATAGTACAGTGAGGCATGGCAGGGAGCGCCAAAAATCGTGTCACTATTCCTCTATGTAAATGTTCAAATGTTTGTAAAGCTTATGGGACTTAACTACGGGGTCATCAGTCCCTAAACTTACAAACTACTTATCAACTACTTACGAACTAGGACGGCACAAATATCCATGCCCGAGGGGGGATTCGAACCCCCGACCGTAGTGGCCGTGCAGACCGTGACTGAAGCGCCTCAGTCTCCTCGGCCACCGCGGCCGGCTCCTCTATGTATATTATCTTTGCTTACAACATATCTAAACACTATTCTACAGTTTTCTGCGATATTGATGAAATTTTGTTCTTTACAATAGGTTTCGACACCAATCTGCAGTTTTACACCGATCTTTATGAGACTGTGATCACTTGACCTATAAAAGAAAAGCAAGGTCACTACCTCCATGATTTTTCATACGGTGCATGACGGAGAGTACTTTATTGGCTTCGGCACTATTTCATTGATCATCATAAAGTTGGCACATGTAGGCTATGTACGTTTTCGTGGAAAAGATTTTTATTCCCCGTAAGTCACCGTGTTGTGCATGAGAGAGGGCAATTTGCAATAAACATCGATTAATTGATCGCATTTAAAGTTCGTGTAAGTAGTATTTTTATACAGAGAGGAGGGGAGGGGGGTTGCGATGGACTGAGAAAGGGACAGTGGGAGGTGAAGGAGAAGATGAACAGAGAACAGGGAAGTACAGAGGGCCGCCGAGGAGATGGTCAGATAGAAGGAAGAAGAGCTGATGCACAGAGAGAAGAAAGCAGTGGATACGGACAGAAAGAGGAAGTTATTGGAGATGAGCAAACAGAAGGTAGAAATAAATAAGTATCGGGTTTTCAGTTAGCAATCGATACTAATATAAATGCGAAAAAGCTCTGTCTCTTAAGCTCACTACTAAACCGCATAACCGCATTTGATTGTGTGTAGAAGTAGCTTGAACGCTGGAAAAGAACATAAGCTACTTTAAAAAGTGTGTCATTGAAGATAGCCGCAGTGAAATGGCCGAGCGCTCTATGGCGCATTGCTACGGAGTGTTGCAGTTGCTCCCCGTCGGAGGTTTGAGTCCTCCCTTCAGCATGGATGTATGTTTTGTCCTTCAGTTAGTTTAAGTACTTTAGCCTGGACTGATAACCTCAGTATCTTAGTCCCAAGGATTTACAAACATTTGAACATGTTTTAATTCCAGATATTTGTTGATGTTAAGTATATAACTCGAAATATGGAACAGATGAGCATCAGCGTTTCCCTTAAAGCTTCTGAGACACTTGAAGACTCTTTGGAAAAGCTATTTACTCTTTGACGTTTGAAATTTATCTGGAGGCACAGCAGTGGCCCCGCCAAGTCGACGCACTTCCGTACCATCCTGTTCTCGAAGCAGTAGACGGCACTTTCAACCCCGCTGTATCTTAGTTGTGGATAAAGCTCGAAGCCTGAATTTTCGGTTGCTAGCTATATTTTCAAATTATACTTTTCTACACCTTATAGTTTACGAAATATTAGCAGTCGAAGATCGCTAATTCTGTCACTCCCTGACTCACCGATCATCAAAACTCTATGGTAATTCTAGCTGACACAAACGTCAATTTTTTTTTATTTACATAGTGTTTAGCCTGTAATGGAAGGAAAAATTCAGACATCTGTAAAAATTATGATGTAGCCGTCACCTTTCTACTAAGTTAAGAGTCGTCAGAAATGACATCAGGTACCAGATTAGAGAATGAAGAGTAACAGATAAGATATAGCTTAAATTGCTGCAAATGGAAACAGTACCAATGACGCCTACATTCTAGCTTGATTTCAGTTGTAAATGAGAAAATTGTTGCTCGTAATGTCAAAAATTCCGTCACATGACGCGGGGCAAAAACTTCAGATCGGGAACAAAAACGTTAGATTATGGTTTCAAACCACCACACGGCAGAGACTTGCAGTCTATGTTATCTATGGTCTGTGACATAGAGTGGAAACTCTCTGGAGTGAGTATTCCGTTCTGTCTTCTCTAGAAGGTGTTGGTTTTGCTCATGTTATCGACATTAAGCTAGGATTGACACGTGATATCATTATATAAATACACGAACTTGAAAACTGAAGTGCCGATTTTCTACGACAATTTTATCAGGAGGTCATTGAAACTTATATAATTCGAAATACGGTTTGCTATATATGTACACAATACAATAATCATTAGTGTGCATAGCCGTAGTGAGTGGAACACGGAGTAGATGTTTTCAAAGCGATAGCTCGGATCACGATTTAAAATCTCCAATAAAAAGTGAACGTCCAAAATTGTAGTGCTACCAACAACTGCCCTAGGGAAGATCGATATTAGAAAAACATCGATTGTAACATCAATGTTCAATTCAAAGAAATCGACGCACGATGAGCATCGAAAGGAAAACGTCCGGGAATATCAGTATTTTAGTTGCTACAACTATAGAGGCGCTTAGGGGAAAATGTAAAGCGGTAATCATTATTTTTCAGTAAACAGGCTCCATTCATTGCAGTGCTCTAATTTTCCTTATTTCCAAACCAGGTTTTATTTTGTCTAAATTTCTCTAACCATATATAATTAATAATAAATTTCAGTCATTAGTAACTTATTCTGAAAATGTTTCTGAAGAAGCGACATCCAACATTAGTTTAAATGTTAGAAAGTCCTTTCTGAAAGCATTTGTCTGGAGTGTAGTATTGTATCGGAGTGAAACAAATTCAAATGTTCAAATGTTTGTTACGCTTAAGGGACTTAACTGCGGGGTCATCAGTCGGAGTGAGACATGGAGGATAAAGAGTTCATAGAAAAAGATGATAGAAGCTTTCGAAATGTGGTGCTACAGACAAATGATGGTTAGATGGGTAGATCACGTAACTAATGAGGAGGTGCTCAACAGAATTGGGGAGAAAAGTTCTCGCATATCCTGACTAAGATAAGGGGTAGGTTGTTGGGGCACATTCTGAGACATCAAGGAATCGTTAACGTAACATTAGAAGGAAGTAGGTGGGGTAAAAATCGTAGAGGGAGACCGAGGGATGAAAACAGTAAGCATATTCAAAAGGACGTCGGTTGCCGTTCGTATTCTCAGATGAAGGAACTTGCACAGGACAGGGTAGCGTGGGGTGCATCAAACCAGTCTGTGGACTGAATACCACGACAACAACAGGCTTAAAACTGCTTACACTAACTTTAACCCAAGGATAACACACCCACACCCATGCCCATGGAGGACTCGAACCTGCTACGGCGAGCTATCACGCTCTGCGCAGCAAGGCGCCTTAGAACGCTCGGCCACTCCACCGCGGTAATTTATTTTGCTTACTGTAGCTAAGAAATGGGAATTTTGGAAATATCGCCTAAATATTAGGCAATTTTTGACTTGCTGGTTTTCATTTAAGTGTCCCCAATTAAAAACTGAATATGAATTAATTACGGTGTTGGTGCCTTTTTTAAGAGGTAGGAGGGGTTAACCCCAGTTGACCTTGCGATATCTCGAAAGCTATTTCCATTCATCACAGCTAATCCTGTCATTGATTTGACATCTACGTAACAATACTTTACTAAGTAAATATTGCTGACACATTGTAAGGTAAGCCTTACATTATAACGAGGAATGAGCTTCATTTTGAAACATATTAATCGTTTGAACCTGTTTATAGTGAATATGTAGTAATTAACTCCTTATGTGACTTAATTAATTATCGTGATGCACAATGTATGTAGGTAACTTAACTTGAACATTTTCTGTCATTTATTTATTATCTGTTTTGTAATTGTTTATGTATAAATTATTTTATTTAATTTGTCCTTTGTATGTTTTCTATATGACTGTGATTACTTGTTATGTTTAATTTGTCAATGTAAAATATTTCTCTGTAAACGAGATCAAATATCGATCTGAACAGTTATCGATATGGCTCCTCAGGTCAGAGACTTTATTGTACAGCAGCGCTCGCCTGTGGGAGAGCAGGCAAGCAGCAGTATCTGCCGTCCCGTGACGTAGATCAGACGTCCGTACGCGGTCCACGGAGTGCTCAAACAATATAAGTAATAAAGTTAAACAAAGTGAAAGTTATTATTTCTTATAAGTGCAAAGATATGAAAGTTTATGTGAAACCAGTGAACATAAGCAAAGTAAGAATTGATCTTAATGAAACATTTATTCGTTCGTTCTGCTGAGGCAGAAATTCGTTACGTGTTCGGTAACCGTCCCAGACGTCCGAAACGCGGTAGCGTCATCGCGGACGCTAACTGTCGCGATTAATTACGCGATTCGCGAAGCATCGCGGCGAACTGCTAGCAAGCTGCCAAAGGAGGATCCAACATCAAAATGATTTTTGTATGAATTTATGTACCATTTATATGACGGCAGAGTACCACGTCGCTGGACTGATAAATAAGATAAGTTAAATGCTATTGGTTGTAATTTACTGTGAATGCATGTTTAAGTTTTGTTTAAATACAAGAACATTAGACAGTACTTTTGCTACCTTATTTGAACAACTAATTAACCACTCATGATTAGTATGACAATCCTCAATAATGCATGAATAATATTTCTACACAATTTTACAATCAAGTGAATGTCATTAAGTATTAGAGACTATGATAATCATTCAGTTGAGACAATTTTGCTAAAATTGATGATAGAAGATAACAGACAGTTGCATGCCAGTGTTACGTTGCAAAACCTAACAATTAGCAAAGACTCAGATTATGTCAAAAATTGAGAACAGTAATTGATTATCATCATATTAATTATTGCAGATTAATGAATAATTTTTCTATTTCGTTTTGCACTGAGTTCAACAATAATAGCCACCGCCACATCTATCCTATAATGAACCAAACTCGTACCATTGCCGTATGCATAGCATCAATTATGACTGATTTGCTTAAGTTTCCTATTTGCTTGACAGAATTAATTTTATCAGATACTGACTTTAGTGGCTGGACTGCACCCACTTGCCAACCACTTGATGTTAAATATCCTACTATTCATAATTTTATAAATTATCATTACCATTGGCGTACTAATTGAGCCGTACGCATTGCACAGAATGAGTAGTGTAATTTCTGCTATCTGTGTGTGCTCAGTCTCTGTAGGAGATTTTGTAAGGAAAGGAAAGGTGAGTGACCTTTTGAAAAGTTTGTCAGATAGGGCCATAATATTTGTTAATTACACTAATTGTCTTGCTAGTTATTTTCAAAATTTAAATTACACCACTTGCATAAATCAAGAGTTTAACGTTACTAACTACGATATTAAGGTCAGGTTTGTTATGTTGCTCAAACATTACAAAAACAGCAACCAAAATTCAGTTCTTTCTTCCACTCACACCTTTTAGTCTTCAATAAAATAAACACCTTTCACCCAATATTCCCAACAAACATTTTCTTTTCTTACAACATAATTTTCTTTCATTTTGTAAGTGAATTTGGTAATTGGTGTTGACAGGGACTTTAAATAGCACGAATAGCGCATTGTAAAAGTTATGGGTCTTTGGAAATGGAGCACACAACACATATGTTACTCTGTTCCGCAACATTCGACATTTTGTGGTACAAGTAGGATTCGGTGCCTGCAAGATGCCAGTTTATTTGAGACCATAGAGGAACATTGTGAATTTTGCCGCGTTAAGTACCGTAATGTGGATGATTTGTGTGAATTGCTGAAACAGTGACTTCTAATTGTTAGACGCCACTATTACATCCATTATGACACACAGTGTCATCGCCTATGAAATTTAACACAGCTCATTTGTTCCGACGAAGGTTGTACGACGGACTTTTTCTTGTTTCTATGTTGGCAAAACAATTAGGTCAGTGGAGATATCTAGGTTCTGAAGTTTTGCCAACGACAGAATGAACAAAAATGGTTCTAGTCTTTCTGTTGTCTCTACAGAGTGGAGACAAAAACATGACAGCAATCGATATAGTGGTATTAACAGAGAGTTGCTGCACAGCGGGTTGGTGTTGCCTTGTCTTTACGAATTACACAAGCAATTGAGTTCAAATAATGTAGTGAGCAGGTAGTGCAATGCAACAACAACGTGACTTACCCGAAGCTAGCCGCGCTGGAGTAGCCGAGCGGTCTGATCGCGCGGTCTCTCGCGTCGGGGGTTCGAGCCCTCCCTTGGACATGGATGTGTGTGTTGTCCTTAGTTAGTTTAACTTAATTTAAGTAGCTTGTAAGACTAGGGACTGATGACAACGTAGTTTGGTCCCATAGAATTACAAACATTTGAACATTTACCCGAAGCTATGGCATGAAGAGCCATAGGAAAGTTGGAATCAAAATGTACAAATGTTTGTATAGCTTATGGGACTTAACTACGGGGTCATCAGTCCCTAAACTTACAAACTACTTATCAACTACCTTATACTAAGGACGGCAAAAATATCCATGCCCGTGGGGGGATTCGAACCCCCGACCGTAGTGGCCGTGCAGACCGTGACTGGAGCGCCTCAGTCCCCTCGGCCACCGCGGCCGGCGGAAAGTTGGAATCGGGACAAACCAGAGGGAGGTGGCTGCAGCTAATGGAGTGTCCCAAAGTGTAATTTCCAGACCTGGACGCGATTTCAGACAACAGGAACCGTTAAAAGATAACAAGGTCAAGGCTGTTGACGAGTAACATCAGCAAGAGATAACCGTAATCTCCCGTTAACAGTCCATCGCGACAGGAGGCTTCGCAAGTAAGCTGTAACGCACCCTCGAGGCCGTACGCGCAGTATCAACAAACAGTCCGAAATCGCCTCCGGGAATGTGGTCTCTATGCACCAAGGCCTATAGTGTGTGTCCCATTGAAACCACAACAACGTTTATTCCATAGAAACTGGACGGAGGAACATGATTGGAGTCGCATCGAATGACGCCAGGTTCTGTTCACAGATGTCAAGATTTTGTGTTCGGCCAGACTATCATTGTTCCCTCATCTGGAGAGAACGTGGAATTCGTAAAAATCCTGCCTATTTGGAGGAAACATCACCATATCATGGTCGAATGGCGTAGGCAGGAGTCAGTATTGGCGGACGTACGGACCTCTATGGCGTTCAGAATGTCACTTTGACTGCTCAGAGGTAAACAGACGAGATCCTTCGACACTTTGCTGCGTCCTACGCTGGTGCCACAAGAGATGGGTTCCTTCTGGTGGACGATAATGCTCGTCCCCAATGAGCTGCAAAGTTGGACAGCATGTTTGAAGCTGAGGGAATTGATCGATTGATCATGTCTGGGATGTACTTGGCAGACGCATTGCAGCCATAGCAGCACCTCCCACAGCGATTGGAGAGCTGGATATTGCATTCATGGAAGAATGGCCAAATATTTCCCAGGAGTTGATTGATAGGTGATCACATACCGTATTTGAGTGCAATTGGAATGTCTTTTTTACTATTATGGTAGCCCCATAGTGCCTCGCTCTAAGTAAACGCCACATAAACGTCAAGTAAGGAGTTGAGAAGCTAAATTGTCGTACTGTATCTGATACAATTTACAATTATAACCAATATCTGAGTAAAATACGTTGCCATATGTATGTTGTATATGAAATCTCACTTGATACCCTAATTGTTTTGAGATGTGTATTAAACCTACTGGAAATAGAAATATGGTTGGAAGTAGTTCTTCTCATCAGGCTCATTAAAGCGAAAGCTTAAAAAGAACAGTGTAATTTGTACTGGCTTATGTACTTGTAGTGCCCGATAAAACCTAGATTTTGGAGCAACGATACTACATGGAACAGATAAGGCACCATAATCGTTACAGAAGGAGAAGAAAGTGAAGGCAGAGTTGAACAGAGACAGGAGGAGGAGATGGATAAAGGGCAGAGGAAGATATGGCCCGAGAGAGGGGTGAGGAGAGGATAGAGAGAGACAGGGGGGAAGAGGACAGAAAGAGAAGAGGGGAGAGCGGATGGACTAACAAGAGAATGGGATAAATAAGTACTCGGACGACGCCGGGTTTCCGGCTAGTATTAAATGCATTTAACTCCGCTGGAAGAAGCACGTACGCTTGACGACACTGCCACGCGATGTGTGTGTGTGCGTGTGTGTCTGAGTGTGTACGTGTAATCGGCCCTCGGGGCTACAAATTATCATACGCAATCATTTTAACGGCACTGCCTCTCCAACAAACCAAAGATAACAGCCAGTGGGATGGAATCACAGCTTCGGCTAGGCCCCCCCTCTGTTTACGCCCCTGTTGCGTGTCGCGAGGCGGGCGCGTGCGCTGCGCGACATATGGGCAGCAGCCGGGTGTCGCCTCATTAGCACCGACGCTCACATATGCCGCACCCCACTCTACGACACAGCACGGCTACTCGCGCGGGAACTCGTGTGGCGTCTAAAAAACACCGCGTCACTCGTAGCCCGGTGCACTCCTTTGTGTTTGGCGACACTTCAGCACGCTACCCAGGGCCCTGACGACTACGTAGTAAGGTAGGCCCAACGAGCTCACAGTGCCTAACACACGAGTTACAGCGCTCCTTGCGGCAACCTATGTAAACTGGGCCGCCTTTTTGACGGTGGTCAGTACTCTTGACAGGAGTATATATATATATATATATATATATATATATATATATATATATTCCTTTTGGTTTGCGTTATATCGTTAGGGGCTCAAGCAGCAAGCGCATGAAGCAGCTAGGTGGGGGAACTTCTCCCTCCACCTGCATGCGCAGACCACGCCGCTCAGCCGTCACTGGGAGCTGACGAACTAAAAGAAAGCCGCGAACTAAAGTGAGCGCTCCCGATTAACCGTCCCATATATTTTGAAATAACGTGTGTCAACAAGATGTTGCAGTCTATCCACATACCTTTCACACATGTTGAAGAACCAAGAGACTTTTTGGACTTTTCTGAAGTGTAATACAAACAGGTGTTTGGTAGTATAAAAACCAAATTGCCAATCCTTCGAACTGGTTGTTGATAGAAATATCTGGTCACCCTATCCTGGTCTCAACTAATTTTGCCTAGTCGGAACGAATGTCGCTGCCTGTGCGAACGAGAAATCCCCGAATCATCGCTGGCTCGTTGCCTACACGAATGGGAAATCCCCCTATCATCTCTGGCTCCCAGCCTGCACGAACGGAAATACCCGAATCACCTTTCGCCTGACCCTCGCGCAATTTAACCACTCTTCGCTCGTCCTGTTCGTTAGTTTACGTCGACAAGTGAGCGTGTTAGTTGCTGGTTCAAATGTTTGTAAATGTAACAGACCAAACTGCGTGGTCATCAGTCCGTAGCTTACAAACTACTTAAACCTAGGTAAACTAACCTAAGGACAAACACACACACCCATGCCCCAGGGAGGACTCGAACCTCCACGGCGAGCAACCGTGCGCTCCACAGCGAGACGCTTTAGACCGTTCGGCTACTCCACCGCGGCTTAGTTACTGGTTGCGTTTAAAAGAGTCTATTATAATCCTAGTATAATTGCGAGGCGTTTTATCATGAATGAGCCTTCGTGTAGTAGACAAGCCAATCAAAAGCTATGGAGAGAATAGTTTTTGGAGGAATTTTTGCAGAGTGAAAACAAAAAGTCTTATCATTATAATGTGTTATCAGCAGACGAATATGCGGATTTGGTTAAACAAGTAGAAGACGATGAAAAGTTGGAAAAAAGAACATCATTACAGAAAAGAAGACTGCAACGATTTGATGTACTGAAAATTGGTGAAGGGAATATAAAATAGTATTTTAATATTTTCCAGCTGATGAACGTTATGATGTAATTGACACAGCTAACGTAGCTGTGGGTCATGGTGGTTGTGATAGGATGTTAGCCGAGACATCAAAACAATATACCAATATCACAAAGGAAATGATGGGTCTCTATTTACAAATGTTCGGAATCGAACCAAGAGTAGGACTTTCCACTTCCTCGTTGCCTCAAGAAATCATTAACGATATTCAGGATGAAGATGACCTAAAGGAGGCAATCGAAGATGGCAGCAAAACTGAATACAGTGACGATGTTGACATTGTGAAAATAGACGCAAACGACATTGAAAATGCTAGAAGAAAGACGACAGAACATTTACAAAAACATGCAAAAAGAATGAAAGCTTCAACTGACAAATCGCATCCACCAGCTAACATTGGAGACAACTAACCATACCTATCCCAGATGTAGACATAAGCAACGGTGACCTTCAAAAGACTGATGAGGGTCTTTACAAAGTTGGCACCAAACATGGCGTACTTGAAAAACATTATTGCAGGTATAATTTTATTACAATTTCCCATACTTTTCTGTAAAAAAAGAAAAAAAATTAAAAACATTTGTTTTATATATATTTAGCATACTCATAGATACAGACACAACGCAAAAACGTGTTACAAAACAGCAAGGAAATTCCAACGTACTAAGTTTGCACTAAGGCTGAAGGTCACACATGTGCATTCTAACTTGAGAAAACCAGACACAAAAATCATATCCGGAATGGAAATACGAATACTAAATTTACACTGAATTACTCGGGTTCTGTAAATTAAGAAACACTTCGCCTCTCATAGCGAAATAATTACTCAAGAAAAACTATCACTGAAACTTCATACCAGCGCACACTCCGCTTCAGAGTGACAGTTTCATTCTGGAAACATCCCTTAGGCTGTGGCTACGCCATGTCTCCACCATATCCTTTCTTCCAGGAGTGCTGGTCTTGCATGGTTCGCAGGAGAGCGTCTGTGAAGTTTAGAAAGTAGGAGGTGAGGTACTGGCGGAAGTAAAGTTATGAGGCGGCATCTGAGTCGTGTCGGGATAGCACAGTCGGTAGTGCGCTTGTCCGCGAAAGGCAAAGGTCCCAGGTTCGAGTCCCGGTTCCGGCAAACAATTTTAATCTGCCAGGAAGTTTCATATCAGCGCACACTCTGCTGCAGAGTGAAAGTTTCATTCTAAAAACTATCACTGATAAACCAAGACTACCTGGTCACGAAGAAAGTAAAGTTCTAACATAATGCCATCCCCTCAGTATGATTCGACAATATACTCACTTCGGCGGTCGCGGCAAGAGAGAAGACTCAGGCCACACGCAAACCCTTCCCCTCCACCCATCGGATGTAGGGCGCGCTGAAAAGCCAAGCAGAGTGCGTTCAGAGCGTACTGTCTACCAACCCTCATACCTGAAAAAGATCATACCCTTTACTAGAGCTCCAAAGAGGTCTCTTTTGTCACTTCTTTCGTCCATGATTATGTTGGTACTACACTAAGAACAGGCCACCTCGCCATCTTGCCAAGTAAGCTTGTCTCTGGCCACCCCGCAGACGGCAGTGCAGACGACATGCGAAGCCATTCGTTCTTAACTAAAGTAAACGAGGCCTAAAGGCCGAGCGGTCTAAGGCGCCTCGCCGCGGAGCGCTCGGTTGCTCGCCGTCGGAGGTTCGAGCCCTCCCTGGGTCATGTGTGTGTGTGTGTGTGTGTGTGTGTGTGTGTGTGTGTGTGTGTTTGTCCTTAGGTATGTTTAACTTAATAGTAAATGAAGTCTGCAATAGGCTGCATAGGTCGCTGTATTGATTAAAGTTATTAAGTGGTTACAATATGACTTTTAAATAATATACAGCGACCTATTCAGCCTATTGCAGATTTATTTTCTATTAATCATGGTCGCCTGCCTCCTCCGTGACTTTATGTCACAACTATGTAGTTTAACTTAGTTTAAATAGTTTGTAAGCTACGGACTGATGACCACCAAGTTTGGTCCGATAGATTTACGAACATTGAGCGCGAGGCGGCGATTGTAAGCCATTGCGCAGCAGTCTGTCAATATTAAAAGCGACTTTCCACATTCATACGAACACCCAAGTTCATATGGGTGGAAACATATATAGACATGCGGCATTGATCATTAATAAAGGAATAAAATAACTGGCATACAAATAGACAATATTAATGGCGGAGAAACACTTAAGAGTAATGAATAACTCACAATGGAACACGACCACACATTCAGTGGACGTGTTTCGGTATTATAAGCTTTTCATAGTGAAGCCCCCTCTAAATTTCGAATTCTGTAAAAGATCACCACTCTTCTGAATTGTGTGTTCTTTTAAATTTAGTATATTTTCTTCGTTGCTTCTGTAACAGTTCTACACTGCTACCAGAGAGGTTACTCCCCCTCTTTTGTTACTTTATTTGTAATAAATCTCTCAGTTACTGTCTGTATTATTTCTATGAATTGATCCCTATCTGATTTTCACTCATATTGTTAATTTAGAAAGAGTGCAGACTACCACCCAAGAAAGCGTCAAGCGAATTTTTATCTGCTATTTTTAAATATTTTTAAGCTTAGAGGATTTGTGAATTTTGATATTCAGTCTCTCTATGACAAATGTCTGTTAATTAATCCCTATATATGTTTTGATGCTCCTTATTCAGGGTTGGTTATTGCCAGGAGATCTACAGTGTTTTCTAATTCGGCAGGATGGTGGTGCAAATCAACCTCCGGCTATCCAGATTTAGTTTTGCCGTGATTTCTTTAAATCACTCTTCGAAAATGTTGCGATGATTTCTTTCAAAGGACAAGGCCGATTCCTTCCCAATTCATAATGAAAGCTATCAGAGGGTGAGCTCCGTCTCCAATGACTACCATGTCGACGGGACATTAAACCCCAATCTTCCTTCCTTCTAGAGTGTTTACACAACCATTTACTATTCCAGTGTGTTCATGAACTACGGCAATTGTTCGAAATAATTTTTAAAATGTCTTTTAGCCAACATATCGAGAACAAATTAAAATCACCATCAACTACAGTTGTATGCGTCAGCCATCAGGTACGTCGTTGATGTTTCATTCAAGTTTTCTTTCAAAACATCAGCAATTGAATTGTCTGTCAGGGCGTCAGTACAAAGAATTAATTACTAGTTTATTGTGGTTGTAAGTTATGTAACAAAACTGCAGAATTGAGTGCGTGCG
The DNA here is from genome assembly GCA_026315105.1 of Locusta migratoria. Taxonomy (NCBI): domain Eukaryota; kingdom Metazoa; phylum Arthropoda; class Insecta; order Orthoptera; family Acrididae; genus Locusta; species Locusta migratoria. The sequence continues at coordinate 240,287,220 of CM048749.1, read as the reverse complement.
TGTGTGTGTGTGTGTGTGTGTGTTTGTGTGTGTGTGTGAATGATCAGATTGATAGCTATAAATAGACGCTGTTTTGCTGATCCAAAAAGCTCCTCTACATTGCTGACTGTCTAAGTTCATCTAGACGTGTTGGAAGTGTGTGTATCGTATTTCTGTGACTACACCTGAGCGGAATAGTATAACAAATTTCAAATCTGACTGATCAGCACCTGTAACACATTTTACTGAACCATCATTGTTTTGCTGAAAAGATCAAATTAATTTCAATCACACCAGTGTGACCTGGACAATTAATTGCTGTTATAATATAAATTTATTTGGTAGACTGTTGAAACTTCTAAGTGTTCTGCCAATGAAACGTAACCTTTAGTTCTCCTTACCTACAATATTTTGTGTGTGTTCTATCCAATCTAAATTGTCCGTAATTCTTATTTTTAAGTATTTAGTTGAATTTACGGCGTGTGGCTTTCACTGACTTATGATGTAAATTAAATTCATCGGGTTTCCTTTAGTGCTTAAATGTATAACTTCACAGTTATCATTATTTAGGGTCAATTGCCAATTTTCGCACCATGCAGATATCTGAAGCATTTTGGATTTGCTTACGATCTTCTGGTCATTTTATTAACCGATAAATGACACCAGCATCCGCGAACAGAATAAAAGAGATAAATTGTCTCCTAAAGAAGGAGCTGTAGTAGCCTTATAAAACTTCTCTGGGGAACGCCAGATATTACTTTTGTTTTTCTCGATGACTTTCCGTCAGTTACAACATACTATAGTTTATAATGCTGGGGAAAATATATGCTGCTGCAAAACGACGTGAATGATATAGGCCTGTAACTTTGCAGATACTTCTATCACCTTCTCTGAACACTGGAGCGTCTTTTGAAACTTTCCAGTCCTTTGGTTCGGATCTTTCACTGAACGAGTAGTTTATATTATATAGTACGGAGACTATTGCATCAGCATAGTCTAAAAGGAACGTAATTGGTATACAATCTTGAGTGAGAGATTTGCTTGATTTAAGTTTCATTAACATCCCAGTGATATCTACTTTAATTTTCTCATTCTTGTAGGTGTTCTTGAGTAGAATTCTGGATCATTTGCTTGATTTAAGTTTCATTAACATCCCAGTGATATCTACTTTAATTTTCTCATTCTTGTAGGTGTTCTTGAGTAGAATTCTGGATCATTTGCTTCGTCGTCTTTGGTAAAGGAATGTCGGAAATCTGTGTTTAGCAATTCTGCTGTACCAGTATTGTCATCAGTAGCAACGCCATGGCTGTCGTGTAGTTAAAGTATTCATTGTGCTTTACCGCTAGTATACTTTACATTTCTTCAGTTTCTTTAACCAAATTACGTGACTAAGTTTCGTTGTGGAAACTATTATAAGCTTCTCGCATGACGTGTTGTTGTTGTTGCGGTCTTCAGTCCGGAGTAGAGGTCTGCGCCTCGCTCGGTTGCTCGCTCGAACCGCGTGATACATGTCGTTCTATGACAGGTCGACAGGTGTCGGTACTGCAGCTTGCGGCAAGGCATGTGGCTGCGCTCGACTTCCTCCACGCTCGTTCGAGCGGCGCACGCTCGACCGGCCTGACCGTCCACACTGCCCGCGCGCCACTCGGTCGCCCACCGCAGCGCCACTCGAGTCCAAGTCGAGTGTCAGGAGCAAACAAGACGCTTGAGAATAAATCCTGACTGCGAAATTTGGAATTGTTTCGCATTTTGTACTTTACCACACAAGTTATTACACGTGATTAACATAAAGTATCTGTGCTAAGATCATTTAGTAAATGAGTTTTCCATGATCTTTCTTACTTTCTTGATCCCATTTTGTGGACTGTTAGTTCCTGTTTAGTGGTAGGTTATACTTGCCGTCTTAATGAGCAAATGATTGTCTTTTATATCCATTCATCTTATCACTCTCAAGTCCTATAATACTTTGTCCGTCTTTTATATTGATATTAAATAGACGATATTGATGTACACTCTTTGACAAAAAACCTGGCCGCCGGCCGGCCGCCGCTGAGCCTAAGTCCGAGCCTATCGCGACATGGGACAATAAACGTGGCCGCGCTGATTCGCTCTAAGTCCAGCTATCTGCACAATCTGGCAACACTGCAGACTGCGGGAGTTCATACAGTACTACTTGTGTGCAGTTAGAAGGTAACTGGGTCAGCTACATCCGTGGTCTTGCGGTAGCAGTCTGCTTTCGACAGCGCAGCGGTGAGGACGGACTGTTTACGTCCCGCCGCAGTGTCTCGCGCGTGAGCGGTTGTTTACTTCTCGTAGTCTTCGCGAGTGTTACTTCATATAGACATAGAATGGCTCATTCGTACCGACAATCTACAATCAAGATCAGCTTTAATAATGAATTTGCACGACCGAAAGCATTCGAAGTGGAAAGATTCATCTGTGAAGAGATTAAAATTGATCCACGAGAGATGATTGGAATACACTTCTCCATTATAAGTAGTGTGGTCTACGTAAAACTGATCAACGACACGGTATGTGACAAGATTGTGCGAGAGAACAAAGACGGACTAAAATTCAAACATTCTGACGGAAATGTCGGAGCAGTGACAATTGATCATGCAGGGCTGGGTTTAAGAACCGTCCGAGTTTTTGAACTACCTTTCGAGGTACCTGCTGACATCGTGACAAAAGCACTGCAACCCTATGGTAGAGTGCTAAGCCACATAGCAGAAAAATGGACAACCTTTACTACGTACCCTGTTCTTAATGGCGTACGACAAATAAGGATCGAACTGACAAGACATGTGCCATCTTATCTCACGATTGGAGGTTGCAGAGCAATAGTGCTCTACGATGGCCAACCAAAAACATGTTCAGGCTGTGGTAAGGAAGGTCATGTCCGTTCAGAATGTCTTCAACGGAGAATTGTTCAGGTACCAACAGGAGAACCTGTACCAACATCTACGGCCACGACCCTCCCTCTCACATATGCAGAGGTGTTCACGAAGAACGTTCAATCAAACAAAGACATCACCCAACAACTAGAATGTTCTGCGGAAGGTTCGACGGCAGCGAACGAAGATACCTTCAAGGAAGAGCTAGCGTCTCTCCCCACAGAGATGCCGCGAACGATCTCTCCACCAGAGAGACTAGAACAGAACATGGACGTCGACAGTAGGGTAGTGCCAACAGCCGCCTTCGTCCCCGTCAGCAAAGAGGACAGCGATGCACAACCAAATTCGGATACGGAAGCCCATGTCCGTAAACAACGATCTCCAAAACGACACAAGAAACGGCGACTCACCCCGTCAGACGACTGCTTACAACGTACGACCGGAGACAGTGAACAAGTTGAAGGGAGAGGTGACCACGCAGAAGTTACCGTGACGTCTCATCAAGAAGGTCAATATCCCGATAAAAAGAAAAGCCACGAGCGACCTGCAGAGTATGACAACGTAGAAGTGCCTGCAGCCCACCACCAGTCTGCTATTGTGGAAAGGACGACACAACAGGAAGGGGTGGAGAAGACTAAGATGACGACGAACTGGACACAAGGCGATTGGTCAGAGGACAGTGGAGATGACCCGATGACGGCCGCAACAGGCGACGGGGCAGCGGCGGCGCCCCTGCAAAGTTAGACACGCAGTTAACGCCAGCGGATATGACGAGGCCCCACGACGTGTCAGTACAACATCAGATGACATAAGCTCCCATGGGCGAGACACACATTGCGGAACGAAGACAAGCATACCGACTAGCCTCCATAAATATCAACACCATAAGGTCGCGCATTAAATTGTCCTTACTCAAGGAGATGCTGATCGCGGCGGACATCGATATAGTCCTACTTCAGGAGGTGTACGTTCAAGATTTTCCGATCATCCACGGGTACGACGCCTACATTTCACATGCCTCCGAAACAGGCAGCGGCGTGGCAATACTTCTTAGAGAAGGCATAGAAGCTGAGGATGTTCTACACCTACCTTCAGCAAGGGGATCAGCGATGACGGTGCTTGGTGTCAGACTCATCAACATTTACGCGCCATCCGGAACAGACAAGAGACGAGATCGTTCCCGCTTCTTTGCCGAGGAAATTGCGCCGCTCTTCCAAGGACGACACGAATGTTTCATCCTCGGAGGTGATTTTAATTGTGTACTTGCCCAGAAAGATCAAATTCCTGGATACACAACGTGCCCGGAACTAAGAACGATAGTGCGTGATATGCATTTGGTTGACACATGGGAGCATGTGCATGGCCAACGTCAAGGCTTCACCCATATGACGAGTCATTCCGCTAGTCGCCTCGATCGAGTTTACATGACAAATACTCTCAGCACTGATATCGTGGATGCAGAACTGTGGCCTGCAGCCTTCACCGACCACACGGCATTTATATGTACCATCTCTCTCAGGAGACAGCAGGTGTGGCGGAGCCGCGGTACTTGGAAACTGAACATCGCCCACCTTGACAACCCAGACTGTCGCAGTGCCATCGAAGATACATGGACATCATGCCTAAGACGCCTCCAGGCGTATCCCACGACACTACGTTGGTGGCTGGATTGTGCCAAACCAGCAATACGCCGTACTTTCATTCGCTACGGTCGTGAACAGGCAGCGTGGCGACGGCAAACGATGAACTTCTACTTCACTGTGCTACGTGACTGCATTAACCAGGCACCTTCTCCGGAGAGACAGACGACAGTACAACAAGCGAAGGCCAAGATTATAGCCATCATGAGAAGCCACCTCGAAGGAGTAGTAGTCAGGGCAAGGGCACTCGACCGAGTCATGGGAGAACAACCATCCATCTATCATATCATCAACGAACGTAAGCGTCGAGGAAGAGGCCTGATACACGTGCTGGACACTGAAGATGGCAGACATCTAACTACGCACCAAGAAATAAGCACTGCCTTTGTCGAATACTACACTCAACTATACACAGCGGTGGATACTGACATGGCGATAGTTAACGAAGTTTCTCAGACAATCCTTGGCACCATTGACCCGGCGGCAGAAGAACAGCTGACGGAGGATATAACTGAAGAAGAAGTAGTGGAGGCAATTGGTAAGGGAGCAGTTAATAAATCGCCTGGACCAGATGGACTCCCACTGGAATTTTATCGGACCTTCCGACGTATGATAACACCCATATGGACTAGTATTTGCCGTGAATTGATGACTCCAGATGTGCCCTTACCACCATCCTTCGTGGAGGGACTTATCATCCCGATACACAAGCCATCAGGTCGCTCACGGATTCGGGACTACCGACCATTGACGCTTCTGAATTGTGACTTTAAGATATTCTCCAGACTCTTAGCTTCGCGCTTCCGACGAATATTGCGCCAAGTGATATCACTCGATCAAACGTCGCTTGGTGGAGACGCCAACATTCAGACAGCACTCGGCGAATATCGCGATGTAATCGCACTGGCGAAGACCTGCCGCCTTCGCGGAGCCCTTGCGTCGATTGATTTTGATCGGGCCTTCGACAGAGTGGGCCACACCTATCTGACAGCAGTCATGAAGCACATGCGATTTCCACAGCCCTTTATCAGTGTCGTGATGCGGCTATTAAATAATGCCTCCTCCAAAGTGCTCATCAACGGTCGGTCGACAGCATCCCTCACCATATCAAGATCGGTTAGACAAGGATGTCCACTTTCGACAATTTTATACGCCATAGCCCTTGAACCACTACTCTGTGGCTTACGTCAACGATTGACAGGTTTGACAATGAGAGGGTACACTTTCAAGTGTAAAGCGTATGCAGACGACCTGGTGCTCATGGTACGGACTGACAACGACATGCAAGAGGCTTTAACTTGGATCAACAAATATGGAATGGCTACAGGCAGCCGCATCAATGTGGACAAGTCAATGGCCATGAGTATCGGTGACGGGGTACCAGAAGAACATGTAGCGCCCTTACAACTCAAGGATACCTTGAAATGCTTAGGTGTTGTCTTTACCAACGACCTCCGTCACACAGCAGCTTACAACTACAAGAGACTTCTACAGTCGATCCGGACAGCAGTCAGAGGAAATACTATACGGTCTTTGGACATTATCCAGCGTGTCAATTATGTTAACACATACATGGCGTCACGAATTCCTCACCTTGCACAAATCCTTCCGATGCCGACGGTGATAGCACGGCGTATATTGGCTGCGTTTGGTTCCTTCGTCAGTGCGGGACTACTCTTCAAAGTTAGATATGAAACCCTCACCCTCCCTCCCGGCAGGGGAGGTTTAGGTCTTACACATGTTCATGATCGAGCAGTGGCACTATACATCAGCACCATGTTGAAATTGTGGAGACGACATCACACATCTCTGACAGGATTCTTAATAGAAGAACTAGCACCGATGTCTCAAACAGCACCGGTGGCGGTGCAGCACATCTCACAGTCACTCCACCACATCAGTGCCTTTTTTATAGAATACAGTTACGTTAAGATGGCACTGCCGGAAACCAGACCTGCGACGGCTCGCGACATCTATCGAATCTTAACGGCCACAAGAACTGGCAATGTTATTGAGAAGAAGTATCCAAATGTTGACTGGCCGGTGGTATGGCGATCGATACACCACGTTTCCTTGGATACGGAAACACGTGCCATGTGGTACCTGACAGTGAACGGTAAACACGCAACACGATCTAGACTCCACTCTATACATTTGATGGACTCACCATTATGCCCCCAATGCCGAGTTCTGGACGACGACGAACACCGGTTAACATGTGGCCCAGCAGCAGAAGTCTGGCGTTTAGGACAACAGATAATAGCTTTCTTTCTACGAGTGGGGCCACAAGACATCAGACCACGTTCCGTGTTATTCCCTGACAGGACATACTATCCACGAACTAAAACGAATGCAGTAACATGGATTCGAGCACAACTGGTGCTCTATTTATTCAGAGATACCCCGAAGAATGTATTAGACTTTTGGAACTACTTGGAAGAACGACATAGAAAGATTGTACATAATCCTAAGTATAGGCAGTATTTTTCAAATTTTTTATGGAGTGCGTTTCAGGACCCGCCGCACAGCTGGAACGTCCCGGGTAGGAGAAGTTAAAATATTAAATCGACGAAGAATGAACGAAAGATATGAAACGGCAACTAATCCTAATGTACGAGAAGACGTACCCGGGCGCTAGAGCGGCGAAGGAATTGGAATAACACTCTACACCGTGCTGCGTGTATGTTTATTTATGAAATGCGAGAAGGCAGTTAAGTTTCTGTATGGGTTGTGCGCATGGTGAACAGATTTACTATTACATAAAAAAAAACTCTATAAGAAGAATTATGTTGTCTTTGTCTACACTGAATAAAAGTCAAGTCTGCTTAACACACTAAAAAAAAAAAAAAAAAAAAAAAAAAGTGCGCGACTTGCATGTTCACTATTAGCGATCGAAACCGACGGTTGACAAAAATTTTTAATTCACGTCACTCTTGCATGCTGATGCCACATATGTAAGGGGAGCATATGCGGGACATATTTCATTTTTTGATACACTGCTAATAACATTTCGGCCCAATAACATGGCTGCCTCTGGCCGCAGCACTTGGCAGAGCTCTCTGCGACCCACTCGCCGGCAGCAGCGGTGGCAGCGCTACACAGCGCTGCCTCGCCCTCTGCCCACAGCGCCTGCCGCCGCTCATCGCCCTGAATATGTAAAATGCTGTAGTGTTGCTGAATGGTGATCCACAAAAACGGTTGCGATTCGTATTTCACAAAGGATATAACGAAGCAGACTTTGAACGATGAGCATATAATACATTAGAGAGGCAAGAATTTGTCATTGTCCAATCCAATGGCACTCTACGATGGTTAACACTTATTTGTAGTTTAAATCTTGATCCTTTTCCTATCAGAAAAGCCTTTCATGTTATTTGTTTTGTCATCAGTTCATATGTTTTCACCAAGACACCATATGTAACTCACTAAATGTTTTAGTGTCGTTGTTTCATTCCCTACGGTAAACGTATGAGCTAAATTATGTGAATACGTTTCAGTGCACGTTCTAAAGCAACACAGGCACACTGCAAAGTTCGTGTCTTCATGTTTCATTTCTACAGGAGCTATTTCGCATCAATGGAGGTGAATTCGAATTTCTTCGAAGGCTTGTATGGTGAAGCAAAGAAGACATTTAATACCATTTCCATAATTTGAAGTCGACCTTTCTGAAAGACTTATTGTATAAAGCTTATGATTCCGTTAGAGAGTTTCTTCTTGCAATCTGCAGCGTATAAAGTAAAATAAAAAAAAAAATTAAATGAAATTCCATCCCCAACCCACTTTCTCCAACCAGGATTAGAACTGCCACCAGGCTCGCATCACAAGACACACGCAGAACCACACAGCCAACCTCACCGTATGGCATCGTGCCCTCAGTCTCTCACATATTCAATGCTGAGCCTCTAACGCATTGCGAAAGATAATCTGAAAGTCACCTACACGAATAACTACATTCCTTGAGAGCAAAAGTTAAATTTCTGTCTCTCATTTCACGTGGGCATTACACATCATGAGTCATGAAAGTAGAAGAGGAATATCAAGTGAACTTAGCGAGACAATTCAGTACCACTTGCGGAAGTAATTGCACTATCACAGTGTTGCCAAATATCAGCAACGATGTTGCCAGTTCTTAGCTGTACTAGGAAGACCTGTGTAGCGATAAGCGACGCGAAATCGCGCTCGTCTCATACGGGCTTCTAGAGGGTAGTCGCGCTTTTCGGTTAATATGCGGCGCTCTCTCCTGATAGATTCCATCGTCACATTTAGGATGCAGATATTACTTCGTCCAATGAGGCCGAAACAAGCGTTTAAATTTTATTGAAGCTTTACTGCATTCTGATATATTTTCAGCAAATGACTAGAGCAGTTAAAAATACTGATTATGTGCTTGCAACGTACGGCAGATCAAAGACTGAAATAAGTAAACATGCATCACGATTTCATCTCCCCACCCCCCCCCCCCCAAAAAAAGGATTAAAACAATTGATTTGTTACATTTCGACAAAAGCTTTTTTTTTTTTTTTCATGAAAAGTTACTGGAAAGCAATGATGCCCCATCCGTCACGAATAACTTTGCAACTTGAAAGCGACTGCGTTTCAAAATGCAGCCTTAGGACTGTACAAGTAATAATTCATGTCTTCTATGTGAATACATAAATGTGTTGGTTTGCTTGAAATCCAGAAGAAACATAGTCAACTGATTATTTGTGCAACACTGTAATTTTTTCACTTGAGTATCCAGAAGACTGGGTATTTAAAATTACGCCCATTAACACAGAAACTAAACTGTATATGTGCGAAATGTGCAATTCTGAGGTTTTTCCTCCGCAAACATATACATATAATCTATAGACTACTAAGCAGCTTATTGATTTCGTAGTGTTACAGCCTTTTTGGGACAACAAATGATTATGAAAATCCGAACCCCTGTGTCTGACGGATTCTTCGAACTTATGACTTGCATATGTTGTTGCTTAGTATCTGTCATTATGATGTTAAATCAACAGAGATTGTTACAAACGTTTTACCTACTTTCTCCTATTGTCCTATTTTTCGTCAAACCACACATTCTTTCTGGTCTCTTGGCCACATGGGAAAGAACGCTTTTGCAACTGAATTAATTATAATAATTATAATAATGACGATTACCGCATTACAGCAGTATGATAAAGATTACAATAACAATAGAAAATGCCGATCTCTTGTTGACACACTGCAATGAGTTTTGGTATTTCGTTGCTGAATACCATTTAGGACATTTTTCAGAGGAGAAAAATAGCCCTGAAGCCACTCACATCACAACTATACCTCACTAATCAACTACGCTTGTTGTAGATCAGAAAACGAGAATGGCGCCACCGAGCTAAAATGAGATTTCAGTTCTCTGACATTTATTGGCAGTTAATACAGACAGTCCCGACATAAAACACAAAATTATTTGCAATTTAAGCAGGGGTAGACCTTTCTGAGATAAAAAATTTAATTCAGGATAACAGAGTCATTTAAATGCAATGACTAATCTCATATTCTCATGAATATTGGAAAATACCTCGAATTCTGGAACTATGGAAACGATCAGAGTTGTCTAGCATCGTAACCAATACTGCTAAGCTATAGGAAAAATTTCTTGGTCATCCCACAGTATCCTCATTCCTACAATCAGCATGCTTCAACTGGCTTTTATCCATGCTGCGCTGCCAAAGCCCATTCTAAGCAAGACTTCAGTCCGAAAGCAGACAACATCATTGAAAAATGCTGATGAATAGGTGACTTACCTTCATCAACTTCCGGGGAACGTTTCTTTTAACGAAACGGAGAAAGTATGAAATGACTACTTTCTCCAAAGTTCCTACGGACTTTTGTCCCAAATTGGACGTATATACGTTCAATCTTGTCATACGCGGCTCACATTCCAGGTATATCACCAAAATGAGCATCTGGCGGGTACCGTCCTAGAGCAGCTATTACGCAAGTTTTTACCGATAATCATAAAATTGACCAGACGGCTTTTACTGCAGAATATAGTGACTTCTATAACATCCGCATAACCTTTCCCAATAAGAAACTGTTTTCTTCGTATAGTGATGCCCCTGTTTAGATAAATTATAATGTCAGTGTTTAATGTTGCTTCAGAAGTACCTTTTGTCTTAAATATTTTTATCTTTGCAGGTGATTCAAAGTAATTGTAATAATTAAGTTCCCTTCAAATTACTCCAGTCTTTTGATCTATTATTTGTAAAGTAATTGCAACGGAAAAGTGAAATTGTCCTATAAACCAAACCGTTTGGTTATTTTATGTCTATCGTCCATGGGCAGAACGCTTTCATCTGAAATATCTCCACGAAAGGCAGAGAGGCGGACGGTTCTCTGTCATAGTAGAGTTAGGCTCGCGTAGCCAGTCCTCTCTGCAGAAGAGATGGAATTATATGTTGAAGAAAGAAGTCATATCTAAGAAACTTGCATATTAATTTTATTTTTCTCTTGTATTTACATTCTTTCAGTTTATAATCGCCTTTAATTCTCACAAAATAATGAGATATATTTTTGTCTGCTAGAAGCTACCTCTGGTCGTTTCCGACCGCATTACATTTTCCGTTGTCTCCAGATGGATGATACTTTGTCTCTGCCGCTCCCAGATTTCACGTCGTAAGAAAGCATGTGCTCCACATAATTCATTTCGCAGTAGGCGGTCGTATTTCCACCGTTGGTATATTTACTTGTACGAATATTGTTCGTAACCGTAAACAGTTTGCTCTTGCTGTTCATCTCCTTAATATTGTTAAACACATATTTTTCCTATAAATCTCCTCGTGAAGTGGTTGAACTGCTGTGCTTTATTATTGTTAGTACCAATAGTTTTTATTTCAAGTTGTATCTGAATTTGTATTTTGTATTACAGCTACTTTTGTTTGTTCAATATGTTTAACAATATTGAAGATCAACAAGTTGTCATATCAGTTAACATAAGCGAGTTAGAGCTAATGTATAACGGTCATTTTTGTCTTGTTTCATCCGTAAAGTTCCTCTGAAAATCTGGAACACTTCTTCTAACACCCTTAATTTGAATCCGATACGTAGGCAGAGGGCATTCACGAATTGCTTATTTATTAACTTCATTCATAATGATAATTTGGATCAAATTTATTTACAAATTTTGTACTCAGTCCATATAATTTTTATAATAGCGGTAAAATGCCTTGCGCATTCTACGGCATCTGTTCAAAGTCAATGCATAAGAGATACGTCAATATTTGTATTTACTGTCTTTTAACAAGCAACAATGCAATTGCTTTCCCTAATAACCATGGCACAATTTATCGATCAATTTTAATCGTTGTAACACGTGTTTATTAGGTTGCTTTATTGTCTACTGTGTGTTTGTTACAAATTTTACAATTGATTTTATAGTAACGATAGGCCGGAAACTTAATTAACGTAACTCAGAAGCGCGTGACAATGCAATATTTACTCGCATTCGTTTCTGCTACGGAGCGAGTTGGTGCAGTGGTAACACACGGGACTCATGTTCGGCTGCACGGCGCATCAAACACCTTCGGCCATTTGGATTTGAGTTTTCCATGATTTTCCTAAATCAGTCTAGGCAAATGACGGAATGGTCCCTGCAGCAGGGCACGGGCGATTTCCTTCCACATCCTTATCATGGCAATCCGAACTTCTGCTTCGCTCTAATGACCCCCCCCCTTGTCGAGGAGACGTTAAATCGTAACCTTCCTTCTTTCGTGTGTCGTGTGCAATAGAGCTTACTTTGTGTTTCCGTGTGTTGATACCAATTTTGCAGTTCATTTCATACCAACATCCCTCTGAACAAGAGACCTTGAACTTTCAACTTAACTTAAAACTGGATGACACTGCTTCAATAACGCCATTTCTTAATTGGTGTGTGGTGGAGGGCACTTTTTTATACAACTGCTGTTTTCGCCTGTTTCTCTTCCACTCGTGAATGGTTCGCCGTTAAATCTATTTCTGGTAAGATTTAGTGTGAGTTCATATCGCCCTATCTTTTACCTTCGCGATCTTTTCGTGACTAATACATAAGAGGGGTCAGATGAAATAGAAATAAAACAAATGTATCGAATGTCTCTGTTGTATTCTCATAAAAACGTTTGAAATTGAATGAAAAATTTCACACATACAAAATTTGAATAGTGTAAAATAATTATTCAAATGGAAAATGCATATAAACGTGGTATTAAAATAGACTATGACGGATAAAGTAACTTTTGTCCACTCGATAATTGCTACCGCGTTAAAGATAGTTCCAAAAAAATTTCGAATTTTTAATAGCTATGTCAGACATCATAGTAACACTGGAACATAGTGTTCTTTCATCACGAGTAATGCTAACAGTAATATTTAGTGGCCACCAACTTGAAGGATAATTTATTTCATTAACTTTCTGAAGTCGATAAGAGGTATGACGCGTGGGGGCCGCCACGGTCGTTTTGGTTAATGCGGCACAACGAGCGAGCGAAGGCGCGCGCGTCTGGAAACGGAGAAGGCGGAGCGCGCCTGCTGGAGGGATAGTTTTTGTTCTGAACAGAGGAAGCCATCAAACGGAGCCTAACAGATGTTCGGTAGACCTCTTGGAACTTACGCGTTTTGACCGTAACATAAGAAATAAACGAAATTCACGAATTGCATTGAACATTGCAACGGTTAGTAAATTAATGTCGTCCGCTATCTGCGACGACACCGATCGAATGATAAGCTATCGACGTGAGATACCTGGCACCTAAAAGTCGCCATTAAGTTTGTGCTTTGAAACCTATCACCGCGCTGTAATGAACACATTGCAATTAAAACTATGTCTGCATCGCATCCGGCCATGAGTCTACGTAACATTTTATTAAATCAACGAGGCAGGCAACAAGGACAGGTCCGGAATCTATTGAGCACCTCATCAAGGAACGTGCTCAAAAAATTCAAATGGAACGCTATTTAACGTAGCAAGATGTTCTGTCAACGTCGTAGTAGGGCCTATTGTTTCGCAACTTCGGCATCATGTAGATGTGAGTCTGATACGTAATTCTTCAGTCAGTTGACTTATTCTTGTCACCTACATTAAATATTTAAAAAAATTAACATCATAATATGCTCATTGTAGTAGTTAACTGAATTTGTGTTCAATAAGGTCGTTTCATACATTAACTACTCCTACTCTCTTTTATGTTGCGAGCAATCTGCCTCAGCTGTTTGTAAATCAATGAGGTAGGGTTTATAGCAGTAATGTCTAGCTGTATAATAGTCACTTTCTGAAAACCGAGCCAAATTAGAAATCGGGTCCGTTTTGTTGCAAAAGCTGGATCTCATCATTTCGTCTCGTTACGTCTTTAATTTATCCGCTTACTGTCAATCAAAATCATCCGTGCCAACTGTCTCCTGGCAACCTCATAGCAGATACCGTAGCCACCTACTTCAAGTATATCAAGTAACATCACAAACAAAACGAAATAACATTTTCTTAAATAAATTTATCAATTGTTCTAAAATGATGGTAAAATTTTAAATATAGATAGAACAATTTATTTGGAAATCACTTCAAATGTAGTCATCCCTTAAAGTAAATAATAAATTCTGAAGCCGTGTCAGCTGTTTTTTTATTTTTTAATTATTTTTTTTTATTTATTTCTTCTTAAGATCGTTACTTTACAGGTCACGACCGTTTCCATATGGAACAAGTCCAACAGAAATTATCACTGTCATTTTGATTACTGTATTTTCAATGAAACCAGTAGATCGCGGACGAAGTGAAGGAGTACAAAACAAAGAAGACTGCCCAAAGAATCGAAGATGATGGATTTGTATTTTGCTCATCTTTGCATCAAGTATTACGGCAAGGTAAAAAACTTTCGAATATGCACAACCACCCAGATTCTCTGTTTTGTTACAACTTCATGAGGACTAAATTCAAAACATCCATGTGTAAACATGATTTGCTTATAATACTCAGCTGCATCGATGCTTTAGGTATATTTCCACAATAGCTGCTCATTAGGTAATATTCCTTGAATGTTAGACGCGTTTGACAAGACTCGGCGTAGATACAGTCCATCTTCGGACAACAGTGCCTAGTATCATTGGAGAAAATGATGGTTCGCATTACTTTTTCGTTTTGTTACAAAAATCTCTCACTGAAAGTTGATGAGGGTATCAATTCATCAGCATTTCTTCTCAATGCATGGCTAAAAGCCAGTTGAGGCCAGATGCTAGTAGGATTGAGAATATTGTGGGCTGTCGCTTTCAAGATGCGATGTGTTTGATACCTTACTGTTTAGTGACAGATGATGCAACGTTCATTTCCAGTATCTCATAAAAATAGCTTTTGTAGATATCTAACAAAGTAATTGTTTTAGTCTTTTTTGGGTGGGATGGTGAGAGAGGGGGGTGAAACTGTATTCGTATTGGAAGTTTATATATCTCAGTCTTTGACCTGCCGTATGTTGCAAGCACAATATCAGTATTTTAACTGCTCTAGTCATATGCTGAAAATATACCATAATGCTATAAAGCTTCAATAAAATTTAAACGCTTGTTTCGGCCTCATTGGACGAATTAAATATCTGCATCCTAAATGTGACGATGGAATCTATCAGGAGAGAGCGCCGCATATCAACCTAAATGCGCGACTCCCCTCTAGAAGCCCGTATGAGACGAACGCGATTTCGCGTCGCTTATCGCTTCACAGGTCTTCCTGTGAACTGGCAACATCGTTGCTGATATTTGGCAACACTGTGATAGTGCAATTACTTCCGCAAGTGGTACTGAATTGTCTCGCTAAGTTCACTTGACATTCCTCTTCTACTTTCATGACTCATGATGTGTAATGCCCACGTGAAATGAGAGACAGAAATTTAACTTTTGCACTCAAGGAATGCAGTTATTCGTGTAGGTGACTTTCAGATTATCTTTCGCGATGCGTTAGAGGCTCAGCATTGAATATGTGAGAGACTGAGGGCACGATGCCATACGGTGAGGTTGGCTGTGTGGTTCTGCGTGTGTCTTGTGATGCGAGCCTGGTGGCAGTTCTAATCCTGGTTGGAGAAAGTGGGTTGGGGATGGAATTTCATTTAATTTTTTTTTATTTTACTTTATACGCTGCAGATTGCAAGAAGAAACTCTCTAACGGAATCATAAGCTTTATACAATAAGTCTTTCAGAAAGGTCGACTTCAAATTATGGAAATGGTATTAAATGTCTTCTTTGCTTCACCATACAAGCCTTCGAAGAAATTCGAATTCACCTCCATTGATGCGAAATAGCTCCTGTAGAAATGAAACATGAAGACACGAACTTTGCAGTGTGCCTGTGTTGCTTTAGAACGTGCACTGAAACGTATTCACATAATTTAGCTCATACGTTTACCGTAGGGAATGAAACAACGACACTAAAACATTTAGTGAGTTACATATGGTGTCTTGGTGAAAACATATGAACTGATGACAAAACAAATAACATGAAAGGCTTTTCTGATAGGAAAAGGATCAAGATTTAAACTACAAATAAGTGTTAACCATCGTAGAGTGCCATTGGATTGGACAATGACAAATTCTTGCCTCTCTAATGTATTATATGCTCATCGTTCAAAGTCTGCTTCGTTATATCCTTTGTGAAATACGAATCGCAACCGTTTTTGTGGATCACCATTCAGCAACACTACAGCATTTTACATATTCAGGGCGATGAGCGGCGGCAGGCGCTGTGGGCAGAGGGCGAGGCAGCGCTGTGTAGCGCTGCCACCGCTGCTGCCGGCGAGTGGGTCGCAGAGAGCTCTGCCAAGTGCTGCGGCCAGAGGCAGCCATGTTATTGGGCCGAAATGTTATTAGCAGTGTATCAAAAAATGAAATATGTCCCGCATATGCTCCCCTTACATATGTGGCATCAGCATGCAAGAGTGACGTGAATTAAAAATTTTTGTCAACCGTCGGTTTCGATCGCTAATAGTGAACATGCAAGTCGCGCACTTTACCGCAAGACCACGGATGTAGCTGACCCAGTTACCTTCTAACTGCACACAAGTAGTACTGTATGAACTCCCGCAGTCTGCAGTGTTGCCAGATTGTGCAGATAGCTGGACTTAGAGCGAATCAGCGCGGCCACGTTTATTGTCCCATGTCGCGATAGGCTCGGACTTAGGCTCAGCGGCGGCCGGCCGGCGGCCAGGTTTTTTGTCAAAGAGTGTACACCCGTTAGGTTAGTTTTGTGCATCTCTCTCTCTGTTGCACGCCGTTAATATATATTCCCGCAGCATTTTAGCACTGTGCGTGGTTGCTGCGACTCTACCTTTTACGAGTGAGTCCTTAACGGGAATTTTTCCAATTGCAACATTCATATATTCTCCACTGTCACTGTCGTCTTTCTTATCTACATAATAAAGAACACATGCAAGCTTTTGTGCAATATATAGTATCCGCGCTTTCTTCCGTCGTCAGGGTCATATGCCGGTCTAATGCTCACATATCCTGTACCTGTTTTAATTTCTCTTATTCCAACTGTTTACTTTACACAGCTGTACGAATTTATGGTGCTCCTGCTGTTTCAGTGATATCGGTGTTATATTTATTTATGGCCGTCTGAAGAATGTCACCCAGGTGCACCAGCCAAAAGAATGAAGTGCATCTTTTCGGACTGGCTGTACTGTGAAATGCGCGAGGCCAATCCACCAATGAGTTGGACGTTTATTTAGCACGAATTGGTGGTGATGACGACGATCTGCTTGAATGGTAGAAACGCAACAGTACTCTCTTTCCTAAGCTAGCTGTATTGGCAACCAGTATTTTGTGTGCCCGCCTCAAATGCACTTAGTGAACGCACTTTCAGTGCGACAGGGAACCTTTTCTCTGATAGAAGAACTCGACTCGATCTACAACGTGTCAATGATATTTAACAATTCATTTCAATTACAATGTCACTTACGAATAGTTTGAGGATGATGTTACTTTTCGATGTATACTTTGTTTTACGGTAATTTTCACTTTTGTACATTGCAATAAAAACGTTGTTCGTTCCGTAGTTTCTCTTTAGATCCTTTACATTACTTTCAAATGTTGTAGTTAGTGAAAACAACCTTCTTGTCTCGTTTGCGGTATAATGATATTGCGGTTATATGCTACTATGCAGGAATATACGTCTACAGCATAAATGATTTTAGTTCCTTTAGTTAGCTGGGCTGCGTCAGACGCAACAGCAGCCCACACCTCAGAGCCGCTGGCGTAGCGACTTACAAGGAAACCTATCCAAGTGTCACTCTCCGATTTTTATGAAATTTGAATTTTTAGAATACTTGAAAAACAGTGGGACCCGTATTTTTATTTATTTATTTTTAAGCAGGGGAAAACATATTTAAGGGGTGAAACGTTCCCTCCAAACTTGGGGCTAAAATAGAAAAATCTCGATAACTTAGAGACTAATGAAGCGGTTTTAATGAATTTTTGGTATGAAAGTATCTTTTGATAAGAGATCGGCCTAGGTATATTGCAGGGGGAGTGACAATTAGGGGGGCAACTACCCCTAACGTAACCAATTTTTTGTGCAAATTTTATTTTTTTTTTTTTTTAATTTTTTTATTTTTTTAATTTTTATTTTATTTTTTTTTATTTTTATTTAATCGAAGTTGAATCTATGAAAATTGTCTTTTATCAAAAGATACTTTCATACTAATAATCATTAAAATCGCTTCACTAATCTCTAAGTTATCGCCATTATTCTAATTTAGCTCAACTTTTGAGGGACCGTTTCACTCTTAAATATGTTTTTCCGCCGCTAAAAAATTTACGTGTCCCATAGTTTTTCATATATTATAAAAATGCAAATTTCATAAAAATCGGAGAGCGGTACGTTTCCTTGAGAGTACAGCGGCAGCACTTCGCTGTGCGGCCTCTGCCCGCCCCGCCCCACGTAGCCTCGTTCGAGGGTCAACACGCTCGCTGCGAGCGAACACACTCGCCGCGCCACCGCCGAGCGTTACGCACTCGACCGAATACGAGCGAGCGAAACGGGCGATTTGCAGACCTCTAGTCCGGAGACTGGTTTGATGCAGCTCTCCACAATACGCTATCTTGAGCAAGCCTCTTCAACTCCACATAAGAACGGCAACCTACATCTGTTTGAATCCGCTTACTGTATCCATCTCTTGGTCTTCCTCTGCGGTTTTTACCCCACACACTTCCCTCCAACTCTAAATTCACAATTCCTTGATGTCCTACCAAGCGATCCCTTCTTTTAGTCAAGGTATGCTAGAAATTCCTTTTCTCCACAGTTCAGTTCAGTACCTCCTCATTAGTTACGCGATCCACCCACCTAATCTTCATCATTCTTCTGTAGCACCACATTTCAAAAGCCTCTATCCTCTTCCTGTCCGCACTGTTTATCGTCCATGTTTCACTCCCATACAAGGCAACACTCCACACAAATGTCTTGAGAAAGGACTTCCTTAGGCTTATATCAATATTCGATGTTTACAAATTTCTCTTTTTCATAAACGCCTTTCTACCCAATGCCTTTCTGCATTTTATATCCTCTGTACTGCGACCATCATTTGTTATTTTACTGCCGAATTAACAAAACTCATCTACCGCCTTTACTGTTTCGTTACCTAATCTAATTCCTTCTACATCACCTGATTTTCTTATACTGCACTCCATTACCCTAGTTTTGCTCTTTTTAAACTTCATATAATATGCACCTTTGAGCACACTGTCCAATCCGTTCAATTGCTCTGCCAGGTCCTTTGCTGTCTTTGACAGAATTACTATGTCGTCGGCAAAACGCAATTTTTTTAGTTCTTCACCCTGAACTTTAATCCTTCTCCAAATTTCTCCTTGTTTTCCTTTATAGCTTGCTCAATGTACAAACTGAATAATATTCGAGAAAGGCTACAACCCTGTCTTACTCCCTTCCCAACCACTGCATCCCTTTCATGCCCTTCAACTGCTGTCTGGTTTTCGTAGAAGTTGTAAATAACCTTTCGCTCCCTATATTTTACTCCTGCTTGCATCAGAACTTGAAAGAGTTTATTCCAATCAAAATTGTCAAAAGCTTTTCCAAATCTACAAAAGCTAAAAATGTAGGTTTGCCTGTTCTTAATCCATCTTCTAGGATAAGCCGTAAACTGAGTATTGCCTCCCGTTTACCTACAATTCTCCTGAACCCAAACTGATCTTCCCCGAGGTCGGTTTTTACCAGCTTTCCCATCCTCCTGACGTAAACCATCAACTCCTTCAGATGTCCAACCAAATTTAAACATGTCTTGATTTAGGGGAGCGAAGTTGATTAAAGGTGAGAATTTGGGATGACCTGGTTGGCACCCGTTTATTTGTTGTTTTCATTTCTGTGAGACACCTCGCTTGCTTTTGCTACTCATCACATTTACTTGCGACTGTAATATATTGCTACTAGATGACTCAAAATAACTTATGTAGAATATGACAATTTCCGAGACTACAAAAAGAGGACAGGGAAGTCAATGAGCCATCGGAAAGTTCTTAGTTTTGTAAAAAACCAAATATAGATTCGAATACGGATACCCAGCATGGGAGTCATACAAGATCATCATAGAACCATGACGGCACGCCTGTATCTACCTGGTCGATGTAGCTTATCTAGCACTTGGATCCTTAACGCCATCTATTTTTCCCCTTTCTTTTTTCACGATTCCATACAACATTTTCCTGATTTCGTGCTTGCTCTGTGTTAGGTTTTCCGGAACTATCCGCAGCGTCATCTTACCACTAAATTTGAGGGAGGTGTGGTGGAGAGTTTCTCTTGTTAGTACAGGTTTTCCAAAAAAAAGTTTGTAAATTAATCGGACCAAATTGCGTGGTCATTAGTCCGTAGCTTACAAACTACTTAAACCTAGGTAAACTAACCTAAGGACAACACACACACACCCATGCCCCAGCGAGGACTCGAACCTCCGACGGTGAGCAACCGCGCGCACCGCAGAGAAGCGCCTTAGACCTATAGGCTACTCCACCGCGGCACAGGTTTCCCAGATGAGCTTTTGATATTCATGAAGCTGTTTTCCTTGCCTCCAATCACCTCTTTTATTTCCCTGTACATGAGTTATATATCCATCCCTACCCTACCCACTTGCACTTCCTGTCAACCTCATTTTCTCCTTGCAAATGATTAATATTGAGAAAATTACTTTATCAAACAAGGACGTGAGCTTAAAATTGACAGTAAAGACAATATCTATTCCAAAAATTGTGTTTGCGTTACAGTTATGTTTCCTATTACATTGTTTTGAGTTACGGATACTAATAGTGTCATTGTAATCAAGTTCAGACACAATGTCGAACTCTGTCGAGTAGATTACACAGTTTATTCTTCACCTATACTGGAAGGAAGGAAAGAAGGAAGGTAGGAAGCTTGGAGTTTAACGTCCCGTCGACAGCGTGGTCATTAGAGACGCAGCTTACGCTCGGACTATTTGGGTAAGATGTGGAAAGAAATCGGCTATGCCCTTTGAAAGAAACCATCCCAGCATTTGCCTGAAGTGATTTAGGGAAATCACGGAAAACATAAATCTGGATGGCCGGAGGTGGATTTGAACCATCATTCTTCCGAATGTGAGTCCAGTGTCTTACCACTGCGCCACCTCGCTCGGTACCAATACTGAACCCCAAGTATTTTTCTAATATTTAATTTGGCTCTTCCGTGTATTATGACGATGGTAGAGACTACAGAATGTTTCTAGTATCAGTATAAATATATCCGGTGACACGATGTTTGTCCATGATGAACTCTGAAACCACTCAAACGCTCTTAATAAATTTTGCACATTGTGTGTGACTTGGTCCAACTGAAAAAAAAGGACATTTTTATGTCGATTAATGACCTCAATATCTTTTATGTTATGTACACAAGGAGGACGATGGTTGGCCAGGTCAACTCAAGGGCACGATTCATGAAACAGAAATTAGTAACACCACTCCTAAACACATTTATTATGTATGAACACGACAATACAAAAGATAAATATAACTTAACTTTTTTTGGTCGTAGTTTCGGAGCAAGCAATGTCCAATGCATCGAAGCAGTCTTCTGTCACCATTCCATAGTCCACAAACCTCCGCCAATATATCTCTAGCTTGTCTGCAGAAAAAAATGTTTCAAATGTTTGTATAGTCTATGGGACCTAACTACGGGGTCATCAGTCCCTAAACTTACAAACTACTTATGAACTACTTAGACTGATGACCCCGCAGTTAAGTCCCATAGACTATACAAAACGAACTACTTACGAACTAGGACGGCACAAAAATATCCATTCCCGAGGGGGATTCTAACCCCCGACCGTAGTGGCCGTGCAGACCGTGACTGGAGCGCTTTAGTCCCCTCGGCCACCGCGGCCGGCTTGTCTGCAGATTACTGTGACATGCGTAAAGATAACCGGACAGGAATACTGTTTCTGACGGCCACATACAGACTCTCACTTTTTAATACTGACTGTCCCATACTGACGTGGATAACGGACACGGGCTAACTATTTCAAATACAAATGTTTGTATAGCTTATGGGACTTCACTACGGGGTCATCAGTCCCTAAACTTACAAACTACTTACAAACTAGCTAATACTAAGGACGGCACAAATATCCATGCCCGACGGGGTATTCGAACCCCCGACCGTAGTGGCCGTGCAGACCGTGACTGGAGCGCCTCAGTTCCCTCGGCCACCGCGGGCGGCAATTTACATTTCAAATTAATTGTTGGGCAAGCAGTCTTGCAGTTCCAGGTGTTTAAGCTGATGAAAAATATTTGTCCCAATCATTAATCTATATAGTAGCTGGATTTCTGAGCGTGCCAGCCAAAGATGTTCATATTCTGTTTCTTGACTAATTACAACATGGCTGCTATGAAGTATTACAAGAAAACTCAAGCGAGTCTGTTACTTCGCAAATCCAGAGGTAATCTATTAATTATTTGTCACGAACTAACTGATGGAAATTCGTTTTACTAATTACAACATGACTGACAATGCAAAATCGTGTGCAAACTATATGACTGTACAGGTACGACATAGTTCTATGCTCAGACACCAGAGTTATATAGGGCCTAACACGCAGTGGCGAATCCAGCGGAGGGAGGGGGAGGGGGGAAGCGCAGCCCCACAAGCCTATGGGGCTGCACCCCCTCCCCCCAGAGCATAAAGAAAAACCTTCTAATATGAACTGCTTTTCCTTTTTTCCCATCCTTTTAGAAATCAGGTCTATGATTTTATTTCTATATTAGCTTATATGCCCGTGCTTCGCAATGGTTGTTAAAGAGGAAGCTATGTATATCATGGTTTCTAGGGTTCCGGACCTAGGTCAGCAAAAACAGAATCCTTGTTCGATCGCTCTGTCAATAAACTCAGGCTTCGTAGCCAAGATGTCAAACTTAAGTAGAAGTCTTTGTCGAAAACGCTGAATGTTCATAAAGTTTTTCATGCAAAAAGTGAAATTACTTTAAGTCCGTACTCCGGAACGATGTAAATTTAATGTTTGTTTCTGTTCATAAAGTTAAGACTGCGGTGTGAAATTGTCTGTTTGGCGTAAACTTCTGAAAACACGTCTATCGTTGAGATGAAAAATAGTAATAATAATTGGTTCTATGATGTAGTACTAGACTGTAAGTACATGCTGAAGTATTAGTATGTTGCAGTGTTGCACTGGGGACAATGTAGTTATTCTGCACGCAGTGCTCCCTGTTATCGAAAATCGACGAATGCTGAAAGTTTGGTAATTAAATCAACTGAGCAGTTCATGTCTGTATAAATGAGATGCCATGGTGGTGTCAATGTGCGATAAAGTAAGTCTGGGTAAGCGTTGAAAGAATGCCGTCAGCTGATCGTTTGTATAGAATTATCCATTAAATATAGTATTTCCAGTGTATTCTCTCGACGTGTTAGCAACATCGACCACTCTTTCACACACTTGCCCCCACATCCTGCAGTGATTACTTCGAAAAGCACGAAATTGATATCGACCTTCTGTAATAGAACAATATATTCAGAACACTGAGTACAATTTTCTCTGCAAAAGAAGACGATTGTATCTATATTAAAGTAGTCCGCGCCAAAAGTAAGTAATTTCAAATTTTAATCTCAATATTGTACGGAACAATTATGAAAGCAGAGAAGTTTCTGATGAGTTTGTTGTTCGCGTGTGTATATTATCTCTAGTGTCAGGCACAGAGCAGAAATATCTCTGGAGTGAGCATTCAAATGCGCAGAACAGTTTTCGCGTCCTCAACATTAAGGTGGAAATGTCACGTAATTTTGGGAAAAATATATTAATCGCTGACTTTATTTTGGTCCATTTTTGTTCGCTTAAGACAGATGACTATGTGTAAATGGCTCTTTTAGCGACGCTTCCTCAACTTCCTTGTTGCTTCTGTGACACATTTATTAAGATTTCATGTTACGTGGTTGTTCTGCGAAATGGAGGGGGGCGGACTTCTTTGCAGCCAATGCAGTACAGACCAATCGTAAGAGCAAATAAATTTTTGGAAAGAGTGCATTTGTCTCAATATCGAAAGATGCACTTCTTTTCTCTCCTTGAGATTGCAAAGCATTGGGGTACAGTTAGGAATAAGAAAAATTGTACCCTACCCGGGTTAAATTTTACTTGCAGTGGCAGCGATTTAATTTGCCATTGTTGGCAATTCGCTTTAGGAGGATGATTAATTTACTGGCCAGGACAGCATAAATTATTTATTTCATTGGGAACATAAAAAATTATTCCTCTCATTCTATGTGACTGACGTTTTAAAAAGTATTCAACGGCTCTTGCCAACATCAGCAAACAATGCCGCTGCCATAAGTAAAATTGTACCCCTTCTTGTAGTGTATTACACTATCGTTATGAGAATGAAAAAGAAAAACGTAGCAACGTCATAATTAGTTCTTTTGTGTACTATGTAATTAACATCGTCTCACGTTGTACTTTCCTGTACTATGGCGTTTTAGAGGCATTCCTAAAGAGAACGCACTCAAAATGCAATGAGGGTACACCGAAATCAAAAGGGGGACCACATAAATTCGATTTTTCTTGCAAAGAATTGTTATGTAAATTATAGTACCAATAGAAGCGAAGGAATGTCGTTCTGTTTTTAATTCAAATGTTCCCTGTCAAAAGAAGCAAAGATACGTCGTTAAGCTGTGAATATACAACGTGTAATCAGCAACTCGCTGTTCAATGTTAGTTTGTATTTGCAGAGATAAGATTGCGGCTCTTAATTCAAAATACTTCTGTCACTGAGGTAATACGCACTACACGATCATCTATTGTTTCTTTGCAGCACTACGAAACCAACAGCACCTATAGTGGTTCGTTGCTGTTCTATGGCATAATCATCAAAAAGAAATAAGAGATACAAAAATTGAAAAATTCAGCAGCGCCAACTGTTAGTTCTTTGGTGCACTACGTAACTAACAGGACCTCTGTTTGTTCTGTACTGTACTATCCAGTTTTCTAGGCATTACTAAATAGAATGGACTCAAGATGTAATAAGTACGCATCAAAATCAGAAAGGAAACTACATAAAGTCGTGTTTCCTCGCAAAGAATTTTTAGTAAATGGAACCATTGCCTACGGCGGTGGCCGAGGGGACTGAGGCGCTCCAGTCACGGTCTGCACGGCCACTACGGTCGGGGGTTCGAATCCCCCCTCGGGCATGGATATTTGTGCCGTCCTAGTTCGTAAGTAGTTGATAAGTAGTTTGTAAGTTTAGGGACTGATGACCCCGTAGTTAAGTCCCATAAGCTTAACAAACATTTGAACATTTAAGATAAATCGTAGCCCTTGTGTATTACACCTAACTTACGTGAATAAAAAGCGCAACATCGCCATCTATTAGTTATTTGGTATACTATGTTACGAACGGCGCCTCTATCGGATCTTCGCTATACTACGGTGCAATTCAAGCACAGCGTACACCAGAAACTAGAAATTACAATTATACACATAAAACTTCAAATTACGATATCTTTCCTTCCTCTGATCCGATATTGATGAAATGTAGCCTATGTTTCTCTCCAAACTATTCCAAATTTACCTGTGGAAATCCATGAATGTTCGTGTAGTACTTTTGGAGATTACCTTAAACAAATAGACATACACTAAGGCTTTTAAACAAATGGTTAGATTATGCTATCTTCATTTTCTCTGATCCGATTTTATTTATTGAAGCCTTTCTATAACCGCACGATATGCTTAAGTTACGTGTGAAAACCTCATGAAAATTCGTCAAGTAGTTTTGGAGATAAACGTGTTCAGAAACAGACAGACATGACGGTTGTAAATAAATAATTTAAAATTACGATATTCTTTTTTTTTTCATGATACGATTTTTATGAAACGAAGTTTATATGTTACCCCGCGTTACGCTGAAGTTACCTGTGAAAACCCCATGCAAATCGGTGAAGTAGTTTTCGAGATAAGAGGTTTTTAATAGTTGAACAAACAGACATGGCGATTACTAAAAACACTTAAATTTACGATTTTTTTTTTAATTTTTTTTTTATTTCGTAATGTGATTTTGATACAATTATGCCTATATGTTGACCCAAACTTTTCCCATGTTTCCTGTGAAACGGTATGAAGTCCAGTAGTTTTGAAGATTGAAGGGAACAGCGACAGGCCTACATTTACAGATTTATTATTAGTATAGATATATGATCCTCTGCGTTCTTCACTATTTCATGTCTACTGAATTACTTTTCACTGTTTCAGATTTCAGTCGATTGCTGCCTGATGTCTCTATGAATTAATAACTTCAGGTTCCTTCAATTTACTCAAGTTCCATCTCCATATTTTTTAATCCTTTTACATCTCCACTACATAACCAATAAATTGTCATAAGACTCCCTATCTGCCACTGTGTGTGCCTTGAAGTTTAATAACTGATTCAGAAATGTAATTATAAAATGAATGTGAACACTGCCGGTGTCTCTTGGTCCCTTCCACATATACAGCCTTCTTTCACGATTCTTAAACTGTTAATGATCTTAAAATTACGCTCTGTGCAGAATTCCACCAGGAGGCTTTCATTCCATTTGCCCGCCCAAGAAATCCTTAAGCGTGACTGTTTTATTCGCGCATGGTATTCAGGATTGTTGATACTGTAATTGCGACTTTCGGGCGGTTCTTTAAGTGAACTACAAACCCAATCCAGACAGCGTCACTTAGTATTATCACAGTCTAACATACACAGTCACGACACTACCGCTGATTTTTGTTGTACGCTGCGATAGTAGCGCTCCAAACGGCCGGCAAGCTAAATTTCTGAATATAGTAACTGATGAAAACGAATAGCATCATTTATATTGATTTGTAAGATAGGATTTACAATCTGGAACGTATGTAGTGCAATAAAAATCGATAATAAATAAAAGTTAACTCCACGTTTGTCTTTCTTACGTTTCCTAAGACACTGGAAAGATTTGTAAAGGTACATTACATGAAATTTTATTTGCGATTCTCTTTTAACCTGTAGGTATTTACTGAAGAATTTCATTTTCTATTAAGAATAAAAAAACGGTTAGTAAACACCAGAATAGTTAAACTTTTACAGAAAGACATTGTTTTTCTATTCAGGAACGTTTAGGTTTCTTCAGTCAAATCAATGAGTATGGAACGTAGTAAATTTGATGGAATACAATACCTAAATTATTTAATGCACCAAATCAGTCACCACAGTTGTAACTGAAGGAAAAACCTCACAGACGTGGCATTGGAACAGCGAGAATTTTCTAGAAATTCGCTTTTTAAGCAAAACCAAACAATACTTACAACAGTTGAAGGGCATGTAAAGAAGGCAGTGATAGGGAAGGGAGTAAGACAGGGTGATGGCCTTTCCCCAATGTTATTCAATTTGTGAAGGAAAGCAAGGAGAAATTTGGAGAAGGAATTAAAGTTCAGGGTGAAGAAATAAAAACATTACGTATTGCCGGTGACAATGTAGTTCTGTCAGAGACAGCAGAGGACCTGGAACAGTAACTGAACGGAATGGTCAGTTTGTTGAAAGGAGCGTATAAGATGAACATTAACAAGAGAAAAGTAAGGGTAATGGAATGCAGTCTTAGAAAATCAGGCGATGCCGAAGGAATTAGATTGGGTAACGAAACACTAAAGGCGGTAGATGCAGTTCGTTACTTGGGCAGTTAAATAACATATAATGGTCGCAGTACAGCTGATATGGAATGCAGAATATCAATGGGAAGAAAAGCGGTTTTGAAAAAGAGGAATTTGCTAACATCTAACATTAATTTAATCGTAGGGAAGTCTCCTCTGAAGGCATTATGGAATGTTGTCTTGTACGGGAGTGAAACGTGGACGATATATAGTTCAGACAGAAAGAGGACAGAGGATTTTGAAATGAGGTGCTTCAGAAGAATGTTGAACAATACGTGCGTAGATCGCGAAACTAATGAGGAGGTACTGAACAGAATTGGGGAGAAATGGAATTTTTGGCATACAATGACTAAATGAAGGGAAAGTTCCGATTCGTGAGACACATTCTTAGACAAGAAGAAGTCGTAAATTTATCATTTGCGGAAAGTGTGTGGGGTAAAAAATCGCAGAGGGAGACTAAGAGACGAATGCAGTAAACAGATTCAATTGATGAAGGTTGCCTTTCTTATGAGGAGAGGATGAGGCTTGCTCACGGTAGAGTAAGGTGGAGAGTTTCGTCAAACCAGTCTCCGGACTGAAGACCACAACAACAACAACAAACAGAAGACATATAAGCTTGTATAAAAAAGACAAATGAAGTGTAAAGGTGTGCGAATCATTAGAGTCCATATCGAATTGTTCAGTGTCAAAAAAACAGATCTAACAGAAATTTATATTTGCATATGTTTGTCCTCTTACTTTCAGCTTTTTTTCCCTTTATTTTATTTTAATGCCTCGTGGGGCAAGCTAGCAGTAGCCTCATACACTGCTCTTCTGCCCAGAGTACAGGTAAGTTTTGAAGGAGGGCGCCATCCAGGAGAGGGAGGTGGCGAAAGTTATCCTAGGAGAGGATGTGGAGGTGTAGGGCGGGAGCGATATGCTGGTATCGGCGTGGAAGAGGCCCAGGGTTCAGCAGGAGGGTAGAGACCATAGGGTAATGGGATTCTATTTTGTGGGTGGTGTAGAGGATACTTTAAAAGCTGAACTACAAAGGGAAGGGAGGGAAGTGGGAGGGGATGGGAATGGCAGGGGAGGGGGGGCACGTAATATGTGCGGAGGGGAGTGTTAGGGCTGGTAGGATGAGTAAATATCAGGAAGGAGGGCGCCATCCAGGAGAGGGAGGTGGCGAAAGTTATCCTAGGAGAGGATGTGGAGGTGTAGGGCGGGAGCGATATGCTGGTATCGGCGTGGAAGAGGCCCAGGGTTCAGCAGGAGGGTAGAGACCATAGGGTAATGGGATTCTATTTTGTGGGTGGTGTAGAGGATACTTTAAAAGCTGAACTACAAAGGGAAGGGAGGGAAGTGGGAGGGGATGGGAATGGCAGGGGAGGGGGGGGGCACGTAATATGTGCGGAGGGGAGGGTTAGGGCTGGTAGGATGAGTAAATATCAGGAAGGAGGGCGCCATCCAGGAGAGGGAGGTGGCGAAAGTTATCCTAGGAGAGGATGTGGAGGTGTAGGGCGGGAGCGATATGCTGGTATCGGCGTGGAAGAGGCCCAGGGTTCAGCAGGAGGGTAGAGACCATAGGGTAATGGGATTCTATTTTGTGGGTGGTGTAGAGGATACTTTAAAAGCTGAACTACAAAGGGAAGGGAGGGAAGTGGGAGGGGATGGGAATGGCAGGGGAGAGGGGGGCACGTAATATGTGCGGAGGGGAGGGTTAGGGCTGGTAGGATGAGTAAATATCAGGAAGGAGGGCGCCATCCAGGAGAGGGAGGTGGTGAAAGTTATCCTAGGAGAGGATGTGGAGGTGTAGGGCGGGAGCGATATGCTGGTATCGGCGTGGAAGAGGCCCAGGGTTCAGCAGGAGGGTAGAGACCATAGGGTAATGGGATTCTATTTTGTGGGTGGTGTAGAGGATACTTTAAAAGCTGAACTACAAAGGGAAGGGAGGGAAGTGGGAGGGGATGGGAATGGCAGGGGAGGGTGGGCACGTAATATGTGTGGAGGGGAGGGTTAGGGCTGGTAGGATGAGTAAATATCAGGAAGGAGGGCGCCATCCAGGAGAGGGAGGTGGCGAAAGTTATCCTAGGAGAGGATGTGGAGGTGTAGGGCGGGAGCGATATGCTGGTATCGGCGTGGAAGAGGCCCAGGGTTCAGCAGGAGGGTAGAGACCATAGGGTAATGGGATTCTATTTTGTGGGTGGTGTAGAGGATACCTTAAAAGCTGAACTACAAAGGGAAGGGAGGGAAGTGGGAGGGGATGGGAATGGCAGGGGAGGGGGGGGGGGCACGTAAATTGTGTGGAGGGGAGGGTTAGGGCTGGTAGGATGAGTAAATATCAGGAAGGAGGGCGCCATCCAGGAGAGGGAGGTGGCGAAAGTTATCCTAGGAGAGGATGTGGAGGTGTAGGGCGGGAGCGATATGCTGGTATCGGCGTGGAAGAGGCCCAGGGTTCAGCAGGAGGGTAGAGACCATAGGGTAATGGGATTCTATTTTGTGGGTGGTGTAGAGGATACTTTAAAAGCTGAACTACAAAGGGAAGGGAGGGAAGTGGGAGGGGATGGGAATGGCAGGGGAGGGTGGGCACGTAATATGTGTGGAGGGGAGGGTTAGGGCTGGTAGGATGAGTAAATATCAGGAAGGAGGGCGCCATCCAGGAGAGGGAGGTGGCGAAAGTTATCCTAGGAGAGGATGTGGAGGTGTAGGGCGGGAGCGATATGCTGGTATCGGCGTGGAAGAGGCCCAGGGTTCAGCAGGAGGGTAGAGACCATAGGGTAATGGGATTCTATTTTGTGGGTGGTGTAGAGGATACCTTAAAAGCTGAACTACAAAGGGAAGGGAGGGAAGTGGGAGGGGATGGGAATGGCAGGGGAGGGGGGGGCACGTAAATTGTGTGGAGGGGAGGGTTAGGGCTGGTAGGATGAGTAAATATCAGGAAGGAGGGCGCCATCCAGGAGAGGGAGGTGGCGAAAGTTATCCTAGGAGAGGATGTGGAGGTGTAGGGCGGGAGCGATATGCTGGTATCGGCGTGGAAGAGGCCCAGGGTTCAGCAGGAGGGTAGAGACCATAGGGTAATGGGATTCTATTTTGTGGGTGGTGTAGAGGATACTTTAAAAGCTGAACTACAAAGGGAAGGGAGGGAAGTGGGAGGGGATGGGAATGGCAGGGGAGGGGGGGCACGTAATATGTGTGGAGGGGAGGGTTAGGGATGGTAGGATGAGTAAATATCAGGAAGGAGGGCGCCATCCAGGAGAGGGAGGTGGCGAAAGTTATCCTAGGAGAGGATGTGGAGGTGTAGGGCGGGAGCGATATGCTGGTATCGGCGTGGAAGAGGCCCAGGGTTCAGCAGGAGGGTAGAGACCATAGGGTAATGGGATTCTATTTTGTGGGTGGTGTAGAGGATACTTTAAAAGCTGAACTACAAAGGGAAGGGAGGGAAGTGGGAGGGGATGGGAATGGCAGGGGAGGGGGGGGCACGTAATATGTGTGGAGGGGAGGGTTAGGGCTGGTAGGATGAGTAAATATCAGGAAGGAGGGCGCCATCCAGGAGAGGGAGGTGGCGAAAGTTATCCTAGGAGAGGATGTGGAGGTGTAGGGCGGGAGCGATATGCTGGTATCGGCGTGGAAGAGGTCCAGGGTTCAGCAGGAGGGTAGAGACCATAGGGTAATGGGATTCTATTTTGTGGGTGGTGTAGAGGATACTTTAAAAGCTGAACTACAAAGGGAAGGGAGGGAAGTGGGAGGGGATGGGAATGGCAGGGGAGGGGGGGCACGTAATATGTGTGGAGGGGAGGGTTAGGGATGGTAGGATGAGTAAATATCAGGAAGGAGGGCGCCATCCAGGAGAGGGAGGTGGCGAAAGTTATCCTAGGAGAGGATGTGGAGGTGTAGGGCGGGAGCGATATGCTGGTATCGGCGTGGAAGAGGCCCAGGGTTCAGCAGGAGGGTAGAGACCATAGGGTAATGGGATTCTATTTTGTGGGTGGTGTAGAGGATACTTTAAAAGCTGAACTACAAAGGGAAGGGAGGGAAGTGGGAGGGGATGGGAATGGCAGGGGAGGGGGGGCACGTAATATGTGCGGAGGGGAGGGTTAGGGCTGGTAGGATGAGTAAATATCAGGAAGGAGGGCCCCATCCAGGAGAGGGAGGTGGCGAAAGTTATCCTAGGAGAGGATGTGGAGGTGTAGGGCGGGAGCGATATGCTGGTATCGGCGTGGAAGAGGCCCAGGGTTCAGCAGGAGGGTAGAGACCATAGGGTAATGGGATTCTATTTTGTGGGTGGTGTAGAGGATACTTTAAAAGCTGAACTACAAATGGAAGGGAGGGCTAGTGGGAGGGGATGGGAATGGCAGGGGAGGGGGGGGCACGTAATATGTGCGGAGGGGAGGGTTAGGGCTGGTAGCATGAGTAAATATCAGGAAGGAGGGCGCCATCCAGGAGAGGGAGGTGGCGAAAGTTATCCTAGGAGAGGATGTGGAGGTGTAGGGCGGGAGCGATATGCTGGTATCGGCGTGGAAGAGGCCCAGGGTTCAGCAGGAGGGTAGAGACCATAGGGTAATGGGATTCTATTTTGTGGGTGGTGTAGAGGATACTTTAAAAGCTGAACTACAAAGGGAAGGGAGGGAAGTGGGAGGGGATGGGAATGGCAGGGGAGGGGGGGCACGTAATATGTGCGGAGGGGAGGGTTAGGGATGGTAGGATGAGTAAATATCAGGAAGGAGGGCGCCATCCAGGAGAGGGAGGTGGCGAAAGTTATCCTAGGAGAGGATGTGGAGGTGTAGGGCGGGAGCGATATGCTGGTATCGGCGTGGAAGAGGCCCAGGGTTCAGCAGGAGGGTAGAGACCATAGGGTTATGGGATTCTATTTTGTGGGTGGTGTAGAGGATACTTTAAAAGCTGAACTACAAAGGGAAGGG
Organism: Locusta migratoria; assembly: GCA_026315105.1. Lineage (NCBI taxonomy): Eukaryota > Metazoa > Arthropoda > Insecta > Orthoptera > Acrididae > Locusta > Locusta migratoria. Next base: position 240,254,672 of record CM048749.1, on the reverse strand, counting down.
AGGGAAGTGGGAACGGATGGGAATGGCAGGGGAGGGGGGGGGGGGCACGTAATATGTGCGGAGGGGAGGGTTAGGGCTGGTAGGATGAGTAAATATCAGGAAGGAGGGCGCCATCCAGGAGAGGGAGGTGGCAAAAGTTATCCTAGGAGAGGATGTGGAGGTGTAGGGCGGGAGCGATATGCTGGTATTGGCGTGGAAGAGGCCCAGGGTTCAGCAGGAGGGTAGAGACCATAGGGTAATGGGATTCTATTTTGTGGGTGGTGTAGAGGATACTTTAAAAGCTGAACTACAAAGGGAAGGGAGGGAAGTGGGAGGGGATGGGAATAGCAGGGGAGGGGGGGGCACGTAGTATGTGCAGAGGGGAGGGTTAGGGCTGGTAGGATGAGTAAATATCAGGAAGGAGGGCGCCATCCAGGAGAGGGAGGTGGCGAAAGTTATCCTAGGAGAGGATGTGGAGGTGTAGGGCGGGAGCGATATGCTGGTATCGGCGTGGAAGAGGCCCAGGGTTCAGCAGGAGGGTAGAGACCATAGGGTAATGGGATTCTATTTTGTGGGTGGTGTAGAGGATACTTTAAAAGCTGACGATTCAAAGGAATGAGATCATAAACCGCATGGTGCAAGAAAGGCAGATGTGGTAAGCGAAGCGATGGGCGTGGCGTTCTAGGATTTGGAGGGATTTATAATACATGGGAGAGGCGGAAATCCAAGTAGGATGGAAACTGCAAAGAACGGGACACATTAAGGAACGGTAGATGCATAGGATTGTGGAGGGGTTAAGTCCCCATTTCCGGCTGGAATGGAGTTGAGGAGGTTGACGGGCAAAAAGCTTTTTGACAGAGTGTTTGAAGGTGTGGATTCCAGCAAAGGGAGCGATTCAGGGTGAGGCCAACGTATTTGAGGGTGGAGGTTTGGGGGATGGGGCGGTCATGGAGTATGAGGTACAGGTCGCGGTTACAGAAGGATCGCATGGTATTGTAAGGTATGTTGGTGAAAAAAATTAAACAGATAGGAATGAATCTGGCTGGGCAAGGTTAATGGGGGTTAATACAAAAGGAAGACAGGAGCGGCTGACCCTGAATTAATTACTGATATTTAACATCATATCAAATAATTTGCATGATTTGCCCTGTTTCAGTTCTAATTGTATTGAGACTCTTCCGCTTCCTGAAAGTGGCATAAAATATAATTAATAATTTGTCCCCACCAAAAATCTAACGAACTAACTGGGATCTGTCGACTTATAATGTTGAAAAAATATCTTTGAAATCCAGCAATATTTATTACGCCTTTTTAATCAGAATAAAACACACAATGATAAATCCAATATTAAAATCATAAACAACAAGAATACATTTATAACCAAATAAGAAGTAACGACTGGCCGCGTCTCTGCGCAAGACCCCCTGAGAAACACCGTTTTTAAGTAAAGCCAACCAGCGTCGTGTTCTCGAACTCCAGCCAGTAAAATCTCACAAGACAACCGCTGATTTCGAAAAGCTGGCGCTTTGAACATGAGCCAATCAAAGACAGCATCCCTTCCACAAACACTTTTGGCGCGATTCTCAGTAAACGGCTCTAACCGTCGCCCATGGGAGCGGCTGCCTAGCCTCCAGCAACATTCCGTCGCTTTTCGGACTCTCAGCCACAGCCGGGTGCCCTGATATCTTCTTCTAAAAAGCGCAGACGATGCCTCTCCTTCACAGTTTGGGACACAAGGCTACATTTTTACAACCTACTGCCCTGCCAGTGTGCACCCAACGCCAGCGCGCCCGGCCTCCTACGGCGCCGCAGGGCGCAGGTAGGAAGGAATTCGCCCCCTCAGGGCCAAGTCAGCTCTGCATCTCACCTTAGCAAAAATCTTCCCCGACAACAATAGAAAATTGAATGTACAGGACTCAATAAGACAATATGTCAACAATAAACATCGATAATAAAGATGAGAGATGGGCTGCCATCTCTCAGTATGACCTATAACGATTGCCTGGGATTTACTTTCAGCGGAGTAAGTCGTTGCTCATATCACTAAATCAGTGAAATTAGGATTTTTTTTATTTTTTTTTTTTTTACGATTTTTAATGCTCTTGATATTTTGCTAAATCTGGGAACCCAAACATTATAGTAAATATTTCTTTAATTACGTAAATGAACAACTACAAAAGAAAAAGACTCTTGAGGCCGCTTGTCCACCGGTAGGAGCGCTACTTTCGTTTGAACTGTCAGTCGGTATCAACTTTCACAGCAGTGAATGTTGCGGCTGTATGTGTTAGACTGTAGTATCAGTAAATTGGAATATTATATTTCCTGTTTGCCAGAACTGTTCATCAGCTCGTCTCGACCCGTGACGATATCTTGGAGCAGTGCCTCCAGTTCGGTGCTGGGCTCAGTAGCCGTGAAGGGCGCCTCGCCCCCCTACCCGTTCGCTGCCCAGAGCCGGGCTCGGCTTACACGCAGATTGAGCGGCGCGCCACCGTTTGCTCTAGGGGCGTGGCCACGCGGATTACTTTCAGAGCAGCGCTCGCTATTAAGTAACGCAGCTCGTCTGCAGTGTGCAAAGCGGGCATCGACTGTGCGACACTCTTTACGAATCAATCTTCCCCGACGTAACCACAATTCTTTATGGCGAGTACGGTGTAATAGCTGTATATGTAGCATTGTGTAATTGGTCTATTACAACCTCTGACAGTAAAGTTCTGTGTATGAAATCAGAACGGTCGCTCGGGCAGCACAGGCGTACCACAGCGCTGCATCTGTGTAGTGGCCGATGTTCACAACCTGCCCCCACTGTAGTTCAGGTGGGTATTGTGTGTGTTCTGTGTTAGGCCGTGTCCTACGTGAGCCACAAAAGCGAGCGTCAGCGCTCGACATGCAGGCTACGCGACACTGCAGCTAAAAGCGGCGACATTCGGCGATATGGCCGTGTGTCCTTCGTGAGCGAGACAGCTTATCGCTACAATATGACAGACTACAATCGATCAGCTGTTTCTAAAAATTGGCTCCTATAAATCGTAGAATACTGATAGCTCCAATATTTATTTGCTTTAACCGAGCGAGGTGGCGCAGTGGTAGCGCACTGGACTAACATTCGGAAGGATGGTGGTTCAAATCCACCTCGGCCATCCTGATTTAGGTTTTCCGTGATTTCCCTAAATCACTCCAGGCAAATGCCGGGATGGTTTCTTTCAAAGGGCACGACCGATTTCCATACCCAAAAAATCCGGGCGTGAGCTCCGTCTCTAATGACCAAGCTGTCGACGGGACGTTTTATTTGCTTTAGGAAATAAGACGAAAAAAGAGTGCTGATAATTTAATTTACAAAGGGAGAAACTACGCTCCTGGCCATTAAAATTGCTACATCACGAAGATGACGTGGTACAGACGCGAAATTTAACCGACAGGAAGAAGATGCTGTGGTATGCAAATGATTAGCTTTTCAGAGCATTCACACAAGGTTGGCGCCGTTAGCGACACCTACAACGTGCTGACATGAGGAACGTTTTCAACCGATTTCTCATACACAAACAGCAGTTGCCCGGCGTTGTCTGGTGAAACGTTGTTGTGATGCCTCGTGTAAGGAGAAGAATTGCGTACCGTGTCCGTCTTCGATAAAGGTCGGATTGTAGCCTATCGCGATTGCGGTTTATCGTATCGCGACACTGCTGCTCGCGTTGGTAGCGATCCAATGGCTGTTAGCAGAATATGGAATCGGTGGGTTCAGAGGACAATACGGAACGCTTTGTTGGATCCCAACGGCCTCGTATCACTAGCAGTCGAGATGACAGACATCTTATCTACATGGCTGTAACGGATCGTGCAGCCACGTCTCGATCCCTGAGTCAACACATTGGGACGTTTGCAAGACAACAACCATCTGCACAAACAGATCGACGACGTTTGCAGCTGCATGGACAATCAGCTCGGAGACAATGGTTGGGGTTACCCTTGACGCTGCACCACAGACAGGAGCGCCTGAGATGGTGTATGCAACGATGAACCTGGCTGCACGAATGGCAAAACGTCATTTTTTTCGGATTTTGTTTACAGAATCAAGATGGTCGCATCCGTGTTTGGCGACATCGCGGTGAACACACATTGGAAGCGTGTATTCGTCATCACCTGGCGTGATGGTATGGGGTGCTATTGATTATACGTCTCTGTCACCTCTTGTTCGCATCGACGGCACTTTGAACAGTGGCCGTTACATTTAAGATGTGTTACGATCCGTGGCGCTATCTTCTTTCGAACCCTGCGAAACCCTACATTTCAGCAGGATAATGCACGACCGCATATTGCAGGTCCTGTGCGAGCCTTTCTGAATACGGAAAATGTTCGACTGCTGCTCTAGCCAGCACATTCTCCAGATCTCTCACCAACTGAAAACGTCTGGTCAATGGTGACCGAGCAACTGGCTAGTCACAATACGCCATTCACTACTCTTGATGAACTGTGGTATCGCGTTGAAGCTGCATGGGCATCTGTACCTGTACACAGCATCCAAGCTCTGTTTGACTGAATGCCCAGGTGTATCAAGGCCTTATTACGGGCACAGGTACAGATTTCTCAGGCTCTATACCTCTATGCGTGATAATGTAATCACATTTTAGTTGTAATATAATATATTTGTCCAATGAATACCCGTTTATCATCTGTATTTCTTCTTGGGGTAGCAATTTTAATGGCCATTAGTATACAACAGGTCTCACATACTGCAGGCAGAAGAAGATTTCAAGAAAAATAATTCAAGAGATGTCTATAAAGGACTCAAGAAACAGATCATACACAGACCCAAACCTTACATCTCAGAGCGCCAGATGAGAAGCTCCAAATAAATAACAGTGACTGCACAAACACCTTTGCAGAATACTTTCGGAAACTCCTCAATGCAGAACAACCTACAGAGAGACTTGCTTTCGCCGAGCACACTATCAGGAACCAGGACTCTGAACCACCCAACAGGAAACAGAGAAGATAATTAAAGACTTCAAGAACAACAAGGCCCCAGGTGAAGATGGTATAGTTTCAGAAAAGTGGAAGCATGCAGATGACCAGTCCCTACATAGTATCACCCAGATCATTGAGTACATTTGGAGAACGGAGGTATTGCCAGAGGCATGGACCCCAGCTGTGATCCATCCATTAAACAAGAAAGGAAGTAAGACTGACCTCAACAACTACAGAGGCATCTCCTTGTTGCTTATAATCTACAAGATCTTCTTTAAAGCCTCGCACACTAGAGTCACCAAACAGCTAGACTGAAAAACTAGGCGAATACTAGGTTGTTTTCCGAGTGAATAGGTCCTGCACAGAGCGGAATCAAAATCTCAAGACAGTCCTCTCATACAGGAGCCGAGTGGGACATCCCTGGGTAGCCATTATGGCTACAAGTTGGAGGAGAGGGTCTGTCGATCTTTTGAGTAGTATGCCATTTCGAATTCTTCGTCCCATGTAGATATAGATTTCGAAAAGGCATACGACTCAATAGATCGACAGACCCTCTTCTCCACCTTGTGGGAACTAGATCTATATGAGAAGAGTACCAGACTGGTCTAGGCTACCCTGAATAACACCACCTCCAAAGTCAAGTTTAGGGGTGAACTCTCCGCGAGATTTCCCATCCAGACAGCAGTCAGGTAAGGGGATGGCCTGTCGTGCATCCTCTTCAACTGTGTTCTGGAGAAAATCATCAGAGAATGGACTACCACATTCTCACCAGAAGCAGGACTGAAGCTTGGCTACAAGAAATATAACCTCAATGTACCAAGTCTAGCCTTTTCTGATGATCTCATCCTATTGGCCAACAGTACAGAGGAGGCTACTCATCAACTACAGAGCTTCAACAATATTGCAGTAAAAATCAGCTTGAAAATCAACATACAGTAGACTTAGTTCATCGCCAATATCAAGCAGGCTTCTTCTACAATCCCACTAGGAAACAATAATATGTGTAAAGTACTTGGGAGAATGGATTTCAGCAAGTGAAAGCGAAACCTTGGTCATAGACGCCAGTGCACCTAGTTAGAGAGGGCCTATCATTCCTGTAAGAATATCTATACCTCCAAGTACCTATCCAAGAACTTTGAAGCACTACAACTCGGTAGTAAGACCATCCGCACTCTATGCCTCCGAGTGTCTCTTGATAAATAGAAAGGACCCCCTCAGGAAACTAGAACTTAAAGAGAGGAAGATCCTTATCAGAATATTAGAACCCATAAGAGAGAAAGACGGTACTTACAGAATCAGGCACAATGACGAGCTGTATGAACAACAGGAAGTCACAGTCACATGAATGAGGAAAAGGCGACTGACCTTCTATGGGCACATAATTCCCCTGAATCACTCGAGACTCACCAAGAAGATACAGTGACAAGCAGGAGAAAGGCGTCAAAAGCCAAGTGGTTCACCTCTTTTAAATCAAACTTAGAAGAACTGCAGATCTCATCACAGACAATCGAAAACCGAACTCAATGCCGTTAGGCCATCCTACAGGGAATCTTCCCACTGTCTCTCACAAGCAAGAAGTGGGCAGGCACCACCAGACCTAAATGGACGGATGAGAGGAAGCAGGCTCACAGCCTGCCCGTTTCCGCGTCTGTCACACAGATCTGTTGCTGTCGCTCACATAGCACAGACCCGTAACCGTACACTTACTGAGATTTGTTGCTTGAAGCTGTCGCTTGCTTTTGTTGCTCACCTAAGACTCGGCCTTAGATCTGTTTGTCGAAGTCCTTGTTTAGTGCCTTGGTTCTGAACCGACAACATGACCATGAACGTTCAAATGATCAATTTAAGCTTGGCGAGACAACTAAAGAAACGCATGCTATGCTGCTACGTGTTTACGGGGATCCAGCACTATCCATGAAGCGTGTGTACGACTGGTTCGCCCGTTTTCGAGTAGGTCAGGACAGTGTGCCTCTGACAGTCCCCGTAGTGGATGACAGGCGACCACCGTCAGCGACGAAATCATTGGGAAAGTGAGGACATTAATCACGAACGATCGTTGATTAACTGTGTGTAAGCGGATGAACTACAGATTAACCGTGAATCTGTAGATAGTTCCTTACCCAGAAGTTAGGCAAGAGGAAAACGTGTTGTTGCATCGTGCCACATCATTTGACATACGATCAGAAGCATGCACGTTTACAGGCTTCACAGGATTTTGTCGAAACCGTATTGTCACTGAGGATGAAACCTGTTTTCTCCTGCAAGGGCCTGAAACGAAACGGCAAAGCATGGAATGACATTCTCCGACATCACCTCGTCGGAAAAAAGGTCAGGGCTGAAAAATCACACATCTAAACCTTGCTCATCATCTTTTTCGATACTAAATGTACTCGGTGTAATAGCCGCGTTATTTAATATATAAAAACAAATGTTTGTGTGTTCGTATTTTATGCCCGGCCGTGCCGTTCAGCAGATTGTGATGAAACTTCGTCAGCATATTGCTTGCACTTTCGCGATGGTCATAAGCACCATTAAATGACTGTACGACAAATAGTTCAGGAGATATGACTTAATAAACAATGAAATACACCATTGACCTAAGGGTAAGGACTGCTTACAACATATAGTTCAGGAGATATGACGTCATAGGGAATTATATGGTTGAATACCTGTGGCATCATGCGACATGCGAATAAGGACACTTTTTTATCCTAAAATCTTCTTGACATTTTAGACACTTGACCTTCAAAACAGTAGGAAGGTCACTGTCACACAAAATTTTGGACGGTGCATAACGGAGGATACTTAACATGTCGACCTAGTCAAATTCTACAGTTGTTTTCCGATCCTCAACAATTATTCTGTTTATCAGTGCAGTATTAATATATTCAGATTATCTACAATCATTTCAATTAATTAACTTGAGTAAACAGGTTATTTTCAGATTTCGGCGAAGTTTCGAATAAAATATAATTTCTGAAAATTCTAGCAGCCCTCTGGAAGTTACGTTACATTTTTCAGGGTGATAATCATCAAAGAAACATTTAAAACATAAATATTGTTCACACTATGTGAATTTTATATAAGCAGTTTACAGTAAGAACTGTTTTTAAAAAATATGCTTCAGGTTTTTAAATAACGGTTGTTTGGCTGTTAGCTTTGTTGCATACCAAGCGTACCAAATCATTGGGTGAAAATCACCAACAGAAGGAATTTGTTGTTACCGACGTATGGTTTTAATGCGAATTTTAAAATAAATCTAATATATAAAAATTAATGTTTATTTATTCTTTTTTTCGTATTTTATGCACGGACATACCGTACATCCGATTGCGATAAAACTTTATCAACTCATTCCTTGCACTCATGCGAGGGTTAAGGCATACTAAAACTAACTTCGTGTGGTGCATAGCGGAGGGTGCATTACACTTAGTTAAGTCCTTTCTTATGCCCTCACGCTGAAAGACTGGACGCATATAAATGAAGTTTGGAACAGAGGTAATTTATATCCTGATTAACACATGGGCTACCTTTAGTATGGTGCGTGGTGGAGGGTAGCTTACAATGGGTTAATGTTTGCTACTCCTTAATCCTGCAAGGGATGGACATATTTGAATTAAATTTTGAGTGGAGTTAGTTTGACCAGTCACCATGAAACTTGGCGGATATATGTATGTTTTCATATATAGGAGGGAAAGGAGTAGGTCGAGGAGGAGACGTACGGGGAGAGGGTAGAGGAAAAGACGGACAGAGAGGAGGAGAATGAGGCAGGGGAGATGGTGAAAGGAGGTGAAGAGGAGGGGGAAGAGGAAATGGAAGGAAGCTTTGGGTTTAACGTCCCGTCGACAGCGTGGTCATTAGCGACGGAGCTCGCGCTCGGATTTTTGGGTAAGGATGGGGAAGGAAAGCGGCCGTGCCCTTTGAAAGGAACCATCCCGGCATATGCCTTGAGTGAATTAGATAAATCACGGAAAACCTAAATCAGAATGGCCGGAGGTGGATTTGAACCACCATCCTTCCGAATACGAGTCCAGTGTGTTACCACTGCGCCACCTCGCTCGGTGAAGAGGAAATGGACAGAGAAAGAGACAGGAGAAGACGTGGGGAGAAGCAGGTGAACAGAAGAAGGGAAACGAGGAGGTGGACTAAGTTAAGAGTGGATTAAATAAGGACCCGGGCGACGCCGGGTTTTCAGCTAGTATCCAATAAAATCCTCGAGCTTTCGATGGCGAGCTCCGCCATCGTCATCAGGAGTAAAACTTGCCATCGAAAGCTCGAGGATATTCTTCGACATGACGCGGATTGTATACCGAGAACATTTTGCATTATCCCCAAGGAATTTCTTCCTGATAATAATAATAATAGTAATAATAATAATAACAATATTTTCCATTCACGAAAAAGCTCACCGGAATATCCACCATACATATTTTCAGGGTATGTATCGCAGAGCTCAGCGGTGCATAGTTGTGAGAGGTGACTATTTCGAAGTACAGGAAGAAGGTAACTGTAGTTCATAGTTCATCTGAGTCAATGTCACAGGGCTATTCACCGAACTTTACTGTCATAGGTTGTACTGTTGATTTTGTGATCTTCAGTCCGCAGACTGTTTTGCTGCAGCTCTCCAAGATATCCTGTCCTGTGTAACCATCTTCATCTGAAGATACGAATGGCAACCTACATGCTTTTGAATCTACTTACTATATTCGTTCCTCGGTCTCCCTCGACGATTTTTACCCCACATACTTCCTTCCAGTGCTAAGTTGACGATTCCCTGATGTTTCAGAATGTGTGCCACCAACCTATCCCTTCTCTTAGTCACGATATGCTAGGAACTCCTTTTCTCGCCAATTCTGTTGAGCACCTTCTCGTTAGTTACGTGATCTACCCCTGTAATCTTCGTCTGTAGCATCACATTTAGAAAAGTACTATCATCTTTTTGACTGAACTCCAATCGTCCACGTTTCACTCCTATACAATGCTACACTACAGACAAATGCTTTCAGAAAGAACTTCCTAACATTTTAACTAAGACTGGATATCAAAAAAATTCGTTTCTTCACAAACGTTTTTCCTCCCATATCCATTCCGCATTTTATACCTTCTTTACTTCGGCCATCAGATGATATCTTGATACCCATTACCTAATCCAATTCCTTCAACATCGACTGATTTTCTGACACTACATTCCATTACCCTCGATTTACTTTTCTTAATATTTCATCTTATATCTTTCTTTCAAGACACTGTCCATTCCACTTAATTCCTCTTCCAGGTCCTTTGCTGCCTCTGACAGAATTACTGTCATCTGGAAACCGCAAGCCTGCGAGTTATCTGAGCGGCGTCATGCCGCGTTCGCAAGCGTGCGAACTCGGCGGGTGTTGGGCGGAGCTTGAAGCACTTCGGCACCGAAAAAATCAATTGCTGGCCACGTGTGTCGCTCCCTACTGATGTGTTAATGTTCCAAAGTATAAATTAATTGTCCTTGGGTGGCGTCCGATAACAATAAACAGCGTACTGCTGTGGTTTTACATCATATCACACTTCAATTTATGAGAGATATTCAACTAGCTTGTTTTTCAAATCATACAAGTAATGAAATATATACTTCGTGCTTGGAACTAGAAGAGAAGAATAAATTAATTTTAACTGCGACTTTGGTGTTGATTGAAATAATATTTTCTGACATTATACTTAATGGCTTTCTATTTGGAAATGATAAAATTATATTGAAATTTTATAGGTACTTATACGCCTAAGTCATATAGAGTCATTTTTATATATATTTTCGCTTTTGTAGCTCTCAGAAAATGTTGTACCACCAACAATAATTGTATACAGCTTGTCCCAAATAAAACCAGTATCACTCACACCCGAGATTATAGTAAGAACGAACTAAGTAGAAAAAGAATAGATAAAAGTAACATTAAAATATGTTGTTACCTTCTTATAAGGGATGTTGCAAGTGATGTTATACGTGATGTTTGCCGGTTTTATGTGGGACACGCTGTATTGTATTTCAACCCATATCCACTTTCAAAGAACTATACACAGGTCTCAGAATTTATTTATTTTCTTAAGAAGCTGTCTGAGGGGAACTGCGTTTCTACGAACATTTTGCTGAATCATCTGTTGACAATTTTCTTTATCTGAATGCTACTTCGATTTTTTTTATTTTATTTTAACGGAAAGAAAAATGTGATTTAGTTTAGCCTGAGACACTACAGGTCAGGCCAGTAAAGGATGAGAAGCGTGTACCACTTTGTATCTTGTTTGTGTTTTGTAGTTTCTTCTTGTTGGGCTTGTCACCAGCAACAAGGTATCCCCACTCACTGTCAGCTGAGAAGCGAAGGAAACACGGTGCTGACCAAAACTTGTTCACTGGCGCCTACTTAGAGCCAGCTAGCAGTTCATTGATTTTGTCATTTTATTTCTCACACTGTAGTAACTCATCGGATTTTAAGCACATCTCGGATGCACAGTGGTAGAGTGCCCGACTACAAATCCAAAGGTGGCGGGTTCGATCCCCGCCAGGTCCTAGAATTTTTATCTGTCACTTTCCACTTCTTTCACCTCTGGCAGTAATGTTTATGTGAAAAATACCGAGTAAACCCACGTTAAACTGTAGGTACCCCTATAACTGGCTGGGTAAGTCAGTTCGAAGGTCGGAGGAAGGCAACGGCATACCACCTCCAAATATGACCATGCCTAGTAAAGCACTGTGGTGTTCAAACCAATCTTCGGATTGTTGACTGCTTTACCTTTTAAGAAACAGGTAGTGATGGACTCGTTCCATGAATTTCGACTGCCATTTAGAAGAGTTTTTCCTTATGAGAACAGCAAAAAACATTTCTGAATTTTTATTCATCTTACAGAATTAATAGTAACACAAGGAAAAAAACAGAACTTATTTTCACAAGTGTTATTTAAAGGAAAGCTAGCATGCAGAGAGACTTGTACTGAAAGCCGCGGTGGAGTAGCCGAGCGGTCAAAAGCGTCTCGCTGAGGAGCGCGCGGTTGCTCGCCGTGGAAGTTCGAGACCTCCCTGTGGCATGGGTGTGTGTGTTGTCCGTAGGTTAGTTTACCTAGGTTTAAGTAGTTTGTAAGCTACGGACTGATGACCACGCAGTTTGGTCCGATAGATTTACAAACATTTGACCACTTGTACTGAAAACATACTTGTGCTGCAGAAGCAATACCATAGCCCAATCGGCTCGCGCCGGAAATATTAAACATTCCGAATGTCGTCGGCGCGGCGTGAGCCGGCTGAAGCGGAGTCGTCTCGGCCCGGCCGGCAGTGTGAACACGGCCTAAGACAGTTACCGCAGGTTCAGAGATATGAGGTGGATAGAGATTTTGATAAAAGTGATTTGAATTATATATAATCTTTCTCTCTAATTCTTACTCTGACACTTTCCCTCGGAGGTGTTACCATCCCGCGCGTGCCAACGTAAGTAAGTTTTAGTTACAAAGCACTGCACATGAGGGCCATAGAACTACATGCATCGTCACTGTGTGCATTAAAGTTTCTTTTCACTAGAGCAGGTCTTATTATTGGTCAACAGTGGAACGACATTTTCTCGGTCGACATTTAGTCCCCAGGGGAGATCTGTCCTTAGGTGACAATTTTTCTTTTCTTATTCCCTTCTTTTATTTGGCAATCTTATTGTTTTACGAAGACATCCTTATGTTTTTTCTTCCTGCCATAGTCCTGTAGTCCATAGGGGGTCATAATTCTGACCTCATATCTTCCTCGCTCTCATAGATAGTGAGGACTACTTTTAGTCTTAGTTTGTTCAATCATTGAGTTTCGAACTGGGAAAATTCGTATTAATTGTAAATACTTCTAGTTACAATTTTATTCCCTGTGTTTTTATTTATTTATTTATTTATTTTTCCGTCTTCAGTTTTTAACCCTTACATTCACAGACTGGACTGTCTCTTACGTTACCATATTCATCGGGGACATGGACTTTTTCTACACAAAGGTTTCTGTTTTGTTATCGAAAGCACAGAACTGAAATAGGTTATGTTTTTGGCAGAGGTGCAACTTGATTTCGGAAGTTTCTCTTTTGTAATGGCGTGAGATAGGATTGGTTATAGGGGAGAAAAAAAATCCTTAAAACCTAGCTTCTTTTCCATTGTTGTCCGCTCGCAGAAGCAGCGCACATGTCGTCGATCCATCTATCTTGCAGTGAGCTGCTGTGGAACTTTTAAACTGAGGCTACTTTTCAAATAAGAAGGGAAGCCAGTTATTTAATAATGTTTATTTATATGTCGTGAAACAACAAGCGACATACGTAATACCGTCCATGATCTTCGTACACTTGAATTCTAAATACTGTAGTTGATAAATATAAAGTTTGAACAGCCTGACAATTTTGGCACGAAGAGCATTTTCTATAACTTCTACTATCAACTGCTTTTGATAACTAGAGCATAATTATATAAACCAAACATACCATAATAAAGCTTCACGTTAGCACGTCCATTACACAAAATCACGTTAAGTTCTACACAGTGGTTTTAGATAATTTATAATTTTAAAAAAATCATAGAGATGGGGGGTCTCATATAGAGGTGGGGGCGGGCAATCCAAATACGTCTAGGCAGTTATTGGCGCAGTTTCTCACGGGAATGTGATATGTTACACCACATGTCATCTTTTCCCACCCATTCCACCTATGAAGTGATCTACAAGCTATGAAATTGCGAGACAACTCAATACCTGTGGTCATGAGCCAGCCACCCTATAAGATACCTGCTATGGGAAGGTATACATTTCATATTCAAATGTACCGCGAATTTGAGACCAGTGTCAGGCTAGTCAGGCATCGGTCATTTATCTTTGGTTGCAGGCTTATTTTTCGATGGCAGTACTATCGATATGGGAGACGGTGCTAGTATTGTTGCCGGGAAGTAGGGTTGTGATTATTGAGAGTGCAGACTTTGCTAGGCGCGCGGATGAGATTGCAGAAGCGTGGGGACCGTCGTTGTGTCCAGTTGTTCCGGCGGGATAGCCGAGGAGATGAGATTTTGAGACTTGAATGCTGAGCCAAGCTGTTTGTTTAAGACGTGGAGACGAAAGGTATAGATGACGTTGGAGAAACGATATTTTGAAGTTTTTATAAGGTAAAGTTTTTCATGAAATACATGGCATGTTTCTATGGCACAACTTCGCATCGTTAGGCTGAATTGATGGTAACAGTAACGGTCGGGAAAGATCTTGCTGTTAGCTTATGGTTTCACGATTCATGCTAGGGACCCCTTTCTGTGTTAGGAAAAGTATTTAATAGTTTAGTTTTGAAATTGCGTTTTTTTAATGAATTAGGAATTTCATGGGTAGTGTTCTTGAAATAAGGTATTGTTGTAACATTGTGTAAATCGAGTTGAATTTATTAACAGTAAAGAAATGTTTATCTTTGTTTAATAATAATAGTTCAAAATGTTCAAATGTTTGTTAAGCTTATGGGACTTAACTACGGGGTCAGCAGTCCCTAAACTTACAAACTACTTATGAACTACTTACGAACTAGGACGGCACAAATATCCATGCCCGAGGGGGGATTCGAACCCCCGACCGTAGTGGCCGTGCAGACCGTGACTGAAGCGCTTCAGTCCCCTCGGCCACCGCGGCCGGCAATAATAATAGTAATTCTTAAGAATTTCAGAGGGAGCTTTAGGCAACAATTGAGAGAAACGGGGGAAAATAAAACTGTAGAGGAGGAATGGGTAAAATTGAGAGATGAAATAGTGAAAGTAGCAGAGGACAAAATAGGTAGGAAGGCAAGACCTACAAAAAATCCTTGGATATCACAGGAGATACTAAATTTAATCGATGAAAGGAGAAAATATAAAAATGCAGTAAATGAAACAGGCAAAATGGAGTACAGACGACTAAGAAATGAGATTGACAGGAAGTGCAAAGTGGCTAAGCAGGAGTTGCTAGAAGGCAAATGCAAGGATGTAGAAGAATGTATGAATAGGGGAAAAATAGATACAGCCTACAAGAAAATAAAAGAAACATTTGGAGATAAGAAAAACAGCTCTATGAATATCAAGGACACGGATGGAAAACCAGTTCTCAGCAAAGAAGAGAAAGCTGAAAGGTGGAAAGAGTATATAGAGGGGCTCTACAAAGGAAATGAACTTAGAGACGATGTTGTAGGAAGGGAAGAGGAAGCAGATCAAGATGAAATAGGAGATATTATACTGAGAGATGAATTTGACAGAGCCCTGAAAGACATAAGTCGAAACAAGGCCCCTGGAGTAGATGATATTCCCTCAGAGCTACTGGAGTCTCTGGGAGAACCAGCCATGACAAACCTGTTTCACCTGGTGTGTAAGATGTATGAGAAAGGCGAAGTATCCTCAGACTTTAAGAAAAATGTTATAATCCCCATTCCAAAGAAAGCAGGTGCAGACAGGTGTGAAAACTACAGAACCATCAGTTTAATAAGTCATGGTTGCAAAATATTAACACTAATTATATACAGAAGGATGGAAAAACTGGTAGAAGCCGACCTCGGGGAAGATCAGTTTGGGTTCAGGAGAAATGTAGGAACACGGGAGGCAATACTCACTTTACGGCTTATCCTAGAAGATAGATTAAGAAAAGGCAAACCTACATTTCTAGCTTTTGTAGATTTGGAGAAGGCTTTTGACAATGTTGATTGGAATAAAGTCATTCAAGTTCTGAAGCAAGCAGGAGTAAAATATAGGGAGCGTAACGTTATTTACAACTTGTACAAAAACCAGACAGCGGTTGTCAGAGTTGAAGGGCATGAAAAGGATGCAGTGGTTGGAAAGGGAGTAAGACAGGGTTGTAGTCTTTCTCCATTGTTATTCAATTTGTACATTGAACAAGCTATAAGGGAAAGCAAGGAGAAATTTGGTGAAGGAATAAAAGTTCAGGGGGAAGAATTAAAAACATTGCGTTTTGCTGACGACATAGTAATTCTGTCAGATACAGCAAAGGACCTGGAAGAGCAATTGAACGGAATGGACAGTGTGCTGAAAGGTGCATATAAGATGAACATTAACAAGAGCAAAACTAGGGTAATGGAGTGCAGTGTAAGAAAATCAGGTGATGCTGAAGGAATTAGATTGGGAAACGAAGCAATAAAGAAGGTAGATGAGTTTTGTTACTTGGGCAGTAAAATAACAAATGAAGGTCGCAGTACAGAGGATATAAAATGCAGAATGGCAATGGGTAGAAAAGTGTTCTTGAAAAAGAGAAATTTGTTAACATCGAATATTGATTTAACCCTAAGGAAGTCCTTTCTGAGGGCATTTGTATGGAGTGTTGCCTTGTATGGGAGTGAGACATGGACGATAAACAGTGCGGACAGGAAGAGGATTGAGGCTTTTGAAATATGGTGCTACAGAAGAATGCTGAAGATTAGGTGGGTGGATCGCGTAACTAATGAGGAGGTACTGAACAGAATTGGAGAGAAAAGAAATTTCTGGCATACCTTGACTAAAAGAAGGGATAGATTGGTGGGACACATTCTTAGACATCAAGGAATTGTGAATTTAGCATTAGAGGGAAGTGTGTGGGGTAAAAATCGCAGAGGAAGACCAAGAGATGGATACAGTAAGCAGATTCAGACAGATGTAGGTTGCCATTCTTATGTGGAGATGAAGAGGCTTGCATAGGATAGGGTATTGTGGAGAGCTGCATCAAACCAGTCTCCGGACTGAAGACCACAACAACAACAAAAGGCTGATTAAATATCTGAGTTATATTTTTCTCTGAAAGATTTTAAAATCATAAACATGACATTGTTAGTAATTTTCATGAAGTTACATCAGTTAGAAAATAAATCAGATATTTCATTTTTAATAATTAGTTCGAGTTTCTTAAACAGATTACCAGTTTATCCCTCCTCACATTTTTATTAAAAGTGCCATAGATTTTTTCTGTAGTTAGTACAGCAGGAAGCAGTTTCGTGTTGCTCAGATTTATGCAGTAAGTGAAAGTGAGAAAGAATCAGTTTTTGTCAAGCTTACAGTTCAGTATGATTTACACATTTCAGTGTAGGACAATTCATACAGTGTTCAGGTTAACAAGTGTTTGCACTGAGTCAGATTGCATTGATAAATATTGTTTTCGTTACATTCCGTTAAAGATTGTTAGTTTATTCTGAAAGAAGTTTGTAGGGCCAGAATTATTAACACAGTGATTTTCATTATTAGTAATTTTCAGTCAGTTAACTTTGTTACGACATTTTCATACAGAAACAATTAGCAGTTTGTGTCTCATTATAATAAACATTACGCAGTCAGATAGGTTTTGCAATACCTTTACATTCACATAGAGTACAGTTAAAAATACGCAGTCAGATTAACATAACGTTGTGCAAAGGCATTCAGCTAGAACAAGTTCAAACACACAGCAGACGGAAATCTAGTAAGAAAGAAGGAGAAGCGAGAAACTTTCAACCCTATAAGGTGTACCTATTTTTATTTTATCAATGTAACTCAAACATTACTATACCTGTTGCCAATAAAGTTTTTTGTGTTACTCTATTGTCTTTGTTTAATACAAAACAAAAAACACTTTGTTTCTGGGTTCGCCTCGTACACCGACATAGCCAGTCCCGCCAACACTATTCCCAGTGCGTCACTGTCGACATTAAGCCGTTTACACAGCCGACTGGTCCTAATCCTCTGCACTGCGGGGATAATCTCGAGGCCCTGCTCCGTGTTGGGGGTTGTTAATATACAGGGGTGCTCAGATCATCGCTTGTTCGTCCACGCTATCCAGTAGTACAAACCTCCCTTTCACCACCCCTGGATACCTTTATTTCAATTTTATTTATGTATCTTACAGTACCGATGTGCCAACGAGGGTTTAAACTGGGAGTTCACCATACTTCTGAAAATGGTCAAAAAACTCGGCGCCGAAATATCATGGCAGCAAGTCAATGACATGCGGGACCTTGCCGTCCAGTTTTCTGGGGAAATGTAATGTTTGTAAAGTCTATGGGACTTAACTACGGGGTCATCAGTCCCTAAACTTACAAACTACTTATGAACTACTTACGAACTAGGACGGCACAAATATCCATGCCCGAGGGGGGATTCGAACCCCCGACCGTAGTGGCCGTGCAGACCGTGACTGGAGCGCCTTAGTCCCCTCGGCCACCGCGGCCGGCTTTCTGGGGAAAATTTTCCAAATTTTTCTTCCATATAAAAGCTGTCCTTACAATTACGAACGTAATAAATTAAACCCAGCCAATTCTGTCAACCCGTTCTCAGGTAATGATATTTCATTCGTGTGGGAATTGATTTTGGCCCACTTTAGGTTACGGTAGTAACACTAAAAGTGGGCCTTTGGGTCTTTTGACAGCTCGAAATTTAAATGAAAATAACGGCTTAACCATTCATCTGTCCGAATATTGAATAACCGAATTTGTAGAGGAGAAAATTCTCTACAACGTTGATCTCTTATGGTTTTTTTTTCATATCTCGTATCGTTTGAGAGATATTTGCAAAAATAACGGCGATTTTTGGCTGTCTGTCTGCCTGTCCGTAACGTGTTCCCTGTTTTTAAGATGAACCGTTCAACCGATCAGAACCAAATTTAACAGACATAATTTTAGGCCGCCAGAGACCAGAACCTCCCTTTTTCAATTTTTTCGGACAAACAATACGGTAGTAATACAAAAAAAAAGCCGTTTGTAATATAATTGTAATTGCAAACGAACCGTTCATCTGAGACGAAAATTGAATAACCTAATTGGTAGAGGGGAAATTCTCTACAACTTCGCTCTCTTGTGTTTTTTCTTTTTTTTCATATCTTGCATTGTTGCAGAAATATTTGCAAAAATAATGGCGATTTGACGATGTCTGTCTGGTTGTAACGTGTTCCCCCTTTTTAGGTCGAACCGTTCAACCGATAGGCACCAAATTTTACAGATATAATTGTTGGCTACAAGAGACCAGAAACTCGCTTTTTTAAATATTTTGGACAAGAAATACGTTAGTAATACCAAAAACGCTGTCTGTAATGTAATTTTAATTGCAAATAAACAGTTCATCTGACGTGAAAATTGAATAAACGAATTTTTAGAGAAGAAAATCTCTACAACTTTGTTCCCTGATTTTTTTTTTTTTTTTTTTCATATCTCGTATCGTTTGAGAGATATTTGCAAAAATAACGGAGTTTTGACACCCTCCATTGAATTAACGAAAACTAGCCGTCCGCAGATGCCACATGACATTCCTCGCCCAGAACTCTCTCTGGCATACGCCATCTTGCGTTGCGTATTTGATGATTTTCTTATTGTAACTTACACGTTGTCGTTTCAAAGCAATGGCGCACTGAAGAATTAACAAAAACACGTTGTTCTTCGTACGATAAATGCCATATTCTATCAGTTAACAACGGTCATCAGTACTATAAAATTAAAGAGCGCAATGCGTAAGTTTTAGCCGTAGCGTAGTGGGCAAGGCGTTGCAGTGTGACGCTGAAGGGAAGTGGTTAGGAACCCGCCACTACCTATTATTTTTTTTCCTAAAAGGTTTTCAGACACTCTTATTAATTAATTTTTTATTATTTGGATTATTATTTTGGTTCAAAATGATTGAAAAAAAAACTAATAAAACTACAAATCTAAAGTGGGCCGTAAAACACGTCAGTGCGATTTTTTATTTACAGTGAGGATAGGCTGCAACTCACTGCCGCAGACAGACACACAGAGTCGCGGTGGAGTGGCCGAGCGCTCTAAGACGCCTTGCTGCGGAGCGCGCAGTTGTTCGCCGTCGGAGGGCATGGGCGTGCGTGCGTGCGTGCGTGTGTGTGTGTGTTGTCGTTAAGTTAGTTTAAGTAGTTAGTAAACCTAGGGACTGATGACTGCAGCAGTTAAGTCCCTTACGTTTACAAATGTTTGAATTTTGTAACTGTTAGCCGCAGCCACAGTTTTCATAGGAATCACGGCACAAATACATTCACACAGGCACAACTGACGCATGCATGACTAGCGTCTGCGGCTGCCGCGCTTGGACTCGAAAGTCGTTGTTGGTGAAGGCTGTGGCCAGAAGCTAAGCTGTCTGTCTTTTCTGTGTGCCTTTCTGCGGCGCAGCAGTCGTCCTTACGGTGAGTTGTAACCTTCCTTTCTTTGTCTTTGGCCATGTTCCCGCACAT
This sequence comes from Locusta migratoria, assembly GCA_026315105.1. NCBI lineage: Eukaryota > Metazoa > Arthropoda > Insecta > Orthoptera > Acrididae > Locusta > Locusta migratoria. The sequence continues at coordinate 240,234,583 of CM048749.1, read as the reverse complement.
GTAGGGTCGACTTTGTTAATGGGATTTGGCAGTGCCTGCGCTAGCCGTAGGCGACGTCGGCGACCGCCTGTGGGGGCCTCGCAAAACATGGTTAAAATTATAGATTTTTTGTTTCTTTTCTTTTTTAATTTTTAACGGCGCTTTTCAACTGCTAGGTTATGCATCAACGACCTACATCTAGCATACACTAGCTTAACCAATGGACTAACACAACATATGTACCCAAGGGTGGGGTTAGACCCCCGATGAGAGCGATCTCCGTGGTATGATGCCTTAGTAGTCTCGGCCATTCCCGGCCGGCAGCTATTTAGTTGTCCGTATTTATTTCCGTATGAGTGCAGGAGTAGTACAATTTTTAGTTCAATACTTAAAGAACAATTTCTTCAGTACATTTTAGAAAACAATTTGGAACAAATATATCCAAATGTTTACATAACAATCAGAATTATGCTCAGTTCCAGTCAGTACAGCTTCACAAAGTTAAAATTGATTAAGACTAACTTGAAAAGCACAATCAGCCAAGAAAGATTATCTGCGTTGTCAGTACAATCAACTGAAGCCACAATAGCGGCTAGTATTAAGATGTGATCTTAAAAATTTCAATGAGACGAAAAGCTGAAAAGTCTCTCTAATTTGTGTTTGTTTATTGTAATTTTTTGCAATAATACTCGCATATTATACTAATAGAATTTTAATATAATGATTATTGATGTATAATTCAACTCATTTAACATTTTTTTCATTAATAAAAAATTGAAAGGGGCCTCGCAAAGACGAGTTCGCCGACGCCCAGTTTTCGTCTAGCGCCGCCACTGGGATTTGGCGTGTACTAGTTAAAGAGTGGCCGGATGCCCTTCCTGTTGCCACCCCATGCCCTCCAGAGGAAATGTGTACCCCAAATGTCTGCGTATAGTGTTATATGTGTAAAAGTATAAAATGTTACGAAATGTTTGAGAATCGTATAACTGAGGCTGGGCTTGAGGACCAGCTCAGTATTCACTTACTGTGATGTGGAAACTGCCTAAAAACCACATCCAGGCTGGCCGGTATGTGACACAACAACACAGTGACCAACGGTGCTTTCCAGTCATATGTGTGTACAGTAATGTAAAACGAAGCTTTATGTCTTTTTCCTTATTATTTGTTAATTTATTATGTATTTGTATATTTTATTTTTGTAACGTATTGACATTGTCCTGATAATGTCTGTATGTGTCAAAACTAAAGTGTAAAACCAAAGTAGACACGATGGTTTAGCAAGGGCTTTGTTATTGCATAGAATCGTCTTTGAGCAGGGAGTTCTATCGCTGGTAGCGCAGAGGCGCAAAGTCGTTGTTCTGACATAGTAGCGGACAGACGCAATAGCGAGACAGCGCAATGGTGTACAGCAAAAGTACGTGTTGGTTTGACACTAGTGGAAGTTACAGCGAACAGGCAGTATCATTTATTCATACGGGCACAGCTCACTTAATTAACAAACGCATCAAGAGGAATGCTGTGGGCCCAAAATTATAATTAACATTCGTCGCCAAGAAGAGCCTGTGTTTGCTAATTGTTAAGTGCCAATAGTCTCCAATCAGCAGCACCACGTCGCACACCGAAATCTGTAAGATCTGTCCAATTTGTCTTAGCATGTACAGCTAATCAGCGTATTAGCGATAATTGTTTAACAGTGAACTCTGTTATTTGTGAACCTGTGTTTAGATCATTAACTATAATCATTGTCCAGGCAGGTTCCTTCCTTTTTCATTGTTTTACCGAGAATATACACAAAGTCATAGAAAACTAAAAACCAAAGTCATTAAAGACAGTGTGCCAGTGATTAATGATAATTTGTTCAGAAAAATGTTACTAAATGTAGCTTATGCGAGTGTTGCTGATCAATAGGTTTGCTAAGTTGAACGAAATGCTAGACTAACTTTCAATGGCAAGAGATATTTCAACATAGTACATTAGATTAATTAATTTTCATTGTATATGAATTGGAGGTAAATTTTCTGCTTGCAAGTACTGTTTAGTGAGAATACTGATTATATGCAAGTGTTTGAAATGCTAATAATTCCTGGATAAAGAGAAGGCAAAAGTTAATCAGAAGGTTAAATTGTTCATTTCAAAATATTCAGTGCTATCATGCCACGTCATTAATTAATTTTTGAGCATGTTATCAGTACAGTTAATAGTAGACATACAGTTACAATTTGATTATTGCTAAAGCGCATTGCATACTTTCTGTTGAATAATTTCCGATACTTATATAAACAATTAATTACGTGAAACTATAGATAGTGAGCATTAAAGTGCGAGTTTTGCATTATCTGCTGCATGTTCCATTTGCGTGGCTATTGCTTGCATTTCATTGTCTTAAATTCAACCTCTGTATTTCTCAGTAATTAGTGTATTGTCAGTGTCTTTTGAACCGGATCTGACTTGTCATAAAAAGAACCAAAACACAAATATTTCTCACACCGTGGACAAGAACGACATATTGCCACTTTCACGTGTTGTCCGAGATATCGCTCGAGAAAAACATACCTGATTTATGTTTTGCTGAAGACAGGTCTATCAGATATTTATTTCGAGGAGTACCAAGGGTATGAATGCGTATCTTGAAAGACATACCCGAGCTACTGATTATGGATCAAGGCATGAATTTTAATAGCATCTGCTCTATCATGAATTTCTCTGCTCTCGTCTCATGTGGCAGGATTTTGAAGTCTTGCGATAAAATTCTTCACCTGTCGATACGAGTAAACACACAAGGTTGACAAAGAAAAGCACATTTCGGTGGTATTACTTTAACAGCGCAGGTCGGTTGCGCATCATCATTGAGAAAAGTCTTGTCGTAACGTGTCATGTTAGTTTGGCCACCCTATGAATCCAGTCTCAAGCAAAGAATAATTTTCTGCACACAAGGCGTGAGAAATGCTTGTTTTTGGTTGTTTTTATGATAAGTTTCACCCTACTGGCTGTGAGAACGCTGACGAATAGACGGCCAGTAACCTGAATTATGAAATTCATTTTTTTTTTTTTTTTTTTTTTTTTTTTTTTTTTTTTTTTGACACAGTTGCACGATTTAGATATTGGTAACTAGTTTCGGACTTGTTCGTCCATTTTCAAATCATAGTCCTTATTCCAACCTTAACAATACACTGCATGAAGCAAATGACTGTCCACTCTTAATACATGATTACATTTAAATTTAAAATAGGTTAAAATAGATGATGCGTCCACGGGCCTCCACGTGAACACAGCATTGTTTTATGGTGTGACTTCAAGGGAATTGCAGGATTGGTCATCCGAAGTTTTACTCTTGTGGCAGCTAAGTGCCATTATTCACGAATTTTGTTTGAGTACAGACAGAGATCAAACAACATTTCGTGATCTTACAAGAACTACTTGTCTTTTTATCACTTCGATTTGTGCACTTAAATGCTGAACACAGTTAAGGCATATTTCAGCAAAATAAAAATAAAATGTACAGACAATACACACGAAATACAATATATACTGAATACAACACTTGAAGCTCAACAACAACAACATTCGATAGACAGACTACTCTCAAGTGTACTGACCACAAAATATGGCGGCCGAGTTTGCACAGGTTGTCGTAAAGAGCGCTGTAGCTCATGTGTCAGCCACTCTATGAAATTTAAGCTCGAGGGTTCAGTCACAGACAGTGGCGCCGATTAGGCGGGGCCAGGGGGGGCAGTTGCCCCCCACTTTCGGGGAAAAAATATGATTAAAATATTCACTTTTTTAGCGTAGTAACACTTGTACACTTTTAAAACTGATTTGCACAATTGTAACATTTGGTGGTACACATGCTGAGAGTGTATTGCCTGTAAGTAAGACTACTCAGTCTAATAGTCCTCCTCAGCTTCAATGTGAACCAAGAGATCCAATTCATGGTAAACAAGCAGCATCACAGTTTTTTTTTTTTTAATGGTCCTTTTCAACCTAGAAAGTTTAGAAGTATGTGGTACACAAATTACGATTTAAAAAGCACGAAAAAACTTCTTCTCACCTCAGTGCTCTTCAACGTTGGAAGGAAGGTTTTAAAAATAAAAAAAGTGTGGTAAGCAAAATATCAATACATCATCCAGAAGAAGTTAAAAAAATCGTGATTATCTGAAGATTTTATTCCAGTCCCTACTTTTCATGCCGAAGCAGGGAATAGCACTACGGGGTCATAGAGAAAATGAGGACTCTGATAACAGGGGTAATTATGTCGAGTTAATGAAGCTGAGATCAACGGAAAACTCTTTATTAAAACAAAAATTTTTAGACAGAGATAAGTTTTTCAATTATGATGAAATGATTTAAATCATGGCAAATTTGGCCAGGCAGTACATATTTGATGATGCTAAAATATCGAAACAATTCTCCGTGATTGTTGATGAAACTCCAGATGTGTCACATCAAGAACAATTGACTCTTGTTATAAGATATGTAACAGAAAAGCTCGAAATCAAAGAAAGCTTTCTTGGTTTTACAAAACTGATTTGACTGACGGTGAAACATTATACAAGCTGCTTGTTTCAATTTTCGGTGAACTTGGCATTGACCTTAAAAATATATTTGCTCAGTGCTATGACGGAGCGGGGAAACATGAGTGGTTTTTACAAGGGTGTCGCTGTGAGGATGAAAGAACGAAACCCGTATGTTATGTTTGTAGATTACTATATGCATTCTCTAAATCTTGCACTTGCCGATGCATCTAAAAACATTCCTTCTGTTCGCAACGTTTTTAGCACAGTCCAACTATACTGTTTTATTGAGGCTTCGTCTAAAAGACATGCAGTATTAGCCACAGTAAAAAGTGCAGCATGTGCAGTCAAAGAAGGAATAATATGGATTTGTCCTTGAAAGCACTAAGTGACACAAGATTTAGCAGCAGATATGAAAGCTTGCGAGCAGTTCAACAACACTTAATAGATATACTGCACACTCTGGAAAATATTGAAGCTACTGACTCCATAACTGGTGGAGATGCTCACGGATTGATCACAAGTATTACCAAGTTTGAAGTTTATTTTTGTATTGAATACTATGAAGTACTTTTTTGAAAAAAACTAACATTCTTTCAAAGTACATACAGAATCATGATGTATCCATTCACTAGTGCAGGTTGCTGACAGCGTAGTTATGTCCATAAATTGTTTGAGAAATGAAGAAGAGTTCCAGAAGTTTTTGACTGAAGCAATTGATTTTTGTGAAAGGCATGGCTTTCAGGGACCAACAGTTCAACGCAAAAGAAAACTTCCACAAAAGATAGGAGGAGGAGATGTTAATCCTGAATATGATTCACCTGAAGTCTACTTTTTAAAAACATTTTACTACCCTTTGTTAGATACATTCAGTGAGAACATTAGGTCACGATTTGAAAAAAACCAGCTGGCTCTACTCTGCAACATGGAACTACTGCTGACGGCTTCGATGAAGAACAACTCAATTTGTAACGACCGTATCAAAGAAGCATGTTTTGCTGTGAGTTCCGCATTTGGTTTGGAAAATGATAATTTAGTCTCAGAAATCGATGTATTTTCAAGAAAGAAGCATGATTCAGACCAAATAGATCGTCATCTTGTGCCAAATTTGGTTTCACAATTTAAGTCTGAAAATGTTCACAACCAGTATGTATTCCCTAATTTGTTCAAGCTACTGCAACTGTTTTTGACTATCCTGGTGTCCACTGCATCGGCAGAACGATATTTCAATGTCCTCAAACGAATCAAAAACTACTTGAGGAATTCTATGCTTCAAGAACGTTTAACACATTTAGCTATACTAGCCATTGAAAAAGTTGCGGCTAAAAACATCAAATTAGAAGAATGTGTAGAAATTTATGCCAGGCGGAAACCAAGGCACATAGCTTTGTTTTAAAGCAATGATGCTTTGACAAGGCGTATCATGTTAAATTACGATATTGTCTGTTATTTTTGTTTATAATTAAACTAATGTTCCTTTGTTTGTAACAGTTGTATTTTACTAGAGAGCTTAATTAAACAACTTATGGCAATTACAATTGTATATTGTCTTTTGTTTTTCCTCGCATTTGGTATTATAGGTATAGGCCTGTAGGTGCAAAAATCAAACTATAACATGAAAGAATTTCTTACAATGCCATTTTTAGTTTTAGATTTTATTTTGCCCTCCCTCCCTCCCCCCCCCCCCTCACTTCTAACGTCCAATCTCCGCCACTGGTCACAGAGGCAAGTTTGCCACTTATCTTTGCTCTATGGACACGACCGTCAAGTTGCCGGTCAGATATGACACCCCCCGAAGTCATTAGACAAACCACGAGAATAGACAATAAGAGCGTTATTCCTGGGACACTCCAACAGCCATAATCGTAATGCCTACATTCTGTATTAACCCAAAGGCTGTGGACCCGGCACCATCACAATTTTTGGTGCAATAGTCACAGTTTATTGGTCCCCCCTCTACAGCTTTCCGCCACGTGCAACAGGAAGATAATGAGACACAGCGGACGCTCTCCCCGTGCCGTTTCTTTTCGGCACCGCAGAGTCGTCTCTTTAAGTACCCGCATACTTGCGGCGGCTTACGCGCCCTTACAAACACTCAAAGGAGGCCCCATCATTAATTGGGGATCGCCTTCTGTAGCCAGTCTCCGTAGCAAAGGCCGACAAAAGGAAAAATAAATGTACGCATAGTATCGAGACCGAAATAAGAGCTGTAATGGGCGACTGCGTCGCAAAAGAGGGGACCGCCAGGCTTAATGGGCAATGGAGTCACCAAAGGTGGCGGGTCTCGAGATGCAGAGAAGGAGGTGATGCCGGCTGTCTGCTTTTTTATTCAATACAGGGAGGGAACTCTGAGGGAAGGCGTGTGCCCGCTTTCGGTAATGGAGAATCTTCAAGAAAAGAGCGGAGACTGGGGCCCCCACACGTGCCCGCAAGCAGCTTAAGCAAAGCGCCCACAGGCAGAAAATAAGTTAAGTTTGGCCCGCGCCGGGCCGCAATCCGCTTTGTCAGCCGAGACGAACGAACTCTTGACTTAAATTTTAATGAGTAGCGGTAAATTCCCTCGTTCCCTTTCTTCTTTCTTTTTCCCTTCGTATTCTACTCGCCACCGTTGCCCGCACACTGGCTGTAATTCCCCCCCCCCCCCCCTCCTTCGAGACGAACGCGCGCTTCTCTCTTGGCATCCTGTGCTGCGGAAGTTGCACGTCACTGCATCTTACGTCCACGGGCCGCACAATTGCCGAGTCGCATCTCCGGCAAAATATAAAAGTCAAACTGGAAAATGGGCGTCTACCCTGCAAATAAGAATGTACTGACTTAAGGCTGGGTCGGGTACCCACATTTTGGAAGACCTCGAATGCAGTAATAATACAAACAGCACCGGAGCGTTTATTGGAACAGCCGATTCTATTCAAAAGTAAAGTTCTTCGCCTTGATCATATTGGACTTCGACCCTAGCCATTCCAGTAAACTGGAATAATAATAGAATTTTCAATCGAGAATTAAAGAAAAATATCTTTAAATGTTGCTTGCTAAGTCTTGTACAAGATACGATAAAACAAATCTGGTCAAAAGAAATCCTCCCGTAGAATTTTCTAAAAAATATATAATAATAATAATAATAAATAATATAATATAATATAATATAATATAATATAATATAATATAATATAATATAATATAATATAATATAATATAATATAATATAATATAATATAATATAATATAATATAATATAATATAATATAATATAATATAATATAATAAAAATGTCTTTCCACCTTCACCAAAATTAGTACACCGTAATCAAACCGGAGGTGCTATATGCCAGTGAGACACTGATGTTACACACAAAGACCGACCTTGAGAACATCCTCACATAGGAAAGAAAAATCATTAGGAAAATTATTGGACCAAAAATTACAGACGAAGGCTATAGACTTCACTCCTGGGATACGACAGAGAAGTTCTCTAACATCGCAGCGGACATTAGAAAAAGGCGACTAAAATTTTATGGACACATAAGCAGACTTCCACAGACCAGACTCACCAACAGAATACTCAGGTACATCCAGGATCTCAAGACCACTACATCCTGGATGATACAAGTCAGATTGATCTGGAAAGGGCACATATAAATTCAGAAGACATCATAAACAAAGTCGTCTTTAGACACAAGGGTACAAATGGGAAGTGATGTCAGAGAAAACAGCACCTAAAGCCCAACGACCAAAGTGGTCTGAAGATAGGAAGAGAGCCTTTAGTGAAACAAAGAAGGAATACTGGAAGAACAGGAAGAACAAGTAGTCATGAATGTTTCGCGTGGTCTGATGAAAGGCCTGTAACGTGTGTAATAATAATAATAATAATAATAATAATAATAATAAACTTGTCGAAATTCAGTCAAACGTTTTGTAAACCACAGATACTGTTCATTGAATAAGTTGTGAAATACATCTATTCTTAAATAGAAACTGAACTCACTGTCTTACAATTAGTAAAATTGTTTCTGAATCCTTAAAACACTTATAAAATCGTAGAAATTCTATAATAAGTACCAAAATACATTTTCAGCACAACATATAAATATTCGTTCTTCTTAATAGATGAAATATCTATTCCAGACAATGATCTCTATACTACCTGGATGTTGAAATACAGATTTCTGAGCGTGCCAGCCAAAGATATTGATATTCTGTTTCTTAACTAATTACAACATGGCTGCTACGAAGTATTACAAGAAAACGAAAGGAAATATCTTTCGATTCTGTACTCACACGAGTCTATTACTTCGCATATTCACAAAAAAATTCAAATCCAGAGGTAATCTAGCTGTTATTTGCATATACAAACTGATGGAAATTTGTCTGACTAATTACAACATGCCGGAAAATGCAAATTCGTGTGCAAAACATATGAATGTGCAAGCGCGCTACAGTTCTAAGCTCAAACACCAGAGTTATACATCCAGGTTATGTAGAGATCACTGATTTCACACATCGACACTCTAAGTAAAATTTCACCCATTATTGGCGTAAGTCACAAATTCTTATCATACATAACACAAAATCAGATCTTTCTCGAAATGACTCAACATAAAGACTGCAACTGTTTGTAACATTAATTCCTAACAGAATTCATTACAATGTAATTCTTTTTTTATTTATTTAATTATTTTACTGCAGGAGTTGGCAACGGAGGTCCTGCAACTGAATCTTCTCTGGCCGTGTGACGGAAGCCTGACGCCTCCATCTCGCCTCACCTCACGTCAAAAAGTTTCCGTACTGTAGCACTGTGATCGTCTGATGCGATATGACGTTGTAAGCTGTACTAGTTGGTTTGAACATAATTTGTATTTGAGTTAGTAATTCCACAATAATTGAATTTAACACATAGGCGTACATTGTCGAATCGTGTTAATGAGAAGGCCTTGTTACGTACGGTTAAATTTTACTTAGCGTCCTGGCGGCCTCGCGTGATTATGTTGACAAGCATGTGACGTTGGCATTAGCCAATCGTATGAAAACGCAAATGTTTTGTTATTAACTCTTCCTTTACGAGGGAAATTACTTTTACTGGGTGAACGAGGGCACATAGAAGAATCTGTCAACCATAGAGCAGGAACAGCATTATTTATTTACTTCATCGTCTGTACGAAACAATAATAAAGTAACTCGGTGAAGATTTATGAGAATATTAACATCCTGGTGAGGGCTTTATACTGTTTTGTTGATGTTGCCAACATATCATGCGATGCCGCCGGGATGGTAAATAAAATTTTACCGTTAGGTACAGTTAAAGCAGACTGCAGTTAAGACTTATTAGTTAGTGTAGGACACAGAAGAGTAAAGATATTTATTATCCACGACAAATGGCACATTTATAACAGTCATACTATTAAAAGAAAAGCCGAAGTTGATCGAAACTGGTAACATATTAATAAAAAAAATCGCACTGACGTGTTTTACGGCCCACTTTAGATTTTTTTAAGATTAAAATTATTAACAACATAAATAATCATGATTTTACCTGCAAAACTGAGCTGACGTAAGGCAGTAGCAGGGAAATAGTTCTTCCCATTACAAGCTGAATCCTTCAGATCCCAAATCCTACAGACCAATAGGTCTAATTAAAACTTTAGGAAAGGTCCAGGAGAAGCTGTTGTGTTCTTGTTATGGTCTTCAGTCCGGAGACTGGTTTGATGCAGCTCTCCACCCTACTCTATCCTGAGCAAGCCTTTTCATCTCCTCATAAGAACGGCAACCCACATCCATTTGAATCTGCGGCCGTTTACAATTACACGGAGCTCTCCGAAGGCTAAACAAACACCAACTGGTAGGGCTGGGCAAATGTTACTCGCATTCGAACATGCTCGGGATTTCCTGATACAGCAGAGAACTCGATACAGTATCGAACTGTTCGAACATTCAGATAACAAATGACTCGCGCCGCATTTCTGCAAACGATACGCGGGAAATTTTGAAGTAACCGGGCTATCGTTTTGCTCAGAACTAATTTCATGGGAAGTACATGCAAAAGAAAAGAAGGGCGTTACTATAGAAAACTGTATTCTATTTATTTTTTAGCAGAGCATACGTGAGCTGTCTGATGTCACTACGAGATATGATCCACTGATAAAATACCTACTACTCTAACAGGACTAATACATCAAATTACTGCAAAGCTAACACTCTAAGGAAAAAAATGTTGTTTCTGGAAGTACGTTACATGACTGTGAATCCATCGTAAGTACAAATTACGTTTAATGTGATTATAAGAGATAGGTTGCAAAGAAGGAAGTTAAAGGGAGATGGCGTTATCTATGGCGAGCACATACTTCAGTTGAAGCCTGTCCGCCATCTTGATCAGTCACGGTAGCTATTTCTCCGTTAAAACCATGCGTTACGTCGACCCTCTTACTGTAAATCTATTGGACTGACAGTCAGTACAAAGTATACACTTTCAAATAATATACTTTGTTGAATAAATACTAACAAATACTCATCATAATACAATCCAAAACTTTAATTTTAACGCTACTTATGATTCTTTTAACACGTTGTTGATCGCGATAAAACCGCGGTACCTTTTATTTATAAGTGACATAAAACTTCAGCTCTACAATACGAACATTCTCCAGGACTTACCAATATGGTGGAAGCAGGCTTCACTTTTTCAGCACATGGGTGTCTCCCTGTATTCTAACATCCTTGGTTGCAAATGACAATTCCATTCCCTGTTCATACGATACTGTAAAAGATAAAAATGTACCACCTTTTAATCGCCTTGAATGCAAGATTAAAAAATTTGAAATAGGGAAAACGTTAAAAAATTTAATACCCAATAACGGAAATAAGTCATATAACATAAACTGTAATTGCGACCACGGAATAAACAACGCAAGAGCTGCTGCGTACGTAGTACGAACGAGCGTCGCTAGATTGCAGCACTAACATTTTAAATCGCAGTTGCTATCGTTTACACATAGTCTATATTCGTTACTATTTTTACTTATTACCTGCACCCTAGAAGGTGCTACAATCTGAAATTCACACCTATTATTTCCCATAGTACATTAATGACACTATCTTCGTTATAGATACTTAACAGCACAGCGCCGAAAAGATTTATGAATATCATCACTGTAAATAGTTGAGATAACTCCTGACATCGCCTGATAGAGTCGTGGTCTAATGTTCGAACATATTCCGAGATTTTCCGAACTGCGACGTAAATTGATCGAACAGTTCGATTCATGTTCAAACCAAGTTCTACCACTTTGGCTTTAGATAGGAGAAATCAAATGACGATGCAGTCAACAAGGCATTGGAATTTGTACAAAATTCAACACTAAAATACGTTACCGCAATCAATATACACACTGTTGGTGCATTTGAAAACTTGTCGTGGACTGCATTCTTCGCAAGACTCAGAGAACTGGAGGTACCATATACACTCTACAATTATCGACTACTGTAAAGATAGAGAACTGGAGGTACCATATACACTCTACAATTATCGACTACTGTAAAGATAGAGAACTGGAGGTACCATATACACTCTACAATTATCGACTACTGTAAAGATAGAGAACTGGAGGTACCATATACACTCTACAATTATCGACTACTGTAAAGATAGAGTGGTAGAATGGCAAGTGGGTAATCGCAAGGGGTACCCATAAGGGCCCATCTTCTGGGACGTCACTAATGAACCTCTTCAAAACCTAATAGACTAGGACAATAGGACAGATGGAGTTGTCGCTTATGCAGACTACCTGTTGGTTGTTGTCTCAGCATAGAGTAGATCCCAGCTAGAGGAGAAAGCAAGTGGCATACTCAACAGAATCAAGCAATCGTGCACCATAAAGAAACTCCAGATAGCAAAAAAATCGCACTGACGTGTTTTACGGCCCACTTTAGATTTGTAGTTTTATAAGTTTTTGCAAACATTTTGGACAAAGATAATAATGTAAACGATAAAAAATTAATTAATAAGAGTGTCTGAAACCCTTTTAGGAAAAAACATGTAGGTAGTGGCGGGCTTTGAACTACTGACCTTCAACGTCACAGTCCAACGTAGTGCCCACTACGCTACAGCTAACACTTAGATGTTGCAATCTTAAATTACATACCATACATGGCCGTTGTTAACTGATGCTAATATGGCATTGGTAGACATTAGATTATCATGTATCGTACGAAGAACGATGTGCTTTGAAATGAAAACGTGTAAGTTAAAATCAGAAAATCATCAAATACGCAACGCAAGATGGCTTATGCCAGAGAGAGTTCTTGGCGATGAATGTCACGTGACATCTGCGAACGGCTGGTTTTCGTTAATTCAGTGGAGGGTGTCAAAACTCTGTTATTTTTGCAAATATCTCTCAAACGATACGAGATATGAAAAAAACATAAGGGACAAAGCTGTAGAGAATCTTCTCCTCTACAAATTCGTTTATTTAATTTTCGAGTCAGATGAACGGTTTATAATCTTTATATGCAAATGTGCAATTAAAAATACATTACAATCGGTTTGGAACTTTTTTTGTGTTTTAATGTATTTCTTGTCCGAAATATTTGAAAAAGCGAGGTTCTTGTCTCTGGTAGCCAAAAATTATGTCTGTAAAATTTGGTGCCGATCGGTTGAACAGTTCGACCTAAAAAGTGGGAACACGTTACAGCCAGACAAACATCGTCAAATCGCCGTTATTTTTGAAAATATCTCTGCAACGATGCAACATATGAAAAGAAACATAATAGAACGAAGTTGTAGAGAATATTCCCCTCTACCAATTAAGTTATTCAATTTTCGTGTCAGATGAACGGTTCGTTTGTAATTAGAATTATATTACAAACGGCTTTTTTTGCATTACTACCTAATTTTTTGTCCGAAAAATTTGAAAAATGGAGGTTCTGGTCTCTGTCATCATACAATTATGTCTGTAAAATTTGGTGCTGATCGGTTGAACGGTTCGTCTTAAAAACGGGGAACATGGTACGGACAGACAGACATACATCCCAAAATCGCCGTTATTTTTGCAAATATCTCTGAAACGTTACGAGATATGAAAAAAACATAAGAGAGCAACGTTGTAGAGAATTTTCCCCTCTACAAATTCGGTTATACAATTTTCGTGTCAGATGAATGGTTAAGCCATTATTTTTATTTCGAGCTGTCAAAAAACGATCTCAAAATAAAACTACATATTCTCTTCTAAAAGGAGCTCTAAAAATAGATCCATCAATCTAAAACGGGAAAACAAACTTTAAAAGAACAAAAGTCACACGCTATCTAGGAGTATACAATGCCGAGAAATTAAATTACAAGGAACACATCAGGATACAAACTGAAAAGGCAGAAAAAGTTCTACACAAACTCGCAAGGCTAAACACAGAACATTACAAACTCCCTTTGTCATTTACACGGACTTCCCACTGCGCACTTCTCGAATCAGTACTGTGCTTTGCAGCAAGTAGCTGGGCGCACCGTCTGATGAAAGCCACCAACGTCATGGCGGTAAAAGGGGGGCAGAGGAGCGCACTACGTAAGCTGTCGGGAGCTTTCCGGACTGGAGGCAATGTGCGTGGTGCTGGGGATCTTCCCGATGGATATAACCATCCAAAATCGGGCTTCGACGTACTGGATAATGAACGGTAGACTAGACCTGGTGAATTTAGTAACTGGGTCGACTATGGAAAATATAAAACAGCTGGAACGCTGAAGAATTGACTCCTGGCACCAGGATATCATGCTGCTCAAAACTTCAAATAGAATATGTTATCTACATTTCATAAGCAGCTATGTGTAACCTAAAATCAACCATACGAAAAGTCTACGCAATGTGTTTTTACATCTGCAAACTCTTTAAAATATATTGCAGTAGTTCACTAAACCGGATGCCGCATATTAGCTATAAAATAATCAAAACAAAAATCACCCCTTCATCGACCGAAGATTTCAATCTTTAAGATGTACAAAAATCAAATTTTTTCGCCGAGTATATATATATATATATATATATATATAGCTTTTTCCAAATCACATGGTAAGTTTCAGAGCTGTCCGAACGCCGACTTTCACCATAATACGCACTTTTTGTAGCAAAAATCGAGGTTTTTCGGCCGTATCTTGCTTTACGAAAACTGAAAAATGCCGTTTATAGGTAAATGTCTACATGATGTACTGTAAATATTTAAACAATTTTCTATGGTTAGTTATTTAGATATTTGCGATTCACGGTGCTAAAACGGCTAAAAATCGGGTTTTGTGATTTTGTGCAAAACTATGATAAGTTTCAACCTCTGGATCTCGCTGACAGATAACGACATCGAAAAAAATTTAAAAACTGCCTCGAGAATATCATCATAATAACATATGGTACAGAAGCCAACTGATTTGCTCAATTTGGATGGGCTCCAGGAAGTGTGTAACTTTGAAAAGTTTGACGATGTACTGTATGATAGCTATAGTATACCCATTCTTCTAATATGCACACAAATGATCACTAGGCCAAGATCTATCCAGAACACTTTACCCCTTCACTCTGAGATGAATAGAACCTGAGATATGAGTCCCTAAAGAATCGCAAATTCGCACGCTCCGTTTGCGAACATATTAATAACGCGCACTGCCGTGCGCGGTATGACAAGCACAGCTACGTCAGAAGCTTTCAGTGAACGCCAGACTCTGGTATGTACATGAATATAATAGTGTCATAACGTTTAATCTTGTGGATTGACGTCGTACTTCTTGTATTTCAGTATTGATGAACGCTGGCTCCGTAGCACAGTGGTAGAGTGCCCGACTATAAACCTAAAGGCATTGCCGGGCGCCGTGGCTCAGCGCGCCCGGTCAGAGGGCTGAACGCCCTCTGTAACAAAAAAATCTGAGCCAACAACACACCGAACAGCGTCCGCAACGAAGAGAACTACCCATAGAACAAACAAAAATAAATAAATAAAAAGGCACAGGGTTCGATCCTCGCGAGGTTCTAGGATTTTTATCTGTCACTTTTCACTTCTTTTCCCTCATGCACTGTTGTTGATGTTGAAACAGGACCATTCCTAGTAAGGCACTGTGGTGTTCAAACATATCTTTGGGTTGTTGACTGCTTCACTTTACGTAAAGGCAAGTTCATAGCCGAAAGCTACAGATGCATGAAGAAAGACGGAAAACTGATTGTTGTCATCAACATGTCAGAAAACCTGTATATGTGATATCTTAATACTTTTGTATTGTAAATAATAAATAACCTGTAGTTTTCCTCGTAAATTACAGATGACAGAATGTATCATCGATCACAGGTCTCAGCCCAAAAATTCGCTCCTTCGCCGCTCACATGCGATAAAAAAACCTTACCATCAGAGGGAAGATACAGATCGCTTTTTAAATGCAAAATATTAAACTATAATCTGTTCTGTTTGTAAACAAACTGTCATCTTTAACTCAGCCACCACACAATTACTCACGCCTTCCACAAACACGCACACACCTCAAAACTACCGCGGTGCGCTGACGTCACGGGTCAAAGTTGAAGGACGGTATCCCCGTCTTCAGGTGAGACTGTTTGCTGCCAACTGCCCAATTCTGAAAATATTACAATGCCAAATTCTTCTGTTGGTCATTGTTTGTATAACTTAATATGGAACTGTGGGACCACTTTAATACAAACTTTTTTGTTTATATTCTTCCCCAAACTAGTTTTTGCAGAGTACGACAATCGTCATGGGTTTCTAGGATCTAAAATAAGGGATAATTCGCGTATTTACAAAACATTGTGATACCTTGATCAACTTGTAATGGTACAGATCTTCTTCCTTCTGTGCTTGCTATAATAAATCGATGAAGAAATCCTCCTTGTGTAAGGCACCTTGTTTTATTTTTATCACGCAGACATGTTTCGGCACTTATTGTATCACCTTCTGTGTGTTTTTGCTTTTAATTTCTGAAATTGTTTTACATGTTACAGTTTTTGAGATTGTATTGACATCTGGATAAATTGTTTGACTTGCGAATTACTTCGGATATATTAGACCTACGTTTATTTACACACTTACACGAAGTTTTTAGCAGGATTTGCTTGCTGCTCTTATTAAGCAATGACGAGTTTTACAGTTTGTCATCTGCACGTACAAAAGTTTTTATTTCAAAAACGAATTGATTTATTGTACATACAACTAAATATTATGATGAAATGCAATCCCATGTGGCTAATTCGCGCATTACTTACTTTCTTTCGAGCTGTGATGTATTTCTTTCTTGTTTGTTGCGTGTAAATATGATAAATTTTTTTTCTGTTTCCTACATATTTTGTTACAAACTGTCTACGTCGCCATTTTCTTATTGTGGTAGTTGTATGATATTCATTTCTTCATGTAGCATGACTGTGATGTGGCGAGCAAGTTTGAATGGTTTTGATACTAGCGATACCTTGTGTATCGTCAACTTAGCAATAGAAGGAAGTGCGTGGGATAAAAATCAAAGAGGGAGACCTAGGGTCGAATACAGTAAGCAGATTCAAAAGGATGTAGGTTGACGAACTTATTCTCAGATGAAGAGGCTTGCACAGGACAGGGTGCATCAAACCAGGACTGAAGACAACAACAACATGAAAACAACAACAACATGAAAATGGTTTAAGCATTTGAAATAGGTAAGTCCATTTCGCAATATAATCCATTAACGTCTCGCGAAATGAAATTGAAATGCTCAATAACTCTGTCTCTTTCAGCACACCATGTTTTAGCAATGAACTGATTACTGACAGAATTTTTATAGTTGGAAAAGCTCACATGTCACGTGAAAACATTACGTAATACCAACCAAAGACGTTGAAAAATCGTGCCTTATTCACTTTATCGTTTGATTATGGTCACATTTGTTCTCGATTTGGTTACGCTGTACATTAACTTATAAACACTTTAATTCAAAATATAAAGAATAGTTACTAAAAAAGGGACAATATTTGTCCAGTATTTATTTTGTCGGGACAACGGAACACTCAGCCTAAATAAGGGACGATCCCGTAAAATACGGGACGTCTGGTTACCATAGCATAGGCTCCACTGTTGGTACTCGGCCGTACTTCCTCGCCCCTATAGCTCCGCCTCTCTGCGCGTGAGCGCCTTCCTACATGACGGCAACTATAGTACGTATAAGCGACCCGTAGAGCTTACTAATAATTTCATTTACTGAGATATTACCTACAATGAAAACCAGTAAGTACGGTATATACTATAGGAGAAATATAGCCAGGAGGGATGCTCAAATGTTCAAATGTTTGTAGAGCTTATGGGACTTAACTACCGGGTCATCAGTCCCTAAGCTTACAAACTACTTATCAACTAGCTAAGACTAAGGACGGCACAAATATCCATGCCCGAGGAGGGATTCGAACCCCCGACCGTAGTAGCCGTGCAGACCATGACTAGAGCGCCTTAGTCTCCTCGGCCACCGCGGCCGGTAGGAGGGATGCAATAGACAGCTCAGAGAAGGAAGAACGGCTTTTAATCAAATTGCATGGTTATGGTATATCGCCCCGAATTTGAGTCTGAATGGGGGATTACTTGTCAGAGAGAACACAGTTTATAGTAATTGATGGTAAGGTATCGACTAAAACAGAGGCGATATCGGGCTTTCCACAGGGTAGTGTTATTGGACCTCTGCTGTTCCTTATTTACATAATCGATTTGGCAGAAAATCTAGGCAGCTCTCGTAGGCTGTTTGCAGATGACGCCGTCATTTACCGTCTAGTAAAATCATCTGAAGATCAAAACCAACTGCAGAATGATCTAAATAGGATATCACTATGCTGTAAAAATTGGCAATTGACAGTAAATAATGAGGAGTGTGAAGTCCTCCACATGAGTACGAAAAGAAATCCGTTAAACTTTGTTTACAAGATAAATTAATCAAGAGTGAAGGCCGTAAACTCCACAAAATACCTAAGAATTACTATTACTTCAGACTTAAACTGGAAAGAACACGTAGACAATGTCGTGGGAAAGACGAACCAGAGACTGTGATTCATCGGCAGAACCCTTAAAAGATGTAACAGAAGTACTAAAGAGACTGCATACACTACGCTTGTCCGTCCTTTTTTGGAGTATTGCTGCCCTGTGTGGGATCCTTATCTGATGGGTTTGACGGAGGATATCGAAAGAGTTCAAAGACGGGCAGCTCGTTTTATATTGTCACGATACTGGGGAGATAGCGTTACGGAAATGATACAGGATCTGGGATGGGAATCAATACGACAACGGCGCTTATCGCTGCGGCGTGGGCTGCTTATGAAACTTGCGAAACTCCAATTACCAACATTCTCCTTCGAATGCGAAAATATATTGTTGACTGCTACTTACATAGGTAGAAAAGATCATGAGAATAAAATACGAGAAATCAGAGCTCGAACGGAGAGATTCAGGTGTTCTTTCTTCCCGCGCGCTATTCGAGAATGGGATGGGAGATGAATAGTATAAATGTGGTTCGATGAACCCTCTGCCAGCACTTATATGTGATTTGCAAAGTATCCCATGTAGATGTAGAACGTCACCAAGACAATCTCGGCCTCGCACCAGACGCTCTGACGACATTGTTGACCGAGTGGAGAAGATTGTTTTGCAGGATAGTCGAAGTACTGTGAAACTCAACGTCTTCAAAGTTGTCATTTCCGTCGGTTCTGTGGCCATAGTCGTGCATGAGGACCTGAAAATCCGAAAGGTTCCCTCCAGGTGGGTGCCGTGAAAGCAGACGGATGACCGCGAGGCTGCGCGAGTGGCATGTGCTGCGGCAATGTTGGCGCGGAATGACGGCAGGAATGAATCATTCGTTTCCTCGACTGTGACAATGGATGAGATGTTTTTCAGTCAAGAAGCTCCCTGACTGGGAGCAAACAGACTCGTCACGATGAAAAAAGTTCGGGGGAACGCCGGTGCTGAAAAAGTGAAGGTGGCCATGTTGTCAGACAGCGATGGAGTAATCATTACTCATTACTTGCCAGAGAGCATTGTTACGTCCTGCAATCTGCAGGAAAGAAACCAGTGATGAAACGAAATACAATTTATTTAACACAAGAAACGCCTTATTGCCGTACAATGAAAACACAGAAACAAAAGCAATACAAAATAACTTCTGACAAAAACTAACAAGTAGAGAGGGCATAAAGCGTCACACTAAAACAACAACACAACTTTCTAGTGGCGCTAGGCCCATATAATACAAGATGTCTGACACTACGGTGAGTGCCGACGGAGCTAGATCCGGCGTAGGAGCAGCCGGTCGCGGTCCTAGTTGGGACTGCACTGTCTGCCACACTCCTTTGGTGCGCCAATAAAGCTGGCACCGGCGGAGCGTTACACTTGGTCACACAGTTCGGATTGTTTGGCCCTGTCACACGGGGCTTCTCGCGAAGTAGTGCCGTACTACAACGCAGTCTAGCAGGAAGTTGTAGTCGTCGTTGTTTTGATTGCCGTAGGCTTGTTCGTATGAGCGCCTAGGAGGAAACTAACAGCCCGCCAAGAAAATGTTCAAATGTTTGTATAGCTTATGGGACTCAACTACGGGGTCATCAGTCCCTAAACTTACAAACCACTTATGAACTAACTAATACTAATGACGGCACAAATATCCATGCCCTAGGGGGGGATTCGAACCCCCGACCGTAGTGGCCGTGCAGACCGCGACTGGAGCGCCTCAGTCCCCTCGGCCACCGCGGCCGGCCGCCCGCCAAGAGTACACAGAAGAACTCGACACAATCAAACAATTTGCACAAGGAAATGGGTATGACAAAAAAAAAAAAAAAAAAAAAAAAAAAAAAAAAAAAACAGAGGACACAATACACGGAAAATTACAAAAACAAGTAACCACACACTATTTCACATATACAGATGGAACACTGCGCAAACCAATACACAGTAAGCAATAAATGGCACATAATGACTTACAACAACAAAATAACACACAGAGTGGGCAACATACTTTCGAAACAAGGGCTGAACATAGGTTACAGAATCAACAACACGATACAGAATAGACTAGGGAAACATGCCACCAACACTGACAAGTACAACAAATCAGAAATATATCAGCTTATTTGCTATAACTGACAATCTGCGTATGTGGGTCAGTCATGCAGAAATTTCAAAACAAGATACACTGAACACTTCAGAGCACTAAAAAGCAGCACCTATCACTCAACATTTGCTGAAGATTTAATAAAACAGAATCACACCCCAACAAACATAGAAACTGACCTACAAATTCTCAAAACCAGCAACAGCATTTTCCAGAAACTAACAATAGAGGAAAATTATCACGTCCAGAAAACAATAGCCGAAGGTAAGAAAGTACTTAAGAACTATACATCACTATGCAACAAAATCCTCTTTGAGACCATAAAAGAACAACAACCACATTACACCTGACAGTCCCCCTCCCCACCCCCACTCCAGACACACACACACACACACACACACACACACGCGCGCGCGCGCGCGCGCGCGCACGTAATATTTTGTCTCTCTCTTCTCCCCCCCCCCTCTCTCTCTTTCTCTCTTTCTCTCTTTCTTTCTCTCTCTCTCTCTCTCTCTCTCTCACTCACACACACACACACTTACAAGAAATAAATATCTCTCCATACACACACAAATACACAAAACATGCCAGTATCAAAACCATTCAAAAGTCGCGCGCCACATTACAGACACAACACGCAAACAAATGAAAACGGCCGCGCGGGAGCGACTCGTTGCGGATCGTGCGGCCTCCCGCGTCGGAGGTTCGAATCCCCCCTCGGGCGTGGATGTTTCTTTTGATTTTAGTATAAGGTAGTTAATACGTAGTTTGTAAGTTTAGGGACTGATGACCCCGTAGTTAATTCCCATAAGCCTTACAAATATTTGAACGTTTTTTTTTAAATGAAAACAATACAGTCACCCCAAGAAGACAAATGGCTAAATAAACAACGCCAAAAGCGCACTAAACATCATGAAACATTAGACCACGCCACAAACAAGCAAGCAGCAACACCACAGCTCAAATGTAAATAAGCCACTAAACAGCCGCACAGAACTATTTTTCAACATAACTTCCAGCGAATGAAAATAAATCATTTAGTATTGGTAAATAAAAACGTCTTGTTGTTTCCAGATGACAGGCTGTGAAAACTTGTCATTTGTCAGTTAAAGCAGATGCAAATCCTGCGAATGACGTAACGGAAGCATCG
The DNA here is from genome assembly GCA_026315105.1 of Locusta migratoria. Taxonomy (NCBI): domain Eukaryota; kingdom Metazoa; phylum Arthropoda; class Insecta; order Orthoptera; family Acrididae; genus Locusta; species Locusta migratoria. The sequence goes on along the minus strand of CM048749.1, from coordinate 240,212,872 downwards.
TAAATAAATTAGGACTAATACATCTAACAAAATTGTCAAGTCAAACAACTCGTCCAAATGACTGTGCAACCAAGTTCTGTAACATGTTATTCTAGAAAATAAAAGGCAAAAACCCACGGAAGATGGCACAATAAGTGCCGAAACATGTTTGCGTGTGTAAACACGGCGTCTTGCATAAGACGGATATAACCATAAATCGCCGCGGTGGAGTAGCCGAGCGGTCTAAAGCGTCTCGCTGCGGAGCGCGCGGTTGCTCGCCGTGGAGGTTCTAGTCCTCCCTGGCGCAAGGGTGTGTGTGTGTTTGTCCTTAGGTTAGTTTACCTAGGTTTAAGTAGTTTGTAGGCTACGGGCTGATGACCACGCAGTTTGGTCCGATAGATTTACAAACTTTTTTTTTTTTTAACCATAAATCTAACAGCCCGCCTTTGCTGCCTGTTGTGTGGGCAGTCTACACAGTAAGGGGCCGCCGCAGCAGGGACAACGGTGACATGTGCATCCACCGAGACGCTTTGCGGAAAACGTTCCTTCCAACACTGCATAAAAATCGGACAGAAAAGGCTGTACATGTGCTCTTTCATCAAGACAATGCACCAGTACATCGAGCGAACTTTACGCTGCATTTTTTTTTCCTGTCAACGACTTTGAAGTGATCTCTAGTGCTCCATTCTCGCCTCCCCTGGCTCCAAGCGATTTTGGCTTTTTCCAACGATGAAAGACACTCTTCGTGGTCACACATTCACTAATCGTGACACAATTGCATCAGAGATTTTCTGATGGTCTAAGCAGACTACTAAAGGAACGTTCGCAGTGGCTATGGAATCATGTCGTAGTCGTCGTGAAAAATATTTACAGCTCCAGGGAGACTACGTCCATGGTACATAGGAAAAGGAGGTTGGCCATTACCGCGCCTGACGAGCAAAAAACTCCCAGACACCCTTGCGCCTCTTGACGTTATGGAGGGGAGGCGGCAGTGCTATGCATTCAGTCGTATACTTCCAAGAAAAGTAATTCCTTTCGTGGCAGTCATGAGCAAGAGTCACTGCAACTGTGCCGTCGCACAATGCGTTAATACTGTTCGAAGGACAGCGAATATTACTTATGTTTTTCCCACGGATAAGTACTTGCAACGTGAAGTGAATGTGAAAACTGTATGTGTGTGTTCGGCTCTTTATCGGCTTTAAGATTACGAACGGGATCTGAGAATTAACTTCTGGGGCTACGTTTAATAAAGCAAAAGAAATCCCGTGCATAAACATTTAAAACTGGGGTAGGGAAGAAATTGAAGAAAGCAGCGACGTAACCAAAAAGTAATAAGTCTGCACGTACAAGACCTTCAAAAAAATTAAAACTAAAATTACCGTAATATAAATGAATTCATAAAACTGTAATGCTTTTACGCGCATTACTATATTGCTCTACGACTAGAAACACTCTCTTTATTCTGTAGGAAATAATGTTGCTCAGATTTATTAACTTTTGCTCCTGGATATAATCATTTATCGTAGAAATAGTAGTAAATAAAATAAACAATTATATATGTTTACGTTTTCTCGGTATGATAACTATTTAAAAGCAAAAATATAATTCAACTTACAAAACTAGCAAAAATCGCCTAATTCTCTTGTATTTGTATCTACAACTATAGTGGTAGTCGCGCGGTTGTGATGGTAGCGTAATGGTAACAGTACTGTTCGTCATGCAGAGGGTTGGAGGTTCGCATCAATATATTTCCTTTTCCAATTTTTGTTCTTACACTTTATCGAAGAGATGAATACAGTAAGCAAATTCAAATGGATGTAGGTTGCCGTTCTTATGAGGAGATGAAGAGGCTTGCTCGAGATAGAGTAGGATGGATAGCTGCATCAAACCAGTCTCCGGACTGAAGACCACAACACACACACTTTATCAAATTAAGCCATTGTAGCCTTTTATGCCACCAATCTTTAATCTTTTTTGCCTATCACTTATGTGATTTTTAATGAGAAATTATTGTAGTTGCATAGTACTTAGTAATTAATTGTGGAATAGAACTTGGTAAATGATTTAGGAATAATAAAATTAAAGTTAAATTCATTCCTTATAGATCCAAAAGTCATGCATGACGCTGCGGAGCAAGAAGTTTGCAAGAACGAGCTTTGACGACGTTAAAAAAATGTGGCACCGAAAAAAAAGGAAAGTCGTCGAAACCACACGTACAGATTCCATTTATAAGCTCACTGAAGAAATGACTAAGAATTTACAAATAAAGGAACTAAGGAGCAACACTGAACTTTTTAAAGAAAAAAAACTCATTGAATAAAGTGGCACAAAATATGTGACGAAGCCTTACAAGTAAAACGAACTCTCTCCACCGTGTTCTTTCACTGAATCGTGCATAAAAGTCATGTGACGTGAAAGAAAAAGCAATGTTGCACATAAGTGTAAATAGTGTATCGTCAAAGTGTTTTACAAAAGCACAAATAAAATGGCTATTAAACGAAAATAAAAGGTAAAGAGGAATTCAGCAAGGTGATAAGCAGAGGGAAAAAAAGGTAAATGGAGAACAATAGAATGAGAGTAAAACAGTAGTTATGGGCACAATTACGCACTCATTCTTTCCTGATCCCTGTGACACAATTTATTTGTTAGATATGATAGAAGTTTCACAGTTTCCTTGTGATTAGTTTCTAGACAAAAAAAATCAGAGTTGTTACAATATGAATTCACCTAGAGCCATACATTGAACTCGAGTACCAAATGTCCCGAGGTCCGTTATTAGTGTTACCTTTCTTCCCAGGTTTCCGGTGGTGGAAGGATTGGTCGTTATCATTATTGATAACGTTTCCGGGGGACGCCGGCATGCTATAAGCTGATACTGTTGCTATAGAATGCTTTCGTGGAGGCTCCTTTCTTATCTCGGCATCCCCTTTTTGGCAGCGAGTGTAAACTGGGGCGACTGAAATCCCGTAAAAGGTTCTTAGCCACGAGTATAGAAGAACTACCACATGATTACCTACTTGTACAGGAGGTGCACAGCGGATTCACTACGAACTGGAAGATTGAACCGAGTGATGATGGGGGTGGCCCCAGTGATTATATGAGGTCTTGGAACCACAGATGACAAACTGACTGCGGTGCTGTGCAGGACATGGAGCACATGCTCGCCCGCTCCAACTGCCCATATAGGTGCAACCCTGACGATTTACGGCTGAACTAGAAAGAACCTTTGGACGTTGGCCCTGTACTGGGCTGAAAGATTGTAACCTGGTTTCCGGACACGAAGAAGTACAGTAAGTATTACTCTTAATGTAAAAACAATAACGTTTATAACTATTTGGCGTCTGAATCAATAAGCAAAGATGAAAACCATGAAGATATGTGCCGCAAAGAGGAAGAAGTTATGGACAGCATTGCCGTCTGGTAAACGGCAGTAGAAACAGACTAGAGTACCATTAGCTTCTTCAAACGAGTGAGTCATTTCTCATCTTAATTACCAATTATTCAGTCTTAATGTGGACAAAACATCTCATGCCACTTGTTTCGAGTCGTACATACCTGTATCGAACCAAATAATAAAAGTCAGTCTGTGCTGCGGCTAATTCGCCGTGTAATCATAGTGCTGCGCTGCAGTAGCGTACTCGCCGTGACGTCAGGGGGCTCCAGCCAATAGCAAGTGTTTTTGCCGCATTGGCCGCCCCTGATGACAGGAAGTTACAGAAGTTACACAGTTTTCCTGTGATAAATTTGTGAGACAAAACATCGGGACCGCGGCGCGGTGGAGTGGCTAAGCGTTACTGCGGATCGAACGGTTGCTCGTTGTCGAAGGTTCGAGTCCTCCCTCCTTAACATAAGTTAGTTTACACTTCTGTAAAACGATAAATTCGTCAACCCAGCAGAGCTAAATTCTCACACATTCTTGAGGATGTATACGACACACGATCACACAGTCAGTACAGTCACCAGAGCGTGCACAATGTCGACGCTAGTATCGTGTATAGTCTCGTTTTGCAGCAATGCAGGGTGCAACTTTCTCATGAAGACGATCGTACAGGTGCCTGCCATGCAATCTCCATCTGATGCCTCAGTTGGACCAGATCTCGCGCCGGTCGTGAAGATCGAGTCAAATTGACGTTTTATCCGGTCCTAGACTTGCACGGTGGGGGACAGATCTGGGGATAATGATGGGCAGGGTAGTTGACGTACACCTAGAAGAACAAGTTGGGTTTTACGGGATACGTGTGAACGTGCATTGTCCTGTTGGGAAAGCACATCCTTTTGTTGGTGTATGAACGGTGGCAAGACGGGTTAAATGATACTTTCGGTGTACCGTGTACTGTTCAATTTTCCCACAAGGAACACCAGAGGAGAACGGCCAGTGTAGGTTATGGCTCACCACACCATGATGCCATATGTTGGCCCCGTTTGCCTCTGTCGCGTACACTCCAGATTTTCGCACTCTCCTGCAGGACACCACACACGCGTACGACCATCATCGACACTGACGCAGCGACGATTCTCGTCACGGAAGACAACACGTCTCCATTCGTTCCTTCATAAGCGCCATTAGAGGCGGGTGAACGATGTTGGGGCGTGAGCGAATGATACACTAACAGCATACATGATCGTGCATCATTGTAAGGAGAGCGTTATCTACACTTGCCATTCTCCTATAGTAATCACCTAGAGAACAACTAACAGTGCACGGTACACTGAAACCATCATTTAACCCGTCTTGCTATCACTCATGCACCAACAAGGTGACACGCTTTTCCAACAGAATAATGCAGATCCATATGTATCCCGTATCACCCAACGTGCTCCTCTACGTCAACTACCGTGGCCAGCACGATCCACAGATCTCTCCCCCAATGAGCATGTTTGGGACCGGATGAAACGTCAAAATGTTCAAATGTTTGTTAAGCTTAAGGGACTTAGCTGTGGGATCATCAGTCCCTAAACTTACGAACTACTTATGAACTATCTTATACTAAAGACGATACAAACATCCATTCCCGAGGGGGGATTCTAACCCCCGACCGCAGCGGCCGTGCAGACTGTGACTGGCGCGCCGCAAACCGCTCGGCCACTGCTGACGGCGACGAAACGTCATTTTGGCGCGATCTTCACGACCGGTCGAGATCTGGTCCAACTGAGGCATCAGATGGAAATTGCATGGCAAGACAGTCCACATAGCCACATTCGGATCCTAAAGGATCGGTTCAATGGAAGATTTACAGTTTGCTTTGCTGCAAAAGGAGGGTATACAAGGTACTAACGTCAACGTTGAGGACGCTCTGGTGACTGTACTCACATGTGTACGGCTCTGCCTGTGTGATCGTGTGTTGTATACAATATCAAGAATAAAATTTCCTTCTGCTGGGTCGACGAATTCGTGGTGTACTTGTTTCATTTTCCAGGAGTATAGTTTGTAAGCCTAAGAACTGATAACCACAGTAGTTAAGTCCCATAGATTTGCAAACATTTTTGGAAACATCGGGGAGGGGGAGGGATTGTAACATGTATGTCATGCTTTCGGGTGCGTAAGAAAAGAACCGAGATACACTGAGGAAGTTGCACACAAGTAGCTTTCCCACGCACTTGGAATTGAATACAGCGAGCAGAGAGCCAATAAAAACAGTTGGGCGTCGAGCACGGCTAACTACCCGCGGTCCCTGGCAGCGAGTGCGTGTTTTAACGGCCTGCAGCGCCGTTAAGTGGGACATTAGGCGTGCCCCCTGGCCCGCGCGCCACGTGCGGCTTGTTCCGCAACAAGTTGGCGAGCAGCAGCGGGCGCCTCGCGCATGCGCGGCCCAATTATCCGCGGCACGTGCGCGCGCACCCCGCCTGCGCTGCGGTCATTTATTTTGGCGTTCTCTGGCGCCCACCCTCTGTCGCGCCGAGTGTTGACCGCCGGCCACGCACGATAAGCGCTCGCCGCTTAAAACCCGCCCCTCTCCAAAACAATAGCGCCAGACTCTCATCCGGTAGCGATGAGGGCAACGTGACCCGTTTCTTTCGGTAATATCAGCTTAGCTGCGTAGCAGGTAGTCCGGACGTCTACTGGCCCCGTACACGTCTGACTCAGGATGCCCGTGTGGTCGTACGACTACGGTCGATCTGTGTGGCTCGTTCAAAGCCTCCAGCAGCTAGAAGCCAGTCGTCGACTCACCCTTGAAGATGTTGCCCGCAGTAGGCAACGAAACGTCGGGAGTAATAAGTTTCATTGATGGACCACGGCATCGTAGCCCGGAAGCTTTAATTAATGAAGATGCCGGCCTTGAAAGCCTATATGCTATGAAAAACAGTGTATCCGTTACTAAAAGAAACAGTGTTACTCTAGTTACCAGTGTCACTTAGAAATACGGTCCCTAACTGTCTTCGGAATCGCACATGTCGTAAGTTCTATGTACTATAACAAAGTACGGAGCATGCTTTTCCTTCTCTGTACCGGTGACCGATCATAATTACGGCACTAGTTTTACTAAACTTTTTTGTAGTTGACCATATCAAAAACAAATAAGTAACCACTAAACCGAAACCTTTAGAGGTTTGTATAATGTTTTCATTAAAAGCAGACGACATATCATCGAGGATTAACCTGAAAATACTATAAAATGTGTTTCAGCACTGTACTTTGCGATCGACTCGGCTCACTCGTTTCTACGAAAACCGTCTGAAGAAATGTTTAAATGTTTGTTAAGCTTATGGAACTTAACTGCGGGGTCATCAGTCCCTAAACTTACAAACTACTTATGAACTAACTTATACTAAAGACGGAACAAACAACCATGCCCGAAGCAGGATTCGAACTTCCGACGCGAGAGGCCGCGCGATCCGCAACTTGGAGCTCCAGAGCGCTTTGATACTCCCGCACGGCACGCAGAGTAGGTCGCGATCGCGTAGCTCACTCAAGGAGGTTAGAACACAGGGGCCGCGGTGGAGCAGCCGAGCGGTCTAAAGCACCTCGCTGCGGAGCGCGCGGTTGCTCGCCGTGGAGGTTCGAGTCCTCCCTGGGGCATGGGTGTCTGTGTTTGTCCGTAAGTTAGTTTACCTAGGTTTAATTAGTTTGTAAGCTACGGACTGATGATCACGCTAGGGACTGATGACCCCGTAGTTAAGTCCCATAAGCTATACAAACATTTGATGATCACGCAGTTTGGTCCGATAGATTCACAAACAGAATACAGGGAGACGTCCTTACGCTGAAAAAGTGAAGCCTGCCTCCGCCATATTACTAAGTTTTGGAGAAGTGTTCGTATTGTAGAGCTAATGTTATTTGTCACTTAAAACAGAAATAAACCGTTCAACGGTTTTGCCTTGATGTACAACGTATTAAACGTGTGCAAATTAGCCGTTGAAAATTAAGTTTACAAATATAATATGCTGAGTATTTATTACTATTTATTGAAGAAAGTATATTGTTTAAAAGTACATACTTCGCAGTGACTGTCAGTCCAGTGCATTAACAGTAAGAGGGTCGACATAACGCATAGTTTTAACGGAGAAACAGCAATCCAGCACTGACCAAGATGACGGACAGGCTTCAACTGACGTATGTGCTCTGCATAGATAATGCCAATTCTCTTTATTCTAACCTCCTGGCTGACCGATGCGAGGCAGAGGCAGTTGGCTGTGTCCCATCGGCCAGCCAGTGAGCTACGCGATAGCGACCTACTCTGCGTGCGTAGCAGGCAGCGTTCAGCCCTTCTCTTCAGACGGTGTTGGTTCTACTTGGGTGGTTTTGTCTGTAGGGCATACTTTACAATGATATTGGGCATGTCCAAGTTTACAGTTCTACATGTGGCAAACCAATTTTTACAAGTTTATCATTTATAAACAATTACAAAAATTTTCAGTAATAACGTTTACAAAATTTCAATAAAACCATCCACCCCTCACATATACTTCGTTGTCTTTTCCCTTCTTTTGGGAAATGGAAAGTGTTTTGCTCTATTGTTTGTTTTGATTTAACTTTCCTTTAAGAAGGCTTCTCATTTACATGATACTAACCCTACAACTGTAAGATGTTGCTTCAATTTTCTTTGGAAGGTACTTAGTTCCTTTATGCTCAGAGGCAGTCTAGCATTTATAGTTACTATCTGTCAATTTCAGTCTTTCGATAAGTATACAATAATTTTCCCTATTTTTATTACTGTGTTCATGAATGTCTGTGTTTCTTAAGTACAGATCTGCTACAGTTAATATTTTCAATTCTTTGTTTTTGAATTAATCATGTGGCGCTAATTTCGGTGTCAATTTAGTAGCTTTATTTTGTAGTACATTTTGAATTCTACTATATAAAATGCCTTTTTAAAGCCATTTCTGTATGGCGTTTTTACATATCGCATATGCCGAATAGAGTGGCAATGTCGTACGTTTCGTATCCGTACGATTCATATCAAATTCGCCGCTGCTACATTCCAGTATAAGGATTCTCCGTATTGGTTTTCGTTACCGAGTTTGTATCGATACGATAGATGTGATTAATTTCGTACAGATACGGTAGGTGCGAGTGATTTCCTATCGATACGGTCGATGCCAGTAACGAAATGTATTTATGAGTAACGATTTATTATTTCGAGTCAGACTAAGTATTCGTTACTCGATACCGAATACATACGTTTCGCAACAGCTCTGCTAGTTAGTCGCAAGGCAACTACACTTGCTGACTGGACAGTGGGCAGCGATTTCTAGAAAATTGTTACCTCATGAGGCAAAGATCCAAGATGAAGCGCAGAGAGTTCTGCGCCAGCCTATACTCAGCAAACGAACCACACTTGGAGAAATTCATCATTTACATGAAGAACTGTTTGGGGACACGTAAAAGTTTTTCACTTCCGCACGAACACGAACACGGAAAGGTCAGCGAAAACCGTGATGCCAGTGCAGGGCATTCCAGCCGAGAAAATTATACGGCGTCGTTTTGCTCGAGGAAGTTCATAGATTTTAATTTATTTTCAGAATACTAGCTACATGGCATGAGCGTATACCTGAATGTGTTCTGTTCATTTGTGTTAAGCGCTTTTTAAACGCCGCGGTGGAATGGCCGACTGCTCTAAGGCGTCTTGCTGCGGAGCGCGCGGTTGTTCCCCGTCGGCGGTCCGAGGTGTGTGTGTGTGTGTGTGTGTGTGTGTGTGGCTGTGTGTGTGTGTGTGTGTGTGAGTGAGTGTGCGTGTGTTTGTGTGTGTGTTGTCCTTAGATTAGTTTAAGTAGTTTGTAGGCCTAGGGACTCATAAGCAGAGTAGTTAAGCCCCATAGATTTAGAAACATTTAATTTTGAACTTTTTAAACGATGAACGAAAATGGACAAGATAGAAAATAATCTAGTGAAGCGCTTCTATCATACTAGTTCCATAACTGCTACCTCTTTGCGGCACATTTCTTCATGGCTTCCATCTTTGCTTCTCGATTGGGACGCCTAATAGTTATAGACGGTCTCGTTTTACATTAACAGTAATACTTAATTTACTTCTTCGTGCCCGGAAACCAGGTCTCAATCTTTCAGCCCAATATAGGGCCACGTTCTAAGCTCCTTTTTTGTTCAGCCATAAATCGTCAGGGTCGCACCTATATGGGTAGTTGGAGCAGGCGAGCAGATGCTCCATGACCTGCACAGCAACACAGTCACACTTGTCATCCGCGGTTCCGAGACCCCACATAATCATGCAAGATCTTTCGGCAGCGTCTTTAGACGATAAACGTAAACCGAGAGTAAACGCTACTCTCGCGAGTCGTCTATTGTTGTTTTTGCGGGGTTGTACACCAGTAATACATTTGTATGACGTCGCGTCAAAAAGGACCGATAATCGCACCGAGTGGATATATATATATATATATATATATATATATATATATATATATATATATATATATATATATACACTCGTCAAAGACGGTCCACTGGTATGCAAATGTGCAAAACACAGATATGCAAATTAATTTTAAATATAATCCTCATTAATGTTAATATTAAGGGTCGTCACCATATTTTTATTAAAAAAACATGCAAAAAGATCCAACACTCTAAATCTACAAGCACGATGGCGAGAGAATTGATCAGAGTGCACCAAATAATAAACACAGTCCTGTTCCTATCTATCTAACTCCCCTCCAAAATAGTGAATTAGGAATTTGTAAAGGAAAGTAAATTTTTGACTTAAACAAATAACTTTATTAATTAAAGGACACAGAAATTCGGGGGATAGTTAACAAATATTATAAAAAAAATTGTATATGAAATCACAGTTGAAAGTGTAGTCAAGCAACGGGTTACAAATGAAAACAAATATTTATAAAAAGGACATCAAATGCAGTAAACTCGGTTAACACCGCGAAATACATGTGTGACCAGCAAATTGCCTGATTTTTTAACTAATAAGTTTACAAATCAATTTACGAAGTCTAATAGGAATGAAACAAATGCAGCCGTAACTTTTACATGCAATATAAGATCCGGGTATACATGTGGCGTTGTTCTATCGGGAAAGACTAGAAAGGTGGACAGAGGCGCTAAGAAATTAGTTATAGGAGAGAGAAGTCAAACATCTATCATACACACATACACACTAACGGGTGATTATTGCACCTATATATAACGATCCTAGCAAATAGCGAGCATCACTTTACCAATAACCTTGAGTCGCCTTGATCTGTCGACGCTTGATCTCGCTGGCGACTGGATGATGTTGAAGGACTGGAGCTGAAAGAGAATAAATTATTCCGCCCGAGAATGTCATTACGATCTATGAAGCAGTATCGGCATTTAACTGTAACAGATCCACTATCATGAGAGATGTCAGGTAAATGCTTCCAGTGTCGGTTAGGATATACACTCACAAACACTAGCGCAAAACGCGAGTATTGAGTACAAGTGTCCCCAGAATAGAATTGCATAAACCACTAGCACATTCGTACGGTCAGTACGACGGTGGCTGCCTAATCTCAAGTCTCGGCCGAACAAGAATATAAAAACACAGCTGTTTCGCAGAGCAAACAACTGATTTCCCGTCCGGATCGACTCGTGAAATTTTCTAAGTCCGCAATCTGCTGCAGGCGGAAACCTCAGAAAACTAAAGTCCAACAAACGCTCAGGACTCAGTCCAGAAGAGCGAATAAAATTCAGGTCCTATCTGAAAGTGTCCTTACTCTCCATCTGCCCACGCCAAAAACTGGGCGTCACCGCCCCCTAAACTCGATATACCAGTCACTGGAGAGCTCTAACGCTCTGGCCAATGAGATGGACAGACAGCTATGACCGATAGCTAGACCTGTCGCCTATAAAGACGGAGCCAATCGGATACCCTCCAGAGGACGCCACCCGAGTCAACCGTCCTTTCAAAAATTCCTCATGTCCATCGTTTCCCAGCCTTTTGCTCTAAAAGGAATTTAAAGTGTTATCTAGCAAGCTCGTAACCCCAATAGCTACAGATAAAACAGCAAAGTCGAGAGGGGACACGAATCACCAGACAAGATAAGACTCCATTGTGTGCTGAAATTCCACAGGACGCCAGGCAGTATATCACCTGGAAAAAACGTGGCCCGAGTCAGCCCCCGGCTGTAATTCTGCAGACAAGGAAGGCTAACGGGTACTTAGAAGGTAATCTCCACAAAGCCGTACACAGAGGCTCCGTGATGATAGGAGCCCAGCGGAATGTGGCCCACACTGCCCACTATCTAAAAGGAATGCGATACATTTTCGAATGTTTTCCAGAGAGTGAGGCCACCTCAGTAGTGAGCCTACCGACAGGTCCCACCTCGCAAACTGCCCCCCTAAACGTGTTGCTAGCGACCAGCCTCCCTCGACAATGCCAGCCCAGCTCTGCCTTCCGCAGGCAGGGACAGCGCCTAGGTCATCCAAGACACATACTCCAGATTCACCAAACGATACATTCTGAGTCACACCCTTGTGACATGCAAGAATAAATAATAAATAAAAAAAAGCTAGCAAATTACTGCCACTACACACAGCACACATAAAGGCACCAGAAAGAGAGAAAATAATTGACCACCCTACACATTTTCTGAAAATCTATTCAATAATGGTCAACTTAGCCATAGCGACGGCTTCGTTTGCATGGCTTTCATTGTTAGAAGGCGAATACAATGCCGAAGTAAAAAATTGTGCTGGATATGACCCTGGCTTCAGAGAAGAGAAAAAGAAAACCGCAAAGCTTAGAGCAATGTAATGAGAGAATTGATGTCGGTGAAATCAAATGAATTCCGGAATTGTATCTAATTTTTCCGTTATTGCATGCTGTAACAACGTAAAGAAACAAGATCATGCTATAACTTCAAGCTTTATTAATGAATATTTACGAGTTTCTGCGACTATGATCGAAAAATACGTACCTTATTATGGTACAGCCTACTCCCAACTTGAAAAAGGACTGGCTCTTTGCTAGACGCCTCTATTAGACGTGTAATAGCAGATTTGCTCCATTCCATAATTACAATGGCAGTAGTGGTGATTTCACATTAGCGCATGATTAATTAAGAAATTTTGAAAGGTTTAAATACTTTAATCAAAATATTTACGAAAAATACAATATACTCGCTTGCTCGGAAAGTTCTTTGTGCCGATGAAACGACTACAAACTATAAAAAAAGTAACTAGGAAGCAACACGTGAGTGCAGCAGACACATGCACAGTGAACCCATTGGTACAGAATTTAGGACTGGCCCTATTTTCTTATCGCTTCGATTATGTTCAAATGTTTGTAAGCCTAATGGACCATACTGCTATGGTGATCAGTCCTACAAAGTACTTACAGTAATTTACACTAAGGTCAAAATACACACCCATGCCCGAGGAACTCTGCGGCAAAGGCCACCCAGTCCTATGATGCCTTAGATCAGACTATCATACGCGCGGCGTCGCACATCCTATGATAGTCGTATGACATACGAGAGAGTAGGGAAAGCTTCTTCCCTAGTTTCCAGAGTTCTTCTGAGTGCACACTATCATTGTGTCACATATCTCTATACAAGTTTAAGGGGAATTTGTGTGGCGTGTTCAATAAATGTGATCTCATAACATTACATTCTTCGCTAAGTTTTGATTTAGTCTTTTATCGTTCACAAAAACGAGATCATCTCTTGCATCGAATGTTCTTAGTTTCTTGCCGCGTCAAATACGTGTAAGAGCCCAAGCTTTCGACTGTATCCTCCATAGGTGTCGTCAGGGGTAAAACTGGCTGCTTCCGCTTATATAACCAGGTGACGGCTTCTTACTGACTTACGTCACAGCGGTAATGGAGCGTACTTGGGTGGTGAACCTAGAATTTTCTAGCGCTCTCTATTCCGCGTTGCTAGCAGCGCCATCTCTCGCAACAGGCGATAATCTGCAAGAAGTTCTAGAAGTTCTGGGAGCCATCCCTCCTTTCCAATGTTCGCCACCATGCATTGCTGAGTGCATATTCTAAGTCACTATTTATGTCCTTTTTTTTTTTTTTTTTTTTTTTTTTCACATGACGTGATTTCAGTCGCCTCCCTGTTGAGAGAGTCCCAGTAGTTTGAAGCGTGAGACAGTACTCTCGTTTCTTCAAACAAAATCCGATGTTTATTTAACGGTCTGTGTCCAACCACCGCAGATTTATCTAAATGTCTGTATTTAAGATGACGCTGAAGTTCTTATTGACTGCTCTACACTTGCAAGGAATGCTGTAAATTCCCGGCACTCCCAGACTGACTTATTTACAGTGGAGGTAGAGAAGAACGGGAAGCTATCCTTCTTAGACGTTTTGGCTGAACGAAAATCAGATGGAGGACTTGGACACTCTATGTACAGAAAGTCGACGCATACAATCTGAATGCACGTAGTTTTCATTATCCACTCAGAGGAAAGCTATGCTGAACATCTTGGTACACAGAGCAAGGATTATTTCAGACCAGAGAATAACCATCTGAAGAAGGTCTTCGAAAAGAACGGGTATTCCTCCCGTGATATTAGGTCAACGCTGTGGAAGAAACCTAGACACGACGCGATTTCAATAAATCAAGAGGGCCAACACATCGCGCGGCTTCCATTATGCGGTACAATAACTAGCAAGATCGTAAGAAACCGAAACAGACAAGGAATCAGACCTGTCTTTAGTCCTCCCGAGAAGATTAAGTAAATAATACCACCTGTCAAAGACAACTGTTGAGACGGAAGCCAGCCAATGAGAAGCCGTCATATGGTTATACAAGCGGAAGCCTCCAGTTCACGGCAGTCAGTTTTACCTTTGACGACGACTATGGAGGGTATAGTCGAAAGCTTGGGCTCGTAACCAAATTTGACGCGTCAAGAAAACCGAGAAAATTTTATGCAAGGACTCCGTCGCGAAAGACTTCGTAATTATACAAGATTATCACTTGTTGCTAATTAGTGTGAAAAACACACATACACAAAAAGTAACATGCACTCGTTTCCAGACGCTATGTACGACTACGTACAACCAACCCTATTTCACTGGGATCTACATCTACGTACATACTCCGCAATTCACCGTAAGGTGCGTGGCGGAGGGTACACTGTACCAGTACTAGGTATTTCCTTTCCTATTCCACTCCCAAATTGATCGAAGAAAAAAAGAATGCCTATATGCCTCCATCAGAGCCCTAATTTCTCTTATCTTGTCTTTGTGATCTTTACGCGAAATGTAAGTAGGCGGCAGCAAGATCGTACTACACTCAGCTTGAAATTCCGGACCTCTAAATGTACTTAACAGAAATTCACGAAAAGAACGTCGTCTTTCTTCCAGCGATCCCCAATTGAGTTGCTGGAGCATTTCCGTGACACTCGCGTATTGGTCGACCCTACCGGTAACAAATCTAGCTGCTCGCCTCTGAACCGCCTCCATGTCTTCCTTTAAACTGATCTGCTGCGGGTCCCAAACACTTGAGCAATACCACAGAGTAACATATATTTGTCTGTGGCAATTGTCTGTGGCAATACTCAAGACGTGGTCGTACAAGCGTTTTATACGCGGTCTCCTTTACAGGTGAAGTACATCTTCCCAAAATTCTTCCAATAAACCGAAGTCGGCTGTCCGCCTTACTCACAACTATCCTTACAAGCTCGTTCCATTTCATATCGCTCTGCAATGTTACGCCTAGATATTTGAACGACGCGACAGCATCAAGAAACTCACTACTAATGCTGTATTCGAACATTATGGGATTGCTTTTTCTACTAATGCACATCACCTTACATTTTTCTACGTTGAGAGCTAGCTGCCATCCTTCGCACCAACTAGAAATTTCGTCTAAGTCATCAAGTATACTATTACAGTCAGTTACAGACGACACCCTCCCATACATCACAGCATCATCAGCAATCCGTACGTATACTGTCGTATGCGGCCGACCTGGTCGGGTGCAGTGGACCAACACCACCTAGAGACAAGGTCTCTCAACACCTCGTGCTACGTCACACTGACCAGGCCGCAGCTGCCAGCTTACGGGCTGGCCACTACGAGACAGGGGCGTGCCCAAGCGAATAGCCATTCAGCTGGCAGCCGTGGCCTGGTCAGTGTGACGTAGCACAGGCTGTTGTGAGGCCTTGTGTCCAGGTGGTATTCAGAGGACGCAGGTAAGTGCGCTGCATACTTGCAATCTCTCAGCCGTATGCCGCCGTAAACGGCCTTCCTGCCAGTCGGACGACAAGGCCGCTCGCGTATTAATCACCTTCACTGGGTTCATCCAGTTAATCAGAGATGTGAGGAAGTCGATGTTTTCTACACAATTATTTGTACACCTGAGAAATGACATGCAATTTTTTTAATCACTTTCATATGTCAGTTGGTGCCTTTGATGCTGTAAACAGAACCTGGTTTCATCCGAAAAAATGACGTTTTGCCATTCGTGCACTCAGGTTCGTCGTTGCGTACACCATCGCAGGCGCTCCTGTCTATGATGCAGCGTCAAGGGTAACCGCAGCTATGGTCTCCGAGCTGATAGTCCATGCTGCTGCAAACGTCGCCAAACTGTTCGTGCTGATGGTTGTCCTGCAAACGTCCCCATCTGTTGACTCACGGATCTAGACGTGGCTGCACTATTCGTTACAATCATGTGAATGAGATGCGTGTTATCTCGACTGCTAGTGATACGAGGCCGTTGGGATCCAGCACGTCGTTCCGCATTGCCCTCCTGAACCCACCGATTCCATATTCTGCTAACAGTCATTGGCTCGCGACCAACGAGAGCAGCAATGTCACGATACGATAAACCGCAATCGCGATAGGATACAATACGACTTTTTATCAAAGTCGGAAACGTGATGGCACACATTTCTCCTCTTTACACGAGGCATCACAACATCACCGGCCGCGGTGGCCGAGGGGACTGCGACACGCTAGTCACGGTCTGCACAGCCACTAGGGTTGGGGGTTCGAATCCCCCCTCGGGCTTGGATATTTGTGCCGTCCATAATGTTAGCTAGTTCATAAGTAGTTTGTAAGTTTAGGGACTGATGACCCCGTAGTTAAGTCCCATAAGCTATACAAACATTTGAACATTTTGAACAAAAATGTCTCACCAGGCAACGCCGGTCAACTGCTGTTTGTGTATAAGAAATCGGTTGTAAACTTTCCTCATGTCAGCCTGGCGCCAACCTTGTGTGAATGCTCTGAAAAGGTGATCATTTGCATATTATAGCATCTTCTTCCTGGCAGTTAAATTGCCGGCCGCGGTGGCCGAGGTGACTGAGGCGCTCCAGTCACGATCTGCACGGCCACTACGGTCGGGGGTTCGAATCCCCCCTCGGGCATGGATATTTGTGCCGTCCTTAGTCTTAGCTAGTTCATAAGTAGTTTGTACGCTTAGGGACTGATGACCCAGTAGTTAAGTCCCATAAGCTCTACAAACATTTGAACATTTGATTTGAACAGTTAAATTTCGCGTCTGTAGCACGTCATCTTCGTAGTGTAGAAATTTTAATGGACAGGAGAGTAAATTTTGAAATACTGCTGTCTGAACAAATATGCCATTGAAGACAAAGCCGCGGCAGAACAGCCGTATGCGCTAAAACGTCTTGCTGCGGTGCGCGAGGCCTTTCGCCATCGAAGGTTCGAGTCCTCCCTCGCGCATGGGTGTGTGTGTTCTTCTTAGGATAAGTTCATATAGCTTGTAACTTTAGGGACCGATGACCACTGCTGTTAGGTCCGCTAACCTTTAAACATTTCAATATTTTTGAACCTAAATATATATATATATATATATATATATATATATATATATATATATTGAGGTGTTTCTACGTATATATCACTCTGCAGCCAAAAACAGGCATTGCAAACGAATAGTGTTTGTATGTGGTAGTAGGTAACAGTCTCCCATTATGCACAATGGTGATAGAGGGCTGATAAGGGGGTGGAAGATATGGGAGTTGGAAGCTACCGACGTGTATAAACTTTTACGTGTGGGTGCCAATATTTTGCTCTTCAACACAATGGAGACGAACGATCTCTCTGTGTTGTTGTATTACTTGATAGCAGTTCGTGTCGATAGCTATAAGAGGGTGGAAGATATAGTGGTTGAAAGTCGTCAGCTTATATAAATTCGAACTGAAAACCAGCGATGACTTTTGACACTATAATAGCAAAGAGCCAAACTTGACAGCCAAACTTGATGAACATCCTTCAGTTGTTTTTTCTGCAACAAGCGTACGAATAAAGAAAAATAAATGGATATTGCAGTTTGAAAAGTAAAACTAGCATGAAAGAAGCCAAAGCGTAAGAACTTTCGCTTTCTCGATCTGTTTCTAAAAGACAGAAGACGACACTGAAAAGTGAATCTCCAGAAGATAGAAACTTGAAATTTGTAGACGTTGTTTATCTTACATTGTAGGCATCATCAATTTTTTTATATTCCCAATCCCAAGGGGGTGAAATGGGGGATGAACGGATTCTTGAAACTACATTGCTATTCAGGCAATTTTGAAGGAATAAATACAAAGTTTTAGATTTATACTTTCGATTGGAATTTTAAAAACACGTGTTTCGATATTTTTGGATATTCAACCATTAAGCAGATGAAATAAGGGAAAATCTTTTAAGTTTGCTACTATTTTGATGCTAGAAATAAAAAAAATTGGATTTGGAACTACGGTAAAATAAATGAATAGATAACTAAACAAGGGATGGAGAACATGAAATCATAAAACAGAGGTTTGATACTTTAATATCATAATCTATTCAGTAAAATAACAAGCAAATAAATGTGGTAAGACCAAATTAAGCACATACCTTGTACAAAAGTGAACTAAAGCATATAATTACTGCCCATATTAAAATTGTTCCTGCCCTTAATGAATATGGAGGTAATGTGGGAGGAAATTTTCAAATACACAAGTGTAGCTGAAAGCACATTCATTCATTCACAGACACATGCATTAAGCTAGGCGGTACATTACAATGCTCGAACATACGAAAGCAGTGGCAAAATGAAGCATCGGCGGCATCTGGACGAGATGGCAGGTGTCTTGATCGCTAATTATAAGTACACTGTGCGCTAAACGAACTCATGTTCAGGGAGGCAGCGACTCACTATTCTTAAGTACCACATGGTGCATGTCCACACCGAATTTCATAGCATTTACAAATAGAAATTAATAAGCGAGTAAATCACACGCGAGAATTATTTGTATAGAAGAAAGCTAGTATGACGTACCATTAGGTTCAGTTCAGTGACTGTGAGATGCGACACCTACTTAAACATTCTCTCATTCCTCACTCTTAATCATTGCTGCGGCCTTTATGAAATGTTGGGACGTGAAGTAGTATTTAGTTTGGTGTTGGTTTGAAAGCAAGGCGGAAAGACATCCTCGGTGGTCCTTCTCATGGGAACAAGTCATGTGAAAGCAAAGGAACTGGTTGGCTGGTGGGTCTGGAGAGCAGCAGCTTAACACCTCGACAAAGGAATGCCAGGTGGGCTGATCCCGTTCTCACACACACAAACAACTGACGGAAAGCTGGCGCCAATCAACTGACCAGAAGCGTTTCTCCGATGGTCCAAGAGGGCGAGACGAAAACCTGTTAGGCGTGGGCATCGGTTAGCAAATAATGCACGTCTTTCCGAGTAATAGAGAAGTGGCGTTCCTTTAGGTGTTGAGCGACAGGGAAATAGCGACGCTCTTCGTCTGAGTGAGAAGTAACTCCAGCTTGCAGTATTGGCGCCAAGAATATGCGGGAATGATTCTCATTTGCGAAAATCGTGTATTCCTTCGCCGAAGTTCCGCCAAACAGCGCTTGCAGGATTTCATTCGGCACAACTAGACATCAGCTTCTCAATTGGCCACTGGGAATGTGGAAAGAGTGATTCCGAAGTGCCTAGCAAGCTCGTGTAAATTTTAAGTTAGTCTTCGGTTCTCTACCTTCGAGGGAGGCAGATGTTTCCGTGGCGGTCTGCTGATCTCTACCTTCGGGGATGGCAGACGTTCTGGTGTTCTTTGCACGTTTGATTTGGTCTCTGAACTGAAAGCCAAGGCGTGAGCAGACAACTACGGTTCTCACCCGCAAGTGTTGAACGTAGTACACATCTTTTTTATTTCTTATCAAGAGCTTGTTTTCATTTGATTGCACCGGCGATTATTATCCGTTCTCTTGCTAGGCCAGTTCTAGCACTTGAACATTCGCTAACAACTCTTGTGCATATCTAAGCAGTTGTTGAACAAGGATTTTGTACCGAGTGAACCAAAAACGCAGTGGCCACGACACAGAGTGACGAGCATAGTTAAAAATAACATAGCTCTGACCGATTCTCAGAACACCTTCCCCGCGACGAGTGCACTTGTCGGCAGCTGCCAGCTGCCACCAGTGCCACATCGTAAACAGCGCTAAGTATCTGAATTTAATTTGTGTCAAATTTAATTTGCCAGTCTAGTTCATTTTCGTCAGTACTCTGTTTTAAGAGGTTCATTCCCGCGTACTTGCAGATTTCGTTTGTACTACTGTTTTAATAGTTTATTCTATCGTATTTGATAAATACCGTTGTGTTTAGTCTTCGTCTTTGACCGGTGTATTTCAAAACAAGTCAGCGACCGTTACTACAGCTCGTTATCAGTCAGTCCAGTGCCAGATGCCACCAGTTCCGCAGCGTTAACAGCGCTAAAGCTGCCGGACTCAGTTTCGTTGATTTGACATTGTAGTTACCACTGACCACAGTTCAGTCAGCAGCCAGCCGCCTTCGTTAGAGTACTAGGCTTATTTAAAGTTGTTAATTGCAGTTAATTGTATCGATAGGATGGATAGGATGTGTGCCTGCTGTGTGCGGACGCAGTAGGAGTTGCCACGGTTCGCGAACAGCTGAGCGTGCTGTTGTCTCCGGTCAGCCGTCTTCAGGCTGCTGTCTCAGGGTGCAGCGATGGTGGGGAGTATGGTGCGTCGAGTGGGACAACTCAGGCGTCTCACGCTTCGCTCTCTGTCCCTGCTACCGAGGCACCTTCAGGTGTACCGGACGTCGTCGAGCCGCCTTCTCCGCAAGGGGAGTGGCGGGTTGTACGGCGTTCGCGTTGCTCGAGGCGGAAGGCCAATGTGGAGGCTGGACGTCCGTCCGCGCCCGTTCGTCCTGTGAGTGAAGGTGTGGCCACTCCTTCAGCAGGGTCCGAGCAGGTGCACGGGGGGAGGGGATTATCGGTTATTGGGAGCTCCAATGTCAGGCGCGTGATGGAGCCCCTTAGGCAGATAGCGTCCACATCTGGAAGGAATTCCAACGTGCACTCGGTGTGTCTGCCGGGGGGCCTCATCCGAGATGTGGAGGCGGCCTTGCCGGCGGCTATCGAGGGTGCGGGGTGCAGTCGACTGCAAGTCGTGGCTCACGTCGGCACCAATGACGCTTGTCGCTTGGGTTCTGAGGGCATCCTCAGGTCCTACGAGCGGCTGGCGGAATTGGTGAAGGCTGCTGCCTTCGCACGGGGGGTGCAAGCAGAGCTGTCGATTTGCAGCATTGTTCCCAGGGTAGATCGGGGTCCTTTGGTTTGGAGCCGAGTGGAGGGTCTGAACCAGAGGCTTCGCCGACTCTGACAGTCATGGCTGCAGATTTCTGGATCTGCGTTATCGGGTGGGGAATTGTAGGGTACCCCTAGATAGATCAGGGGTGCACTACACTAAGGAAGCGGCTACTCTGGTAGCAGAGTACTTGTGGAGTGCACATGGCGGTTTTTTAGGCTAGGCGCAAACTCTGATGAGCACTCACCTGTCAGCATTCAAACAGCGAATTCAGGCCACGTTCGGAAGAAAAATTCGAACATAAAAATATTAGCCGCGAACTTACAGAGTGTTAGAAACAAAGTTCCCGAATTTGCAGCGCTGCATGGAAGTTATTGCGCTCAGATAGTTTTAGGCACCGAAAGCTGGCTAAATGATGATGTGGTAAGTTCAGAAATATTTATCGAAGCGTGGAATGTATATCGGAAAGATAGATCTGATACAACTGGAGGAGGAGAGTTCATCGCTGTGGACAAAGATATTGTTTCTACTGAGATCGAGGTTGAAAGTAACTGTGAAGTTATCTGGGCACGTATAACAGGTCTAAAAGAAGTAAAGTTAATAGTTGGGTGTTTTTACCGGCCCCCCAGTGCTGCTGTAGCAGTTTTAGAATCATTCAAGGAAAGTCTACACCAGGTAGTGCATAGGTATCCGGGCCATGCAATATTAGTCGGAGGTGACTTCAACCTTAAGAGTATAGATTGGGACCTCGCTAGTTACATTTCAGGCGGTACAGACAAGCAGTCTTGCGAGCTACTTTTGGACACATTCTCCGAAAACTGTCTTGAGCAGTTAAACCGGCAACCCACGCGCAATGGAAATATTCTAGACCTTATAGCTACAAACAGGCCTGACCTTATTAACGATGTCTGTGTAGAGACAGGAATTAGTGATCATGATATCGTCATAGCGTCGATGGTGACCAAAGTTCATAAACCAGTCAAGAAGGCTAGGAGCGTGTTTTTGTTGGGAAGAGCCGACAAGCAAATGTTACGATCGCACTTAGAAAATGAATGGGCATCGTTTAATTCTGGGACTATGGATGTAGAGGAATTGTGGACTAAATTTAAGTGCATTGTTAATAAAGGGTTAGAGAAATCTGTGCCAGTAACGACGATTAAGGATGGAAAAGATACACCGTGGTATAATAATAATGTTAGAAAGCTGCTGAGAAAGCAAAGGCTGTTGCACTCTCGATTCAAAAAAGAACACGCAAATGATGACAGGCAAAAGTTAGTAGAGATTCGTGCGTCTATAAAAAGATCGATGCGTGAAGCATACAATAATTATCACAGCCATACCTTAGCAAAAGATCTTTCCGAGAACCCGAAAAAATTCTGGTCCTATGTAAAATCGATAAGCGGGTCAAAGCCCACTGTCCAGTCACTAGTTGATCATTCCGGGGCAGTAATAGAAGAAAGCAAACGGAAAGCTGAAGTTCTAAATTTAACCTTTAAGAAATCTTTCACGCAGGAGGACCGCACAAATATACCATCATTTGATCAACGTACTAATTCCGAAATGGGGGACATAGCAATAGGTATTTCCGGTGTAGAGAAGCAGCTGAGAGAGCTAAATACGAAAAAGTCTGCTGGTCCGGATGGAACACCAGTTCGGTTTTACAAAGACTATTCTGCGGCATTGGCCCCCTACTTAGCTTGCATTTATAGCGAATCTTTAATTCAGCGCAAAGTTCCTAGCGATTGGAAAAAAGCGCAGGTGACTCCCGTGTATAAGAAAGGAAAGAGAACTGACCCATACAATTACAGGCCAATATCGTTGACATCGGTTTCATGTAGAATTTTGGAGCATATTCTCAGTTCGAATATAGTAAATTTCCTTGAAACGGAAAAGCTTCTTTCCATGAATCAGCACGGGTTTAGGAAACATCGTTCATGTGAAACTCAGCTTGCCCTTTTCTCACATGACATCTTGCGAACCATTGGACGAAGTGCAACAGGCGGATTGTGTTTTTCTCGACTTCAAAAAAGCGTTCGACGCGGTGCCACACTGCAGACTGCTAACGAAGATACGAGCTTATGGAATAGGTTCACAGATTTGTGACTGGCTGGAAAACTTCCTAAGTAATAGAACGCAGTACGTTGTTCTCGACGGCGAGTGTTCATCGGAGACGAGTGTATCGTCAGGAGTGCCCCAGGGGAGTGTGATAGAACCGCTATTATTTTCTATCTATGTAAATGATCTGATGGACAGAGTAAGTTGTAATTTGCGGCTGTTTGCTGATGATGCTGTGGTGTACGGGAGGGTGTAGTCTGTAACTGACTGTAATAGCATACAGGTTGACTTAGACAAAATTTCTAGTTGGTGCGAAGAATGGCAGCTAGCTCTCAATGTAGAAAAATGTAAGATAATGCGCATGAGTAGAAAAAACAATCCTATAATGTTCGAATACAGCATTAGTAGTGAGCTTCTTGATGCTGCCGCGTCGTTCAAATATCTAGGCGTAACATTGCAGAGCGATATGAAATGGAACGAGCATGTAAGGACAGTTGTGAGTAAGGCAGACAGCTGACTTCGGTTTATTGGGAGAATTTTGGGAAGATGTACTTCACCTGTAAAGGAGACCGCGTATAAAACGCTTGTACGACCACGTCTTGAGTATTGCTCAAGTATTTGGGACCCGCAGCAGATCGGTTTGAAGGAAGTCATAGAGGCGGTTCAGAGGCGAGCAGCTAGATTTGTTACCGGTAGGTTCGACCAATGCGCGAGTGTCACGGAAATGCTCCGGCAACTCAATTGGGGATCGCTGGAGGAAAGACGACGTTCTTTTCGTGAATTTCTGTTAAATAAATTTAGAGGGCCGGAATTTGAAGCTGAGTGTAGTACGATCTTGCTGCCGCCTACTTACATTTCGCGTAAAGATCACAAAGACAAGATAAGAGAAATTAGGGCTCGTACGGAGGCATATAGGCATTCTTTCTTTCCTCGTTCAATTTGGGAGTGGAATAGGAAAGGAAATGCCTCGTAGTGGGTCAGTGTACCCTTCGCCACGCACCTTACGGTGAATTGCGGAGTACGTATGTAGATGTAGATGTAGAAGTATCTTGATAGCGTGCCGATTTTCATTGCACGCGGCACCACGTCAGTTTCCCCACGCCACGACGCCCCGTCCAGCCAGCAGCCAGTAAGCCAGTAATGGACATGCAGCTTCGGCGTTAATTTGACAAACTGTCCACCGTGGACGTAAGCACCGCTCGTAGTTGCCCGCTTAATAGTCGCACATGGTGATAACGTCTCATAAAAGCCAGCAGGATAGTTCAGTCTAACACTAGGTGTCTACAAGACCTCCTCACTGTTGACTTTCTGCCATCCGCGGAGTGTTTCTTTTATTAGAGAGCCGAATGTTACAACTATTGTACTGTGATTTCATAGTTGTGTTTTCTCTCTTAGTGCTAATAAATGTGTCAAATGTTCAAATGTTTGTAGAACTTATGGGATTTAACTACGGGGTCATCAGTCCCTAAGCTTTCAAACATGAACTAGCTAAGAGTAAGGACGGCACAAATATCCATGCCCGAGGGGGGATTCGAACCCCCGACCGTAGTGCTCGTGCAGACCGTGACTGGAGCGCCTCAGTCCTCTCGGCCACCGCGGCCGGCAATAAATGTGTCATGGTTAATTTAAAACACAGTTTCATTTCAACAGCACGACCATTAATTTAATTAGTTTTCAGTAGGAGTAAGGGGAGTGTAGGTATAGTTGATTTTGATACTGTGTTGTGACTGTCATTGAAAGCACCTACGGCTCTTTTCATGCAAAAGCCTAAAGCGTAACCCATATCACTAATCAGAAGTTTTATGATATGATTTTAATTTCTTTCCAAACGCAGTCAGACAGGTCAAATAAACCATAGGCCAGTGCCAATAATTACACCACTTGCTTTGAATGATATATATTTTTAAAAAACTCTCAACCGAACCGCGGAGTTATACGTACCGCGCAAACGGCTATGCGTGGCATGTTGTGCGAGAACGGTCGTCATTGGACTGCGCTGAGCGGGAGGGCAGTTTTTCGAAGCTAGCTTGGCGCCGTTCCGCACATGGGGGAAAATTGCCGCCTAGACAGCGACTGGCTCTTGCTTTCCAGTGAGAGGCTAGCCTCGCTTATTGCTGCTGGAGTGCGGAGCTGCGCTCCAGAAGGGATTCCGTCTTAGGCAGCCGACGAGGACGGTTGGCTAGACTTAGGTGTTTTCTTACGTGCGTTTTGACTTGATCTTAGGACGCCAAGCCGCGGCGGAGCAGCCGAGCGCATTGAGGCCGTTCCTCGTCGAGGGTTGGAATCCCCCCATCGGGCATGGATGTTTGTGCCGTTTTTAGTATAAGGTAGTTCATAAGTAGTTTGTAAGTTTACGGTCTGATGACCCCACAGTTAAGGCCCTTAAGCTTAACAAATAACTGAACATTTAGGACGCCGACGAGTGAGGTTGGCTTGACTAAGGTGCGAACTTGTGTATGTTTTAACATTTTGGTTATTTTTGCACTTTGTGGTTTGTGGACCTAGAGTTTGAGATTCACTTTTCAGACATCGTCTTAAACTCGTGTCTGTCGACCTGAGTATCATAGAGGTGTGAATAGACTCAGCCAGACTGAATCAGCAGCACCGCCGCTCTGATGACGTCCTATTTCTGGTGTCAATTGCGCACTCGACAATCTTGTGTCTAGTACACATCGTCTTGAGTTGGCGAGACATTGCCGAGCCTGTGGTTTCTTTAGACACTGTGTACTTACCGTGGACACAGAGGCTGAGAGTAGGGCATTCACGCTTCTTTCTTGAGAAGTTTTTCTTTCGATCAGACCGCGATTTGCAGCACTCCAACGCACTGCTGCCGCCGTCTCAGTTCCAGCGACGCCGGCTTCAGCAGCATTTGGTTGAATATTGCTTGCGACTGCTTATGTGGCCGAGAGTTAGAATTCTTCCTTCTGGCAGTTTTCTTAAACATATTTTTGTGTGGAAAGCGCTCGTAATTATAGCTCGCTCCCTTGATCTCCTTCGTGTCGTGAGTTATTTGACGCTCTTCGAAACTACATTGATAGTAGGAACTTGCCAGTCATTTATTAGTGTCATTTTTGTTTTTATTTATGTAATGTAATATGAAATTGTTTGGGATTTTTAAAGCTATAATTACCTGACATATTATTCAGGATTTTTTGTAGGAGGCGATCTTTTAATGTAATAGTCAAGAATCGCTTTATAAGATTTTTATTGCCATAGATCGCTTATTGATTTCTTTATGACTAGTTTCGACTCGTTAAAGTGTCATTATCAAATCTTACTTGTCCAGGCATGTTAAGAAATATACTTCAGATGAACCGACATCACTATGGCAAGTTACAAATGGTATGCACATCATCAGTTGTACAAGCATTTGGGTCATGGTGTTGAAGACCCTGTGCTAGGTAGTATGTTATCACAGTGAAAACTGTAGATGGACTGATTCAATGCACATAAATATTGCCGCAAGAGACCACGTACACCGGCGTGGCGCAGGGGATAGCGTCATGGACTGTGGTGCTGAAGGTCGCCGGTTCAATGCCGCCATCCCGGCAAAAATTTATTTCTTTGTAATTAACAATTCCAGAATGTTCTACATCTTTCTTATGTTCACTTGTAAATTCTACTTGTTTCTTATGTTAACTGTTCTTCTAATTTCTGGTAAATTCTGTCTGTGTATAAATAGCAGACCTGTCTGCCCGAGATGCATTCAGTGCTGCGTGCATGTTAAGTTCGTAATAAACGTGCTTTCAGTGTAAGTGCTGTGTTCAGTTGCCTTCGAAGTCAAGCCTGCTCCCATTTCAACGTGACAATATTTATGTACACTGCATCAGTCCATCTACAGTTTTCACTGTGATAACATACTACCTAGACGTGAGGCACAGTGTAGCACAGGGTCTTCAACACCATGACCCAAATGCATGATCAACTGCTGATGTGCACACCATTTTTTAACTTGCCATAGTGATGTTGGTTCATATGAAATACATTTCTTAACATGCCTGGGCAAATAAGATTTGATAATGACTCTTTAACGAGACGAGTCATAAAGAAATCAATAAGCGACCTATGGCAAAAAAAATCTTATAAAGGGATTCTTGACTATTATTTTTAAATGTCTCTGAACTGTTCATATTTTCGTCAATTAACGGATCTTACCCTAATACTGTTTTGTGAAATAAATGAAGTACATTTTTAAACTTCACCTGGGTCTGATTCAGAAGTTAGATTCCCCATTTTCATTACATTTTGCTAGGTGTTTGTTCGACAAGAGGCCAGATCTCTTTTAGGGCACATTTCAGTAATTGTTAGGAGGGTCTGGCAATCCACGCTCTTCCTTGCACTCCCCATATCTGCTCCTCGAAAATCACCCAACTTAACCACAACGCTCGTAACTTTACGTACTTATTGAACACCCTGTTAGTTTCTCCTATTGAGAGAAAGAGATGAAGATGTCCCAGCCTCTCACCCGCTTTTCTAAGCATCCCCCTTGTCACCTCCGCATCGACAGCTACAGCCTAGCCGCTTTCGGTGCAGAGCCGTTGCTGCGGCCGTTCTTCCTGTTCCTGGACAGGAGCGCGCGAGTAGTTAATGCAGAAGCTGCCCCAGAGGTGCGGGCTTTGGCTGGGCGGCAGGAAAGTATCATTTGCAGGGCGATTCATCCGCGGGAGAGGCGCGCCGCGCTGAATGAGGCATTACCGGCCGCTTAACGTCGGGGGCGCATTGTGGCGGCGCGGGGGCGGAGGCGGGGGCGGCGGCGGCGGCGGCGGCGGGGGCGACGGGGGCGGTGACTCAGGGGCGGCTCAGCCGGCGGCCGTAATGAGAGGCGGCGCTCAAAAACACGCCCGCTAAGCCGCTATTGGAAACCCGTAATCCCGCGAACAAGGAGCCACCGCCACCGCCCGCCTGGGGTAAACACTCCCCTCCCCTCCCCTCCCCTCCACCGCGCTCCGTCTGCCGGCGACAGGTACCGCCGACGTGACCTCGCCACTACGCGTTAAGTCGCGTTTCCACGGGCGCGAATTTCTCCAGTGGCGGTGCACGGTATTGTTCCAGCGTTGTGCAACACCCTTTTCTTACTAATTTATTCATTTAGGACGCCTAACCTGCACCTTCTCCTTATCATCATACCGTCTAGTAAAATCATCCGAAGATCAAAACCAACTGCAGAACGATCTCAATAAGATATCAGTATGGTGTAGAAATTGGCAATTGTCTTTAAATAATGAGAAGTGTGAAGTCGTCCAGTACGAAAAGAAATCAGTCAAACTTTTATTTACAAGATAAATCAATCAAAAACGAAGGCCGTAAACTCCACAAAACACCTAGGAGTTACTATTACTTCAGACTTAAACTGGAAATAACAAGTAGATAATGTTCTGAAACAGCCGACCAGAGACTGCGTTTTATTAGCAGAAGCCTTTAAAGATGCAACAGAACTACAAAAGAAACTGCATACACTACGCTTGTCCGTCCATTTTTGGAGTATTGCTGCCCAGTGTGGGATCTTTATCAGATGGGTTTGACGGAGGACATCGAAAGAGTCCAGAGAAGGGCAGCTCGTTTCGTACTGTCGCGATACAGGGGAGACAGCGTTACGGATATGATACAGGATTTGGAATGGGAATCATTACAACAACGGCGCTTATCGCTGCGGCGTGGGCTACTTACGAAACTCAAATCGCCAACATTCTCCTACGAATGCGAAAATATATTGTTGACTCCCACTTACATAGGTAGAAATGATCATCACAATAAAATACGAGAAATCAGAGCTCGAACGGAGACATTCAGGTGTTCTTTCTTCCCGCGCGCTATTCGAGAATGTAATGGGAGATAAATAGTATAAAGGTGGTTCGATGAAACCTCTACCAGGTACTTAAATGTGATTTGCAGAGTATCCCATGTAGATGTAGATCAGTATCCCTAATCAACCTCTAGACATTAGTCTCCTCCCCCTCCTATATCTCCTATTGCAACTTTAACCTAGAGCCTCCGTAAGTGTTATGCTCCAAATTTTATATGCACGACTGTTCTTGTCAGAATGCTTTGCAAGGTTACATTGTTATATTCCCGTGTTTCTGTACCACATTTTTAATATTCCTCATATATCAATTGACATAAATTATATAATGAAAAAATGCTGTTACAAAAATCACAAAATACTACGAATACTTAGGCTATATCTATACATATAAAATGAATGTTTGTCTGTATGTCCTCTGTGTGTTCATAAACCATTTATTCGATTGTAATGAAACTTTGGTAAGCTGTTCACCGTACGCCCAAGAAGGTTCCTGACCCAAAAACAAAAGAGCACGACACATAGCTCAGGAGATATGACGTCACAAATAATGAGACGCCACCGCTTGAGAAAAACCAGATTTATGTGGCAATTATTGCAAAATGGGAGTAGTTAGGGACCTGCAACAAAGTTTGCATGTAATTTCGGACGTTTATGAAGCATTTTGTCTTTACAAATTATTACTTTATACTAAATATTACGACACAATATTTTTAATTTCTATTTTTTATTATTATTTTTTTCAGATTTACTAATTTATATCTAAAAATTCATTTATTGTGTAGGAGGAATTGCCATTCAGAAATTCTTTGAATTTATTTTTAAATGCTAGTCGGCTATCTGTCAGGCTTTTGATGCTGTTTGGTAGGTGACCAAAGACTTTTGTGGCAGCATAATTCACCCCTTTCTAGATTTAACCTTGAATAGTGACGATCATTCTTTCTCCTAGTGTTTTAGTTATGTACACTGCTATTGCTTTCGATTTCGTTGGGACTGGTAATAACAAATTTCATAAGTGAATATATATACTGTGAAGCTTTAAATAAGTTTCTACAGGATGATCTTGGATGGGCTGCAGCAATTATTCTGATTGCTCGGTTTTGTGCAATGAATACTTTTTTACTCAGTGACGAATTACCCCAGAAAATGATGCCATACGAAAGCAGAGAATGAAAATAGGTATAGTAAGCTAATTTACTGAGATGTACATCACCAAAATTTGAAATTACCCTAATAGCATAAGTAGCTGAACTCAAACGTTTCAGCAGATCTTCAATATGTTTTCTCCAGTTTAACCCCTCATCAATGCATACACCTAAAATTTTTGAATATTCTATCTTTGCTACCGATTTCTGATCAAAGTCTATATTTATTAATGGTCTCATTCCATTTACTGTACGGAACTGTATGTACTGTGTTTCATCAAAATTTAATGATAGTCCATTTGCTGAAAACCACATAATGATTTTCTGAAAGACGTCGTTTACAATTTCTTCAGTTCTTGTCTGTCAGGGGTGATAACTATGCTTGTAGCATCAGCAAAAAGAACCAGTTCTGCATCTTCATGGATATAGAATGGCAAGTCATTTATATTAAGAACAGCAAAGGGCCCAAGACCGAACCTTGGAGGCACACCATTTTTGATTATTCCCCAGTTTGAGGAATCAGCTGTTTTTTGCATATGATGTGAATTACTTATTCAACTTTCTCCACTCTTGATGATTTAAACCATTTGTAAACTGTTCCAATCGTACCACAATACTTTAGTTCATCTAGAAGAATCCCATGATTTACACATCCATCTGCTCCATATTACTGGAAACGAGATTCATGACATCAGACAACATGTTTCTAGTCAGAAACAGTCCCATATTGTTGTTGACAGGCCCAGGCGAGGTGTAAAGCTTTCTGATGTACGGTCAGAAAAGGTACAGGGGTGGGCCTTCGGTTCCGAAATTGATGGCCCAGCAATGAAATCTGCAGATTTGTGTCACTTGGAACGATTCTCTTCAGTCGTCATTAGTCTCGTACTGGCAGGATCGTTTTCCAGCCGCAGCGATGTCACAGATTTGAGTTGTAACCAGGTTTCCAATTTTCACGGCGCTCTCGTGAATTTGTCGCACAGGAAAATCCCCACCTCATCGCTACCTCGGAGATATTGTGTCCCAGCTCTCGTGTGCCGACTATAACACAATGTTCAAACTCACTTCGATCATAATAACCTGCCATTGCAGCAGCAGTAAGCGACATGACACAAGCAACAGACACCTGTTGTCTTATGTAGGCATTTCTGACTGCAGCGCCATCATGTGAGTCTCAAAATATCTCTGTGTTTGCATGTGCATGCCTATTCTAGTTTCCTTGGCTCCTCGTTGAATACAGATGGTATTGCTAACCGCAAATCTTCAAAAGTTATTTTAATGCTTTGAAATTTTGACACAACTTTGTTCTGTAATACATGCATGGTAAATATTTTTAATACAACGTATTTTGGCATTTATAAAAAAAATTGAATGGTGAAAAACTTCTTCAATAAAGCACATACATATATATCATGTATTAAATAGGATCTCAAAACCTTCCGGTTTTAGAATGGAAATATGTCAAAATTTAAAAGCAATCAGTTCAGAAATTTTCCTGGTTCCTGAGCTACTTCACCTTACGCTTTGTCTCCACTATTATTATGATGTTTATGATTATGTTTATATTTTATGTTTTTAAATTATTTTTATGTAAATGTTTTATGTTATGTGATTCTTAAAAGAGTTTTGTATGTTTCTTGTGTTTCATGTGCTATGACGGCGATTAAACCTACGAGAGCAACGTCTTCGACGCCGAGCTCAAGGAATAAACATCTGGCCACTTCAGGTCACGGGTCGACGGCCACGAGGCAAGAAGATGCTAGTCTCTGCGGTTATCGTCGCGGATACTGACATTATTATAGAAACTTTCATGGAACATCAAAAAGACCATAAATCAGTCTCTATGTAACTGTCGTTGACTCATGATCTGTAATGTGAGAGCAATAAATGTCATTGGGTCTCGAAAGTTAAACAAGTGTCAACGATAATTATTTTGATATTTATAGAAATTTTACAAGAAATATATTCACTTATAGGAACTGAAGAATTATTTACTGTCGAACTATTTTACAATTTGAAAGAAGACATTTACGGAAAGTTATATTGTTTGACAGATAAAGCAAGAAGACGTTTATCAATTTTTAGGATTTTAATAAATCGATCTTATATCGCAATCGATCACCAGTGAACAGGACTTGTAATATCTCTGTCTACAGCAACGAGAACAACTACGAACTTCTGTTTGACAGTTCAATCTTTAAGGGAACTTTAAAACATTTATTTCAAAGTGACAGTTTAAGTGCGCAAGGATCTGTCATTGAAATTTCACAATGCAGGAAGATTACATTAATTTTTTTTCCTTGTTGACGAGCGGACGACTTTCGGATCCTGAAGTCTGACACGGCACATACAAAATTTGGTATTTAGTCTCATGCAAGAAGAGGTCGTACCGCTGCAGCTTCCCCAATATTCTTGGTCCCTAAAAGTAACGGAGGAGACTATAGACTAAAGTGATTGTAATTGAATGCAAAATGCCTTTTCAACGTGTACAAAGTTATTGTGCTACATAGCGTCAGTGGTGATGCATATTTACTCTCTCTGGTCAAATAATTACTCTGTTCAATTAATTACTCTTTTGTTTTTACCAGTATGTCTCTTATCTTTGTACTTGTGATACGTTAATTAAATGTTGCTGATTAAGTAAATACATCTTATCGCAACATTTTTGGTGACCGCGACGTGATATTCGGTGTTAATCGACGCTTCGTAAAATTCCGTTTCGGACGTTACATTTGAAACAACCGCGTCAGTCGCGCCGCGCTTCTTCCGTGTGATTACGCCATGCCGGATACGCAACCGATTGCTGATCCGCCTGCGAGCGCATTAATCAATACCGTCGCGGTCAAACCACCACCATTCTGGCGACAAAACCCTGTACTGTGGTTTGCACAACTTGAAAGCCAATTTGTGTTAGCTCACGTAACCGTTGATGATACTAAATACAGCTATGTCGTCGCAGCGTTGAATGAAGACTTGGCTACAGAAGTACAAGATATTCTGGCTTCACCACCGAGTACCGATCGATATTCAACAATCAAGAATGCCTTAATCACCCGGTTATCACAGTCTGAGACGAAACGCCTGGAGAAGCTACTACGTACTGAAGAGTTAGGTGATCGCACACCTTCACAGTTGCTACGCCGCTTGCGGACATTGGCAAATAATGCTGTTAACAAAGATATTTTACGCAATATCTGGCTGTCGCGTCTTCCACCGGATGCACAGAAAATACAGTGTGCGCCGGTGATCTCGATGCTCTTGCACAAACCGCAGATCGTATTGTGGAGCTGTATCCTTCTGCGAGTGTAGCAGCTGTTAGTTCACCGACAGACAATACCCTCACAGCGTTGCAAGCTCAGGTCGCTGAACTTGCTGCACAAATCGCCGCGCTACGAACGCAGTGATCCAACCGTCAATCACGACGCCACCGCTCACCAAGAAGACGCAGTCGCTCACCTTCAGCTGTAAAGCTTTGCTGGTATCACAAGCGGTTTGGTTCAGAGGCAAGAAAGTGTAATCCTCTGTGTGAGAAAGGAAACGAACACGGAAGTCATTAATGACGGCAACTGGCTCTCCGGACGGCAGCCGTCGACTATTTGTCACAGAACAAGATACAAAGTTATAATTCTTAGTGGACACAGGTGCTGATGTATCAGTGTATCCATGTTCTCGGCTACCTCGTCGAAGCAAAGACGACTGCTGCCTTTTTGCTGCAAATGGTTCTAGGATCCAAACATATGGTCGAATGACACTTTCATTAAACTTAGGCCTTCGACGCAAGTTTGAATGGCAATTTACAGTAGCAAATGTGACGCATCCTATTCTTGGTGCAGACTTCTTATCTTTTTATGGACTGCTTCCTGATCTTCGACATCGCCGGCTCCTCGATACTACAACTAACTTAGTCAGTCAGAGACATTTACGCTGTGTTGAAGCCACCACTATACGAATGATCGCAGATGACTCTCCATATGAAGAGCTTCTTAAACAGTTTCCGGAGATCACCCGGCAGCTACCCACATTGGCGCCTATACGACGTACAGTACACCACATATTAACGACGCCAGGACCGCCAGTTCACGCTCGACCTCGTCGTTTAAAACCAGAAAAATTGAAAGTAGTGAAGCAAGAATTTTCATTTATGCTCGCTCAAGGAATCTGCCGCCCCTCAAGCAGTAGCTGGGCTTCACCCATCCATGTTGTTCCAAAGAAGAACAATGGATGGCGTCCGTGTGGTGATTACCGGCAGCTAAATACTAGGACAATTCCCGATCGCTATTGGGTGCCTCATATTGAGGACTTTGCTTTCAACATACACGGCAAATGTGTATTTTCTACATTGGACTTAGTTCGTGCATTTTACCAAATTCCAGTTGCCTCGGAAGACATTGCTAAGACTGCTGTCTGTACCCCATTTGGTCTTTTTCAATTCACAAGAATGCCATTTAGACTCCGTAATGCTGCACAAACGTTCCAGAGATTTATGGATGAAATCACACGTGACCTGGATTACTGTTACGTTTATATTGATGATGTTTCAGTGATGTCTGTCTCTGAGTCAGAGCACTTGGAACACCTACGCCAAGTTTTTACCCGCCTTCGTTCACACGGGATACTCATAAATCCGTCAAAGTGCGTATTTGGAGCAGCAGAAGTTCAGTTCCTTGGCTACACCATCAACGCTCATGGAATACAGCCGCCACAGGAGAAAGTAGAAGCCATAACGAACTTCCCACGACCTGTGACAGTTCGTGAATTACGACGATTTCTTGGTACAATTAATTTCTATCGTCGTTTCGTGCGCAATCATGCACTCCAGGCTGCTCCATTGAACGAGCTCTTGCGGGGTGCACTAAAACCAAACGACAAACTGTCATGGACTAGCGAGGCTCAGACCGCTTTCACCAAAGTGAAAACTGCCCTCGCTGAAGCTACACTGTTAGCACATCCGGTACCGCAAGCACAGCTCGCCCTGATGGTAGACGCGTCTACAACTGCAATTGGTGCTGCGCTTCAACAAAAAGTAGATCAACATTGACAGCCTTTAGCGTTTTTCAGCCAGAAGTTACCCCGTCACAGCAAAGTTGGTCGACGTATGACCGTGAATTATATGCTGCATATGCTTCCATCCGGAAATTTCGTCACATGCTCGAAGGTCAGCAATTCACATTAGTCACCGACCACAAGCCGTTGACTTATGCCTTTCGTCACAAACCTGATAAAGCATCGCCTCGCCAGCTACGCCACCTGGACTATATAGGACAATTTACAACCAACATTGTCCACGTCGAGGGTGAAATGAATATACCAGCAGATGCCCTCTCCCGTGTAGAAGCAATTGCACGCGCAATTGACTATGAAGCACTCGCCGCGACACAGCAATCAGACGCCGAGCTGCATAATTTACAGACATCTGGCCTACAGCTCCGTCAAATTCAAGTACCACCGACAAATGCATGGCTATATTGTGATGTTTCTACATCGAAAGTGCGACCGTTTGTGACAGCTCCCTTCCGACAGCAAGCAATCTCGTCGCTTCATGACTTGTCACACCCTGGAGTCCGTGGTACCTTGAACCTAGTTAAACGATCTTTTGTGCGGCCAAACATGGACAAAGATGTTAAAGAGTATGTGCGCCAATGCATGGCATGTCAAAGGAGTAAAATTAGTCGTTATGTTAGGGCACCTCTTGGCACATTCATGCCACCGAATCAACGATTTGAACATGTCCATTTAGACATCATTGGCCCACTAGCGCCGACTGAAGGGTACACTTACTGCCTAACTGCCATTGATCGCTTCTCACGCTGGCCAGAGGCTTTTCCAATGGCAGACATCACCGCCGAGACAGTGGCAACTACATTCTTTCGGGGATGGATTGCTCGTTTTGGAGTACCCCTGCGTATTACCACCAACCAGGGAAGGCAGTTTGAGTCATACCTATTCAAAGCGCTCGCTGTCCTATTAGGTATGAAACGCATCCGAACTACAGCCTACCATCCGGCAGCGAACAGTTTAGTAGAAAGCCTACATCGACAACTAAAAGCATCTCTGAGGTGTCATGAGTCACAACGGTGGACAGAAACCCTACCAATTGTTCTGATGGGCCTCCGTGATTCCATTAAAGAAGATATCAAAGCCACAGCAGCAGATCTCGTCTGTTGTTGCTGTGGTCTTCAGTCCGGAGACTGGTTTGATGCAGCTCTCCACAATACCCTATCCTGAGCAAGCCTCTTCATCTCCACATAAGAACGGCAACGTACATCTGTCTGAATCTGCTTGCTGTATCCATCTCTTGGTCTACCCTGCGATTTTTTCCCCACACACGTCCCTCCAACGCTAAATTCACAATTCCTTGATGTCTAAGAATGTGTCCTACCAATCTATCCCTTCTTTTAGTCAAGGTGTGCCAAAAATTTCTTTTCTCCCCAATTCTGTTCAGTACCTCCTCATTAGTTACGCGATCAACCCACCTAATCTTCAGCATTCTTCTGTAGCACCATATTTCAAAAGCCTCAATCCTCTTCCTGTCCGCACTGTTTATCGTCCATGTCTCACTCCCATACAAGGCAACACTCCATACAAATGCCTTCAGAAAGGACTTCCTTAGGCATAAATCAATATTCGATGTTAACAAATTTCTCTTTTTCAAGAACGCTTTTCTACCCATTGCCATTCTGCATTTTATATCCTCTGTACTGCGACCATCATTTGTTATTTTACTGCCCAAGTAACAAAACTCGTCTACCTCCTTTATTGCTTCGTTTCCCAATCTTGTTAATGTTCATCTTATATCCACCTTTCAGCACACTGTCCATTCCGTTCAACTGCTCCTCCAGATCCTTTGTTGTCTCTGCCAGAATTACTATATCGTAGGCAAAACGCAATGTTTTCAATTTTCACCCTGAACTTTAATTCCTTCTCCAAATTTCTCCTTGCTTTCCTTTATAGCTTGCTCAATGTACAAATTGAATAACAATGGAGAGAGACTACAACCCTGTCTTACTCCCTTTCCAACCACTGCATCCCTTTCATGCCCTTCAACTCTGACAACCGCTGTCTGGTTTTTGTACAAGTTGTAAATAACCTTACGCTCCCTATATTTTACTCCTGCTTGCTTCATAACTTGAAAGAGTTTATTCCAATCAACATTGTCAAAAGCCTCCTCCAAATCTACAAAAGCTAGAAATGTAGGTTTGCCTTTTCTTAATCTATCTTCTAGGATAAGCCGTAAAATAAGTATTGCCTCCCGTGTTCCTACTTTTTTCCTGAACCCAAACTGATCTTCCCCGAGGTCGGCTTCTACCAGCTTTTCCATCCTTCTGTAAATAATTTGTGTTAATATTTTGCAATCATGACATATTAAACTGATGGTTCTGTAGTTTGCACACCTGTCTGCACCTGCTTTCTTTGGAATGGGGATTATAATGTTTTTCTTAAAGTCTGAGGGTACTTCGCCTGTCTCATACATCTTACACACCAGGTGAAACAGGTTTGTCATGTCTGGTTCTCCCAGAGACTTCTGTAGCTATGAGAGAATATCATCTACTCCAGGGGCCTTGTTTCGACTTAGGTCTTTCAGGGCTCTGTCAAATTCTTCTCTCAGTACAGTATCTCCTATTTCAACTTCATCTACATCCTCTTCCCTTCCTACAATATTGTCTCGAAGTTCATTTCCTTTGTAGAGCCCCTCTATATACTCTTTCCACCTTTCAGCTTTCCCTTCTTTGCTGAGAACTGGTTTTCAATCAGTGTCCTTGATATTCATAGAGCTGTTTTTCTTATCTCCAAATGTTTCTTTTATTTTCCTGTAGGCTGTATCTATTTTTCCCCTATTTATACATTCTTCTACATCCTTGCATTTGCCTTCTAGCCACTCCTGCTTAGCCATTTTACACTTCCTGTCAATCTCATTTCTTAGTCGTCTGTACTCCATTTTGCCTGTTTCATTTACTGCCTTTTTATATTTTCTCCTTTCATCGATTAAATTTAGTATCTCCTGTGATATCCAAGGATTTTTTGTAGGTCTTTCCTTTCTATCTATTTTGTCCTCTGCTACCTTCACTATTTCATCTCTCAATTTTACCCATTCCTCCTCTACTGTTTTATTTCCCCCAGTTTCTGTTAATTGTTGCCTAA
Source organism: Locusta migratoria (assembly GCA_026315105.1). NCBI lineage: Eukaryota > Metazoa > Arthropoda > Insecta > Orthoptera > Acrididae > Locusta > Locusta migratoria. Next base: position 240,174,833 of record CM048749.1, on the reverse strand, counting down.
AGCTCCCTCTGAAATTCTTAAGAACCTCAGGTTCCTTCAATTTATCCAGGTCCCATCTCCTTATTTTCCTACCTTTTTGTAGTTTCTTCAGTTTCAGCCTGCAGTTCATAACCAACAAGTTATGGTCAGAGTCTATATCTGCCCCTGGGTACGTCTCACACTGTAAAACCTGGTTCCGAAATCTATGTCTTACCAATATAAAATCTATCTGGTATCTCCCGATGTCTCCTGGTCTTTTCCACGTATACAACCTTCTTTTGTGATTCTTGAACCAGGTGTTTGTTATAACTAAATTATGTTCTGTGCAAAATTCCACCAGGCGGCTTCCTCTTTCATTCCTTTTGCCCAGACCATATTCACCTACTATCCTCCCTTCCCTTCCTTGTTCTACTACTGAATTCCAGTCTCCCATAACAATTAAGTTTTCCTCTCCCTTAACTGTCTGAATAATTTCCTTTAGCTCCTCATATATTTCTTCGATTTCCTCATCATCGGCAGAGCTAGTTGGCATATAAACCTGTACTACTGTTGTCGTTGTTGGCTTCGTATCTATCTTGACAATGATAATGCGATCACTGTGCTGGTCGTAGTAGTTTACCCGCATTCCTATTTTCTTATTCATTATCAATCCTACTCCTGTGATACCCCCAATTGATTTTGTATTTATAATCCTGTACTCACCTGACCAGAAATCCTGTTCATCCTGACACCGAACTTCACTAATCCCCACTATATCTAACTTCAACCTATCCATTTTCCTTTTTAAATTCTCTAATTTTCCTACTCGAATAAGGGATCTAACATTCCACGCTCTGACCCGTAGAATGCCAGTATTGTCTTTCCTGATGATCACATCCTCCTGAGTAGTCCCCGCCCGGAGATCCGAATGGGGGACTATTTTATCTCCGGAATATTTTACCCGAGAGGATGCCATCATCATATGTTCATACAGTAGAGCTGCATGTCCTCGGGAAAGGAAATGGCTGTAGTTTCCCCTTGCTTTCAGCCGTTCGCAGTAGCTGTGTGGCAAAGCCACATTAGCTGATGTTACAAGGCCAGCTCAGTCAATCATCCAGACTGTTGCCCCTGTAACTACTGAAAAGGCTGCTGCCCCTCTTCAGGAACCACACGTTTGTCTGGCCTCTCCACAGATACCCCTCCGCTGTGGTTGCACCTACGGTACGGCTATCTGTATCGTTGAGGCACGCAAGCCACCCAACCTCGGCAATGTCTGTGGTTCATGGGAGTGGGATCTCGTCTATGGACAACCAATTCGACTGCCTGGCGATTTCCTACACAACATGTCTGATGATTTGGTCGAAGCTTCAGACTTTGTCTGCAAACTGCGTTCGCAGATTCGAGAACTAAGTCCTGTCGCGCCAAGAGAGCAAAAGACCCGCCGCTCTTTCATTTTTTTCAGATCTGTGGAAGTGTGACCATGTCTTTTTCAGGCACGATGCTGTGCGCAAACCTCTCCAGTCACCGTATGATGGACCATATCCTGTCCTTAGCAAGGAGGAAAAGATGTTTAAGGTTGATATCAAGGGTACGCCAACTGCAATCTCCATTGACCGCCTTAAACCTGCCTTCTGCACTACCCACCCTGATTCTAGCACAGAACCTGTCACACCTTCTACAAGCACAGCAGAATCGACCACTACCCCACCACCTGCTACCTTGAAGTCTCAACGGACACCAGAAGTCAACACGGACGACTCACCAGCAGCTTCAGCTAAACCTGTTGTCACGCGATCCGGTCGTCATGTCCGCTTCAACAGAAAATATCGTTGACACTGAGGGGGGAGTGATAAAGTGATTGTAATTAAATGCAAAATGCCTTTTCAACGTGTACAAAGTTATTGTGCTACACAGCGTCAGTGATGATGCATGTCTACTCTCTCTGGTCAAATAATTACTCTGTTCAATTAATTACTCTTTTGTTTTTACCAGTATGTCTCTTATCTTTGTACTTGTGATACGTTAATTAAATGTTGCTGATTAAGTAAATACATCTTATCGCAACAAGACCATTGGTTGACTATCGGGCCTTAAATGGAATCGGGTCCCTTTCCTGATTTGCAGAATTGTTTTACATGGTTTTCCAGAGCTTGTAGTTCACTGTATTGCATCTCAATCAAGCCTAACACAAGATCCCATTGGCCGAGGAGCCTAAGCCTCTTACCGCCTTTGCCACATATTGGAACCTATAAAAATTTAATTGTGTGCCCTTTGGTCTAGTGACTAGGGTTGCTGTTCTCTCTCGGCTTGGCGATTATGTTTTGAGGGACATAAAGTATGTTTGTTTTTAATTACTTGGATGACTTAGTCATCTATAGTAAAACCTTTGATGAACTTGTGGGGTGTATTGAAGAAGATCTTGCTCATTTGGAACAGGCGGGGTTAACTGTCAAACCTTTTAAGGTTGACTTTGCCCATCAGGTTTTCAGCAATGGTATCAGGGTTGATCAGTCAAGAAATCAGGCCATCTTTAAGTTTCGACCTCCTAAGAGTAGGAAGGGGATGGCCAGATTTGTGGACATGGTAGATTGTTCCCCGTTTTGCAGAGCTAGCAGCTCCACTGATTTTTTCTTATTTTTTTTTTTTTTTTTTTTTTTTTTTTTTTTTTTTTTTTTTTTTTTTTTTGGAGAAAGAAAGGAGTGCACTTTAAGTGGACTTAAAGCCAGCAAGGAGTCTTCGATGCTCTTAAAACCGCATTGATTAATGCCCCGATTCTTGACATTCCGAATTTTTATTTGCGTTTTATACTGCAAACTGATGCCTCTGGTTCTGGTATTGTGGATGTGTTGCCCCAGGAACATGACCGGGAGTGCTGCTCGGTCAGTTACGCCTCATGTACGCACACTGCTGCTGAGTTGATAGCGTTAGTGGTCCTCTTGAAAGACGACCGTCTGTCGTCTTCCATATACTTTTTATATTGATGCCGCTAGATTAGCATTTTGTAAAAACTAGAACCCCACTCTTTTCAAGGCATGAGGAATAGCAGTCTTTATTTCATTTTTTAAAATATTAGTTTCTGAAATGTTGGTTAATATTGCTAGGATTTTGATATTTTAATAATTTTTGTCCCTGTGAGAATGTGAACTTGTTTTACTTTTAAGTAGATGTGCAACAATCTAATGGCTGTCTGAAAGTGGGTAGTGATAGCTCGCTTTGCATGGTTCTCTCTGGCTCAGAGTCGATAGTTAGTCGTTACCATCCCCTGCTGCGGATGAGACCAAAGAGGATTCTACACCATTTGGTTACAAGCGAGTCGACAAGCCTTCTCCAGGGCGAGTCACGAGTTCTTCTCTCCCCACCACCGCTGTTTTCTTGGATTTTCCAGTTTCCGGTATCTTTCCCGCAGCTCCTGGCTGCTCGAGCGTCACTTTGTGCTCGGACTGCAATGAGGTAAGATTGGTTCTGCTCTTCTGCCCGCGGAAATGGTATCGATTTTTTGTCTAGCATGTTTAACTTAGACTCTTGAACTTAGATTCATTTTTTTTGAAATATTCCTTCCGATCGTGCGTAAATGTGTTCTAGATTTTCAATCCAGTGATTTCCAACAGATAAACACTGTGTATGTATTACTAGTTGCAGTTTGATAATGGCCTGGTGTATTCAAACCTTTTGTGATTATGTGGCAGTGAACGAACTCTGTGTAAATTCTTCCTTGCTTTATGAAGGCTGCAGGGGTAAAACGCAGGGAAACAAGAGCCATACACAACTGTACAAAAACCAGACAGCAGTTAGAAAATAAGAAGGCCATGAAAGGGACACAGTAGTTAGGAATGGAGTAAGACAGGGTGGTAGCCTTTCTGAATGGTATTTAATCTGTACAATGAGCAAGCTGTGAAGGCATGCAAGGAGAAATTTGGAGAAGGAATCAAATGTAAGAGTGAAGAAATAAAGACAAAGCTGGTTGCCTATGACATTGCAAATTTGTCACATGCAGTAGAAGTTAGATTAGATTAGATTAATACTTGTTCCATAGATCATATATATGACATTTCGTAATGATGTGGAACATGTCAGTTTAGTAAATGTTGTCTATACTTGACAATCAATATTTTAAGGATTTTATTTTTTTATTTATTTTTTATTTTTTTAAGTTTTATCTAAAATTCCTCTACATTATAGAAGGAATTGCCATTCAGAATTTCCTTTAATTTCTTTTTAAATACTAGTTGGCTATCTGTCAGACTTTTGATGCTACTTGGTAAGTGTCCAAAGACTTTTGTGGCAGTATAATTCACCCCTTTCTGAGCCAAAGTTAGATTTAACCTTGAATAGTGAATATCATCCTTTCTCCTAGTGTTGTACCTATGCACACTGCTATTACTTTTGAATTGGGTCGGATTGTTAATAACAAATTTTATGAGTGAATTTATATATTGTGAAGCTACAGTGAGGATCCCTAGATCCATAAATAAATGTCTGCAGGGTGATCTTGAGTGGGCACCAGCAATTATTCTGATTACACGCTTTTGTGCAATGAATACTTTTTTACTCAATGTTGAATTGCCCCAGAATATGATCCCATATGAAAGCAGTGAATGAAAATAGGTGTAGTAAGCTAATTTACTGAGATGTATATCACCAAATTTTGCAATGACTCTGATAGCATAACTAGCTGAACTCAAACGTTTCAGGAGATCTTCAATATGTTTCTTCCAATTCAGTCCTTCGTCAATGCAAACACCCAAAAATTTTGAATATTCTACCTTAGCTACAGATTTATGTTCAAAGTCTAAATTTATTAATGGTGTCATGCCATTTACTGTATGAACTGTATATACTGGGTTTTATCAAAGTTTAATGAGAGTCCATTTGTAGAGAACCACTTAATAACTTTCTGGAAGATATCATTTACAATTTCATCAGTTAATTCCTGTTTGTCAGGTATGATAGCTATACTTGTATTATCAGCAAAAAGTACTAGCTTAGCATCTTCGTGAATGTAGAATGGCAAGTCATTAATATATATTAAGAACAGCAAAGGACCCAAGACCGATCCTTGTGGGACCCCATTTTTGATAACTCCCCAGTTAGAAGAATTAATTGTATCATCTATATCATGTGAACTGCTTATTTCAACTTTCTGCACTCTTCCAGTTAAGTATGATTTAAACCATTTGTGAACTGACCCATTCATACCACAATACTTGAGCTTATCTTGAAGAATCCCATGATTTGCACAATCAAAAGCCTTTTTAGAGATCACAAAAAAGCATTTAATATTTCATCAGTGAGTATATATAGCATTTTCAGTTGAAAAGCTCTTTTGAAAACCAAACTGACATTTTGTTAGAACTTTATTTTTACTAATATGTGAAGAAACTCTAGAATACATAACTTTTTCAAAAATTTTGGATAAAGCTGTCAGAAGTGAAATGGGTGGTAGTTGTTGACATCGGATGTATCCCCTTTTTCTTATGCAAAGGTTTAACGATAGTATATTTCAGTCTATCGGGGAAAATACCCTGCTTTAATGAGCTGTTACAAATATGACTGAGAATCCTACTTATCTCCTGGGAACAAGTTTTTAATACCCTGCTGGAAATGCCATCAATTCCATATGACCGTTTACTCTTGAGAGAGTTTATTATTTTTCTAATTTCTTCGGGAGAGGTGGGTGGAATTTCAATTGTATCAAATTGTGTGAGTATGGCCTCTTCCATTAATTGCCTTGCTCCTTCTATGAACATTTAGATCCCATTTTCTCTACAACATTTAAAAAGTAATCATTAAAATGTTTTCAACTTCTGACCTTTTGTTAATAAGGTTTTCATTTTTTGATGGTAATGCCCTCTTCCTCTGCTCTTGATTGCTCTGTCTCCCTTTCAATAATATTCCAAATTGTTTTAATTTTATTGTCAGAGGAACTAATCTCAGACATTATTCACATGCTTTTTGATTTTTTTAATAATTTTTCTTAATGTAGTACAGTAGTTTTGATAATATTTTACTGTTTCTGGGCTATTACTCTTTCTTGCGGACAGATATAGTTCCCTTTTTCGGCTACACAATATTTTTATTCCTTTGGTAAGCCATGGTTTTTTGCATGGTTTCTTACAATTAAATTTTACTAATTTCTTGGGGAAACAGTTATCAAATATCCTTACAAACGAATCGTGAAATAAGTTATATTTTAAATTAACATCATGTTCCTTGTAAACCGCATCCCAGTCTAACTGCTGAAGACTTTCTTTGAAATTTCTAGTTGTTGTCATTAATCAAGCGCACAAATCTGGTGGACTGTTACGAATTACTGAACGGAGCTATATCATATACTGTTACTAGCTGTGCACCATGATCAGAAAGACCCTTCTCGACGGGACAAGCATTTATGTTGTTAAATTTATCTTGGTCTATAAAAAACGTTATCTATCAATGTACTGCTGTCCTTTACTACCCGAGTAGGAAGATCAATAACAGATGTCAGATTGAATGAGCAAGTAAGACTTCCAGGTCTTTCTTCCTATTACACTCTTTCAGCGAATCTACATTGAAATCATCACAAATAATAACTTGTTTCCCCCTATCTGACAGACAGCACAACAAGGCATCCAAGTTTTCCAGAAATAACTGAAATTTCCCTGAAGGGGACCTATATACTGTTACAATTATAAGATAATCATCATTTAGTTTAAGCTCGCAGGCACATGCTTCAGTATGCTGCTCTACACAAAACTTTTTTGTTTCTAAATTTTCTACGCTGTGATAGCTTTTGACATATACTAGTCCTAGAAGAGCAATTGAACGGAATGGACAGTGTCTTGAAAGGAGGTTATGAGATGAACATTAATCATAAAAAGAAGAGGGTAATGGAATGTAGTCTAAGAAAATCAGGCGATGTTGAAGGAATTAGATTAGATAATCAGACAAAGAAAGTAGTAGAAAGTTTTATTTGGGTAACAAAATAGCTTTTGATGGCCAAAGTAAAGAAGATATAAAAAGCAGGCTGAATATGGGAAGAAAAGCGTTTCTCAAAAAGATACGTTTGTTATCATCAAATATTAAGTCTGTTCTGAAGGCATCATGGAGAGTAGCACTGTACGGGAATGAAACGTGGACGATAATGAGTTCAGACAGAAAGATGATAGAAGCATTTAAAATGTGATGCAATTTTGAAAATTAGATGGGTAGATCGAATCAGTAATGAAGAGGTAAAGAACAGAACTTCGGTGAAATTTCTACATTTACATAGATACTTTGCAAATCACATTTAAGTGCCTGGAAGAGGGTTGATTAACCACTTTCATAACTTTTCTCTGCCGTTCCATTCTCTAATTGCACGCGGGAAGAAAGAACACCTAAATCGTTCCGTTTTCGTTCTGATGTTATTTTATTGGGATGGTCATGTCTCCCTAACTAGGTGGGTGCTAGCAAAATATTTTCACATTCAGAAGTAAAAGTCGGTGATTGAAACTTCGCAAACAGATCACGCCGCAATGAATAACGTCTTTCGTTTAATTCGTGTAACATTTCCCCCCCCCCCCCGTAACGTGATAACGCTGCCCTTCTCTGAACCTTCTCAATATCTTTCCTCAGTCCCACCTGGTGAGAATCTCACAATTGGCAACAGTACTCCAGGAGAGGACGCACAAATGTGATGTAGGCAGTCTCTTTGGTGGAGCAGGTGGATCTTCGAAGCGTTCTGCCAATGAAACGTAACCTTTGGTTCGCCTTCCCCAAAATATTTTCTATATGTTCTCTCCAGTCTAAGTTGTTCGTAATTGTAACTCCTTGGTATTTATTAGAATTTACGACCTTAAGGTTTGACTGATTTATCGCTTAATTGAAGTTCAGCGGATTTCTTTTACTGGTCATGTGTATTAATTCACACTTTTCTTTATTTAGTGTCAATTGCCAACTTTCGCACCATGTAGAAATTTTGTCTAAATCGCTTTGCAGTTGCTTTTGATCCTCTGTTGACTTCACTGACGACAGCATCATCCGCGAACAGTCTAGGGGAGCTATTCAGATTGTCTCCTAAATCGTTTATAAACACAAGGAAGAGTAGGGGACCTACAACGCTTCCCTGGGGAACGCCAGATATAACTTCTGTTTTACTCGATGACTTACCGTCAATTACAAAGAACTGTGTTCTTTCTGATAGGATATCGTGAATCCAATCGCACAATTGGGGAGATATTCCATAAGCACGAAATTTAATTAGAAGCCGTTTGTGGGGTACAGTGTCAAAAGCCTTCAGGGAAATCCAGAAATATGGAATTTGAGATCCATTGTCGATGGAGTTATCACTTCATGTGAATAAAGGACAAGTTGTGTTTCGCAAGAGCGATACTTTCTGAATCCGTGTTAAGTATTGGTTAATAGGTCGTTCTCTTCGAGGTAGTTCATAATGTTCGAATAAAGTATATGTTCCAAAATCCTACTGCAAATCGACGTCAATGAGATTGGTCTGTAATTTTGGGGATCACTCCTATTGCCTTTCTTGAATATTGGAATAACTTGGGCTACTTTCCTGTCTTTGGGTACGTATTTGTCGCTGAGTGATCGGTTGTAAATTATTGCTAAGTACGGAGCTGTTGCATCAGCATACTCTGAGACGAATCTAATTGGTATACAAGCTGGCTCGGAAGATTTGTTTTTGTTTAGTGACTTAAGTTATTTTACTATTCCAGGAACTCTACTTCTAAATTTCGGATGCTGACAGTTGTTCTTGGATTGAATTTCCGGCATATCTTGACTAAGAGAAGGGCTAGGTTGTTGGGACACATTCTGAGGCATCAAAGAGTCGTCAGTTTAGAACTGGAGGTAGGCGTGTGCGGTCAAAATCTCAGCTGAAGACCAAGAGACGAATACAGTAACCAGGTTCAAGAGAAAATAGGTTGCCCTTATTATTCAGACATGAAAAGGCTTGCATAGGATACAGTGCCACGGAGAGTTGCATCAAAAGAGTCTTTGGACTGAAGACCATAACAACAACCCTTGTTTACCTTAATAAGTAATGGTGAAATTCGTAAGAAGGCATCAGGCGATTTCCGGAATGTTTTTGAATATTTTTGCCTTTTTACGACAAAACTGCACAAGAGGATGTATTCAAATGCATTCTTCCAGCTTCTGTCTCTCTAGGATTCAATAAGCGTTTACAAAACTAGGAGACAAATGAATGTATTTGAAATGCTACCGATGTTACCCACTTCTGTCATCATCCATCAAATTGTTGAGTTATCGTGGATACACATTACGATTGAGTGACCACGTTACAAGAAATAATAATCTGAAATGAAATGGAGTTTGAAATTTTCTATGTTTCGCGGACCATAATTTAGCTCTTTGGGACCTATTGGAAACACTGTTTTAGAGCCTAGAACCACAGTAAAACTCGATCTTGCGTCTGTAAATGAGACCGCATATGAAACGCTTGTGCGATACCGTCTTGAGTATTGTTCAAGTGTTTGAGATCCCTACCAGATCGATTTAAAGAAAGACATAGAAGCAATGCAGAGGCAGGCGGCCAGGTTTGTTACTGGTAGGTTTGACTAATGCGCGAGTGTTACCGAGTGTTACTGTGATGCTTCAGCAACTCAAATGGGAGTCGCTGGAAAACAGGCGACTTTCTTTTCGAGAAACACTGCTGAAGAAAGTTACAGGGTGGGAATTAGAAGCAGACTGCATAACGATTCTACTGGCGACAATCTACATTTCACGTAAAGATCACAAAGAGAAGAGAAGGTCAGAACTCGTACATATGCATTCAAGCATTCGTTTTTCCTCGTTCTATATGAGAGTGAAACAGGAAAGCAAGTAACTACACTGGTCAAAACAACTAGGGGATAAGTTGGATTATGCAGGTTCTGAAGTATTTTCAAGGGCAGAATGAACTAAAATGGTTCGAGGTATTTCTGTCGGACAGAGTGGAGACAACAACATTACGGCAACCAAGATAGTGGTAATGACAGATAGTTGTTGCCAAAAGGGGGGGGGTGATGATGACTTGTATTTACTCAACCAAACGAATAATGCAAGCAGATGGGTTCAGTTAGTGTTGTGAGCAGGTAGTGCAATGAAACAACGACGTGATTTAACCGAAACTATGGAATTGAGAGTCATAGGAAAGTTGTAAGTGGAACAGACACAGAGGGAGGCAGCTGAAGTTATTGGAAAGTTCCGAAGTGTAATTTCCAGGACCTGAAAGCGATGTAAGACAACAGAAAACGTTGAAAGAAGGTCGTCCACGGGTTACATCAGCAAATAGAGGAGCGTTATCTCTGATTAAAGGCACGTCGAGGCAGTAGGCTGAGTAGAACTCAGCTGCTACTCACCCTCCAGGCAATAACAGAACGCGCAATATCAATACAAACAGTCCGCCTTCAAGAATTTGACCTCTACACACGGAGACCTATGGTGTGTGCCCCATTAAAACCACAACACCGTTTAGCCTGCAGAAACTGAGAGGAGGAAAATCAGAATTGGAGTCATGATGAATCTGTTCACAGATCTACATCTACATGGATACTCAGAAAGTTACAATGAAGTTCGTGGCAGAGGGTTCATCGAACAACCTTTATGACATTTCTCTATATTTCATTTTCTAACAGCTCACGGAGAAAAGGAATACCTAAATCTTTCTGTTTTCGATCTGATTTCTCATATTTTATTACGATGACATGTCTCCCTATCTTTTAATGATTTCCTAAATTTCTTACATCACGATAATATAAAAAGAACTGTCCTTTTCTGAATTTTCTGTAAATCTTCCGTCAGTCCCACGTGTATCTCACAATACGCAGCAATACTCAAAAAGCAAATGAGTCAATGTGTTCGGCCGGACAATCGTCGTTCCCTCATCTGGAGAGAACGTGGAACTCGGAACAATCCTCCCTTTGTACAGGAAACATCACATCATTGTCGTGAACGAATGGTGTGGGCAGTAGTCTGTATTGGGGACTTACGGAGCTCTATGTCGGTAGAATGGCGCTTTAACTGCTGAAAGGTATAGAGACAAGATCCTTCGACCTTTTGTTGTGCCCTACGCTGATACCATAGGAGATGTGTTCCTTTTGGTGGACGACACCGCTCGTCCCTACAAAGCTGCACTGGTGGACAACATGCTTGAAGCCGAGGGAACTGAACGAATGGAGTGGCCAGCTTGTTCATCGGACTAAAACTTGATTGAGCATGTATGGGATGCAGTTGGCAGACGCATTACAGCCAGACCAGCACCTCCCACAATGGCTGCACAGCTGGATATTGCACTCGCGGAAGAATGGCTGATGGGTAACCTCATATTGTCCATGCCACGCAAGTATGCAACTGTACTGAACGTCCGAGGTGATCACACACCATATTAGAGGTCTAGGAGTATGACTAAATTATTATCGTAGCTCCATGGTGCGTCACTGTAAGTAAACGCCATGAAAACCTGAAGTAAAAAGTTGAGACTGCAAAATATCGTACTGTATCACACACAAATTACAATTGTACCCAATATCTGAATAAATAACGTTAGCATATGTATATTGTGTATGATATCTCACCTGATCCCCTAATTGTTTTCAGCAGTGTAGATGTCCTCACCAGTTTCCTTGGGGACCATTCCCTCCAAATGAAGATATCACTGCACGGTGCTTGGTTCTCTCCATATTCCCCATCTTGATTACATTATGGTATATGAGGGGCGTTTGAGAAGCTCGTGTAAAAATAAATACTACTAAAGTGATTGAGGGGAACCATTTTTATTTTCCGACATAGTCTCCTTTTAGACTTATACACTTCGTCAGACGCTGTTCTAATTTGTTGACCCCTTCCGAATGTTAGGGATTGTCCAAGCCTGCAAAATAGCTATTAGTTTCTACAATCACCTCCTCGTTTGAATGAAATCTTCACCCCGTCAGCCATTTCTTCAAATTGGGTATCATATAGTAGTCCGAGGGATCCAAGTCTGGAGAATACGGGGGAGGGGGGAGGGGGGGTGAAATGAGTTGAGTTGGAATCCTATGCCCAATAATTTTGCGCTGGTGCATTGTCGTGCCTTTTTTTTTTTTACGTTGATTAATATGCACCTATAATAGTTTTACCTGTTCCAGATAGTCGATGAGGATTATCCCTTGCGGATCCCAAAAGACCGTCGGCATAACCTTTCTGGCTGAAGGACCGGTCTTCACCTTTTGTGGTGCAGATTCTCCCTTGGTAATCCATTGTTTAGGTTGTTCTTTGGTCTCAGGAGTATAGTAATGTACCCATGTTTCATCCACAGTGACGAAACGATGCTTTAAGTCCTGCGGATCTTCCTGAACAGCTACAAACCTTCCTTGCAATTTTTCACACGATTTCGTTTTTGGAAACGTGAGCAATCACGGCATCCATCTTACGGTAAGCTTTCTCATGTCCAAATGTTTATGCAGGATATTTTGTACCCGTTCATTCCAGATGCCCACAGCACTAGCAATCTCGCGCACTTTAACTCTTCTATCATTCATCACCAAATCATAGATTTTATCAATGATTTTTGGAGTCATCTACATCTACATGGGATACTCTGCAAATCACACGAAAGTGCCTGGCAGAGGTTTCACCAAACAACCTTTATACTATTCATCTCCGATTCCATTCAAAAATAGCGCGCGGGAAGAAAGAACACCTGAATCTCTCCGTTCAAGCTCTGCTTTCTTGTACTTTATTGTGATGCTCTTTTCTACCTATGTAATTGGGAGTCAACAATATATATTCGCACCATACTGAGGAGAAAGTTGGCGATTGGAGTTTCGAAAGTAGACCACGCCGTAGCGATAAACGCCGTTGTTGTAATGATTCCCATCCCAGATACTGTATCATTTTCGTGACGCTGTCTCCACTGTATCGTAACAATACAAAACGAGCTGTCCTTCTTTGGACTCTTTTGATGTCCTCCGTCAAACCCATCTGATAGCCGGCCGCGGTGGCCGAGGGGACTGAGGCGCTCCAGTCACGGTCTGCACGGCCACTACGGTCGGGGATTCGAATACCCCCTCGGGCATGGATATTTGTGCCGTCCTTAGGATAAGCTAGTTGATAAGTAGTTTGTAAGTTTAAGGACTGATGACCCCGTAGTTAAATCCCATAAGCTATACAAACATTTGAACATTTGAATTTAGCAAATAAAACGAACATTTAAACATTTGAACCCATCTGATAAGGATTCCACACTGTGCGGCAACACTCCAAAAAAGGACGGACAAGCGTTGTGTATGCAGTTTCTTTAGTAGTTCTGTTGCATCTTTTAAGGGTTCTGCCAATAAAATGCAGTCTCTGGTTCGCCTTTCTTACGACATTATCTGTGTGTTCTTTCCAGTTTAAGTCTGAAGTAATAGTAATTCCTACGTATTTAGTGGAGTTTACGGCCTTTACTTTTGATTGACTTATCTTGTAAACAAAGATTAACGGATTTCTTTTAGTAATCGTAGTCATGCCCTCCACAGGGCATCCAGAACGTTCAGCGTTACTGTGCCCATATGGCCACTCGTAAAATTTTGAAACCACTTATAAACTATTCTAATCGAAGATTCAGAGTCACCATAATGTTTATCAAGCTTCTCTTTAGTCTTCTGAGGCGTTTTACCGTTGATAAAGTAATGTTTAATCACCAAACGAAATTCTTTTTCGTCGATTCTTTGACAATCATTCGACTTCCTAGATTCACACGAATGCCAAACAGAAAAAAATAGACCAATATGGCTGGAACTTGAGTGCATTCTAACATGACCTCGATACCCACCGTTGGTGCCATCTCTCGGACCTTGCACGGACTTTTGAAACGACCCACGTATAACGCATTCCAGCGGCAAAACTATCGAAGCCGGATCCCGGAATTTACTTGCATATCCACAAAGATTGGAATAAACTCTTTCAAGTTCTGAAGCAAGCAGGAGTAAAATATAGAGAGGAATGTTTATTTTCAACGTGTATGAAAACCAGACGGCGGTTGTCAGAGTTGAAGGGCGTGAATGGGATGCGTTGATTGGAGTAAGACAGGATTGTAGCCTTTCTCCAATGTTATTCAATTTGTACATTGAGCAATCTATAAAGGAAAGCAAGGAGAAATTTGGAGAAGGAATTAAAGTTCAGGGTGAAGAATTAAAAACATTGCGATTTGCCGACGCCATAGTAATTCTGTCAGATACAGCAAAGGACCTGGAAGAGCAGTTGAACGGAATAGACAGTGTGCTGAATGTGCATATGAGATGAACATTAACAAGAGCAAGACTAGGGTAATGGAGTGCAATCTAAGAAAGTCAGGTGATGCTGAAGGAATTACATTAAGCAACGTAACAATAAAGGAGATAGTTGAGTTTTGTTGCTTGGGCAGTAAAATAACAAATGATGGTCGCAGTACAGAGGATATAAAATGCAGAATGGCAATGGGTAGAAAAGCGTTGTTGAAAAAGAGAAATTTGTTAACATCGAATATTGATTTAAGCCTAAGGAAGTTCTTTCAGAAGGCATTTGTGTGGAGTCTTGCCTTGTATGGGAGTGAAACATGGACGATAAACAGTGCGGACAGGAAGAGGATAGAGGCTTTTGAAATCTGGTCCTACAGAAGAATGCTGAAGATTAGGTGGGTGGATAGCGTAACTTTTGAGAAGGTACTGAAGGGAATTGGCGAGAAAAGGAATTTCTGGCATACCTTGACTAAAAGAAGGGATAGGCTGGTAGGACACATTCTTAGACATCAAGGAATTGTTAATTTAGCGTTGGAGGGAAGTGTGTGGGATAAAAACCGCAGAGGAAGACCAAGAGATGGATACAGTAAGCAGATTCAGACAGATGTTGCCGTTCTTATGTGGAGTTGAAGAGGCTTGCTCAGGATAGGGTATTGTGGAGAGCTGCATCACACCAGTCTCCGTACTGAAGACCACAACAACAAAACATCCACAAAGGGTCGTCATAAAAGCCGTTACGGAAACTATCTCGAGCTAGAAACTTTTTGGCCGACTCTGTATGAGAACAAGCCAACAGTGTTTTAAGATATTCCACCGCTGTTGTAAAAGACGTATATTTTTTTGCCAAGGCCACTCCCGAAATCAACGCTCGGCCTGTGGCCTGAGTTTTCATTAACGAGATGGACGGCGTCGGAGTCCACGTTTTAGAGTGGAGCCCCTCCACGCTCGCACTAGCATGGTGACCAACTCAAGAGTTCTACTGTCACCTCTGCATGTGTTAGTAAGTTAATGAAGGCGTCACAGGAGCGGGTACTGTGATGTGTTCCGTACGTGTGGATAAGATTACCCATTAATACGGTCCATATCGGGAGATAGTTTTGGTCGAAAACTTCGAAAGAAGAGCGGTTTTAAGGGCAGAGGGAAAAAAGTGCCAAGGCAAGCGCCAAGGGAAAAAAACCTCTGCGACAGTCAGGTGCGGGTAGTAAGGGCAGTAGCGGATTCTTTGCTAGCTGCGATAGTTCATGCAAGGGTAGGTTAAGTTAGTAGCGGGTATCGTGCATCGATTACCGTGTCAGAGCTAAGGCCGTCATAAAGACATCAATCCGTTAGTGCTGCAGCAGAACCTGCTGCGTTGGGCTGCACTGCCACTCTCGACCGGCTGGTCAAGTGCGGCAGCGAGCCGCGATGTTTCTGCGTCCTCTCTCCGGCGGTGGCGTCCATTCGTCACGGTACCTCTGCGCGCAAATGACTGCACGGAGAGGTTCCTGCCGCCGGTCGTCTGGGCCGCAACCTTACTGGGTGGCGCACGATTTCTTCAGCGTCTCCTCCAGTGATGGCCCCTCCAGTGAGGCCTTCAGTTTAGCGTTGAGCTGCTCAACCGCCCGCTGATGGGCAGGCGTCCACTTCGGGGCAGCTGTCGACTGCGGTTGCAAAACCACAGGAGCGCCGGTCGTCACAGCAGTGGGCGCCCCAGAGCTCTGCGCCACAGGGGCGGGCTCTGTAGCGTCCTCAGCGTCGTCGTCGTCAGCGTCGTCGTCGTAGAGGTCGCTCGCCAGTTCGGCGTGCAGCTGCCGAATTTGTCGGCAGACCTCGTCCCTCTCCGCAGCAAGTTGGGCCTGGAAGGCCACCCTCTCTGCTGCCATGGCGGCTTTGAATGCCGCCGTTGCCTCCTCCGCGGCAGCGCGCAGGTCATCCCCGGGCCGCGTCGTCTTCTTTGGGGCGGATGGCGCCGGCCCCCTTTCCGCGCTCGGCCGGTCCGCGCCGCCGTAGGCGGTGTTTTCCGACCGGTCGCGGTCAGGGGGCGCGGCTGCCACGCCGCTCCCTCGTCGTCGTCGTCGCCGCCGTTTCCGCCGACCATGCGGCGCCGCTGCAGCGGCCGCCGCGCCACCTCCGGGTTGGCTCCGGCTTGAAAAAGCCGGGCAGCCTCGCCAGTTGGCAACGTGAGGACCGCCACAACGGGCGCAAGTCGGCGTCTCTTCCCTGCCGCGCACGCAGTCTCGTGTGTCATGCTCGCCAGAGCATTTGACGCACCGCGCTGCGTTGCGGCAGTATTTGGCCACATGGCCTACCCCCTGGCATCTGAAGCACTGAGGGAGAGGGTCCATGTCGGCGGGGAGAGCTTCCACCGTCACTGGGAAGCCCAAGAGCTTCCGCAGGGCGAAGACGTCGCCCCCATCATCGACCGTTTGCACGGCGACAACGTAGAGCGGCGGCCTCGTCCTGTTGGTCCGGTTGTGCAACTTAGCAGTTACACCACCGAACCCTGCACGCCGCAGCCCTTCCCGGACTGCTGCCTCGTCGCAGCACCATGGCAGGCCCTTCAGGAGCGCCCTGGTGTACTTCGCACGCTTCCCTTCAGCGCTCTTCAGTGCCCTGTGGTCCGACTTCGTTGCTGCTTGTAGTGAAATGGTCGCGTTCGAGTTGACCAGCTCGATGCCGACCTCTTTCTTGCAGCAGCCGACTATAATATCGTACACCTCGACCCACGCGCCACTGCACGAGATGTACAAGGGCGGGGGAGGTGTACGATCTTCTTCGGTCTTCTTACCGTGATCTGCAGCCTCGATGAGTTGCGTGACCGACGGCCCCTTCACTGCAGGTTTCTTCTGCTGCGCCGATTTCTTCACCATGCTGTGGTGCGGGAGGACACGACAATTTTGCAGCGTTGTTACAACAACGCAACGACAATTTGCTTCGTTCCCGCCACAGCACGGACTTCCTCACAGCTCTCCGGCAACTGGAACAGAGCGCGCTGCACCGACGATGCGCACGCCTCCGCTGCTCAGCTGCAACTTCGGAGTCCACGTGGGTGGCAGTCCGTCGCCGCAGTCCGCTTCGCTCTCGCTGGCTCGCGCTCGAGTCTTGGTCGGTAATTGGCGTTAGTTTACCAGGCCTGCAAATCCGCCCTAAGCCCGCGCCTAGCGCCGGCCAAATTAATACCGACAAATCCGAGGCTCCATTAAACGCGAGCGCGATATAAAACGTAATGTAATGTAACGGTTATGTACAACAATTTGCTTCGCGTTATTGCAAACCGGATTTAACGCATGCAAACGGCGCGGCCTAGCCCGGGGCCGCGTAATGCTATTAGGGCGAGCGAGGCGGCCGTGTCTGTGCGCATGCGCAGTGAACAATTACGCCCGCGAGGAATCTATTTGGATGCCGCGCAATCGAGTTATCTGCCGCAGTGGGCCTGCTCCGGTTTTCCTGCAGGGAATCAGCAAGAAATGCTCGGCAGAGGCAACACATCGGGTTTGTGTCCCGCGCTCTCTTTGTAACGTCCAGTTCACCATATCTACCAACTTGTAACATCAGGACTCCAGCACTTGTTTCGAGATAATTTTTCCCTATACCGGGTGTATGCTCTCTTATATTTAGTACATGTCGTTCATCGTTAGTAAAAACTTGATGTAAACATTAAACAAAATAGAAACATAATAAAAAATGAAACAAATAATACCTACAAGTCTATCACACCTGCACACAGGTAAACAATTAAGAATAACTGTACTACAAAATAGCATTACATATTATCAAAACCAAGAAGCGTACTATATCTACAAGCACATACACTTACTTACACACACACACACACACACACACACACACACACACACACACACAATGTCAAAATTCGAATTTCCCACCCCAAACACAGTCAACTGTGAACTCCATTTGTCGTGTTGCCAATATTCAAACTTCCCACTCAAAACAGTTACCGCCGGCCAATGCACACGCGACCAGCAGCAGCTCTGCATTGTACGGTACCCGGCTTCTTAATAGAAGCGACTTATTTTCATTTCGTGTGTGCTTTCATTTGCAGCTCTTTTACTTTAGTGTGCTTGCGTGTTTATTTATTAAGAATCGCGTTTAGTTGTCAGTTCAGTTGTTGATTTTTTTTTATTTATTAGCTCGCGTATATATTTTTCAGATTCGCCGTTAATAAACAGTTCAGCGTTAGGTTTATATTTTTCAAAGCTCACTGTTTATCAAACTTCTGTGTCCTCAGACGTACTTACTTGGAAGAAACATAGGTTTTTAGACTGGCTAGGAACTGTGACTGCTGCGAACGGGTGGAGGCAGAGTTGGTGACTCTTCGCTCGCAGCTTCAGGCGGCGTTGGCTTCCCTGGCATCGCTTGAGACTGCGGTGGGTGGGCGCCGCTGTTGAGGGCCGCTAGCGGGGGTGCAGCAGACGCCCTGTGCGTCTGTTGTGTCCTCCGATCGGCCTGCGGCTGTGGCCAGCCCGCTCACTGCCTGCGAGGAGGTTGCCCCCCAATCCGTGGTGGATTGGGAAGTCTCCTCAGCGCGTGTCAGGCGGCGTAAGACTTCCCGCGGGACCGAAGTGGAGGCCTCCCCGGTTAGTCTTGCCAACAGATTCGAGGCGCTGTCTGTGGCAGGGGATGTTCCTGAAGCGCATGGTGTCGCTTGTCCTGTACTCGCCCCTCTGCCTTCAAGATCCGGGCACTCACAGAGGGTGGGTTTGTTGGTAGTTAGGAGCTCCAACGTTAGGCGGGTAATGGAGCCCCTTAGGAAAATGGCTACTAGGGAGGGGAAGAATTCCAACGTGCACTCCGTGTGCATACCGGGGGGAGTCATTCCAGATGTGGAACGGCTCCTTCCGGATGCCATGAAGAGCACAGGGTGCAGCCAGCTGCAGGTGGTGGCTCATGTCGGGACCAATGATGTGTGTCTCTTTGGATCGGAAGAGATCCTCTCTGGTTTTGAGCGGCTATCAGAAGTGGTTAAGACTGCCAGTCTTGCTTGCAAGATGAAAGCGGAGCTCACCATCTGCAGCATTGTCGACAGGACTGACTGCGGACCTTTGGTTCAGAGCCGAGTGGAGGGTCTGAATCAGAGGCTCAGACGGTTCTGCGACCGTGTGGGCTGCAGATTCCTCGACTTGCGCCAAAAGGTGGTGGGTTTTCGGGTTCCGCTAAATAGGTCAGGAGTCCACTATACTCAGGAAGCGGCTACACGGGTAGCGGAGCCTGTGTGGCGTGGACTGGGCGGTTTTTTTTAGGTTACAGGGCCTCGGGAATACACAAAATGGGTTTCAGTCTCAAAGGGGGCAGGTCAGACACAGGAAGAAAGCAGATCTAGAAACCATTGGTTGTAAATTGTCGTAGCTGTATTGGGAAAGTTCCAGAGCTCCAAGCGCTGATAGAAAGTACTGAGGCACAAATCGTTATAGGTTCTGAAAGCTGGCTGACGCCTGAGATAAATTCGGCCGAAATTTTTTCAAAGGGCCAAATGGTCTTCAGAAAGGATAGAATAAATAAAAAAGGGTTTGGCATGTTTATTGCTGTTACAAACGGTTTATCCTGCAGCGAAATTAAGGCAGATACTTCCTGTGAGTTGGTCTGGGTAGAGGTTATACCTGACAACCGGAATAAATTAATAATTGGATCTTTTTATCGGCCCCCTGACTCAGACGATGCGGTTACCGAAATGTTCAAAGAAAGCTTGAATCATATTTCAAATAGGTATCCGAAGCATACTGTTATAATCGGTGGCGACTTTAATCTAACCCCGATATGTTGGCATAATTACGTATTCAAAACCGGCGGCAAATATAAAATATCGTCCGAACTAGTTCTGAATGCTTTTTCTGAAAACTACTTCGAACAGTTAGTTCATGAACCCACTAGAATAGTAAGTGGTTGCGAAAATACCCTTGATCTTCTAGCAACAAATAATCCGGAGATCCGGAGATCAAATACAGGGATTAGTGAACATCGAGTTGTAGTAGCGAGACTGAATGTCGAAATTCCCAAATGCACCAAAAATAAACGAAAAATATATCTATTCAATAAAGCAGATAAAAATTCGCCTCACGCTTTCCTGAGTGATAGTCTCCAGTCTTTCAAAACTAAAAATGCGAGTGTAGATCAGTTGTGGCTTACTTTCATAGACATAATATCAGTAGCAATCGAGAGATTTATACCAAATAAATTAATAAAAGAAGGGGGTGACCCCCCGTGGTACACAAAACAGGTCAGATCACTGTTGCAGAAACAAAGAAAAACACATGCAAAATTTAAAAAGACACAGAATCCGCAAGACTGGCAATCTTTTAGAGAAACTCGCAACCTAGCGCGGCCTTCAATGCGAGAATCTTATAGTTGTTTCCACAACGAAATCCTGTCTCGTTATCTTGCAGAAAATCCAAAGAAATTCTGGTCATATGTTAAGTACACTAGCGGCAAAACACAAACAATACCTTCACTACGCGATAGCAATGGTAATATTACCGACGACAGTACTGCTAAGGCAGAATTACTAAACACAGCTTTCCGAAATTCGTTCACCAAAGAAGACGAAGTGAACACTCCAGTATTCAATCCAAGATCAGCTGCCAGCATGCGAAACTTAGAAGTAGGTGTTCCTGGAGTAGTAAAACAACTTAAGTCACTAAACAAAAACAAATCTTCCGGGCCAGATCGTATACTAACTAGATTCCTCTCAGAGTATGCTGATGCAATAGCTCCGTACCTAGCTATAATTTACAACCGAACACTCAGCCAAAGATCCGTACCCAAAGACTGGAAAGTTGCCCATGTTACTCCAATATTCAAGGAAGGCAATAGGAGTGATCTCAAAATTACAGGCCAATCTCATTGACGTCGATTTGCAGTAGGATTTTGGAACATATGCTTTGTTCGAATATTATGAACTACCTCGAAGAGAACGACCTATTAACCAGTAGTCAACACGGATTCAGAAAGTATCACTCTTGCGAAACACAGTTTGCCCTTTATTCACATGAAGTGATAAGTGCCATCGACAAGGGATGTCAAATCGATGCCATAGTTCTGGATTTCCGGAAGGCTTTTGATACTGTACCCCACAAGCGGCTTCTAATGAAACTGCGTGCTTATGGAATATCTCCCCAATTGTGCGATTGGATTCACGATTTCCTATCAGAAAGGACACAATTCGTTGTAATTGACGCTAAGTCATCGAGTAAAACAGAAGTGATATCTGGCGTTCCACAGGAAAGCGTTATAGGTCCCCTACTCTTCCTCGTGTTTATAAACGATTTAGGAGACAATCTGAATAGATCCCTTAGACTGTTCGCGGATGATGCTGTCGTTTATCGGTTAGTGAAGTCAACAGAGGATCAAAAGCAACTGCAAAGCGATTTAGACAAAATTTCTACTTGGTGCGAAAATTGGCAATTGACACTAAATAAAGAAAAGTGTGAAGTAATACACATGACCACTAAAAGAAATCCGCTGAACTTCAATTAAGCGTCAAACCTTAAGGTCGTAAATGCTACCAAATACCTAGGAGTTAAAATTACGATCAACTTTGACTGGAGAGAACACATAGAAAATATTGTGGGGAAGGCGAACCAAAGGTTACGTTTCATTGGCAGAACGCTTCGAAGATGCACCGGCTCCACCAAAGAGACTGCCTACATCACACTTGTGCGTCCTCTCCTGGAGTACTGTTTGCCCCTTGTGGGACCCTCATCAGGTGGAACTGACGGAAGATATTGAGAAGGTTTAGAGAAGGGCAGCTCGTTTTGTTTTGTCGCGTTACGGGGGGGGGGGGGGGGGGGAAGGAGAGCGTCGCGGAAATGTTGCACGGATTGGGGTGGAAGTCATTAAAAGAAAGACGTTATTCATTGCGGCGTGATCTGTTTGCGAAGTTTAAATCACCGACTTCTGAATGTGAAAATGTTTTGCTGGCACCCACCTACTTAGGGAGACATGACCATCCCGATAAAATGAGAGAAATCAGATCGAAAACGGAACGATTTAGGTGTTCTTTCTTCCCGCGCGCTATTAGAGAATGGAACGGTAGAGAAAAGTTATGAAAGTGGTTAATGAACTCTCTGCCAGGCACTTAAATGTGATTTGCAGGGTATCTATGTAGATGTAGTAGTAGAAAACACAGGCAGCTGTCTACTCCACCCGCCATCTTGTTTTCATAACTCTCAAACAGTAACAGTGGATATTGAAATAGTACCATTTTCCTTCACCATTCCACCAATGAAGACACCAGCATCTGTAAGCTGATCATAGTTCATAAGCACACGCATAAACACACACACAAAGATGACATAAATGGCAGATCAAACATTTCGGCATAAAACAGTTTTGTAAATAAGTGGCAAATAGTTGCAGATGACTAACTGCCAAGAAGCAGCGACGCAGATGATGTAGGAAAACTGCAACCACTTCAACGTGTAAAACAAGTTTTCCCCGATTCCCCCGTACGAAATGAAAACACCTGTCGAAATTCGACTACGTTATAGTTGGCAATGTATATAAATCCAACCGAATCCCCAAGGTTCCAGCTTTGAAGGCCTACCCCCAGTGGAGTCGATACACACTCTTCAACAGCAATGCAATAACACTGATAACTTACAAATAAATATTGTTTTTACCATCAGTCTGTCCATGTTCCCACAAGAAAACATGTCCACACTATAGTGATTTTTGTATCTGCAACACTAGTCTTCCCTATTGCCGACTTATGAAATTTAAAAAGAAACTCAAAGCAACAAACCGTTACTTCCCTTGAAAAGCTTTCCCTGTTAAATTATACCCTAATCACATTTTAATCCACAAATATGAAACAAATTTGCATATCAACCCATATATAAACCACTAATGTCACTAAGATCCTTCTTATAATTTTCAATACACTGCAATTTTCACATTATCACATCTTTTTTAACTGAGAAATTAATCCGACCTCTTTAAAATAATACCACAATTCTGACAACTATCCACATATTTTCAAATCACAAATTATAGAAACAATTAATAAATCATTTTGATCAACATTATTCCATCAAACTGCCGACCTCCAGGCACCAAAATGCGCCCACACAATTCCTTTTTGTTCTCCTCCTCTACACCAGTCATTACAATATGGGCAACACATTGCTCCCTCGTTAATAAGTTCTTGAATTTCACCTTTCGTCTTATTCCTTCTACTTAAATCTCGAGATACCTTTCTACACAATTGATAGATGTTTTATATTTACATAGAAAATCTGTACCAAATATAACATCTGTCAACAACCGACTTATCACAAAACATCTAATATTAAATTCGTGTCCACAACATTTAAATTCTAAACTCATCTCCTGCCTGATGGGCTTATTTTTCGCCCCTGTAGCTGTCTTAATTGTTACGCTATTTACTGGGAATATAGCTAACTGCTTGTTCTTTATTCTGGTCAGAAAGATTTCTGACACAGCTGATATGTTACTTTCCTAATCCAGAAGTGCATTTACTCTTGCTTTTCCAACATCTATCTCAACTATTGGCTGTACAACAATCTGTTCTTCCTATCCAAAATATATTCATGTAACAAGTCATTCCCAATTTCTCTCCCCTTTTCTTCCATATCAATAGTACACAAAGCTTTAGTTCAACCTTCAATTTCGTCGTCCCCATAAAATAATTCCTTAAATACCCCGTATGTTCCTTTTTCATCCTTTTTTCTTTCAAGTTCCCTTGCTATTTCAAACATTTTTAACCCATAAGTGCGGTAACATTGACTTTAAAATCTTCCCATACCACCGCCAGTCAGTAACAGAAAATTCGCATTCACTTTTGCCAAACAATCAACGTTTATCCATTCTCCTAACTCAGCATAATTGTCATTAATAACGCTGTCACTTTCTCTTCCCTTCGCAAATTGATCCTACAAACTATATGCATTTAACTCCTCTGCATCTCTGCACTTGTCGATCTCAAAATTGCTTTCATGAATAGGAAAAGTCATTATAGTAGCTGCTTCATTCACATAATTGTTTTCAGAACGTACAATATCTTTTCCACATAAATAATCGTTCTTACCAAATACCTCACAATCACAAATAACGTTATCGACTTCAGCCGATGCACTTAAAATCTTACTACATAAATTATTTACCTCCAACGATTCATCATTGAACACAGAGTTATTAAAATCTATTTCCAAACAATCACTATCTACTACTTCGCTACTGCATCGCTCCTCATTCGCTCCTCGACGATTCATCATTGAACACAGAGTTATTAAAATCTATTTCCAAACAATCACTATGTACTACTTCGCTACTGCATCGCTCCTCATTCAGATATTTAGCACACTCGTTATTTGACAATTTCAGTTTCACATCTGCATCTGTAATAACCCACATCAAATCTTCCCCCAAAATATTATCTGTTTCACCAATATTGAACTTTCCTTCCTTCACTACAGATAATGGTTGCTTTAACGTAGAATCAACACTTTCATCCATCACCTTCCATTCACTATTCATAATTCCATCGAGAGCTATTGGATCATCCTCATCAACAGAAATAAAGGCGCAAATTCCTTTCTCAGTAGCATCTGTCTCAGTAGCTTCAAATTTACCACATGTCTCACTTATTTCATTTCTCTTCAACAATAAATCACCTATCATGCCACATACATAATATAATTCATCAACAGCCGACGAGACCAATGCTACACCGTTTGCCCTATCAACTTGACTCACATCCGCCGATTTACTGTTTAAATTGTTACCAGCTAGCGTGCCCTTAGCTACGATACCTTCACAAAATTCGCCACTTACATCCGCCGCCTCAAATTCACAAAATTTAGTACACACATAGTTGCATTTATCGCTACTGGTCAATAATTTTCTGCACTTTTCATCTCCACCAAATTCAAATTTTCCCCATATCCTTTCTTAGACTTAGAACTATTTAGCATACATTTACTCCACCACTCATTCTCTCTTCACAAAATAATTTTTGTAAACCCATATCTTCATGTGATTCAAATAATTGCTCAAAATAATTTTAATTTCTCTGACGGCCACGCTGTTTTAAATTACCAACTTTTATAGATTAATCTATCACACATATTTCCACAACTTCCTTCTGCCCCCTATCACATCTATTTCCCACAAAATTATTACAGTACGGTGTCCTATATATTGCCGGTTTATTTCGCCATCCCCGCACATGAGAGGCGGCGTTTCTTAGTTTCCCGACCGCATACCACTATGTTCCCTTCCGTGATTTCTCTCCTGATAATTCCCACTGCCTTGACGTTTATAAAATTTATTCCCCTGATTACCATTGTGATTGTATTGATTACAGTAGTTACCGTTATTACTGTGGTTCCCATAATGATCATTATTACTATTATGGTTTCAATTCTACCATTTGCTCTTCCATTATTGTGATTGGTTTAAACTTTAATGCTCGTTCTAACTTACAGCTATTGTCACATATAACTGCTATAGGAAACTCGCAAAATATGTTCCAAAGCCTCAGTCGCTTCTTAAAAAAACCTTTTTAATTTACTTCCCTCTAAATACCAATGCAGTATTAGTTTCTGCGCAGTATGGCGTCATTTTGAAATGCCTACACATTACAATGATTCAATCACATTAAACAGTGTAAATTTTCTAAATTTGCCACAAAATAAAAAACAGAGAATTTAGAGCTTGAATGCCCTGTGTTCAGCTGTTTCATTCTTCATCGTCACAAGCATTATACACTTGCCAACAGCTGAACACTGGACATTCAGGCTCTGAGTTAAATTCAATATGTAACTGATTCTGAGCTTCGCCAGGTGCATACATGCGAATCACTACACAGAGGAAGCCATATAAAATTAGCATAGGTTTCTCTACATATTTTCAACTATGGAATTATTGGACTACAAGACCGACAACTTGAGAATTCAAAAAATTGTACAATATGGTCGAAAAATGTTTTGTACATATTAAATGAGCCTAATGACCTAATGGTGACTTAAAAAAAAAAAAAAAAAAAAAAAAAAAAAAAAAAAAAGGTTCAAATGTTTGTAATCCGAAGGGACCAAACTACTAAGATCATCGGTCCCTTGTCTTACAATCTACTTTGACTTATTCTAAGAACAACACACACACACCCATTCCCGAGGGAGGACTCGAACCTCTAGTGGGAGTGGCCGCGTACTCCACGACGTTGCGCCCAAGATCACTCGGTCATTCGCGTGCGGCGCACATGGTTTTGATAAATTATTAAACTTTTCATTGTTTAATTTGGTTCAATAATTGTAACACTTTTTTAATCATAGGAACTTGAGAATGACGCCATAGTGCGTCGAAACTAGTAGTGCATTGGTAATTAGATGGAAGTATATTAATTTGACAAGCGAAGACGATTTTACCGGATGATGCCAGCAGCACAAAACATCTGCACTACTTGAAGGACATCCATTTACTTCGGATTACCGTCAACGTTAGGCTGTCCCTAGACGCGAAATAGTACTGCATATATTGATACGCTGAACGTTTCAACACTGCGACACTGTCTTCCGCTCACTGCTGCTGGCTCCCTGGCAGGTATGGTACGCGCCTCAACTGTTCAAATGTTTGTATAGCTTATGGGACTTAACTACGGGGTCATCAGTCCCTAAACTTACAAACTACTTATGAACTAGCTAATACTAAGGACGGCACAAATATCCATGCCCGAGGGGGGGATTCGAATCCCCGACCGTAGTGGCCGTGCAGACCGTGACTGAAGCGCCTCAGCCCCTCGGCCACCGCGGCCGGCGTAGACGCCTCCTGTCGCTGCCAATGGCCAGCGACGAATCGTCAACTTACCGTGGATGAACAGTACACTAACCGGAGTTACCATTACCAAATAATGCAGAAATTGGAAAAACAGAGTATCCTGAAAGATCGCCCAGTTACGGGGTCAGAAACAAACAGCCAGTAAATACAAGTATGTCGCGCTAAGTTTGATATTCCCTAAAAACCTTAAATCAGATTTCCTATGTTTGCGTTGTACTGAATCAATTTCTTCTTCTTTCCTTTGTAAAGTTGATATGCAAAACGAGATGAGTTTTCAAGAAAGCTTTCTCGATCAACAAAATTACACTTGAAACTTTATGGCAGATTAAAACTGTGAGTCAGAAACGGGATTCGAAACTGGGACCATTGCCTTTCGCTGTCAAGCTATCCTGGCACGCTTCACGGTCCGTCCACAAAACTTTACTTCTGCCAGTACCTCGCCTGCTACTTTCCAAATTTCACAGAAGTTCTCCTGTGAACCTTTCAGAACTAGCACTTCTCATTCTGGGAACATCCCATAGGCTGTGACTAAGCCATGTCTCCACCACATCCTTTCTTCCAGGAGCGCTAGTCCTGCAAGGTTCGCAGGAGGACTCCTGTGAAGTTTTGGAAAGTAGGAGGTGAGGAATAGGCAGAGAAGTAAAGTTGTGACGACGGAGTGTGAAGCATGTCGGGATAGTTAAGACGGTAGAGCTCTTGCCCGCGAAAGTCAAAGGTCGCAGGTTCGAATCCCGGGTACAGCACACAATTTTAATATGCCAGGAAGTTATATATCAGCGCACACTCCGCTGCAGAGTGAAAATTTGATTCTGACAATTACACTTGACTGTGTTTCAAGAAGAATTTCTACTGCCATGAAAATCCTTTGTATCTGATGCGTGGAAAAATGCCGTTGAATTTTCTAATTTGCTCCAATAACTGGAAAATCTAAACGTGTAGCTTCAAATAAAACTGTTTGTAAAGGCTAGGAATACCATTTCTTAGTGTCTAGGAAAAGAAATATACCGTTTACCGAAAACATCTGAATGCGGCAGCCTGAACGCAGCCTTTGAAATTTACAGATTTTTTTTACGTAGTTAAATCCTTTAAATTACTGTATGGTGACGAATTACAGTGACGATAATATTATCAATATTTTCTCGCAATAGGGAATTTCCTTTAGCGTCACTGTTTAAGGTATAGATGTTCTACCAAATGGTGACATGAAAATTTGTGCCAGGCCGGGACTCGAACCCGGGTTTCACGCTTTTGTCGAGCGGTCACCTTAACCACTAGGCTACCCGAACACGACTTCAGAACCGATCCAAACTTCCATATGCCACACTGACTACTCATGAGTCAACTGCATTCATTCCTTAGCACTCGCAGCTTAATCTGTATTCCCGCACCAGGGAGAATGAAAACGAGTCATTACCCTACGCTGTTATCGTCATTGCCTCGCTTAGGCAGCTGTTAAATTACTGTATGGTGACGAATTACAGTGATGATAATATTATCAATATTTTCTCGCAATAGCGAATTTCTTTTAGCAGTTGACTCATATGTTCAGTCAGCGTGGCATATGGATATTTTGGTCGGTCCTGAAGTCGTGTTCGGGTAGCCTAGTGGTTAAGGCGACCGCTCGCGAAAAGCGGGAAACACGGGTTCGTCCCGGCCCGGCACAAATTTTCATATGTCACCATTTGGTAGAACATCTGTACCTTATACAGTGATGCTAAAAGAAATTCGCTATTGAGAGAAAATATTGATAATAAATCCTTTAACTATATTTACGTATGAGTTAAACATATACATTAGCTCATTTATCTCCCAAGCGGTCACAAAACAATAAAAAAAATTATCGTAAATTACTGACAAAAAAGAGCAAGAAGCTATTAAATGGAAGCATAACACAAAAAGTCTAATTACGTTATGTTAATTACAGAGATTTTGCATATTTAAACTCACAAATACATGCTGCCCGTAAGTAAAAGTTAATTATTCTACTGCTGAGATTCTTTCCGTCCCTCCCTTCCTCACCATCTTTCTCTCTCTCTCTCTCTCTCTCTCCATCGCTTCTCTCTCTCTCTCCTCCCTTCCCTCTCTCCCTCTCTCTCTCATTTTTCGTCGGGCCGTCTGGGAGGAGGCACGTTCCCCTGTGCCCCCCCCCCCCGCCTGAATCATCCCTTGGCCAGACTAGTGAGACAAGGGCCACGTCCCGCATCGTCGGTGCTGATGCTGCGAAGTTAGCGCTGATGTTTCGGCGCTGATGTTGCGGCACTGCCAGAGCGAACAATAAGCTTTTTTCGGATTTTTACACCGATAGAGGAACCACGAGCCGATGTCTTATGCCCAGTTTACACGATGATCGCGGTAGTAATGAACAGATCACGTTGCGCGCCATCTAGCGACATAAACGCGGAACTACCAGCATTTCGTGAGCGCAGACGGCGTTTCATACTAGCTAGTACGCTTTAGGACAGGTTCTAAATTTGCTAGTAGCGAAGTGGGTGCGCATGCGCAGAAGTGAAATCGTTGTGTGGTTTTTATGTTTATGTGTGGAAATAGCCGCGTCCTTACCGAAATTGCTTGCTTTGTTGGAGTGATATGTCTTGCATCAGTGTATTGTTGGAACAGAGCAGGAATTCCGCTTTCGATTGAGGCACACAGGGTCACAGCAGAAAATGCTCTCTATTGTAAGAAGGTACAATGACTGTTATTTATGAAGAAAATAACATAAAAGTGTACATTTAAATGAATTTTGATAACGTCTTGTTGATTAACTTCATATTTTTAAAATTCTATAATTTTTAGCATGTCAGAAAGTCAGTTGCACATAATCTCAAAAGTGTGATGCTAAAAGCAAAGCATAATTTAGTTGACTGAGCTCCCATTATGGATCGAAAATTTAAACTGCTGTGCAGGCTTCAACAGCAATATTTGTAAGAGCCGACACGGAAATTCTTTGTGCAAAGGCTAGGCTTTCGAAAGATTCTCCTGTCGCTAGAAACCGCAATGTTGTAGCAAACCTGCAAGAAATAACAATTATAGGAAGTAACTGACGCATAACTTTAACAAAGCTGAAAATGTAATTCAAGTGTAAAAACTATTTCGTACCTTCAGCTTGGCGAAATTCTCTCTCTCTCTCTCTCTCTCTCTCTCTCTCTCTCTCTCTCTCTCTCTCTCTCGATCTAGCTAATCTCTCTCCCTCTCTCTAGCTGTTTAGATATGTAAATGTGTATATGACGACACCAATTACATGTAAACGTGTTTAAAAGTGAATAAAAATATTCTGTTCTCTCGTCGCCGTATTTTTGTCCTTCAACAAACGAAAGCAACTTGGTAAAACACTCAGCACTTAATATTCGTAAAAAAAATTCTGAATTCATTGAGGTCCTCTGGTATGAGTTACTTCAATATCTGCATGCAGTACACATCTCATTCTTCATCACTTCCTCTCAACCAAGGACACATCCGACTTCTATTTCTTCTTCACGTGTAGTATTCTAACAAACATTGCCACAGCTCCTGCAACCGCCGACAGTGTAAGCTGCTTACATCATTAGTACCGAGTTAATACGCTTGGAGCGCTGCAGGAGACAGTAATCTTCTTGTGAACTTTCGATGGTCGTGTAAACTAGGCATTATGTTACTAACTACGGAACACGTTGGATCGATCTTAAAGAGACGCAAGATTACCGCACCCCCTCCCTCTATGTTGGCCCCTGTATTCCTTTTCCTAAATAAATCACTTCAGTGTCAATCACGACTTTTTCATCCTGACATTCAACGCCCATTCTGTAGCCCACAATCCTAGCTTGGCCATTCTGTGCACTTTTCTTGTTCCATTCCCATATAGAACGAGGGAAAAACTAATGCTTGTATGCAATTGTAAGAGCCCTAATCTCTCTGATCTCATCTTTGTGGTCTTTGCGCGAAATGTAAGTTGGCTGCAGTAGAATAGTTCTGTAGTCCACTTCGAATTCCAGCCCTCTAATTTTCTTCATCAGTGTATCTCGAAAAGAACGTCGCCTTTCCTCCAGTGCGTCCCGTTTGAGTTCCCGAATCATCTCAGTAGCACGCGCGTTTTGATCGGACCCGCCAGTAAAAACTCAGCCGCCCGGCTTTGAATTGCTTCTACATCTTCCTCTAAACCGATCTGGTGAGGATTCCAAACACTTCAGCAATGCTCAATACAGGGTCGCGCAAGCGTTTTATATGCGGTGTCCGCTACAGACGAATCACACTGTCGATGGGACAACACGAAGTATTCTTACTCATAATTACAGAAAGAATATATGGAAAAATTGTTCCCTAATACAAGAAAGCTACTTTCTATCCTAACACTTAAAAAATCACGAAACGAGCGAGCGCAAAATACAACTTCCTGCTTGCACGTTTCATAAGGGTACTGCGGCAACTGCTCGGCGCTTGCTGCCAGATGACGTCACAGAAGCAAAGCGCGGGAGTGAAATTTACACCCCCCTGACTACCGTTCAACTGATACTACTACAGAGCAAAAAAAGAAAAAAAAAAAAAAAAAAAAAAGCAGCTTACACACTACAAACACACCCAGGCCCCAGGGAGGACTGGAACTTCCACGGCGGGCAACCGCACGCTCCGCAGCGAGACGCTTTAGACCGCTCAGCTACTCCACCGCGGCCCGCAGAGCAGCCTACAGTCTAAATTCTTTGACAAAGACAAACGACATCCTGAGAAGTTAGCTATGTCTCAGATCGGAGATAACAAAGCTCAGTCAAACTTATACAAATTGTGTGTTCATCACTCCACAAATTGCAAAGATACGTGTTTCAAGACGAATGTCTATAATCGTAATATAAGTGTGTTTGGACTAATATAATTAAGCGAAGGATTTTTGGCGTTGTTGACTGAAAATATAATGCCACACAGACGTTACTGTATTACATGTAATTTACGACGTACGCTATTTCGTTTCTCTCTACTAACAACATCACTTGGGGTAGATTGCGAAGTATTCCGTGGAAATGACACGGACCACTGCCGTTTATTTTTCGAGTGTTACTCTAAACGTGATTTCGCGCGCTTTTGAGAGCTCGGGCTCAAAAGTACAGTATCTCTTGGCAGTGCCACTCATGTTTCATTCATTAGACACAAATTGGACGGACACAAATGGAAATATACATTGTCAGTGTCTCGCTGAACAAGAACTGGACAAGTGGAACTGTGCTGCGAGAGTTCATTTCCCATTTCGCTAGTCAGCCGCGGGCTGCGGCGCCAGTGGCAGACTTCATTACGGTTCTGCCGCACAGAACCGCAGCCGCAAACTCGCTCCACCACGCCAACTGTCGCCCCCCCCCCCCCCGATCCCCTGGCTAGCTGGCTGCGTCAGCCCGCGATCAGAATCAGCTGTGGCCACGCACCCCTCCACCCTCCGCCCTCGCCCGCTTCCCATTTTCCGGTTGCTGCCCTACTGCCTCCCTGCACTGTCCTCGCAGCGGGGGATTCCCAGGAGAGCGGGGGAATTCCACCGCTTCTCCCCCTCCACCGCGCAAATCCTCCTCCCACGCCTCCTCCGCCGACCCAACCGGCGACGACACACCCCACCAACGGGGCTCCAGCAGCCAATGCTCCCTCTCCCCCCTCCCCTCCCACCCTTCCACGCCACACGACCACTACACCCGAAAACAAAACGAGTCAACGCGATGAGCGTCGCAGTTAATTCCCCTCCCCCCCACGTTATTTAGCGAAACCGTAATTAAAATCTTCGAATCAGTTATCGCTCTGTTTATGCTCGAAATTCGTTCATTTTAATGACATTTCAGGGCGGCCGGTGGTCCCTCCCGCGAGGCGACACGCCCGAGGAATAAATATGGATGGTGAGACGACTTCCAATTCCGCGGGAGGGAACAGCCGACCGAGTTTCCGCCGAAGTGTTTTTCAATTATAAACTGGAGCCAAGCACCGCGCGGGCAGGGGGACGGGGCGGGATTGTGTGCAGCCGCGAAAACAAAGCCCCGCGAATTCTCCGCCACTGGGGGGAATGGCTGCTTCCGCGGCTCTGCTCGAGAATAACCCACAAGGACTAATGCCCCATCCGACCAATGGCGTCACAGTCCCCAAACCGCGAGAGGGTCGAGTTCAATTTTCACATTACCTTTTGCAGAAACTGACTTAATCATGATGTGGTGGCGCTATGAAGGCGACCTGAAACGAGACTATCGAAATGTTCAAATGTTTGTAGAGCTTATGGGACTTAACTACGGGGTCATCAGTCCCTAAACTTACAAACTGCAGTAGGATGAAGTTATAGATTGCGCCGCAGAAGTTAGTGTACCTGCTGCTAAAGGGCCAATTGGCTAGAAATCCAACAGTCAGGATAAACGGTACACCTGTCATAAGATGAACTCAAGCTAGATACCTTGGCGTAATCATAGATGAGCGCTGGAATTTCGCCGCCCACGTGGACGCGGTTGCTGAGAGATGGCTGGCAGCACTACACCGTTTGACTGGGATCGGGCACCAGAGGTTTCACCTCCCTCCCGATCTCATACAGCTGTATCACAACAGCATACTAACGTCCATTGTGGGCTACGGATCTCCGGTATGGGCCCACAGGCACACGAGGGTGACGACTGTCACGGCCGTGAGAAGGATGCAGCGCAACATCCTCCTGCGTTCAGTTGGAGCCTACAGGACCAATCCCAGCGGGGCCCTCTTGGTGTTGATGGGGCTATGCCCCCTTGACATCAAGGTAAGGGAGCAGGGAACTTGGTACTGGACCAAGAAAAGGAACGGAGGGGACGTAGAAAAAATTATGGGGGAACCAATTCTAAGTAAAACAGAGATCAGACAGAAAGGGCTCCAACTTTGGCAGCAATCTTGTGACGAAGAGGAATCTGGGAGGAGAACTCACGCTCTCCTGCCAGATATCCAGGAAAGATTGGGTATGAAACATTTCAAATCATCTAGGGGGATGCTGCACTTCCCCACCTGGCATGGACCCTACCTGACATATCTATGTCGGTTTAGGAGACAGGCTACGCCAGCTTGTGCCTGTGGTGCCGAGATAGGCACGCCAGAACACATCATTTATGAGTGTCCTACGTATGACGACGTGGCTGCGGATCTCAGAAGGGCTCTGCCTAGTAATAACACCTTTGAGCTCATAAGAACCCCAGACACGTTCCGAGTACTCGTCGAAAATGCCAATAATGTCTTGCGCAAATTGCTTCCGGACTTTATCCTGAATCGATAACCGGATCTGACCCAATACCCGATTGAGACAGCCACATCTGCCATGCCGCCGGGGGATGGACTGGTCTCCAGCAATGGAAGAATCCGCCATCACCTGGATTCGGGGGTTAGATGTGGCAAACACCGAATTAGACCATAGACGTAAGTTATATGTATGTTTTTCTTAAATAGTAAAATAAGACACACAGGGGAAAAATTTTTGCGGGGGGGCTGTGGTGACACAAGAAATTGGCCGTCCAATGCCAGGGGCATGCTCACTGGGATTCGCTCGGTGAGCTGGCCACCACAAGCAGGTTTGTAATGCTGGCACACATGTAACACCACAGCAGTAGCATAATACACAGCCGGCCGCGGTGGCCGAGGGGACTGAGGCGCTCCAGTCACGGTCTGCACGGCCACTACGGTCGGGGATTCGAATCCCCCCTCGGGCATGGATATTTGTGCCGTCCTTAGTCTTAGATAGTTCATAAGTAGTTTGTAAGCTTAGGGACTGATGACCCCATAGTTAAGTCCCATAAGTTCTACAAACATTTTTGAACATAATACACAACATCATACACATCACCCAGTAGAAACATCAACAACCAGCAAGATGTCCAGTGGTTTCTGCAGAAACATGTAATGTAATGAAATGTAATGTCACCATTTAGCCGTAAGAAATTTAGGTATTATACTATTGCCCACTTTAGTCTTAGGTAATGGGTTGTATTGTTTGATATTATAATAAATTATTAATTTCTAAAAAAAATTAAAAAAGAAAAAAAAGAAAACTACATATAATAGGGAAGCTGCTCACTTGCGACTCCACCTGCCGCACACAAATACACACGAACTACTAAGAAGTGAAGAAACATTCTATGCCTTAAAGAAACTAATGGACATAATTTGTAAAAAAATTGGGACAATTTTATGGGCTTAAATACATAAGAAATGGGTATAAACACACACCGGACTTGACCTTTCCCCACCCTGCCATGCCGCCGGGCACGGACAGGACGCCTCTGGCTGCCTGCAACCTGCCGTGGCTTGGATTTGGGAGGGGGGGGGTGGACACCGAAAGAGACAATTCCAGAAGTCCATAAGACTTCCGTAGGTTAGAAGTAGGCAAGTTGTAGTGTAGTGCGTAGAATAATGTAGTTAGAGAAGATAATAACAAAATTCAAGAGCAACTGCAGTGAGGGGGTTTTGCCCAGGGATAGCGTTCGTTTCACACTGGCATTTGCAGTCGTGACGTAGAAGTGTTGTGAAGGCGGCTATTGATCTGTCGATCGCTATATCATCGAAATTGAGACTGTTTATTAGTATGAAAAAGTCGGCATAATGAAAGACAAAAATTCAGTTGTTTACGACGGTATTAACAATTTCAGTGGGCAAATCGTAATGGATAAAGAAAAAAGGCTCTATTTATGCTCTTATAAATATTGTTTGACATATTCATATGCTTATTTTTTCGAGATCGATGTTCTGAAATGTTTTTCCAATTCGCTGTACTTACCACACTATGTTGGTTAAAACATAAATTGTAAAGTTTTCTTTCGCCGTCAATAACACATAGCGTTGTTGTTCCCTCAGTTCCAGTATTACACTTTGACTTTCTACGTAATAGATCGCAACTCATAACTTCACATTCACCATCGCATATTGGGATAGACGAATTGACGCGACGGACAGTCTGAATACAAATTGACGTGATGGTGCCCATAAATTGAAGGCACATTCTGTACACATTTTCTGTTACTGAATGCTGTATATTCTTTTTTCTTCAGCTGCGAAGACGGTTAAGTTCCATCACACTCTATTTAAAGTAGCCTACTTTGATTTTCTTCACCTTAAACCTGTGAGCATACACTACTTTTATATTTAGTGCTATAACTATGTACGCCATTTCTCTGCCTTATAGAGCTATATTCTGTCAGTATTCCTGTAATGTTGCCTGAAATAGCTTTTTACACGCATCTACTTCCCGCTCAGCACATATGATCGCACAATGGCACACACACGATAGAGAAAATTAATAACCGAATCGTGCAGTCGACGCTGAGTCACTCAAACGCGCTCGCAAAAGTCGATAGTCGAAAA
Source organism: Locusta migratoria (assembly GCA_026315105.1). NCBI lineage: Eukaryota > Metazoa > Arthropoda > Insecta > Orthoptera > Acrididae > Locusta > Locusta migratoria. The sequence continues at coordinate 240,138,582 of CM048749.1, read as the reverse complement.
TCCACCAGTGACAGCTTCCTTACGTCTCAATGACGTCACGATTACAAATGCCAGTGTGAAAAGAACGCTATCCGTTTGCCCAGTGCCAGAGGCACGTCCGCTGGGATTATCTCAGCGGCCATGACGAAGGAAGAGTGTAGGATTGTAAAAACTGGCACAACCTGTACCACTGAAGTTTTATGTCTAATATTAGAATAGCATCAAATTAGCATCGTAACCAATATTGTAATAAATGAAATGTAACAAACTCACTGTAACATACTAGCACAAAACGACCCTTTATAATCACAGGAATTGGGTCATATTGTATTTTTAACAACAATACAGAATTTTTTTATGCCCGAGGGGGGATTCGAACCCCCGACCGTAGTTGCCGTGCAGACCGTTACTGGCGCGCCGCAGAGCGCTCGACCACCCCGGCCGGCGGAGACTATCGATTTCTTTATAACTGCAGAGACTAGTTGAAGCTCATGAATGTGCTAGTGACAGAAGAATATAAACCAAATGTCCGACAATCGTAACTTCTTCGTAAAGAACACGGTTGCTCTTTATTTCTTTGACACGTAATATCCCATCATTTTGTTTCACAACTCTCGACAGGACCAAGAAGCTCAATTAACAGTTATGTAGTGTACGGCATGTTGGGTGAAGCGGAATCTGTAGCTGAGTAAAGAAAAGATGGGAATATTACCCTTCTGCATCTACATACATACTCCGTAATCCACCGTAAGGTCCGTGGCGGAGGGTACACTGTACCACTACTAGGCACTTCCTTTCCTATTCCACTCCCAAATAGAACGAGGAAAAAAAAGAATGCCTATATGCCTCCGTACGGGCCCTAATTTTTCTTATCTTGTCTTTGTGATCACTACGCGAAATATAAGTAGGCGGCAGCAAGATCGTACTATACTCAGCTTCAAATTCCGGCCCTCTAAATTTCCTCAACAGAATTTCACGAAAAGATCGTCGTCTTTCCTCCAGCGATCCCCAATTGAGTTGCCGGAGCATTTCCGTGACACTCATTTCCGTGACACTCATTGGTCGTACCTACCGGTAACAAACCTAGCTGCTCGCCTCTGAACTGCTTCTATGTCTTCCTTTAAACTGATCTGCTGCTGGTCCCAAACACTTGAGCAATACTCAAGACGTGGTCGTACAAGCGTTTTATACGCGGTCTCCTTTACAGATGAAGTACATCTTCCCAAAATTCTCCCAATAAACCGAAATCGGCTGTCCGCCTTACTCACAACTGTCCTTACATGTTCGTTCCATTTCATATCGCTCTTCAATGTTACGCATAGATATTTGAACGACGCGACAATATCAAGAAGCTCACTACTAATGCTGTATTCGAACATTATAGGATTGTTTTTTCTACTCATGCGCATCACCTTACATTTTTCTACATTGAGGGCTAGCTGCCATTCTTCGCACCAACTAGAAATTTTGTCTAAGTCATCCTGTATGCTATTACAGTCAGTTAGAGACGACACCCTCCCATACACCACAGCACATCATCAGCAAAGGCCTCAAATTACAAGTTACTCTGTCCATCAGATGATTTATATAGATAGAAAATAATGGCGGTCCTATCACACTCCCCTGGGGCAAGCCTGACGATACACTCGTCTCTGATGAACACTCGCCGTCGAGAACAACGTACTGCGTTCTATTACTTAGGATTATCTTTCAAAGAGTCTCCGACTATCACTGGTCCCTGACAGCTAACTCACCTGCAGATCTTCTGTCCCAGGCGGTCGGACTCCGTGGTTTACAGTAGGGGTATCAGCGCCTGATAAAAGGTTTACAAAAAGGGACAGTAAAGGAAGCTACAGACAATTCCAGTCGAAACGTATATTAAAATCAAAGCACATAGAGGCGAGGTAGCCCTGTCAAAAATTTCCATAAACCCGCACACACTGAATGCAGCCACTAGGCGTGGAATAGACTTGCTGTAGGCCTAGTCGTAAGATATAAATAAGAACCACTCCTCAGAGAGAGTTGAAGTCGAAAGGTAAGAAACTATCCATGAGTTCGCACACGATCACAAGAACAGGGGTCGGACCTAAGCATCGAACATGCTACATACCTGAGTAGCAGCACCCGAAGGGCTCGTCCGAACTGGACAACTTCTACCTGTTGGTGAAAAACTGAAGACTCGAACTGGGCAACTACCACCAAAGTTCCCCTGAGTGGCAGGCACGAACTGGACAACTCGGCAACTCCTACCTGCTCCTGGCAGACCGACTGCACAATCTCGCAAAATGCTTCCAAATCTAAACTTACCAAGTGGCCAACCTCTGCCCCTATTTGTAGAGTTCTTAAGGAATAATGTCAATATTGTGCCAAGGAACAAGATATAAACAAACAAACAAATTATATACAAATACTAAGATTTTATTTAAAATGTTACATATAAAAATATTTGCAGAAAACAAATGCATTTAGTTTGGCTCATATTCTGCTCATGGCCGCTTAGTATGAAACGCACCTTACAAAGTATAATTTGAAAATTTCACCATTCCTAAGTACTTCTAATTTCTGTTGCAGGAAAGCGTGCCTCTTCCTGGTTTTGGAGACCGTTTGGATGGTGATATTATTTTTTGCTGACTTGGTTATTATGTAAGTATCAGTTTGTTCAGGCTTCAGACATTTCACAAACTGAAGTGTTTGGGTGCGGAGATTCACATGAAGCATTGAATGGGGAATGGAAGCATTCGCAAGCGTTAGTCGTCCTCCACAAGGAAGCGCAATCTGCTGCCCTAAGGTTTGGAGGAAAGACTGCATCTTCTTCATCAATGTAGTTTTCAGTTATGTAATCCATGAATTTTAGGATGATATCGTCTTGTGGCTGTATGATGGAGAGATCAGCAAAAACTTCAAAAAAATCAATTAAATAGATAAGCGCAAAGATGTAATGCGACTTTCTGCCGTATTATTCGCTTCCGTGACTAAACTGAAGTACAAAACGAAACACTATGTGATTCCACACATATGTCAGCGTCACGTCTACAATAAAACGCAAGCCCTGTTTGTTATCAAAACGTACAAGCAGTGGACAAAAACGCCGAACACCATAGCGGCATTTCTTTTAAATGAAATAGCGCCACCTAACTGTGCTGCCCCAATCGATGTCCGCCACATTCCCACCGCCCTGTATCACTTTAAACATTTTTTAATCGAATACAGCTATATAAGCATGAGAATGGCAGAGAAAGACATGTATAGTGTCAAAGAAGTCTACAAAAATTTAATGGAATTTCATAACAAGAACATCATTGAACGAAAATATAAAGACTTCAACTGGAAAAGGATCTGGAGAAACATCCATAATCCCCACTTACCGACAAACGTGAGGGCACTCTGGTATTACGCTGTTAATCGAAAAGTCCCAACAAACCAACGACTTCATAATATACATCTCGCAAATTCTCCCTTGTGCACACTCTGCAACCTGAATGACACAGACGAACATCAATTTGTCTGCAGAAACATTGACAACATTTGGCAGTTACTCAGGAAAAAACTTGCAATTATGCAGAGAACGTCGCCAACCACCATAACACCTGCGAGCCTTTTTACATCCGGACGAAGAACTTTACCCCAATACGAAACAAAACGCCGTGAATTGGCTAAAGGGACATGCAATATATTACATACTGACAACTACGGAAAAGAGCGAAGGAGATTTCTGGATATACATTAGAATGCAGCACGACAAACTACTGCAAGTAGAGGACTATCAGAAAAAATACGCAAACTTTCTCAAAAGAACCTTCGTGTGAAACATAAATAAAACGACATCCTTGATGATGTGACCCAATGGGCATATCAACAGGTTAAATTATTACAAATACAATTTCTAGGAAAATGTAAGAATAACGATCAACTAAGGAACGACTATTTTGACGAAAATAAACTTTAAAAAAAAAAAAAAAAAAAAAAAAAAAAAAAAAAAAAAAAAAAAAAAAAAGTCGGCGCAAATGCAGAAATAAGGCGATCGCTACCACGGGAGATGCGAAGTACGTCGTATCGGTGATCGTGTCGAGCCAGTCTAGAACAATCTTCTGGCTCCCAAGGTAATGAGAAGTACGTGTCACTAAACGACGGTAACTGCCGCACGCTGGTCTGCCGATGTCGATACCTCTAGGAACTGCAACGGAATGGGCTCGGGAGCTGCTCTCCAGGCTATTTAAAGAAGTGACCAATGCGTTCATGTGCATCTCCGCAGTTGGCGAAAAGGTCCCTGTAGTCAACCTAACAAAGGCGGGAGGAATCCGTTACCTATCTTGTGGCCGGCGGTAGCGACGAAGTTCCAACCGTCATGTCGGCTGGCCTGAACTGGTGCGGATTCGCAGGACGCGAAAACTCGTCTCCCTTCGCCAGCACGTGCTACAGCGACGGTTTGGAATAACGGCCGAAGGGAACCTAAACAAGATTTCGCCATCATGGCCATTTTCTGTAATAATTAAATCTGCAGTGCCAAAATCATGCTCCTCCCTCCAACCGATACTCCTCTATGCAGACAATACATCGGTAGTGTCAGTGGGCGTGGGAAAATTAGTTTTATGCCTATAATCGTGCGATGAAATTGTAATGATTATTAATTAACAAATTAACAGGTTCTAAGTGCGTAGTCAATAAACTCGGGATTTCATATGGATTCAGAAATTGTAATTAAATTTGACGTATTATTTTTATAAATCACTCTTGCTTTGTCTGAGGACTGGCCTGACAGATTCTGTGGCTTTGTCATGTGTCTGTTTTTAGTGTTACCGGGATTCAGTGAATTACAGTTAGAGCTTTATAACTGATACTGGTTGTAGTTTTATAGTCAACGTACAATTGAATACTACATTAAATCGTACCTATGGTGCCTTGTAAGTGATAAGCGTCGTTACGGTGTTCCATTGAAATGATACTCTTTCATTAAATACGTAAGTTGTTGAACGGAAAAGAAATCAAATATGGAGTTTCCCATTGCGGTTGACACTGGGGTCGATTGGACGCGCTCGCGAATGTCGCTAGTTGAAACCACAGAAGTGGGGTCACGGCGGCAAAAAGTAATGTGAAGTGTTGAGAGGTGACAACAACACATTTAGTTATTATCACTTACTTTGGTCAAAGATATTTGTTGGCACAGACTGTGAAACGGCGATGGCCGACGTCTGTTGGAGCAGTTGGCAGTTAACAGTCCATAGCGACTACTAGTACTGTGTTGTTAGGTGGGAGACGCAGAGTCTGGTTTGTTGGAGAGAGACGTGTAATATATTTTGTATTGAAATGGAAATTATGGAACTTTTGGTATAATGTATTTCTTCTGGATAACGACTGTGAAAATGAAATCTTTAACTCCTAATTCTGGATACTGCCATAAGGTAACTCCTTTCTTCTATTTTTCATTGTATAATAGTTGTCACTTGATCACTTAAAATAATAATCAGCAAAGTAAAATTTTCTATTTTTGTTTTTCTCATTTCTATTAGTCGAGATCATTTAAGACGATAGCTTCATTTTCTTTTCGGGCTGAAAGTCAATAATTTCATAATTATTGCACTCAGGTAAATGACAATGTTTGTGATATTTAATGCAACAAAAGTTATTTGTGATCACATCGGAATAACGAGCAATGAAATGGTTTCATTAGCAACCGATCTCACGATATGATCTTTAACAGTCACGGCAAAGTAAATAGAAGTTTAACGAATTTCATAATTAACAAATCTATCGTTTCCACTGTGCTATATCCGTAAATGCTATCGGTCAATGTTAGAAACTGTTTGTCGTTCCACCCCTGATCATATTTATATTCGGTAGGGTATCACATTCGTGTTAAACACTGATCTGTACTCTGAAGGCGGAGATGGATTCGTTGGCGTCGTCCGATGATGAGTCGGTTACGGAGGTCTTGGATGTATCGAGCGATTCGTCGTAGAATGATGTTACGTCGGAAGAGGAAGACACTGCGGCGTAGGAAACGTGCAATTATATCGAGACCTGTTTTTCGTCATATGTATCGCTGGAGAACGGAATTTACGTCCTCTGAGAATACAGTATTTAATTATCGGCAACTTGGTGATTTGAAGAAGTAACAATATGATCAGAATGCAAAGAATCTTAAGTTGTTTCGTGGCTATAATCGTTCAGATGAGTAAATTTTTTGCTAATAAGTATGATGGAGTAATTATAAATTTGGTTGTAACTTATATTTAACGTGTGCATGTAAGGATTTTTTTCTTTATTGTATTTTCACACCAGCGATTACACCAGTAGGCTGCTCTTCAGCCGAGAGAATAAAATACATTGATGAGATGAAAATTTAAAATACATGACAGGCGAAAAATCAACGGAGGAACAATGACACATACATGGCGACAATTGGAGGTACAAACAGTTGACAGGTGAACAAAAACCGGATGTAGTCAGTTAAAAACGAGGAGCCACGGTGACTTAAAAAGCACATGTTGGACGACAAGAACACAGGACGGCGAGTACACGGAGACACTAAGTAAAATACACGGTGCGACACTTGTCTGGTTGCGGTGGACACACTTGACTGTAGCACAACACATAACACTTGACGTAGCACTTGTAAAACTGTCGGTCCAGGACCCCGAGAAAGGGGGGGGGGAGCAAAGCGTGGGGGAGAGGAAAAAACGGCGGGGAAAGAGGGCGGCCGGGAGGAGCCGTAGGGACTCCAGGGCAGGGAGGGGGGGTAGCCAAGCGGGGGAGCGGAAAGGGAGGGAGGAGAGGGGGCACTTTATCTATGGGTGGGGGATCAGAGCTGGTAGGGCGGGTAGATGTCGGAACGGAGGACGTCATCAGGAAGGGGGAGGCGGCGGAAATTACCCTGGGAGAGGACATGGAGGGTGTGGAGACGAAGGGAAGGGGGTATAACGAGGTAGAGGCGTGGCAGAGGCCCAGGGTTGGTAAGGATAGGGTGGACCAGGGGGTTGCGGGAGTCAATTTTACGGGTGGTATAGAGGATACGGATACGCTGGAGATATTCGAGGAGGTGGGGAAACGGGATCAGGTCGTACAGGATCCGCGTGGGGGACGGGAGCCGCATGCGGTAGGCGAGGCGGAGGGCGTGGCGCTCGAGGACTTGGAAGGTTTTGTGTAAGGATTAGAACGTATTACTAATGACGGAAAAGCTGACAAAAAGATATTCGAGAATCAAGGTGTTTTAGAGCATATTCGTATTGCTTGTACTAATAGGTTGAAGGACTTTAGTTTACACGCATTTGATTCCACTGGTGTTCCATGGATAACTAAAACATCCGAGAAGTATACCTGTTGTCATTTTCTGTTTCCATGTGTAACATCTGTGGAAAGGTCGCAAACAGTGGTGGACGTGAGCGGTGGCGATACGGGCCGCCAGAGGGCGCCCGCGAGTGTGAGCAGAGCAGAGCAGAGCGCTCACGTGTAGAGGAGAGGCCTGCTGACTGCTGACTGCTGAGGCGACAAGTCTTTCTCTCAGGCGCTCTCTGTCGTTCTCAGTTGCTGTTGAGATCTTCTTGCAGTCGGTTTTACTTGAAATTTCAGACGGTAACCAACTGTACTTAATACTCCCCTGTTCCAATACGTGTTAGCCTGTCCCGAATCCATGGAATCGAACCTGCAATTTTATTAAGCACCGTGCTAAATATGGGCTAGGGCCATGGAATTGCAAGGAAACGGAGTTGTTGCCTTCCACACGTAACTAATAAGGTAATTATGTATTGTACGGAAAAAGGGGTGTTATACATGGTAAATTGGATTTTTGAATTTATACTACTCAGATAACCAAGTTATCAGACGAACAGACGGAAAGTTGGAACACAAAGTTTTTAGGAAACTGACACATACTGACAGATATCTGCACTAAAATACCAACCATCACCCACAACAAAAGAGAGGTGTGATTAAACGTCTTGTAGACAGAGCCAAAAGATTTGCACACCAAAATATCTGGACGATGCGTTACAATATCCGAAGCAGGCCTTTGAGAAGAATGGTTATTCTGAGAAAGAAAGAAATAGAATTTTACGACCAAATAACAGTAGGTCGAAGGACAAGGAAACAACACAACAATGGATCAATAAGGTTTCTCTCCCCTTTGTTAATAAGGTAACAGATCAGATTGGGAAGATTCTACGAAAACGTAACATCAAACCGGTTTTCAAACTAACAAGGGAGATATCCCAAGCCCTTAGATCTGTAAAAGATAAACCTTCTCCTTTATTATCAAGTAGGGTTTATAAAATTCCAGGCACCTGTGGTAAAGTCTACATCGGAACTACTAAGAGAAGTGTAAACACACGTCTAAAGTAGCACAAAAGTCTCTGCCGACTTGGAAAAACTGAAAAATCGGCTGTGGCGGAACACTGCTTACAATCGGGAAATCATATAATAAAATTCCCTGAGACGGAAATTTTATCTTCCATGAAGAATTACCATCCAAGGTTGTATAGAGAAGCGATTGAAATATATAAACAAAACGATAATTTCAATCGAAAAAAAAACTATAAAAATCAACGATATATCGATTGTGGCTACGCAGAATCGATGATTGTCTTTATAGTATAGCTTTATCTTTGACAAGGATCACCTCTGCTTAGCCACACCTCTTTTAGACGGTAGTTAAGAAGCTCTCAGACCCACGACCCGTCAGTCGGCAAGACTCAACAGACGGACAACCTCCGAAGAAATCCGACGCGGCATCGGACGAAACGTTAAGAAGCAGCAAGATTCCAAGAACACAGCCTTACAACCCAGAAGATATAATACCAACCGGTCGTGAAAGCCTTCTCTCTATCATAGACAACATAGTTATATGAAAATTTAATTGCAACAGGGACACCAATTTTTTAGTTATTTTTCGACATATCCAGCAAAGAAGCAAGACACTAGTCATATCGTGTGATCAAATTTTGTATTCCTCTGTGCTGGACGTCTGGTAGCTTTGAACGGATCCAGCGTGTCACTCTCGTCTTCAGCCCTTCCTCGCTGTCAAAATGCTGTGCGGAGGATAGGAATTTCCTGAGCTGGACGAAAAGATGGAGAGCGCTTGATGAACAAACAGCTGCCGGCCGAACTTCAGAAAACACCGAGCACCGTGCCGTATGGGAGCCAGCATAGTCATGGAGCAACACGACACCTTCAGTAAGCATTCCACGCCTCTTGTCTGTTGGCACGAACTCCTGCCAGCGTTTCGACAACGACGAACAGCCACTTCTAGGACACACGCATACAAAATACAATCCCACTCTAACGATACACAAGGATTTTATTTCATTTTGTGTGTGTGTTAGCTCGCAATATAACTGACTTAATTTTCGTTCGTCATTTTTTACTTCCGGACAAGCGAGAAGACGGAACCGCGATCGTAGTTTTAATCACTCTCTTGTCTGTTTTCGTTCTGTACGGACGTCTTCCATTCATGTATCCATTCAATGTAAGTAATTGTGATGTAAGCTGTTGTTAAAATATATTACTTAAATTTAAAATCATCCCCTCTCTTTGGCTTTTATTTAAATGAATCCCTCCACGTCAAATATTTATTTTCTAATGTTTTCAGCTCCTCAACGTCCGTAATAGTTTAATGTTCAGACGCCATTACGATCGCTTCGCATGTCTTCAAAATTTCACTCCATATTAGTCATTCTTATTCAATACCTTGCTTGATTACAGAACCTGCAATCATTTCTTTTGTAATTTTACGAAGCCCGACCATTTCTTCCTCTTTCTATCATTACCATTGGCTTAATGTTTCATCCACGGTCATACAACAGTGAAAAGCGAAGTGAACTGTCTGAGCATTAGTCTAGTACAGAAAGTATCTCGAATAATTTCATATTAAATGAGAAAAGATTAACATTTTCAGCTTCTGCAGTACGAAGCATAGGATCCAGCTAGATGCTTTCCGTAAATCTTATAACGTGCCGTTGCTTTGTGTGGTGCCCGACTTTAACATTCAACCCGCAGTGTATTTGGTTTAATGTTTATAAATGTTAATTTGTGCTGTGCTTTAAATAAATTATTTAAAATTCAGAAATCCGATACAGTCAATCCTTTGTCCAAATTACAATCGCGGAATCAATTTTAACAACCTATGGGATCATATGAAAGCAAGGGTAACGTTATACCACGATATGACAAGGGTCGCAATTCTTTTAGTAACTATGTAGAAAAATAGCTCAAAACATTGCTGTACCTGTCGCCAATAAAGTTTTCATGTTACTATGTTTTTTTTTTTTTTTTTTTTTAAATTAGGGAAACTTACATTCTGGATGCGACTCGTACATGAAAAGTGACGAGTTCCGAAGTTATGCCTGTGAGTTAGGCAAAACATGTGACGTACGAGCGGTGAGGGTTGCCAGCTCTACTTGGCAGCCACACACACTGATCCACGGAATTCTGGCTCCTCCGCCAGGAGGACGCAGCAGTGTGCTGAGTAAGGGTGCTTAACCCTCGCAATACCACGCCATTTTCAGTACGTGTATTACCAAGGGGGGGGGGGGGGGAACTTTGTGTCCACCATAAATTTAAAGAATAAATAATATTCATTAATTGTTCTTGAATTACATTAACACCATACTTTTGAAAGATCTATTAATCCGTAATCAGGACGCAGACACTGTATATTTCATGTAAAATTGTTTTGAAAAATGCAATTTCATATCATTCACCTAATTTGGTCTGTAGATACTCTGCCACTGTCCACATTTCCGCACACAACACTCACTACATTGACAGTTTCATTAAATTCTATTTCATAATCTGTAGACCCTTCCAAAATCTGTGATATTTCCCTTTCAGTAAATGACTGTCGATACTTTTTCAATCACAATTATATCAACACTAGACCAAGTCTAGTGGACAGGAATTAATAAAGAACCAACGGGAAATGAATCATTATTGAGACCATTGTTGCTGTCAAACCAGAAAAATATGATGTCCGTGTGTTCTAACGTCACGTAATGCTATTATCTGTGCAGTAAGACTACGTTGTGGGAAGTCGCTTCTAGTACCAAGTGGGAGGGGGGAACGGTACTTCCTGACCACCTCCATTACACATTTGTGAGTGGCAAGGGGACTCACCCTAATGAGGCAGTGGGAAGAGACAAAAATCCGGCCATGCGACCTCCACGCGCTACGTCACGGGCAACGCTAACGCTGGCGATTAACACCAATACACATTTGTAAAATGTTTTATTCACTTGTGTTCACTATTATTGCCAACGTTGGTTGTACAGTATTTTGAAAGTCGCATGTCGGTTATTGACTATTCAAGCATTTTTTCGAGTTTTCGTCCGCTATGCTGGATCAACCATATTGAATTTTGAGAATCTGATTTCAGATTAGGTTCAGCGACTTTAAATACCAATATATTGAGGAGATGAAACAGTTCAAAGATGTAGATTCACAAATTCACAAAATGTTTCATGGGCAGTATCAAACGAGCGCTGCAATATAAGGTTTGAAACTTCCTGGCATATCAAAATTGTGTGCCGGAACTGAGACTCGAACCTGACACCTTTGCCTTTCGCGGGCAAGCGCTCTACCGACTGAGCTACCCCGACACGACTCACGATGCCGCCTCACAACTGTACTTCCGCCAGTACCTCGCCTCCTACTTTCCAAACTTCACAGAAGCTCTCCTGCGAACCTTGCAAGACTAGCACTCCTGGAAGAGAGGATATGGTGGCGACATGGCTTAGACACAGCCTAAGGGATGTTTCCAGAATAAAAGTTCACTCTTATCTGAATGGCTCGAACTTCTGCCAGCGTTTCGACAATGACGAACAGCCGACTTCTAGCACACACGTATACAAAGACAATCCTACGATATGACAAGGGTCGCAATTCTTTTAGTAACTATGTAGAAAAATAGCTAAAAACATTGCTGTACCTGTCGCCAGAGTGAACGTTCATTCTAGAAACACTCCTTAGGCTGTGGCTAAGCGTATGTCTCCACCATATTCTTTCTTCCAGGAGTGCTAGTCTTGCAAGGTTCGCAGGAGAGCTTCTGTGAAGTTTGGAAAGTAGGAGGCGAGGTACTGACGGAAGTAAAGTTGTGAGGCGGCATCCCGAGTCGTGTCGGGATAGCTCAGTCGGTAGAGCGCTTGCCCGCGAAAGGCAAAGGTCCCAGGTTCGAGTCCCGGTTCCGGCACAAAATTTTAATCTGCCAGGAAGTTTCATACCAGCGCACACTCCGGTGTGTGGAATATAAGGGTTGTTTACCCCTCCCTCCCCCACCACCAATATTTATATATATATATATATATATATATATATATATATATATATATATATATATATATATATATATATATATATATAAAATAATAAAAAAAAACACTTCCTTTTGAAGTTTTCATAGATTCTACTTCCATTAAATCAAAACCATTTTTTTTTTCAGCACAAAAAAATGGTCACTTTAGGGATAGTTCCTCCCCTAATTGTCACTCCCGTGAAATATACCTAGGCCGATGTTCGTCTCTTATCAAAAGATACTTTCATACCAAAACTCATTAAAATCGCTTAACTAATCTCTAAGTTATCGCGATTTTCCATTTTATACCCAATTTTGGAGGGACCGTTTCCCCCCTTAATTACGCTTAATTACGTCTCTGCGTCGCTGAAAAAAAAAAAAAAAACCTTGTCCCATAGTTTTTCATGTAGAGTGACACTTGGATAGGTTTCCTTATAAGTGGATTAACGATGGAAAAGAGCCACCGTGGTTTAGTAATAATAATAATATTCGGAAAATGCTGAGGAAACAGGACACTTCATTTAATTTGCCATTTAGATTATTGTTTGTTTAAATATCCAAGTATTTCACTACCACACCAATTTAATGCTGTGAGTCCTAAGACAGCTGAGCACAGCCGAATCCTTAGACAGTCGAGCCATAAACATCTAAGGTTCTGTACTTGCCCAATCACTGAAGGCTGCTAGTGGAGACCTGCGGTCCATGGCAACAGCAGGCATCGATGAGCTCGCAAGTTGTTTGGTTACAGCAACAGGTTAGCCAACGCCACCTACAGAACAGGCCTGACATCGCTAACCGTGACGTTATCGCGTTTAGTTAGTCCGTCTGCCTGCAGAAAAGTTCTATGCGAACGACGACATAAACTGACTGTGAAGTGTCGCAAGTTTTAAATTAGTGCAGTATATCCTTCAACTTGCTTAACTAGGCACTTCTCACTTTTATTAGCATTTAACAAAATAAAATATATTTTTTAATATCGAGTTCACTAACTATATGCATCATTTCATTACATTTCACTTTAAAAATATACTTGTGCATTGTTTATTTATAATAAATGCTTTAAATAAGAAATGAATAGTTTTGTACAGTGTTAAGACAAACATTTTATTGCTTTTTTTTCATAATACAGAATGCAAAAAATCTACAGAAAATGACATAACACAGGTACTGCTAGAAATTTTCGGCCATTTATGTACCTCTTTTACACATAAAAAGTTTTATTTCTGATTTTTTTTTTTTTTTTTTTTTTTTTTTTTTAGTTACATAAATGTTGCCTCTGTTAAAGGTGAACGTTTTTTGCCTATTTCTAAACATTTGCCTATCTCTTTCTGTTTTAGCTGTAGCCATCGCTTTTGACCTTACTTGATCAGTATCGTTTATAACGAAATTATTTAGTGCAATATTACTAGCAATGTGCAAAATTCATTCCCTGGCCACACTTACTGAATGAGCAGGACTAGAATGTCCCAGTAAAATACTAGGTAAACACCTTCCTGCTAAAAGTTTTAAAACACTTCGCTGATACTGTCTGCACAGAAACTTCACTCTGAAATGGTCGAGTAACATATTCATTATAGCATACACGTAATACACAAAGTACCACATCATCACTTGGATAACAGAGACCAACTCTATCTGATGTACCAGTTAAACTGTATCATGACATAGTAACCCTAGTATCACTCTCTACAGTCAAAAAAGGAAGGAAGGAAGGAAGCTTAGAGTTTAACGCCCTGTCGACTGCATGGTCATTAGAGGCGGTACAGTCAAAAGTTCTGTACAATAACTGCATATTAACCATTTGTTGCATCCATAAGAACAGTGCCTTGCTATGTAATAAATGAGAGGCCACATTTCATCAGAAATTTCATTAACATCATTTCTGTCTACGACAAAGGAATTAAATTCTGAAACATATGTCTCAACAGAATCTTCACAGGTAGAAAAAATTGCAGGTTCACCCTTGTCCATCAGACCACGCGTTCTTATTTCCTTTTCTACCTCAAAAATCTGGTGAATTGAAATGTTATAATTTGAACCAGCCATTTGTCTACTGGCCAAATCGGGCTTTTAAATTGTCTGGATTTTACCTGATAGAAATACAATGGTTTGACAACTGTGTGATAGCGTCTGTCGAATGACAAAAAGCAAAATGTGTTTCTTTTTTAAGTTTATTACCAGTATTTAGTTCCTTCCACTACTTCATCCACTGAACAAACTCCTGAAGGAACACTAAATGTGAAGATTTTTTTGTCATTGGCTCCTGTAGTGGGTTTCTTACTCCTTACTTTCCAAAATATTTTAACACTTAATGCATCTCACCATTTACAGATAACCTCTACAAATGAAGAGTACTGTAACAGTAGCTGATGTTGTGTAAGGGCCCTAGGTTTCTTAGTGCTACTGGATTCATTAAATATTCTTAGAGCCAGAGAAACATTTTTCCTTTCTAATTGTGATGGATACAATGCTTTCAGAGAAAGGGAAACGACATATTTCACGAGTTGATTTTTCTCAATTGAAGCCGCTCGGGAGTATCCGAGCGGTCTGGAGCGCCTCGTTGCGGATCGCGCCGCCTCCCGTCGGAGGTTCGAATCCTCCATCGGGCCTGGATGTTTGTGTTGTCTTTGGTATAAGTTAGTTTATAAGCAGTTTGTAAATTTAGGGATTGATAAAGTTAACAAACATTTGAAATCTCAAATGAGTGTATGGATTTTAAAGCACCAAAGGAAGCTACTGCTGAATCAGTCCCATTAAATTCTGGGAATATTAACTGCTGGTCAGCAACGATCAATCATGAATTTCTCAAACACTTTAAAATATGGACTGTATCAATCACAAAAAAACAATTTTCTGCTTGGGTCTTTTGGGCGAACATACTGGGTCTTTAGTTCTGGTGGGTCATATAAATGGGAAATGGCCTTTCTATTTACAGCCCTGTTGTCAGCCACAATAACAAGGATTGTGAATCCTATCTCTTCCAGTCCAATAATAATGCATTTTACCATAGAGTACAGCTGAATACCATCAGCATTTGTCACTGGTGAGATATAGATAAAATCTTTTAAACAAGACAACAAGCTTGAAATCAAATACATAAGCCGTTCTTGCCAACTCATTTATGTCTGCAGCAGAACGCACAACAGTGCCCTGCTTCTAATCCATCTGTGGCTTTACATAAACTCATCCATTAATAACAGGACCAGTTTGTCTTGCTGACCCAGAAGTGGAAACTTTATCCTTACATAATTGAGAAAATGTTAATTCTGTTCTCTGTGATGAGTTATTTAGAGTGATTTAAAACTTATTGACCCCAGGTGCCTAGTGAAAGGAGGATGAGATTACCTTAGCTCCTGATAAATTTATAAGCATGTGGAGAAACAGAATATACCAGGATAGTCGCCGAGGAATAACATGTCACACGAACCTTGCTTGTTAAATCATATCTTCTTTGAGGAAAGCCAAAACATTATGTCTCCACTGAATGTGTGGTCGTGTTCCATTTTTGAGCTATTCATTAACCTAAAGTGTTTCTGCACCATTAATATTGTCTATTAGTATGTTAATTATTTTATTCTGTTTATTAATGATCAATGCCCCATGTTTATATATGTTTCCACCCGTGTGATTGTACTTGTGTGATCATGTGAATGTGGAACATTGTTTTTAATATTGAGTGACTGCCGCACAATGGCTTACGGTCGCCGCCTCGCGATTTGGGGCCTCGTTTACTTTAATTAAGAATGCATGGCTTCGTTTGTCGACTGGCTGGCGTCTTCTGGGTGACCAGAGACAAGCTTACTTGGCAAGATGGTGATGTGACCGTTCTTAGTGTGGTGCCAACGTAATCTTGGACGAAAGGTTTTGGCGTGGCCTTAGGGCTTCACTATTGCTGCAACCGTGGTAGTAAGTACTTCTTTGAATCATGCTGAGAGAAAGGCAGGCTGTTAGAACTTTGCTTTCTTTGTGATCAGGCAGTTTTGATTTATCAGTCAGTTTTTCTTGAGTAATTCTTTTGCTATGTGAGGCGATGTGTTTCTTAATTTACAGAACTCGAGTAACTCAGTGTAAATTTAGTATTTGCTTTTCCATTCCGGTGATGATTTTGTGTCCGGCTTTTCTCAAGTTAGAATACTCATGTGTGGCCTTCAGCCTTTGTGTAAAATTGGTATGTTTAAATTTTCTTGTTTTTTAACTAACGTTTTTGCATCGCGTCTGTATCCGCGAGTATGCCACTGCCTCCCCGAACATGAGTTGGTTTAGTGCATAGTGATTTTAAATTTGTGCTTCTAGACACCCACCATCTCGCCAAAACGCCGCCGATGCTACGTTTGTCACTGCTATGAACTGTTCCTGCATGAGTAATGTACTGTAAGCATTATCTGCATGCCTGGCTGTAAATGAATGAGTAGGATTTCATTTATCCATTGACTGTTTGCAATTTTCCTGCCACGTCACCTCCATATTCAAAAAGGGCAGAACAATTTTATTATTATTTTTTTATTATTTAATTTATTTTTGTACAAGGTGTGTGCTTAATTTGGTCTCCCCACATTTAGTTGCTTGTTCACTTTATTGAATAGATGATGATTTAAAGTATCAAACATCTACTTTATAATTTTATGCTTCTGTCCCATGTTTAATTATGTATTCATTTATTTTTAACATTAATTTTGTGTTTGTTAAAACGTTGGCTGCTCCCTTAAGGAGTGAGCACTTAGATAAATTTCCGTTGCGCAAATACTGTGGCCACTCGCAAAGCAATTTAGAGCAGCAGTGAGCGTTTTGCATTTGCAGATCTCAGCTTCCCGAGATCTTGCTTAGAAAACATAACAGGCCACTTTCATCAGGAAATGTTTCTCCAAAACGAGTAATTGCTTTTTCCAATGCAGCTACTCAATAATCACTTGATTGCTTGCCAGATAAATGCTCCACAAGTGCACAACGTATATTCTGAATAATGTTTTACACCAGGGTAATACCTGGCACAACGACTGGAAATCTGCAGTCTGAATCACTTTTTACTTCCACATTATCAAAGAAAAAGCAGATAAATCTAAATCCTCATTAATTTTCACACACCTCATTCTTGGTTGAGGTTCCTCAGTTAAAATTATAAACTTTATCGTTCTATACAACGGACCAAACAGGTTGCATTGTTTTAGAATTTAGTTTCGTCTTTAGTTCATTAAAATCCAGAACAGTATCTTGCCGGCGTGTTTCAGATGATGTTAACACACTTTCTTCGAGTGCAAGTACTAGCTGTTAATATTCTTTCCTTGTTCTTCTGTCTTCAGGATCTCCCATTCTCGCTGTAGTTTTTGGCATATACGATGGCTATTTTCCAATCACTGGTGGTACGGCTCCTGAAACAATATAAGTTTCTTTTGGACTGTTCATAAACAGTGTGCTCTGTAGATGAATCAATAATTGTCTATTGGAATGGTTTCAAAATATCAATATAGTATAAAGAAATAACCTTCGTTTAACTAATCTAGGCTTCGATAATGGTGCTGTTAACAGTCTTCCCGTTATACTGTCATAGAAACTGGTTTCTCGTTCCACATCCTATTGCTGAAAATGCAGCTCACAGACCTACAAAATAAAGATTGCAATCCATTATTTCTGAAACTCTATTACAGATAATTAAAACCATATTGAAAGACCAATCGATAACGTAATGGATTTAGAGGTAATCAATTACTTGCCTTAGATTTACTCGTTGACTGACAATACTTCTCAGACAGTGAACATGGTCCCTCAAATTAAAACCAGGACAGCAATTTCCATCAATCAACGGACTAAACGAGATGACGTCACTGCCTCTTGGACACAGTGTTAACAGGCTGCTCTGTAGGTGGCAGTGAATTAGCTATATATCTAACAATGCAAAATTCGAGTTGGTATGTCAACAAAAAGGGGGTAGGTAGCTTTGGTAGCGGCCTCTTATAATATAGAAGGCCCGCACTACAGGGAAATACGGCGGGCTGTGTAGCTCCCTCCAAGGCGCACAAATCGAAAACCTCCAGAGCGTAAACCGCCACCAAAAGCAGCAACGAATGTAGCATATCGTATTTTTGTGTATAACGGGAAGCAGGTTCCTGCCCCCTGTTGTTGTTATGGACTTCTGTCCGGAGACTGGTTGGATGCAGCTCTCCACCCTACTCTATCCTGAGCAAGCCTTTTCATCTCCTCATAAGAACGGCAACCCACATCCATTTGAATCTGCTTACTATATGCGTCTCTTGGTCTCCCTCTGCGATTTATACCCCACACACTTCCCTCCAGTGCTAAATTTACGATTCCTCGATGTCTAAGAATGTTTCCTACCAAGCGATCCCTTCTTTTAGTCACGGTATGCCTAAAATTCCTTTTCTCACCAATTTTGTTCAGTACCTCTTCATTAGTTACGCGAACTACCCACCAAATCTTCAGCATTCTTCTGTAGCCCCACATTTCAAAAGCCTCTATTCCCTTCCTGTCCGCGCTGTTTATCGTCCATGTTTCACTCCCGTACAAGGCAACACTCGACACAAAGGCCTTCAGAAAAGACTTTCTTACACTCAAATTAATATTCGATGTTAACAAATATTTTTTTCAAAAATGCTTTTCTTCCCATTGCCATTCTGCATTTTATATCCTCTGTACTGCGACCGTCACATGCTATTTTACTACCCAAGTAACAAAACTCAGCCGGCCGCGGTGGCCGAGGAGACTGAGGCGCTTCAGTCACGGTCTGCACGGCCACTACGGTCGGGGGTTCGAATCCCCCCTCGGGCATGGATATTTGTGCCGTCTTTAGTTGTAGGTAGTTCATAAGTAGTTTGTAAGTTTAGGGACTGATGACCCCGTAGTTAAGTCCCATAAGCTTAACAAACATTTGAACATTTGAACAAAACTCATCCACCACCTTCATTGTTTCGTTACCTAATCTAATTCCTTCAGCATCACCTGATTTTCTAACACTGCATTCCATTATCTTTGTTTTGCTCTTGTTACTGTTCATTTTATACGCTCTCGTCGACACATTGTCCATTTCATTCAACTGCTCTTCCAGGTCCTTTTCTGTCTCTGACAGAATTACAGTGTCATCAGCAAAACGCAATATTTTTATTTCTTCGCCCTGGACTTTAATCCCTATTCCAAATTTTTCTTTCTTTCCTTTACCGCCTGCTCGATGTACAAATTGAATAACATCGGAGAAAAGCTACAACCCTGTCTTACTCCCTTCCCGACTAATGCTTCCCTTTCATGCCCTTCGAGACTAATAACTGCGGTCGTACAAATTGTAAATAACTCCCCTTTTCCTGTATTTTACCCCTGCTGACATCAGAATTTGAAAAAGTGTGTTCCAATCAACATTCTCAAAAGCTTTCTCAAAATCTACAAAAGCTAAAAATGTAGGTTTGCCTTTCCTTAATCTATCTTCTAAGATAAGTCGTAAAGTGAGTATTGCCTTCCGTGTTCGCACATTTCTCCTGAATCCAAACTGATCTTCCCCGAGATCAGTTTCTACCAGCTCTTCCAATCTCCTGTAGATAATTCGAGTTAATATTTTGCAACCATGACTTATTAAACTGATGGTTCTGTAGTTTTCCCACCTGTCTGCACCTGCTTTCTTTGGAATGGGGATTATTACATTTTTCTTAAAGTCTGAGGGTATTTCGCCTGTCTCATACATCTTACACACCAGGTGAAACAGTTTTGTCATGGCTGACTCTCCCAGAGACTTTAGTAGCTCTGAGGGAAAGTCATCTACTCCCGGGGCCTTGTTCCGACCTAGGTCTTTCAGGGCTCTATCAGATTCATCTCTCAGTATAGTATCTTCTATTTCATCTTCAAATAAATCCTCTTCTCTTCCTACAACATTGAGTCTAATTTCATTTCCTTTGTAGAGCTCTTCTATGTACTCTTTCCACCTTTCAGCTTTCCCTTCTTTGCTGAGAACTGGTTTTCCATCTATGAGTTCTTGATATTTGTAGAGCTGTTTTTCTTGTCCCCAAATGTCTCTTTTATTTTCCTGAGGCAGTATCTACTTTTCCCTATGTCATATATTCTTCTACAGATTTCCTTCTGGCTTCGAGCCACTCCTGCTTCGCCATTTTGCACTTCCTGTCAATCTCATTTCTTAGTCGTCTGTACTCCATTTTGCCTGTTTCATTTACGGCATTTTTATATTTTCTCCTTTCATCAATCAAATTTAGTATTTCCTGTGATATCCAAAGATTTTTTGTAGTCTTGCCTTTCTACCTATTTTGTGCTCTGCTGCCTTCACTATTTCATCTCTCAATTCCTCTTCTACTCTTTTATTTCCCCCCTGTTCCTGTCAATTGTTGCCTACAGCTCCCTCTGAAATTATTAATAGGCTTTATTGTAAAAAAAATTGAGCCTCCCCCTCCTCCCAACTAAATCCTGGCTGCGCCACTGTGTATGACTAAATATAACGCGGCCAACTTCTTCAAAACTCAATGCGGAACACGTAGAGGATGTAAAGGAGGTCTAAGATCACGTGACTCATTGTGGCAGTTATTCTGAAACTAGGAAAGAAATTTAGGCGAGCAGAGTAGGCCCACTTATTTACTTTTAAAGTAAGATACAGTATCTAAGTGATTTGTTATTCGTAATTTAAAGTCTTTATTTACAGTTCATAAATATTTCTGATGCTCCGATTTTGAATTTTAGAGCTTACAGTTTTTACATATACCTTCTCCATTACGTTTTTTCGATCACCTTCGTTTTCTGTACTACTTTTGTTCAAGCTCATGGAGCATCGTGCTGCACACATTTTGATACGAAGCTTAATCCGCCTTAGGGTTACCATACGTCCACTTTTTCCCGGACATGTCCTCTTTTTGAGGCAAGAAAATGTGTCCGGCCGGAATTTATAAAATTCTACAAAATGTCCTCTTTTCTTGGGTTCCGAGAAAGAAAATTTATTTTTGTGTCATTGGCGACATGTTCATTCGCACTGCACTTCCAAATTGTTCGCAACTATTACGAACATACACAGAGTGAAATTGCCGTTCACAATTTCGCAATCCGCATGGGTCTGACAGTTGAAAACGATTCGAATCTTCTCTGCGAAGGAACCTGGTTGTCTATCCTGTATTCAACCAGTGCATTCTGTCTTCTGCGTTACGTTCTATGACGTTGCTTTTGATATACTTTGTGGTTTAGGTTATAGCTGTATTGTGTGTTAGGTAGCCTTTTGCTTCAAAATAAATTACGAACTTAAATATAACATAATACCGAAGAGAAAGTCAGTGTTAAATATGTGCTCCTTGAGAAATACAAATCATTCAAGAGAATGATCAAACGAATGTAAGAATTAATCGTACATTGTGCTCCGATCAGCTCTGTAATTTTATAAAAGTTTTTAAAGATTATCAAAGGAAACACAACACACCAGCAGCTGAAGTGTGGTGTGCATATTTAAATCACTCATCTAGTGTTGTTAGTATTCTGAAATGCTGAAAATAGTAGAATTCTTTTTTTTTTCCTCTCTATAACTAGTCATAATGCCGATACAGAACCAGTGTTTTGTGAGCACACAGTGTACAAAAGACAGGAATATATTTTAAAAAAAGCTCTTGAGAGAGATTTCGTCGTCCACCAAATATAGTTGGTTCAAAATGAATAAGACAAGAATGAGACAATTGAGAGAAGTGATGAGGTATAAACTGTCAAGGTTCATAATATTTCGTTTCCCAACAACCACACAGGGTTACTGTTTTAGTTTGTAGTAGTTTTACGTGGTTCATTAATAAAGTTGTTAATTACATTATGTTAAAGATAAAGTGTCCTCTTTTTTATATGAACTGTCCTCTTTTTTGGTGATGAACATATGGTAACCCTAAATCCGCCCAAAGAATTATGTTTTGTATTAACCTCGAATTGCATAAAACCATTTGAACTACTTTGGAAGTTATTTCGACGAAGTGCAGAGTTTAATTGTGCCTTAGTACATGCAATGCTCACTCACTTTCGTTGTTGCAATTTCAGATTTCACCACCTATTTATTCCTGAAAGAAGTAAGATGAATGCTGATATTGTATTTGCATGACAGATTTTAAATACGTCTATATAGACTGTGATGATATTAGATCACGTTTACCACCTTGAGCACCGACAAATATTCCATTACAGTGATTGAAACATACTTAAGAAGGCGCAGAAAACATGCCAGAAACAGAATTTTTTAATTAGTCGTCCTATCACCGAATGCAGTACCAGCTTAAAACAAAAATAACTGCCACTGCTAGCGAATTTGTCATTTTGAAATAGTCAGATGATGTGTATATTTTTTTTCTTTTGTATTTAATGTAAGATGAGTGTCATTTATTCGTAGATGATGTATTGTGTAGTTGACTTGCAAGCATTATCACAGAGTGGCGTACACATAGTTTCGGCTTGTGCTCAGAGACCGACAATTATAAAATTACTAAAATACGGGACACTTGCTACTTTGCGGGGCATTTTCAGTAATTATCGCAATGCGGGACAACGAATCGAAATGCGTGACTGTCCCGCAGAATCCGGGACGGTTGGCCCATTAACTAAATACAAAGTAGGAAACGCTTTTATTGAAAATCTCTAGAGTTCTAGACCGAATTATTATAAATTTTAAACCAAACAATGAAGAACTATCGGAAGGACATGAGGTGCATAATTTTTGAAATATAAACGTTTTTCGGAAATTCCCATTTTTTTATTTTTTTATTTTTTTTTTTTTTTTTTAATTTCGAGGACTCGTGCAGAAGACTGAGCACATATTTTGATAAGCACCACATGTCCGTAACTTTCATCCAGTGACACTATGAGTAGAGTACTTTTTTTACCTCTGTTACTAAAAAATAAATACCTTCCAATGCAAGCTCTTTGTTTCCCATATTTTGGGAGAAGTAAAGTCTACACTGTATGAATTTTTATTTTGACGCAAAACAAAGTGTAATTTTGTTGATCGGGAAAGCCTTCTTGAAAACTCTACGCGTTTTGTGTAGTAACTTTACAAAGAACAAACAAGAAATTGATTCGGTACAACGCGACGCAGGTAATCTGATTTCAGGTTTGGAGGGAATATACTGTGGGAATACCAAACTTAGTGCGACATATTTACTTGCTGTTTGATTGTTGTTCAGTGCATTGTTCGATAATGAAGCAGCTATGCCGAATACAGTATTGTATGGTAGAAAATTTTCACCTATACAGGGGCAAAATATTGAGAAAAATTATATAACTCAATTAACAATGTGAAAGTCATTGGCCGCCGCGGTGGAGTAGCCGAGCGGTCTAGAGCACCTCGCTGCGGAGCGCGCGGTCGCTCGCCGTGGAGGTTCGAGTCCTCCCTGGGGCATGTTTAAAAATGTTTAAATGTTTGTATAGGTTATGGGACTTGATTACGGGGTCATCAGTCCCTAAACTTACAAACTACTTATGAAGTAGCTAAGACTAAGGACGGCACAAATATCCATGCCTGAGGGGGGATTCGAACCCCCGACCGTAGTGGCCGTGCAGACCGTGACTGGAGCGCCTCAGTCCCCTCGGCCACCGCGGCCGGCCTGGGGCATGGGTGTGTATGTTTGTCCGTAGGTTAGTTTACCTAGGTTTAAGTAGTTTGTAAGCTACGGACTGATGAGAACGCAGTTTGGTGCGATAGATTTACAGATATCTGAACATTTGAAAGTCATTATTTACCTGTTGCCATTGTCAACATCATGCATTTAGACATAAGTCACTCTGCAGGAAAATATTGGTATGTAACATGTTTTCTACTGCGATTAGATGTCTGTAATATGATGAACGTTTTTTACTTGATAGAAGTCATATCAGTTTGTTCAAAAATGTTCAAATGTTTGTAGAACTTATGGTACTTAACTATGGGGTCATCAGTTCCTAAGCTGACAAACTACTTATGAACTAGCTAAGACTAAGGACGGCACAAATATCGATGCCCGGGGGGGGGGGGGGGGGTTCGAACCCCCAACCGTAGTGGCCGTGCAGACCGTGACTGGAGCGCCTCAGTCCCCTCGGCCACCGCGGCCGGCCATATCAGTTTGTAATTACATTAATGCTCAACAGTGAGTAAAATCCGCTGGAGCGCTCTTTGTTGCATTTCTCCTCAATCCATGACTGCGCTGCCTTCTATGGGGAAACGATCAACTAAATGCTTAGAACAGACTCCAATGTATACGATATGCATGGTGTTGCCATCTGCCAA
Source organism: Locusta migratoria (assembly GCA_026315105.1). Taxonomy (NCBI): domain Eukaryota; kingdom Metazoa; phylum Arthropoda; class Insecta; order Orthoptera; family Acrididae; genus Locusta; species Locusta migratoria. The sequence continues at coordinate 240,114,109 of CM048749.1, read as the reverse complement.
CAAGAAGTATGTCTGAAAAAGTAACAAAAATTTGCATTGCCAAACGGCAATACCGTGCAGTGTAGGGTTAACATGGACCAAAACCAACATAATAATAGTATTATAAACATGGAGTCTACAACGAATACCTTAAGTCTTACCTCACTTGACCAGCATAAGAGACGTGAAACACTAGGCAACCAAATATGACGTTGCACAAAGCTCTAATGCATGCATTTTGGAGCCCATAGTTACTAGACATTTTGTTCTTGTTTTGGTGCATATTACTTCCTTCTGAAATATGAAAAGCAAAGAACCTGCAGAAGTCCTGATTTGATTCAGTATCAAAAAGTAAAGAATTGCTCATAGCGTCAATGAATCATAACCTCGGACATGGGTTCCTTATCATATTATTATATACTCAATCCCACGTCTACAACCACTCAAAGTTTGTAACGGGAATTTCTGAATGGAAGAGTATTCGCCACAAATCTGGATGAGTACTCGATCAGTTTAGTTAGAATTTATACACGATGTTCTACTGAACATTCAATCAGAAATAGGCAGAGGACGTAGGAGGTAATGCACACTGTAAGATTACCGCCCAATAGAAATACTGGTAATTAATAGCATTTGATAATTAAACAGTATGAAATTCACTGCAAACATTGACCATGCCATTGCACTAAATGTTACACAATTTTAATCTTATTAATTATGGTAGCAATGTATGTACACAGTTGGGTGACAACATTTATAGTTAGGCCATAGGTAGAAATTCTCCACGTTGAGATTTGCTGTGTGCTTGTAGCTGACGGGAGGCCAGCGAGCAGGCCGACGTTGGTGGCTTGTTAGAGCTTAGGATTTTCCAGTTCGTTTCCGGTGAGGGGAGAGAGGGACAATGGCGAGTGCCAGGCACAGTGCAATGCACAAATATTCTAATACTACTGGCATTTGAAGTAATACGATGCAGTTAGGAACCTTTAAGGCTCTCATTACAAAATAGCCTGTTGACAAATAAACAATACATTAGCTGATATAGTCACATCTGACGTAATATGTTTAATTGACAATGAAAAGTAATAAATTACCAATAAATGCAAGACAGTTACACAAGTAGCATGGCAATGTTTGTTTCTAAAAATAATATATTAACTATTTTTCATTTTATTTTCAATCAATCTTTGGTATTTTATCTTGAAGTATTCAGTTAAATCACTTATCTGTGATATAAGAAATTGCACGATTATGATAAACAGTACAAAGGATGTTTATACCAATATAAAAAAACCTAAGAAGAAATTTGTTTAATGTGTAGTGTAATTATTTTGATTTTAAGGAAAGTTTTAGAACAAATCGGTTAGAACAGTTCACATGGGGAAGTTGATGACGTAGGGGAAAAAACCCTGGCAGTTGAGCTTTTGGCATGCGCGCGCGCGAGGGCAGGAAGTGACGAGGTAGAGAGCACGTGGGGTAGCTGGCCGGGCGGCGTCGCTCTGCATTCAGTCGGCATGTGGATCTCGAGGTGGTGACTTTAGATTTGTGTGTGGCAATCGCCACGTGTGGTTGCTCGTCGTAGACTGTACCAAGTTAAATCGAGTGCTACTGTGTGTTTGTGAATATTTAGTCGGTGTAACAAGGTGTGCATCACATTGAATTAAAGTGACTGTGATTTGTTAATGTAACACGTGTCGTTGCATAGGCATGAACATGAACGGTGTTTGAGACAGCCACGTGGTGTGAAAACAATTCGCGACAAATATTCATTTTGTCTGGGGGCTCACGATCTATAACTTTATTTGGTAAATGTGTCGATGTACAGACGTATCAGCCACAGGGTTCAAATATTGTGAAATAAACAACATTAAATGAACTTTCACGTGTCTTCAAAAATAGTAGTTAGTACACCCTTTTCTCTCATGAACTTGATTTTATTATGAATTTGTTTTGTTATCATATGCAGGAAAGGAAAGCTGCGAACGTGTGATATCATCCCCTAGAAAACGAGTCAAACAGTCGCAATCACAGTTCCAGTGTTTTTGCATGTTTAGGAATTTGGTTCGCAGTTGGTGGTTGTGAGTTTTAAAAATTAATCTTTCCCTATTTTAAACTCTCACCCCGACCTTCACACTCGCAACAGTCAGGTTAGGGTTAAGAGGAGGTGAAAGGAGAGGGGGAGGTGGGGCTGAGAAGATGGTCTCAAACATTTCTGTCGCTTGAGCTCGTCACTTCAACGAGCTGTAGTCTAGATTGCGTGTACACGAAATAAAATTAGCAATCCAAAATATCTATTATTGTTATGTTAAAATCATCTTAAATCCCACTTTCTTTCGTAGGGATGCTGAAAAGTAATGCCTACAATTTTTTTTCCCCCGGAAATACCTTACGGCTTTTGAAATAAATCAAACTGTGTTACAATACCACATCTTTATTCACCATTTGTACATATTTATTTCTCATCACAGTCACCCTGGCGACGCACACATTTCTCCCAATGAGAGACCAATTTGTGGATCTCGTCACTGAAGAAGTTTGGACCTCGTTGTCTGATCCACCGCCTCACCTCCGCTTGCACTGCTTCTTCAGTTGTAAAGTGGACACCGCAATGGTGTTCTTTAAGCTTTGGAAAGAGGTGATGATCGGATGAAGCGAAGTTTGGACTGTATGGAGGATGATCGATGACAGTAAATCCAAGGCGGCGGATCGCTGCAGATGTCGCAGCGCTCGTGTGCGGTCGGGCATTGTTATGCTGAAGGAGAGGGTGTTCCATGTGGGAACGAGTTCTTCGATTGCGTGCTTTCAGTTTGCGGAGAGTCTCGCTGTACCGTGCAGAGTTTATGGTGGTGCCTTTAGGCATGAACTCCATATGCACCACACCTCGAACATCCCAAAAAACAGTGAGCACGATCTATCCTGCCGACGGCATGGTCTTGCACTTTCGTGGGGGTGGTGATCCGTGGTGGCGGTACTCCTGTGATGCTCGCTTGCTTAGGGGGTCAAAATGGTGCACCCAGCTATCATCACCAGTCACAATGTTGTTAAGGAACACATCACCCTCCTGCTCAAAACGCAACAGTAATTGTTGACAGATGTCCAATTTCCTTTGTTTCATGTCAGGGGTGAGCATACGGGGCACCCATTGTGCACACACTTTTCTGTACCGCAGTTCTACAATCAGGGCCCATACACACTCCCGTGATATGCCACACTGCAGAGAGAGTTGTGCCTGTGTTATCAGATGATTCTCTCTGATGAGTTGATCAACTCAATTCTGATGAGTCTCATCTGTTGCCTTGCGCAGTCGTCCACGCTGTGCTCTGTCACAGACGTTGAGGTTAGGATCGTGTTTACGAGCATGGGCAGCCCACTGGTGCACATTATTGATGTCGATGCACTCGTCATGGTACACAGTTTCCATTCTTCTGTGGATCTCAATAGGCGGAGTGTTTTCTGCGGTTAGAAACTGGATTACAGCACGCTGTTTCTCACGCACCGACATAGTCACTTTATAGATCACCATGTTACTCGGTACTACTTGAAGCCTTCTAGCGGCAGAGGGTTGTACTCTGCGTCAGCTACGTGGCAAGAGCAGCCGAGTAATATGCAGGGCATGCGAAACCTCAGCCATGCTGCGAACAGACAAAAAAATCTGGAGGCATTACTTTTCAACATCCCCTTGTAGTTGCACATTTTGGCACCTTACACACTGGTATGACTTTAATCTTCCCAAACAACGAAAACAATGTTACAGAAAACTGCATCTTGATGAGGTCTGCCCTCATGCGCCAATTAGGCTCAACACTGTAAATTTTTATCACTTTCTTCTGAACTTGCTGTTCCGATGTAGCACGTAGCAGAAAGTACACAATTAGTAGTAATATCTACAGCTATAAGGAGAGGACCTATCATGAAAAGGCGGATTTAGGGGAGGGGGCACAGGATCACGTGCCCCTGCCGCCCCCCCCCCCCCCCCACACACACACAGACAGCCTGACAAAAAGAGAAAAAAAGAGAGAGAAAAATGTTCAAATGTTTGTAAAGCTTATGGGACTTAACTGCGGGGTCATCAGTCCCTAAACTTACAAACTACTTATGAATGAACTTACACTAAAGACAGCACAAACATTCACGCCCGAGGGGGGGGGGGGATCGAACCCCCGACGGGAAACGGCCTCACGCATCGGAACATGGCGCCTCAATGCACTCGGCCGTGGCTGAGAGAAAGGGGGAGAGAGGGAGAAAGGGAGAGAATCTCAGCATAATAATAACTAACTTTTACTAACAGACATCATGTAACTATGAGTTTAAAAAGACTTAATCCCTGTAATTAACATAACATAAATTAACTTTTTGTGTAGTGCTTCCTTTTAATTGCCTCTTGCTCCTTTTTTGTCAATAATTTACGATTGGCACTATTTCGCGCCAAGTGTTGTTTGGTTTTGGTTTTAGTCTGAGTTGGGTTCTCTTGAAGTGTTGTTGTAACTGAGTTCTGTTGAAGTTTTATGGTCTGAAATAAACATCACAGTGATATCAGATCAATTTATTTTAATTCACACCTCCAAAATTAATTTCAAGCTGAACTTTATTGCAAAGAAATTCTAATTAACTTAGATATAAGGGCAGTAGAACCCCTATACCACTCAGATCGCCAGACATGAATCCCATTAAACATTAATCAATAGATCAGTTTCTGCATGAAATCCAGCACTGACAACACTTTCGGAATTATGAACAGCTACAGAAGCAGTATAGTTCGATATTCCTGCTGAGGACTCCTATCACTTTCTGAGTCCATCCATGTTGAGTTGCTGCACTTTGACAGGCAGAAGGTGATCTGACACGATATTAAGAAGTATCTCATGACTTTTGTCCCTTCAGTATATGCTGTCATGTTATTTTTATTCCATTCATTGATTTTGTTTCTGTGGCTTTTTCTACTCAGTTATAGGTAACCGCAACATCTGCAAAATTTTTAGGTTGCTATTAAAATTGTTTTTTGAGTCATCAGTCCTATGACTGACTTATCATGGCCCAGCACAACTTCTACACCTATGCCCTGTAATATTCCTACCATCTCCTCAATCTTGTGAAGAACATTATATCATTGCTACTCAGGTATACGACACCACCAAAACCTCATTAAAACAACAGTATATACCACGAAATTTAGACCTGTCAATCATTTGAAAATATTAAAAATGGGCAGTTTGTAACTTAACAGTGAACTGTGTTAATTACACCAAGCCAATGACATGTTTCCAGAATGATATTTTCACTTTGCAGTGGAGTGTGTGCTGAGATGAAATTTTTCTGGCAGATTAAATCTGTGTGCTGGAACCGGGATGAGAACGTGCTACCTTTGCCTTTTGTGAGCGAGCTCTCAACTGACTGAGCTATGCCAGCATGCTTCATGGTCCATCCTTATAGCTTCATTTCTGCCATAAGTTTGTTAACACCATTATTCGTATTACAATGGAGCAAGATGGAAGTGATATATGTGAGTTATTGGTTAGAATATGGAATAGCAAACTCAAATCACAGTTAATAATGACACTTAAAGTATTGTACATTAAATTATTGTACATATACACACATACTGGAACACACTAGTACTGCTCCGTTTTATGTAAACTGACATTACCTGTCCAAGCAGTTCTACTAAACACGCAAGGTGGTGCGAGTAGACTGCATGGCTATGTGCAGGTATGCTGGTTACAGTTCTGTTCACTTGCATAAAGGTATAACATGCCACAATTGTAATTGAAAATGGCCTCAAAGTGCCAGATTCCTTATGAATCATGGGTAATGATAAGCACTTTGCACCAAGAAGACAATAGTGTCCAACAAACAGCAAAGAAACTTAAGACTTCCATCAGCGGAGTTGTCAAAACCAAACACCGACATCGAGAAACAGGCTCCTATGAAGATCGTACTCACTCAGGAGCACCCAGGAAAATATCAGAATGCCAGAAAAATTATTTGGCAGTGACCATATACATAACACATTAAAACCTGTCTGTGGTATGACTTCTGAAAGAAATGCAACAAGGGATACACCAGTGAGTGAGACGACACCTGACAGACAACAACCTCCAAGGATATGTAGCAACAAGAAAACCACTGTTGCACCCTGTTAACAAGAAGAAAAGGCTTCAGTGTGTTAAGACACACCAAAATTGGAGAGTGAGGGATTTGGAAAGAGTCTTATTCACTGACGAATCCACATTTGAAATATTCGGAAGTAAACATTGTTAATTTGTATGCCATTTACCCCATGAAAGCAGGAATCCTCGGTGCATAATTCCAACTGTCAAGCATGGGGTGCCTTCTGTAATGGTATGGGGTTCCTTTGGAGGCAATAAAGTTGGTGATTTAGTGAAAATGGATGGAAAAATGAACCAAAATGGTTATCATGCCATTCTCCAGTGACATGCTAAAACATCTGGTTTGCATCTATTTGGGAAAGGGTTTGTCTTGAAGCAAGACAACTACTCGAAACATACGTCTTGCTTGTATCAGAACTATGTGAAGTCTCTAGAGGTACTAAAATATTAAAAAATATGGAATGGTTGCCCCAGTCTCCCGATTGTAGCCCAATCGAGCTGCTATAGGATGAATTGGACAGGACGATTCAATAACGGGAAATCATGAATCTGGGACAATTGTGGGAGCTCCTGCAGCAAGAATGGAGGTTAATTCCAACTGAAACATTGGTAAAACTGACACAGAACATGGCGAGAGTGTGCAAAGCAATGACGAAAGCAAAGTGGCTATTTTGAGGAATCGAAAATTTAATTGATGCTTCTACCTGTGTATTATTTGAGCTTAATAAACATTTGGAAAACAACAAAATGCATTTTATACTGTATTTCCTTTCCATTGTCTACAATTACTACCAGTAGGTGTTTAAAATGTTATGAAGGGTAGTGTAGCTTGCCTCCTACTTTCCAATTCCACAGAAGTTCTGTGAAACTTGCAGGACTAGCACTCCTGGAAGGAAGGACATGGTGGCAAAATGGCTTCATCACTGTGTAAGGGAGGTATCCTGAATTATATTTAAACTCTTCAGCAGAGTGGACACCAATATGAAACTTTCCTGGTGGATTAAAACTGTGTGTTGGAACAATGACATGTTGTTCATACAAAGACTTTTCAATGCAATCAGATCAATGAAAACTTGCCTGTTAGTACTAATTTGTTATGAGAATTGATTTGCATTAGAATTGCATGATGGGATGACAATTAAAGACTAACATGCTTCAGAAAGCAATTCACAAAGATACTGACATTATTGTGAACTTCTAGAATCTTCTGTGAACAAACAAGCAAATAAAAACATATTTTATGATATACCTGAGATTAATGTGTAAAGTATGTAGTGAAAATGTTGAAAACGAGTTGTGTTGCTTAAATTTGCATTACCTGAATAAGTTCTGCAGTTAATATTTTGTAAATAATTGCAATACATAGACATGGCAATTTTTGCAGAATACAAAATATTTATTTGTGATGATTCAATAGCTATTTGTGCGTAGTCTTCCTGTAAATCTTAACATACATTTTTATGTTGTACTTTTTTGTATTTTGTAGCATTTTTCATTAACTTTGATAGCATTGTTATTTTATAGAATTATGTCTAATTTCCAAAGACGTAATAGAAAGATGCTACGAATAATTATTTGTGTGACAAGTACTAGTATGGTTCTTTGTTTATATGGTCGTCTGAAATCAAGACACAATAAATTTTAATTGTAAATATAATTTCATGCATGTGTGTCAATGTTTAATAATAATTGTAATGTTTATGAAACTATATATAGATGCGAGTTCAGTTTGAGAGATGTGGAAGTTCAGTTCTGTGGAAGCAAATATCTGGAATAGTTAATCTGAAATTACTAGAATGTACTTGAAGTTATGTGCTGCATTAATTTGTATGGCATGTTGATATTGCAGACTTGGAATAAATGTCAGATGTGTGTATAAGTTGTCAAAATTATTTGATTTTACCTCTCCTCATCACCTTATGCCAGGTAAGCAGATTACACCCCAAACAATGAGAAACCTCTACTTCTATAACATATTGTGCTGTCACCGTGTATTTTTCTTTCAGTATTTCCACAGCACAAATAATACCTTTGTTTCTTCATTTCAGGATATAATATATAATTCAAGCTGTTTTTCCCACAAGGTCTGGCTACTCTATACCTTGTATTGAAAGAAAATAGTCATTATAATCAGACTAGTATCCGAAGTTGCTTGATATTGTTATCAGGACACCTGGAAATTTTATCCATATCTACATTTGAAAGATAACTATTCTTTCCAATAACATTAAACTTTATTCTTTCTTCGTTAAGAATTACATCAGTTTTACATTTCTGATTCTGATGTGGACTGAACGAAATCCTCATTAAGAATAACAATTGCTTTTAAATAATAAAAACAACAGACAGTCATCTTCAAATAACCTTAATCTTCTCTCTTCCTTGGCACTGTGCAGTTCTTTTACTCCTTGGCAGTGAGCACAAATTCACCCGCCAAAACCTGCGGAAATAAATTTCGTCTGGCAGTATTTGCTCACACAGTGCCAAACCCATTATAACATAAACTATTTGAATATCTTGGGTCGACCTAGAAACCAGTAGTGTACAATGTTACACTACAATATATCTACATTTAAATGGTTATGTTGAATATCAAACAGAAGTACCTGGCAGATGGCTCATCAAGGCACTTCAACATCAACATACATATTCCGCAATCCACCATAAAGTGCGTGGCGGTGGGTACACTGTACTACAACTAGGCATTTCCTTAGCTATTCCACTCCCAAATAGAACGAGGAAAAAAAGAATGCGCGAAATGTTACTAGGCGGCAGTAGATTGTACTACACTCAGCTTCGAATTCCGGCCCTCTAAATTTCCTCAACTGAAATTCAGGAAAAGAATGTCGTCTTTCCTCCAGTGATCCCCCAATTGCATTCCCGGATCATTTCTGTGACACTCACACATTGTTTGAATCTACCAGTGACAAACCTAGCTGCTCCCCACTGAACTGCTTCTATGTCTTCCTTTAAACTGTTCTGCTGCGGCATCCAAACACTTGAGCAATATTCAAGACGTGGTCGTACAAGCGTTTTATATGTGGTCTCCTTTACAGATGAAGTACATCTTCCCAAAATTCTCCCAATAAACCAAAGTCAGCTATCTGCCTTACTCACAACTGTTCTTACATGTTCGTTCCATTTCATATCGCTCTGCAATGTTACACCTAGATATTTGAATGACGCGACTGCATCAAGAAGCTCACTACTAATGCTGTATTTGAACATTATGGGATTGTTTTTCCTTCTCATACGCATCACCTTACATTTTTCTACAATGAGAGCTAGCTGCCATTCTTCACACCAACTAGAAATTTTGTCCACGTCATCCTGTATGTTATTACAGTCAATTAAAGATGATACCCTCCCATACACCACAGCATCATCAGCATAGGCCGCAACTTACAAGTTACTCCGTCCATCGGATCATTTATATAAATAGAAAATAATAGTTGTCCTATCACAATCCTGTGGGGCACACCTGACGATACACTCGTCTCTGATGAACACTCGACACTTTGAAGCCGAGAAAAACACAATCTGCCTGTTGTCCTTCATCTATGGCTTGCAAGATGTCATGTGAGAAAAGGGCAAGCTGATTTTCATATGAACGATGTTTTCTAAACCCATGCTGATTCATAGAAAGAAGCTTTTCTGTCTCAAGGAAATTTACTATATTCAAACTGAGAATATGCTCCAAAATTCTGCAGGAAACCTATGTCAACGATATTGGCCTGTAATTATGTGTGTCAGTTCTCTTTCCTTTCTTATAAATGGGAGTCACCTGCACTTTTTTCCAATCACTAGCAACTTTGCGCTGAATTAAAGATTCGCGAAAAATGCAAGCTAAGTAAGGGGCCAATGCCGCAGAATACCCTTTGTAAAACCGAATACTATTTAACAACCATTCTATTCTCAGACAGCGCGGAGGAAGATAAACACCTAACTCTCTTACTTTGAACTCTGATTTCTCTCATTTAGTTCTGCTGATAATTTCTCCCCATGTAGGTAGGAGTCAACACTATATTTTTGCATTTGGAGGAAAAAACTGTCAATTGAAATTTCTTAAGTAGATCTCACCGTAAAGACCAATTCCATTTTTGTAATGATTCACACTCCAAATCCTGTATCATTTCCATAACACTCTCTTCCATGTACTGTTATAATACAAAACAAACTGTTCTTCTTTGTATCCTTTTGACATTTTCAATTAATCCCACCCAATGAGGCTCTCACACAGCACAGCAATAATCCAAAAGAAGATAAACAATCATAGTACATGCAGTCTCTTTAGTAATTCTGTTACATCTTCTAAGTGTTCTGTCATTAAAATGCAGACTTTGGCTTGCCTTCCCCACAACATTTCTTGGGTGTTCTTTACAACTTCAGCCTTTCATAATAGTAATTGTTAGTTATTTAAGTGAATTTACAACCTTCTGATTTGACTGATTTATTTTATAAATCAACTGTAGCAGATTCTGTGTGGTACTCATGTGGATAATCTCACACTTTTCATTAATTAGACTCAACTGCCAACTTTCACATCACACAGACATCCTATCTATATCATTCTGTAGTATGTTTTGATTGGAAGAGGACTTTACTAAATGATAAATCATGGGATCATGTCCAAACAACCAAAAAGAACTACTCAGATTTTCTCCCACATCATTTATCTCCTGTGCCAAGCTCTTCATGTCATTTCCTCAATTATTTGCTGTATGTATTTGGGTCTTTGTCATGCCCTTTAGATTTTACCATCTATAGCTCCTTCTAGAACCATGAAAGTTATTCTCTCATGTCTCAACATAATTCTTACTGTCCTATACCTTTTTAAATTTTTTTACAAACTTGCTTGTGAACAGTTGCTTGTGCACCAGACACTTAATATTGTATTGTACTTGCTAATGTAAGCTCCAGCACTGATGGTGGCTATAATGTAGCTGAAATCGATCTGCGATAAATTTGATTGACCTTGACTGATCACTAGTTTTCATTCATAATCTCGAATGGTTGCTGCTGCACAGCAATCCAAAACAAATTTAATTATAAAGCTCCTCATTTGTTATCAGTGCACTTTATTTTCAGTCTTTTCTGAACACTTCAGATTCTCTTCTGTTCCAGTTTTCCTACTGTCAATATTTTGATTCAATAAATGTGCTCCATACAATCTCAGAAATATCTATCTCACATTAATGCCAATGTCTGATATGAAGAGACCTCTCTTGGCCACAGGTGTCCTCTTTCGTCAGTTTGCATTTTATACATCCCCCTTGCTTCACCCATCATAGGTTATTTTACTTCTAGGACAGCATAATTCCTTAACTACTTTGTCACCAGTTTTGATGTTAAGTTTCTTCTCATTACTTTTGACTTTTTGCAGTTTACTGACAGTCCATATTTTGTATTCTTAGACTATTCATTCCATTCAACACACCCTGTAATTCTTCTTCATTTTCACTTGGGATAGGAATGACATCATTAAATCTTATCGCGGATATCCTTTGACCCTGAATTTTGATCCCACTCTCAAACCTTTCTTTTACTTCCATTATTGCTTCTTAAATTTAAATGTTGAACAGTAGGGTGAGAGACTGCACCCAAGCCTTTTATCTTTTTAATCACAGCACTTCCTTCTCACTCTTGCAGTCTTATTATAACCTCTTGGGCCTTGTACATATTATAAGTGTTTTTTCCTTGTGTGGACTTGGAAATTAGGAGGCAAGGTATATTACCCTTCATAACACTGTAAACACCTATTGGTAGTAATTATAGACAGTGAAAAGGAAATACGGTATAAAAATGCATTTTGTTGTTTTCCAAGTGTTTATTAAGCTCAAATAATACACAGGGAGATACAACAATTAAACTTTCGATTCCTCAAAATAGCCACTCTTTGCTTCCATCACTGCTTTGCACACTCTCGGCATGAGCTATGTAAGTTTTCCAAGGTTTTTGTTGGAATTAATCTAGGAGCTCCCACGATTGTCCCCCACTCATGATTTTCCATTATTGAATCAGCCTGTCCAATTACTCCCATAGCAACTGGATTGGGTTAAAATCAGCGGATTGGGGCAGCCATTCCATGTTTTTTGATATTTTATGAACCTCTAGAGACTTCACACAGTTCTGACACAAGCAAGATGTTTGTTTCGGGTCATTGTCATGCTTCAAGATAAACCCTTTCCCAAATAGATGCAAAACATATGTTTTAGCATGTCACTGGAGAATGGCATGATAATCCTTTTGGTTCATTTTCCATCCATTTTCACCAAATCTCTGACTTTATTTCCTCTAAAGGATCACCATATCATCACAGAAGGCCCTCCATGCTTAACAGATGGAATTATGCACCAAGGATTACAGTGTGCATGGGGTAAATGGCATACAAATTAATGGTGTTTTCTTCCAAATATTTCGATTTGGATTCATCAGTGAATAAGACTCTTTCCCAATCCCCTACAATCCAGTGTTGGCGTGTCTTATCCCACTGAAGCCTTTTCTTCTTGTTATACCTGGCGTCATGTAAGAAGGCGCTTCCGTGCATAGAGGCGGAGCGATAGGGGAAGCAAAGAGGGGAGGAGCTACGGCCGAGTGCTAACAGAGGAGCATGCAGGAGAAACATTGCATAACTCGCGGCCAGCCACGCACCTACAGAATGAACATAATTGGCTGTCATTGTGGTAATTGAGGGTGATGCACAGAATAGCTGAAAACTGGGCTGCCTTCATAACTGATGCCTACTACAGTGGCACAACAGTTGTTTCCTTGTTGCTACATAACCTCGGACGCTTTTGTCTGCCAGGTGTCGTCTCACTGTTGACTCACTCACTGGTATATCCCTTGTTGCATTTATTTCAGTAGTCATATAACAGATAGATTTTATTCTGTTATGTTTAACGGTTACCTGGTGGTCTGATATTTAATTTAGAATACCCTGTCTCAATTTATATTGTCAAACACTTTTTCCAAGTCAACAAATCCTATGAAGGTGTCTTTCATTTTCTTCAGTGTTGCTTCAGCTATCAGGTGCAATCCCAAGACTGACTGTCTAGTGTGTTTACCTTTCCTAAGGCGAAACTGATCGTCATCTAACATATCCTTGATTTTGTTTTAAATTTTTCTGTGTATGACTTCCATGACTGCCTTGGATGCATGAGCTGTTAAGCTGATTGCACAGTAATTCTCACGCTTATCTGTCCAAGCTGTCTTCAGAAGGTCGGAATTTGGTACTCTTGCTACTTACCTTCTGAAACCGCTAAAAACCACACTCACACTGGCTGACACATGAACCCACATTATTAATCTGCACGACAGATTAAAACAGGGTTGGGGGCCGGCATACCTCCCCATCCCAGAAAGTGGCACCTAAATTTGTATGTTTAACTGAGCAGATTCTTTGATAAATGTCTACTTGGTCCTGTAAATATTAATCTAACAGTAGGAATGAAACAGCGGCTGTTTCCAAGTGTTAGATTTCCTTTTTACGTAACTGTTTTAAATTTAACTTTGCAATATACAAGTGATTAATAGCAGCGCAGTGATAGCTTTCAGTTACCTCATTGTACAAGTGTTCATTATTGCCTGCATGTAACCAAGAGCAAAATAATACTCTTTACCTCAAACTATAAGTGTGTGTTGAGGTTCAGATGTAATAGTACATGTCACTCACCTGTTAGGCTGTAGTGTGCCAGATCCATGTAATTTTGTCCCTCCCTCACTCAACATATCAGCCTATGCAGGATGTGCTAATCCTTTCTCCTTCAGTTACTTGTATTCCATCCAGGACTTCCATTCACTTTCTTATCTTGACAATGCCTGAATGGTTTTGTTCACTTTAAGAAACTGAAGAAGAAACGGTGATGACCTGGCTCTACACCCGAAACCGAAAAACCAGAATGCACTCATTATCTAACAAGGGGAGGCAACTTTTTTTTTGGTCATGGATTTACTTCATACACTTTTTGCAGCCCATTTGGAGAACATAATACGCAAGTAGTAAGGCATTCTACTTAGGCCATTTCAAGAAAATACAACAGAAGTATTACGCATTGATTATGTGTTGGTATAATAAAATGGGAAAATACATGTATTTACTTATACTTTTAATGAATTTCCACTGTTATTTGGCTGTTTCCTAATTTTTACTACAACATCATAAATAATTTTTACAAATATGAACACTTTATAAGAGTACACAAACATATCTTTTATCTGATGTTCTGCAATTAAAATATGCTTTGAAACAGTGGCACAGCCAGGATTTGGTTTGGGGGGCGGGGGGGGGGGAGACTAATTTATTTATTTATTTAATAAAGCCTATTGAATTATTTAATCTATGACTTATTTTTACAGTTTTTTTAATAATTTAACCAATTATACTATGAAAACAATCGCAAAAGAAATAAAATGAGTAGGCTCGCATTAATTTGAAAGTGGAAGAGGAGAAACATGGTGGAAATGCAGTGTATATAATCAGCTCAGAAAATAATTAAGTAGCTTCTATTTACTAGCCACAGATAAAGGTCTTTACAGTTTAATTAACATGAGACTCTATGTGTAAAAATTGAACTAAAATAACTTTATTGTTGTTCATAAGATTCCACGTGGTGGTGCCGCTGATCTGCTAAGCAGTGGGTCGCTACATATGAACAATATGCTCGTAACTTTAGCATAGCAGTAACAATAGAAGCAGCATCAAAGCTCTTTCATAGCAGTGTTAAAACCACTAACAATAATAGCAACACACGTTCTCACTGGTGGCAGCATGTTGGCAACCCATTGTTACGTTCATTTGTGCTTGCAAAATTATAGTTATGTTGTGATTTAATACGTGTGTACTATTTCAAATTTCCAGTACCCACCTGTTTATGTAATTATAATTCGATAAAAGTTCCTGCAAATAAACATTTTTTTTTCTTTTGTTATCTTTCAAATGTAATGTATGTGAAATAATATAAGTTGTGTTAGAAATACAGCTAAATCTAAAAAATAAACACTAAGCAGGATTTGATTTAGCTATCCACTGATTCTGAAAATTGAACATTAATCACACCATTACCTTGACCAGATGGTTAAGATTGCAAGGAACTAATACATAAGCAAAGTGTAAAATTTCACTTGTGGTTTTTCTTTTCTTAAATTGCCTAGGTAATACTCCTTACCACTTGCACATTATATTATCCTAATGTACTACTGAATAATAAATCCTTTATCCCCTTGTAAGTTATGCAGTGTAATACCAAAGACATGAGACACTTGTTTAAAAAAGGCCATGTTCATAATTGGAACAACTATCGCAACAAAAATGCAAACACTTTGGTCTGATCACGAGTGCAGCAATATCATTAAGATATTGGAATATTTTAATATGGACAACAATATATGCTAGGCAAGGAAATGGAAATACAGCAACAGGCAAATTAAAGGAGCTTGTAATGAACCACACCACAGTTATTTGTTCTCATCTCAGATTTTGTATTTCTTCTACGTTCGTTCATTTCACACACTTACAATGCTTTCCAATACATACAAGTAGCTGAGGGGATAGGTAGATGATCAGCAATACACAATGCATATTGATTTAGAAGTGAAACAAACACACCGATACAGATATACATTATTCTTACATTTCAAATTTTATCTTTTAGTATGAATCACACATTGAACATCACACTTAAAATATTTCATACTAACATTTCCTGGATACAAAAATTATACACATTCATACAAATAAAAAAGATGGCACAATAACTCAGCATTATATGTAACAACACAAATAATTTGTTGCCAAAGATAAACCATTAACAGCAATGGCTATCAAAGTGTAAATGGTACCATATGTGATCTAGAATAGCAGCACCCATCAGTTTTCACAATAAACTAAGTTTTAATTAATGATAAATGAATTTTGTAAATTGGGAAAAAACTGTACATTGCTAGCATCATTTTTGTCGCTGTTACAATTAGTTGCTATAATAACTCTTCAGTGTATAAGCATATCTAGAAAAAAATAAATAATTATCAATCTTAAATGTCAGCAAGAACGTTGTATTCTAAAATATTTTTAAATGGGTCAACAGTGATATATTTCTGTAACTCTTGCATGCTCCACATTTACAATAAATTGTTTCTTTTTAATACTGTTGCTGAATTTGAAAGGACTGAATGTCAAACACATTTGACTGATATGCACTTCAAAAGCAGAAAGACATATTGAGAGAAACGTAATATAATACAATATTCTTAACATTCTCTTCTCAACTTCAATAACAGCCTATATAATATTTCATGCAACTTATACATCTCAGGAATCTAACTTGTGCAATCTATTTTATATTTCCCACAGTAGCAGTAAAAACTAACAGAACTAAGATACAACCAATGGGGTGCAAGTGATCACAAACTCATAATTTTGTGTTTTATCCAAGTTCATAACTCATTTTTATCCAACTAAAAACTACAAAATTGAGTATAAAGATGCCAACATTCAGAAAGTATTATAGTCAAGTCTTTAATGTTATTGTTCATAGTATGGTTGATTTTTTTAACACAGATATACTTGGAATGTTTATAGTACATAGCTCCCAAAACATAAGATAAATGCAAAACCTTTCATATGCCATTATAAAAATTCCTTAGACACTTAATATCTGATGAACGCACATCTCTCAACAATTCTTTTCATGATACTTTTATCAGAACTCACACACACACACACACACACACACACACACACACACACACACACACACACACACACACACACCAAAAGGTCTCAACACTCAAAAATAGCTAAATTCACAAGCTGCAGGACTGCGATGAAATGCAAAGACATGACACAGTCCTCTAGCATAATAGTTTCTGAAACATTTAGTATCAGTGGTATACATTATTTGAACTTCCATCTGTACAGACAAACATCAAGAATTTCTTAAGGAGATGGATTTACAGAGTAAGTTTAACACATGAAATCTCAAGAACACTTATTGCTTATGTCATTATTTTCTCAGTGACATAGGAAGAATGCATTTAGGAAATGAATTCTCTTTAACAGGACAGTTACTACAAGAATACTATGAGCCATTAGAGAACACACACACACAGTTGCAGTTATGCAAATATTTTAAGATGCTGATTTAGAGGCTTTCTCATCACTGATAAAATCAAATGTAAACAAATATGACTACAAGATGAGTTATGTCTTGGTAAGAGAATTATTAACCATAAGGGCAAAAAGCA
The DNA here is from genome assembly GCA_026315105.1 of Locusta migratoria. Classification (NCBI taxonomy): domain Eukaryota; kingdom Metazoa; phylum Arthropoda; class Insecta; order Orthoptera; family Acrididae; genus Locusta; species Locusta migratoria. Next base: position 240,096,785 of record CM048749.1, on the reverse strand, counting down.
TGTCAAAAGTAAGTAACTAAATGTGTACTTGTAACATAGTTTCTTAAACAATATTAATAATGTGGATAGGGCAAATTTTCTCACCTAATAGCAGAAAATTGAAACACACAGTAAGGCATCTGGCATGTCTTTGTTGACCCAGGTTTCAGGGGTATTCTTCCTGTATTCTAAAGCCTTATCAGTCGTTTTGCTACAATCATCTCTTCATCTTTTATACCTAAATCAGCACTCCATTTAAAAAGATAGCTTTTTTTTAATAAACTTCACCACTGTTTTTGCCTAATGTTGCCTGGTGAGAAAATTTTCTCTACGCACATTGTATTTTTAGTTAACCAATCAGTTCTATTTGAATAATATCAGTTTGCTTAGAACTTAATTGGTTGGAAGCTTTATAGCTGCCTTCTTTATGAATTTATATAACATCTCTGTACCATACATCATGATTTCATTTTTGTGATAATAATTCTAAGTCTAATTTATCATCTCTCCAGATTACAGTTTAGTAATTATTTGTACAGAAACACTGATATTCTAAAGTTCCTAAATTTTCAATTATGGATTTAAATTAACACTTTTATTTATGAAATTGTGCAGTATTGCATCTAATAATCTACTATTTTATCAAACCTTTTGCTACAAGAGGACATATGCTAAAGCGCTAGATGAAACAACACTGATAAAAAATATTACTGTATGTATTTATACATGAAAAATAATGGCCTTCCACAATATCAAGAACAGGGTTTTCTCAAAATATATTGTCTGCTCTCCCCAATATTGTCAAGATACACAAGTCTAGAACACAAGTGCAATCCACTTCTTCAGCATATCCAGAAGTACAGGGGCATAAAACTACTTAGCTCTTTTTAGTGGAGTCACATGCATATGATGACTTCCTTGTCAGTGATGGTGTGTGTCCCAAACATTAAGAATATTTCATAAAATCATGTAACATACAAATAATTCAACTATATTATAGAAAGTAGGAGAAAATATTAATAAATTCAAAACATTCATTATTACAGTAAAACACTTAACAATGGGGAAAATAGTCTGACAAAACAAGCACACTCTTAGGAAAATTATTTAGAAGCAATAAAGCTCCATCTGAAGAGTTGGAAATGAGATAGCTTTGAAAATACATTGTTTTGGGAGGTTTGATATTCTAATCATCTTTCATTTTCCTGATTCTTGAGACAATATATACTATTTCAACACAGGCCTAGGCATAGAAATTTTTACAATGGTTAGTGTAAATTAATAAACTGAAGAAGTTGACAAACAATACTGAGTTATTGCTTCTAATTTGAATATGAAAAATATTCTCAAATTAATATATTTAAATCAGAAGACAAACTAAGAATGAATTTCCAGCCAGCTATTCTTGCATAAAGCAATAGTTTTTGTTTATGTTACACAATGTTACATATTTCCCTTAAATTTCAAAATTTGAAGAATGAGGGAATATCACTCTGTGGACATTGGTTACATAAATCAACAAATGCTTACTAGCTTTTTTCACTGTAAAACAAATAATTAAGGAAATGATAATATAGAGGGAAAAATCCAGTTCAGAAAAATATTTATAAAAAGTAAAGAAAGTTGGATGTCCAAATTTAAGAAGTTTTCTTTTTAAGTCTGAACCACATTAACTTAATCAACTTAATAATGCAGAATATGATATACATCACACATTATTTAAATGTGGGTACTGGTAACCTAAACTTCATACAATGCATAAAAAAACAAGACTCAATTCCTAGGTCAAGCAGTCTATAGACAAATACAAATTGAACCAACGCCATCTGAAGAGAAGGCCTGCACACTGCCGTGCCACATCACGCAGAGTAGGTCGCGAGCGCGTATCTCACTGGCTGACCGATGCTATGCGGTGGGCCATGCCCCATTAGCCAGCCAGTGAGGTACATGCTCGTGACCTACTCTGCATGACATGGCACGGCCTTCTCTTCAGACGGTGTTGATTGAACACCATGCTTACCTAATGAATATGGTTCCACTGCGTTGTCTAAAAAAACTAATGAATTAAATTTTACTATGAATTCTTCATAAAATTATCCACATTGTTAGCAACCCACTGGGATATTTTGTGAAATTCCACTCATCTTCTGATCTTCATAAATATTTTGAAAAAGTAATTTTAAAAAATATTACAAATAGAATTGAAATCAAAAGTCAATATTACAAACATGCTGCCTAGCTGAGATCTTAACAATCCAACATTTAGTCTTCAATCTTCAACTGCAGGAAAAACTTATCTTTGGGCTTAAATTTTTCAAAATATATTTTGGCATATACAAAAATAGAATTGCATTCACATAAAGCATGATCAATCACATTGTTCACTGATTATTCAAAAAGAAATCATTTACTGTGACCTCCAACGCTGTCTTAACATGTCCTGAATCTATATTTTAAAATTCTGAATAAAACTAGAAAATGTTGCTGGTTTTAAGCATTACATTTTATTCTCCTTATTTTAAACCACAACAGGTGACTAGAAAGGAGTTTGAATATCATCAATCACTAAAATCATAAAACATGTTATTTGCAAAACCAATTAATGTTAGCAATCCCTCATACATTTGTGATGCTTTCATGACTGACTAGATTCCACAGTCAAACCTTGTACTAACTACAAATTATGAGTAAAAGAAAGTGAATGAAAAAGAAAAGAAAATGAGAATAACAATAAAGTCTCATCTTAAGAATCCTTTACATTTCAACGGATTAGTATCACAGTTGATCTCAGAACGCCTGGACCACATTTCTCATGTGAGGCTTTGTAACTTCTGCTTTCATTCTCTGGGAGGGGCCTTACCTTTGTAGTTTTATTTTATTTAAATTTTCCCCAATTTCCTATTGTTTAGAAACTATTATTTGCTTTACCATACATCAAGAGACACATTCAGGAGGATAACAGCACCCCATACAAGTAGGGCTATTCGTTTACAGGAAGAATTGAGTAGCTGCCTCCATAAGTCCCAGTAATGTGAAGAAAAAGCTATTGGGTATTTTCACCACCTTTTGATAAATGAGTGGTACATTGCCTTTACTTGAAGATTTATAGATAAAATAGAATTTCTCACTAAATAATAGTCAACAGTATTGTCTGAGAATGAAAGAAGAAATTAGTCAAATAATAATAATAAAACAGTTTTTAATTATTTTGTAAATGCATCAATATGCAATGTAAAAGGGACAGCTGAGACAGTTTCTACCAATATATCTCTTCACTATCACAAACCTTATTAAAAGCCGAACAAAAGTTGTAGTGTTTTTAAATATCCTGTTTAAGTACTATGTTAAAAGTACAGAATACTAGACATCATTTTAAGAATAACAATATATCATTTATAAGATGCAGCATGCTCCTACATATATTTTATATTTATAGTCCATTTCTAAATTCATTATATTTATTTTTTTGTTTTATTTATTCAGTGATTTTTTTTACTTACACATTACACAAGAAAATGCAGACTTTTCCACTTTTAATATGTTCCATGAGAAATTGCTGTGAAATGGTATGTGTATAACTACTCATAATATGAAGACAAAACAATACAGATGTAACCACCATATCACAAGTTACATAGTAATCCATGTGCCTCAATTCATGTGTGTGTCATGCATGCTAATCTTATTGTACTCACACTTAAGCAGAGTGTTGTATTAAATAAAATTAAATCACATGACAATGAGTTTGACCATGTTCTGTGATGGAATGCATCTTTTAAAACTAGCAAATATCTGAGATTAATAACATGACTGTGATAAATACTTTTACTTTTCATTGCTGCAAGGACTATCTTACGTCTTCTCTCTTCCCGTTGTGTAATGGTTTCATCAACTATGTGTAATATTACCTCTGTAACAGTCATTGTTCTTTTCTGTCTTTAAAAGAAATGACTATGATACAATACTTATTCAAGTATTAAAAACAAAATAGTTCTTGTTTGAGAATTATTTCTTTATGCTGAATGCTCCAAGAAATAAAAACCTACTTTCCCTAAATTGCTCATATTTGCTTGTTTTTACACAAGGAAAGTATAATAGGCTAATGGCATAAATACTTTACAAGATAATCCATACTGACAAAAACTTTCAGTAATAATTATTGTCCCTGCACTGTTTGAATGCAGCATGAATCAACAAACTCTTACTCAGACTGACAGAACCAATACTGGATATTAGCTCTGTTAATGGCCACACCCCACCTACCAATCAGCTAAATTACTCGAAGTGGGTACAGCCATCACAAACAATTTCGTAATTAACAAAACACCAACAGAGCAGTCAAATAGGGACAGTACATTAAACATGACAATTTCCAACAGCCTTACCTAAGAGTATTAGTTTCCGATTTTACATATAAAGTCTGCTTATTCCTTGGAACATTCCAAACCAAATAAACTGGCTTTATGGATCAGCATGCAGTATCATTCATGAAACTGTATAACTGAATATCTTACTAACAATTACCAAGAATCTGGATGGAAACAACACACATGTGAATATGAGAACAGTAGTAACAGCTGCAAAATTGTAGTTTAATACAAGAGATAGTTCATGGCAGAGGGACAATAACCTGTACATAAGTTACAGGGAAATATCCAGTTCGGCCATTGACGGTGCCTTCATACCAGTTCTCATCAATTTTATTTGTTAGTGTTATTGTTTCCCCTTCCTGAAATGAAATATTAAAAAAATACTGTTAGAAAATATGTATAACAGAACTGTGAAAATGTAATTTTTACAGGTCAAAGTTCCCAGTAAAAAATACAAAGAATGAATTGAAGAAGACAAGAACACACATTTGAGTATCTTACAGAGTGAAAACATATGATAGCGTGTTTTATATGTGTTATTATTTAATGATATTTTTCACCCCACAAATAGAAGTAACAATTATGGACTACTGAATCTTTATTTAAAAGTATAATAATTACAAACTCTTATTTTTAGTTTACAGTATTTACAAACCAATGTGTCTGTGTTAAGTCAAGTAAAAGTTCTTTGTTTATACAAAAAATGATTCCTCTGTTACTAGTTACTTTCCAGTAATTCCTGGCGAATTTTGATGGATAAGAAGTCCATTTGTAGAGGATAATTTTAGAAAGCTAAATGATCAGCGTCTAGGGAAGACTCCCTGATTGAACTATTCTTTGAAAACTCAAGCCTAATATCTTTTTGGATGAGAAAATTGAGAGTTTCAATTGCTTGAAATATAGCTTTGAAGGAATTAATGGTATGCACAACTACTTTCTTATGCAGATGAGCATTTTCTAGGTTGTTTATTTTCAAACTTTGAGTAAAACAACAATTTATGACTAAAAGCTGCAAGCATCAGTATATATGTGGAAAGTATCATTACCAACTTCTACATATTTGCTCTGCAAATCAATTTAAGTGCATGGCAGAATATTCATCATGCCACTTTCATAATATTTCCCTACTTTTCCATTCTTTAATAGAACGTGTCGGGGAAAAAAATCTAAATCTTTCCATTTTCAATCTGATTTATCTTATTATATATTAATGGAAAGTCCAGGTTGGAATTAATAATATAGTAAAGACAGTTTACAACTCACCGCAAAGACGTGGTGACGAGCTGTGACAGGCACATACAAAAGTCACACACATACAACACTTTCAGCTATCAGCCATGGCCTTCTTCAGAAAATAAAACACGCACACTCCAAAGTGCGGCAGCCGGAGGTGATGGTTGTATGACTGTGTTGTGTGCCTGTGTGACTGCATGAGTATTCTATTTTCTGAAGAAGGCCATGGCCGATAGCTGAAAGTGTTGTATGTGTGTGTCTTTTGTATGTACCCGTTGCACCTCGTCGCCACGTCGTTGCAGTGAGTTGTAAACTGTCCTTACTATCTTATTGATTTATCTTATTATTACGATCAGGTCTCCCTACATAGGTGGGTGCTAAAAAAATGTTTACGTTCAGAGAAGAAAGTAATATTAGATAAAATAGTTTCCTTTTCTTTACTAACATTATTTCTCAAAAGGACATACAGATATAATTTAGACTTCATAATTCTTAAATTACTACTAATTTATAATTGTGGGTCTCAGTACAAAACTGATTGGATAACACTGCTCCAAGCCATTACACATGGTGACAGACATATGCAGAGGACAACTTCACCTGTAGGTTGATTTTTGGTGATCTGAACAGCGCAGTAAATCAGCATGACATTCGAATATGGGAAGTAGAGCATCCCCACACTATTGTCAAATATATCTGTGGATATGTCAAGGCAAGAAGTGGGTTGACATATCTCTTCTTTTCAGGTAACATTGTTACCTAAACATATAACTTTGGCCTGTGGTTCAATGACCCCCCAAGGAAGATAACTTCTGATGGCCCAAGTAAACAAGACTTGCTTTGGGAAGAAAAGCATTTCTAATGAAGCGAAATTTGTTGACATCCAAATTAGTTTAAATGTTAGAAAGTCCTTTCTGAAAGCATTTGTCTTGGGTGTAGTATTGTATGGGAGTGAAACTTGGACAATAAGGAATTCAGACAAAAAGATGATAGAAGCTTTGGAAATTTGGTGCTACAGATAAATGATGAAGATTAGATGGTTAGATCACATAACTAATGAGGAGGTGCTTATCAGAATTGGGGAGAAAAGGAGTTTCTGGCATATCCTGACTAAGAGAAGGGATAGGCTGGTGGGACACATTCCGAGACATCAAGGAATTGTCAACTTAGCATTAGAAGGAAGTGTGTGGGGTAAAAATCTTAGAGGGAGTCAGAGGGACGAATACAGTAAGCAGATTTAAAAGGTTGTAGGTTGCTGTAAATATTCTCAGATGAAGTGGCTTGCACAGAACAGGGTAGCATGGAGAGCTGAATCAAACCAGTCTGCAGACTGCAGACAACAACAACAACAGATCATCTTTTCTCTTAGTGAGGTAGCTTTGCACGCTGCTATTATTTTTTATTTTAGTTGGATTACTAATACATAACAAGCTTTCGTCACCACTAGTAGCTTCTTCAGGAAAAGAGGAAGGAAGGAGGGGAGAAAGGGAAGGATACAGGTTTTAAGGAAGTGGAAATAGCTTTGCATCATCATGAATGTAGAATGGCAACTTATTAATATATATCAAGAACAGCAAAGGACCGAAGACTGAACCCTGTGGGACCCCATTCTTGATAGCCCCCCTAGTATGAGGAATCAGCTGATTTTTGCAGTTTACCTGGACCATTTACTTCAACTTTGTGTACTCTTTCAGTTATTATGAATTAAACCATTTGTGCACTCTTCCAGTTATTATAAATTAAAGCATTTGTGCACTACCCCACTAATACTACAAAGCTGAAGCTTATTATTATTATTTGTAAACTTTTCATTCATTTTTTGGTAATACAGTTCATTTGTGCTCTTGGTTGCCCTGTTTCCCTTTCAAAAGTGGAATGCACTTTAGACACCAATTTCATTGTAATAACAACTTATATGATATTATTTGTATAGGATTGTAATGTTCAGTCTGTGATACTGATATGTTCACAGAACATAAATTTCAAAGTGTTCCACCACATTTGTTATATATAAAAATACAGAGAATAATGGCATTTACCTTAAATCCTAGCTCTCCTGGGTTCTCTGGCTCAAAATCATACAGTGCAGTGCAGCAAGGCATTTTTGGTACAGCAGACCGTGCTGGAGATCGCATAGGTGATGGAAGAGGAGATGCTGGAACACAACATTTTAAATATTAACAACAAAAACTTGTTTTCAATTTGGTATTGCACTACACACAGTATTGATACGTTGTTACAACGCGTAATTTCTTAGCATTTCAATATATTTGTTGTTGAGATGTAATTAGTATCTTCAAAACAAACCAATAAGATCAATGAGCTCAATAAGCAATTGAAACTAGAGGTAGTGGCTATTGTAAGTAAGGAAAGATATGATGTCCCTTTTTAGTAATCTGCACTATTCAAATTTTGAATGTGCACAATGATTCTCAGGGTAGTAGCTTCAAATAAGAAAACTATGACCAGAATGTTCTGGTTGGATATAAAATAAGTTTGAAGACTGGTTCATTTTCAAATTTCCCACTTTGTAGTATGCATACAAATGGATAAGAGGGAAGTGTTACCAGTCCTTTCAAAAGTGGATTCACTTTGCGTTTTTCTATTGAAATTTAACCAGGAGACTGCATGCCTGCTAACAATGAAAATTAAAATACGGTATTATGGGCCTAATCACTGCTTTTATTAACATTTAAATCAACTGCTTTTTCATGGTGTGGTATACTTTCAATACATAAACAGTGCAATTCCAATGAAGTACATTTTACGAGTCACACTAAAGCAAATGGAACATTGGGAAGTCCAGGTTATTGAATTGAATAATATAATCAGATTAGTTGGCAACTCACTACAGAGACATTTGTCGAGGCACAACAGGCACATACAAAGCCACTATACACTCCCATCTTAGCTGTGTCATCATTCCTAACCACAAAGCAAGCAGTTTCTCCCCTGCCCCTCTGACCCCACTGCATCCTTCTTCCATAGTCTCAAATCCAACACAGCAGAGATTTGGCCTCTGAAGAAGCACTTTTCTTTAAGCTGAAATACTACTTGTCCACATATGGGCAACTTCTCCACTTGGTGAGTAGTAAACTATCCTTATATAAAGCTTTATGAATACAATGTTGCATTCTCTTTCCATGTCTAACAAGGCCAACAATCACAACACAATTTCCTTTTCCCAGCACAGGGTTAAACAGAAAAATAAAACATGGCCAATGAAATAGATCTGGACAATATAATTGAATCGATCATTTTTAAAGGCCATATCTAGCAAAGTAAATTTTTCAGGGGAAATAAAAACTGTTTGTATTGCAATACTTATTTTATAGTTAGATTAGTAGTGTAGGATACAATTTCTTCACAAGGAATGCACACTTCTTTGAGCACTTATGTTATGACGTTACTACCAACACTAAGAAAGGAAGTCAGTATACATTTTCTAGTATCTGACACAAGGAGTTGTACACACCCAAGACATAATATCATAGAGCAATTTCATCAATTTCTTACAATAAACACAATTATCACTATACTTAAAAGGTTTTCATGCTTCTAGTTTCCAGTATATTTTCATTCTGCAGCACAGAGTATGCACTGATATGTGCCAGAACCGGCATTCAAACATGGAACCTTTGCCTTTCACAGGCAAGCATTCTACCATATAAAGCTACCATGGTATGCTTCACAGTTCATCCTCACAGCTTTACTTCTGCCAGTACCTCACCACATCTCCACCATATCCTTTCTACCAGGAGTGCTAGTCTTGCAAGATTCACAGGAGAACTTCTGAGAAGTTTGAAAAGTGGGAGATGAGGTACTGGCAAAGTAAAGCTGTGACAATGGGCCATGGAGCGGCAGAGTGGCAGATGGTAGAGCACTTGCCCACAATAGGAAAAGATCCCAGGTTCAAATCCCAGTTCTGGCACACAATCTGCCAGGAAGTTTCATTTTGCTTCTAGCTTATTAGAGGCAGATAATCAAAGCTGTGTTACTGTTGCTATTGAAAGTCATTTTGCCAACAAGAAGCAAATGCAACTAAGTGTGGTGAACAACAGCCATCCATTCAACATATCATGTGCACAATATGGCAGCATACAAAGTCACTGTTGTCCACCTTCCTATCTTTGTCTGAAAAGAAGTTCAAGGGCATAATATAGAATGAATAATGGACTGATATGATGATGAGAGGAAGAACTTATGGGTAAAGATATACAACACTGGGTGTGAACATGTATATTCTTGAATAAGGAAGAAAACAAATAGAAATATTCAAAATAAAAAACATAGAATTTTAGCAAGAGGTCAAAATAAAGTCACTACATTCAGAGATGACAGACAACTGATCAGTTATGAGTAATGAAACCCTTTCGGATATACACTTCAGTTACACAATTAAAGCTAAATTTGGTAATAAAGTAATACGGTCATGACCAGATCCTCTTCAATGCACAAGGTTCCTGTAAGAAGTATTTCTACTGAGGGTTGTAATGTAATGGCCAGTTATACCCAAATTGTGTTACTTTATCTCAGACACTGAAATGATGTTCAATACAGCATTCAGGTGATAAGTTAATGTGCACAAGTTTATGTTTACTACAAGAAAAATAAAAATTCCATCAGCCCTATTGTCCTCAAAGTATGATTTCATAATATATTTAATGTATATTTCAGACAGCAACAACAACAAAAATTACTAACTTATGTCATTATACAGGAAACTATTCAGTCAGTTCCATGACAGTAACAGAAACAATGAAATTAGTGGCAAAAGTAAAACAAATCTCTCAATTCTATGCAATGAACAGTGAATATTGTGAAGGCCACCATATCTAAATAATAATTCAAGCCAAATTCACAGATATTAACACATTTAGTTAATTACTGAGATTTTCAAAAATATAGACATTAAGGAACTTACGATAGTGACATTAAAATGTGCTAAAAGGAGAAGTCAGACAGACATTATGAGGGATATACTTTATAATGAATAAGAAAATAATAATTCCAGTAAATTATTAGGAATAACATAGTAAAGACATTTAATAGTCAAGAAATGGCAGTTTTGTGTTTGTACTAACTCTTCAGATGAAGCAGAAACTGAAAGAATCTTTTATCATATAAAATGTATTATTCATATTATTGTATTTTCAGAGACAGAAATTGAAATACAACAAGGAACTGAAATTCAACAGTATAAAAATGAAGAAAAATAGCAATAGAGAATTAATTATGACAAAGAAATGAAAGAAAAAGACGTCAGGCAGAATTTAGTACAGAACACAATATAATTACTGCCCACACTTGGCTTAAGAATCACAAAAGCTGTGTGCATGGAAGAGATCTGAAGAAGTTAGAAGAATTCAGATATGTAACGGTAAAATAGAATATGGAACCACTTATTAAGCTGTAAGAGACTGCCAGAAGCAGATGTGAATTCTCCACAATACAAATTAAAAATAAATAGACAGCAAAGGTATGTAGGAAATTAAGAAGAAAGGATCATTATAAACTTAAAAGAACCACTGGTTGTTGAGAAATTTAAATGGAGCATCAGCCAACAATTAACTCAGACAGACAAAATGAATACAATAAAAGAAAAAAAATTTATCTTTGGGAGATGAAATAACAAATACAGCAGCATACACACAATACATATAATTGTTGAAAGGAATAAAAGTAAATGGACACAAGCAAAAGAGAATACAAACATTTCAATGTGTCTAACAGAAATTGAAAATGGTAAAACACATCCTCGCATTTCTGATTATTACTCAACCTTCAGCTTAGTATTTTGTAGTAGCAAAATCCAACATAAATTATTTGCAGAAGAATGGAAATATGGTAGAAGGTGGCCTTGGTGAAGATCAAATTTGTTTCCATGCAGTAACAAAACAGGCAAATCAATTTCAAGATAGTTATTGATTACACTCACTGGAGCACACAAATTTTATATTCTGAGTGTGATAGGAATACAATAGAGGAAGTAAACAGCTTTTACAACTTTTTATCAAAACCAAAGTGCAGACATGAGAATTAAAGGGCAAGAAAAGGAAAAAAATTAAATTTGGGGAAGTAAATGACAAAAGAAGAAAACAGAATAATACCATCAAAAATTACCATAAATTGTGTGAGGGGTGACAGACCTTCAATTTTGTACAGTATTTCTTAAGGTCTAAAGAACTGGTGTTGTAAATGGAAAATCCAGATAGCATTTATAGTAAAATATGCATTGAGTTAACAATTGTCATATTATTCTGTCATAAGGTTGACAGTAGAAGTCTTAGATCATGTGTGGCCACAGGGAAAAGCACAATTAGACAAGGTAATAGTTTCAAAAGAATGCTACGGTTTTAAGGGGACTTTTTTTTGTCAATGAGGAAGTCTTTGAGAGCGAGGGTGAGGGGTGGGGGTGGAAGGGAGGGGACAGACAAAAATGATATGGTTTCAGAAGATCATGACTCAGAAATATTCCTCTTTTAAGGAGGACCATAGATTGTTTTTACAAGAGGGCACACCTACAAGCAAGAAATTAATTAGCGTAAGAGATGGCATTCTTTTCACAAAAAACAGTTGTAGGATTTTAACTTTGAAACTGAATCATATTGATTAATACCACTGTTAGTTTTTTGCTAAAAATCTAATTAAACCTTGTTATACAAAATTTTATTTTATTTTTGCATGACCTTTGTTTCAGATTAAGAGCTCATTTTCTAGTAAATTACTGATTCTTAAGTTGTAACATAAGTAATGACATACCATTACAGTACTACAGTTCTGTTTTCACAACTTAAAACACTGGAAGGTATAAATGTTTACTATTTAATTTAAGAAACATTGTGTTTTACATTACTTAGAACAACCTCTTATGAATACTGATGTCATTAACTAACCTAATATAATATCCACTATATTTTAGTAATGTTAGAAACTATCTAGTGGAAGCTAACAATTTATTGTACTTTGTGAAGTGTGTAGTCTACTGTGTATTTATGTCATTGCTTCTTTAACTGAAGTATGTGGGACATAGCTAAAAACCGAAAATTCCTATGCTCCAAAATGTTACTAATCCTATTTAAAATTTACCTATGAAAGGCAACCTACACTATTTTGTTTTTTATCTTTCTATATTGCTTATTGGGTAGAGTAGGGACCTCACTTGTTTCTTTCCTTTTTTATCAAGAATATTGTCAATAATGGTGGACTAAAATACATTATTTGTTGCTATAGGTGCTCTACACCAAATAGCTTACAAACATGAAGCATTCCACTACTTGATATACTGACTTCTGTGAATTCCCAAGATAATGACCAAGAACTCAGCACAATAAAAGCTATACTGACAAATATTGCACATTTGAATCCTCAGTGACTGACAATATTCTAGATAAGAAAAGGAACAAACAAGGGAGATCCCTACTCTACCCAGTAAACAATACAGAAAGATCAAAGAGAAAATTGTGTAGGTTGCCTGTTGTAGATAAAATTTTCAATGGGACTATTAACATTCTGAATGCAAAGGAATTTTCCCCTTCCATTCAAAGGACAAACAGTTACCATCAGGAACAGTGGGATATAAAATAAAGAGTGTCAATCCTGCTGTATAGAACAGGCAGGTCAGTCAATTTGTACGAGGGTCAGTGAACAACACAGTTGCTGGAGATATAAAACAACCTCTGACCTTCGCTGAACATTGCTTAGACCAGGAGCACAAATATGCAATAGATGTAGAAGCCTTCCACAAGGAAGCTAAAGGTACAAAACAGACCCAATTACAAAACAGATGCACATAGCTTCTAATTTGCTACTGAATGATCAGACAAAATTCAATTATTCACCTCTCTTCGATTATGAGTAACTTCTACATATAAGATAATAACAGAATTTGGAATCCGAGGCTATCAACTATAAAGAAGTAATGATATAAATACACAATAGATGACATGATTCACAAGGTACTATAATTAATTAGCTGTCACTAGACAATTTGAGCAAGGGACATCATCACTAAAATACAATGGATATTACAATAGGTTAGATAGTAACATGAAAGAGGTACACACAACACAAAGTAACAGTTTCTTAAATTTCTTAGTAAACAATAATACCTTTCAGGGGGTAAGTTGAAAAGCAGAGAACTGTAGTATTTTAATGGTTTATCTTTACTTACATAACAACTTTGAAATCAGTGAGGTACTAGAAAATGGGTTCATAACTCGAAAACTACGCCGTGGAAAAATATCAAAGTTTTGTTAAACAAGGCAAAAATATTGTTCAATTTTTTTAATTCAAAACTGGAAGTTAGAAAATGGGCTCATAACTCAAAAAGTAGATCATGCAAAAATAAAGTTTTATGCAACAAGGCAATAAATGCTGTTTAATTTATTTAATTCGCATTTGAAGTTAGAAAAGGGCATTCGCTTACTTTCACTTTTCAGGGTTCAGTATCTTAATTGATAAAGTGCAACTCTTATAGCACCACTTAGTCAATAGGCCTACATTTGTTTTCTCCAGTGGTCAACACAAATAAAATGTATGTAAAGAAGCAGACAAAGTTTGTTCTTAATATACAAAATGGTATATTCTATCCAAGTGAATTCAATGTTAGTATTTGTAAAAATAATATGCAGTACTTCACTCTGTAGCTAATGTAAACATTAAAGAATGCTACTGTCATTGACTGTGAGCTAAACAGAAAAAAAAAAAAAAATGAAAAAACAAATAAAGAACTAATTATTGGTTCTTTGCTGTATTATCAAATTAACAAAACTATATATTATTTCTTTGGTGTGCTACATCTTATTATTAACTAGAGTAGGCTCCAAAAACTTTCCATTTCTTATTAGATAAAACCTATATGTTGTCTGAAGCAACATGTGAAAATTCCATGTAAATTCATCTGTTCAAAATGATTAACAACACAATGCTTTTATGGTTTTATTATTGTATACATAAACATATCAATAAGAATTATATTGTAATTGCAGAAACATACAAAGGATTATAGTAGTAAAGATAAAGGATGCTTATCTTAACTGCAGTGATAACTCCGAATACAAGCACAATGAATTTGACCTTAACAGAAGCCAACTAGCTGCTGCATAATCAGCTATGGCATTTTTCACTGAAAAGAATGCTCCATACTGATCAAGAGCCAAAATAAGTGACTAGAACATGATTGACAAAAATATTGATTTACTGATATGCTCCAATTTAATCACAACTAACTTTTTGGGTTTCCTGTATCCCAATATTATAGCAGCAGCACTGGTAATCCTCCTCTGTGTAAGACTGTCTACCTGCAAATCCCTTCAACAAAAAACCCAGTAAACACAGTACAAGCTAATTGCTATCATGACCCAAAATAAAATTGTTTTATAAGAACTAAGAATGCACAGCATACACTATCATACAGATCCTTGAGGTATTTGCCATTGGTTACCACTACCAGGTTTCACAACACGTCAGCTAGTGTTCACAAATAACCATGCAGAGCCCTACTTTAAATATGTCAGTCATAGTATCCTTACAATGGGTCAAATGCATTACATGGAGCAGAGCCTACTCTGTGCAAGTCATGAGAGTTGTGGACTCCAGTTGGGCACCACTACCCACTATTAATCTCTGTACTTCCATGTTAGAAATCAGTTCACAACTCCTACCTTCCATATCTAAAATTACACTAGGACTTCTTAGCCTGTTAAGGAGTTGTTCATAAATACCAAGCCCCTGAATTTCACCAGCGTCTGAAAGGGCAGAAAGTTCCTGTTTTCCACCTTCGGCAGTTCACTTTGTCTACAACAAGGCAACAATACTAAGGACTGTTGAAGCAAACCCTTCTGCACTACACCTTTTCAACGTAAGAGAGATGCCCACCTACTGTATCAGAGTTATGGAGCAAGTGATAGAGGCAAAGAAATTGACTGATTGGTATAATGATTAAAGGAAGAAAAATTTGGTCATCAATTTCTCCTGCCTGGAATGGGCAAGTCAGCAGAGCTACATACCACAAAAGGATCAGCTGTACAAATCCAGATCAAGAAAGCCTAGGGTCTACCAATGGTCATCAAAGTCTAGGGAAGGAACATGGAGAAAGAAAAAGTGGGAGAAGAAGAGAGATCACCAGAGGTGAAGAGTGTAATGAGGGATATGAGAGGAAGTGACAGTACAGTCTGCTACTTCATCAGTGAGCCGGTATGCTGACGTACCCATCCTTACAGAGGGTGGTAGAACCACCCCTCATAAGTAAAATGTACACCCATGGCATCCACATAAATAAAATATAACACAGTATAACCTCGTTATTGCAAAATCACATAAGACAAACTCGTGATTAACACGAAATAAGTATTTGTCCTGCCAGGAATAAATTAGTTCTTATGGTTTATTCTATCGGATAATATGAATTTCAGTTAAGGTGAATTACGAACTCTGTTTCAGTTCCTATCATAATTAAATGTCATTGTAACACAAACTTCCAACCTTAGAGTATTCTAAATCTTAATCCCCCCCCCCCCCCAAATGAATGTAGGAAATATAGCTACAAAACTAATTATACTTTTTATTGACTAGTTTTTTAATGTATTTTAGGTCGGTAGGTGCAATTATCACAACCATCAGCATATGCTGTACATTGTAGGAATTCAATAATATGTGCAACAGCATTTAGGAACATACTCATTGCCAGATTTGACAGGTGTTCTGTTAGTCATAGCCAAATCAAGTTGCAATACTGAATAAAAAGTACAGTTACAACCGGTACCGTAGCACACAGAAATGGCAAAATGGAAACAGATGTACAATTAAAGCTTAAGATTCTAGATAAAGTGGACCATGGTACCAAAAAACAGCAATTGGAATACCTAAATCTACTTTAACTACGATTATTAAGTATTGAGAAAAACTTATTTATGCTGCGGCATCAGGTTCTGGAAACAAATGTAAATGACTCCGTACTGCCAAGTATGAAGATATCAAGATGTTGCAGCTAGAATGGTTCAATCATATGCATGCATCTAACATACCTTTAATTTGCTCCATGATTCAGTCAAAAGCAAATGATATTGCTAAAGAAATGGGCATCGAAGACTTCCATTGTTCTGCTGATTGGTTGTGTTGGTTCCAAAAGAGATATTAAATTTCAAATGTACAAATTTGTGATGAAGCAAATAAAGTTGTTGAAGAAAGTGTGAACAGCCGGTTGCATGAATTCAGCCGAGTTAGGGTAAAGTGTGTGTGTGTGTGTGTGTGTGTGTGTGTGTGTGTGTGTGTGTGTTTAAAATGGATGAAACTGGACTGTTCTAAAATCTTTTTCCAAATCACACCCTGGGGATAAGAGGTTATAAGTGTCACAGTGAAACATGAAGCAAACCACATGCGACTGTTGTACTGTGCTGTAATGTTGACAGCAGTTAGAAGTTTTGTCCCTGGGTTATCGGTAAATCTGAGAAATCACATTGTTTAAAAACATTAATTTGGACACTTTACCTTACATCTACTCTCACCACAAGAAAGCTTGGATCGATGGCATATCATTTCACAAGTGACTTCTTTGTTTCAACAGTCGAATATTACTTAAAATATACATGTTCTTCTTACAATGGACAGATGTACTGTCCATAACATACATGACCTGAACCTATTCAACATAGAGGTTCAGTTTTTTCCACCCAACGCCACAAGCCGCCTTCAGTCTTTGGATCAAGGCATAAGCGACTTATAAGAGCTGCAATTCGTGCTGCTGAAAACAAAAGTGCAACTCCAAATTGGGATCTGCTTGACATAATAAAAGCCATTGCAGCATCCTGGAACTCAGTATCGCCACATCATATAGGGAAGTACTTTAACAGAGCTTGGAGACACAGCAACACTGAAGATGTACACGAGTTAAAAGATGCCACTTCACCTGATGAATGGACAGTTCTGAAGACTTTGCAAATCCTGGGATTAGCTCCAAAGAATTCATTAGTGTAGACGACAATATTGCTGTATGTGCTTCTGTGGAATCGGATGTGCCAAAATGTGCAAGAAGGACCATCAGAAGAGAGTGAAGAGGAAGAGAATACAGATATCATTCCACCTACCCATCAAGACTGTTTAAACGGTTCGCTTCAACATCTGACATCACTGCTGGGTTTATGGATGCTATCATTACAATTGGTTGTGAAATTACAAAATATTATCGTTCCCACGAATATCAGCGAACCATGACAGAATTTTTTCTAAGAAATTAGCGTATATAAATTGTGAGTAATTTTATGCTCACTTTATAGTGTTATAAGTCTACAATAACATGATTGATAGTGTGTTGTTGTACATGTACACTTATGAAAATCTATATTTTCCACTTAACATGAAATTTTTTCTTTTTTTACACAAACTCTTGATTTTTCGGTCCTTTCGGATTCGTGTTAACGAAGTTTTACTGTACTATGTCAGCCAATACTAACACCATGGGTAAAGAGTCAGGGAGATAAAAGAGTCCATTGCAAGGTAGCTAGTCATGGACAGTCCAGTAAAATTTAAAAATTGTCAAATAGGAAACACTACAAAATGGCAAGGGTCCTCGTGAAGGAGGAGACAGACATGAGTGATGGCTGATGCAGAGCTGGCTAATGATGGAGTGTTTCTGAAGGCCCACAATGAGTACCTCCACAAATTTTTGGTGTTTTCATTGCCCCTAATTAGTTCGGTGAAGTCAGAGTGTACCATTCTGTATCTCAGATTCCTAAAACTTGACAATGTAAAACCAATTGAAGATCCAGTACCAGGATACCGCCTTCAAGAGTTGGCTTCCTGGTAGCAAATTTGGTCAGCTTGACACTGATTTCATTACCTATGATCAAATATGCTATGATGTCTAAATAAAGACCACTGAGCAACCACACTGTTTGGGGGGGGGGGGGTGTTAGACATGGGAATGAAAACATTGCAGCCATCCAGAATGAATCTATGTTTAGCATATCCAACATGAGCCATCAGCAGAGACTACTCTGAAGCATGGAATTCACCAAGAATGGAGAAAAACTGGTGGCCTGAGTCTTAGATAAGATTAGATTAGTTTTTCGTTCCGTAGATCCATTTTGAGGAGATCCTCATGGATGTGGAACATGTCAAGAAACAAAATGTACAAGCTGAATAATAGATGAATAATAGATAATACTAATAATATAAATAAAGATACATACATTTAAAGTTTTTTTTAAGCTGATAATATAATAATACTAATACAGTATGAGTACTGATACATGCAATATTTGGTACAATTTAGAAATTCACTAATGGAGTAGAAGGAGTTGGACACTAGTAAGTCTTTTAGGTTCCTCTTAAAATGATCTTTATTTGTAGCTAAATTTTTTTATACTTGATGGTAAATTATTGAAAATGTGTGTTCCTGAGTAGTGGACCCCTTTTTGAACTAAAGTAAGTGCTTTTAAGTCCTTGTGTAGATCACTTTTATTCCTAGTATTGTATGTATGAACTGAGCTGTTTGTTGGGAAAAGGGATATATAATTTATGACAAATTTCATTAAAGAATAAATATACTGGAGGCAGTAGTTAATATACCCAGTTGTTTGAAGAGACTTCTACAGGAAGTCCGTGAATTTACTCCACAAATAATACGTATTACACACTTTTGGACCCTGAAGACTTTTGACTGATTTGAAGAGTTACCCCAAAATATTATACCATATGACATTATGGAATGAAAGTAAGCAAAGTATGCAAGCTTTGTTATTTTTATGTCTGATAACACTCATATTGAAAATACAGATTTGTTGAGCTGTTTCTGCAGTTCTGTGGTGTGCTCCTCCCAACTAAATTTATTATGAAGCTGTAATCCCAGGAATTTAATACTGTCAACCTGTTCTATCTGCTCTTCTTCATAATTGATGCATATGCTGGTGGGAAATCTCTTACATGTTCTGAACTGCATGTAGTGAGTCTTTTCAAAGTTTAATGACAATGAGTTGGCTTTAAACCATTTATTAATGTTCATGAAAATATCATTAGCAGACCTTTCTATAACTATGCTTGACTCACTTTTTATTGCAATACTTGCATCATCTTCAAATAAAACTAACTCTGCTACTGATGAGAGGTCATTAATGTACAGAAGAAAAAGCAATGGTCATAAGATGGATCCTTCTGGGACACCACATGTAATTTCTTCCCAATCCGATGATGACTGTTGGCTTAATTCACTAGTCACTTGCACTGACACCCTTTGTTTCATGTTAGTGAGGTACAACTTGAACCAGTTTGCAGCATTTCCTGTGACCCCATAGAATTCTAATTTATTTAAAACGATGTTATGGTTCACACAATCAAATGCCTTTGCCAAATCACAAAAAATATCTGCTGCTTGCAATTTATTATCTAATTAATTAAGTACATTCTCACTGTAAGTGTAAATAGCCTTCTCAATATCTGAACCTTTCAGAAATCCGAACTGTGTTTTGGGCAATATGTCATTTGTGGTCAGGTGGTTGAGAAGCTGCTAGTACAATACCTTTTCTAGAATTTTTGAGAATGCTTGCAAAATTGAAATCGGTCTTTAGTTTGATGGTTTCTCTTTATCCCCCTTCTTGAATAGAGGTTTAATATCTGCATATTTTAGCCAATCAGGAAATGTTCCAGTTATAATAGACTGGTTACACAAATAACTTAAAATTGTGCTAATTTCACAAGAACACACTTTAATTAACTTTGTTGATATTTCATCGTAACCACTAGAATGTTTTGTTTTCAAAGATTTTATTATAGAAGTTATTTCTTGTGGTGAAGTGAGTGACATATTCATGTATGTGAAGTTATTTGTAAATGATAGTTTCAAATATTCAAGGGCATTATTTACTGACCCAGACAATCCCATACTATCAGTAACAGATATAAAGTACTTGTTAAATAGATTTGCCACACTATGCCCATCAGTTACTAACGTCTCATCTATTCTTAATGCTACCTGCTCTTGTTCCATTCTTGTTGTACCAGTCTCCTCTTTCACTATATCCCATATTGTTTTTATTTGGTTTCCTGATGCTGCTATCTTCTTCTCATAGTGCATTTGTTTAGATGTCTGAATAACTTTTTTAATATTTTACAGTATTCCTTATACAGTAGAACCTCACTTTTACGCTTTTCAAGGGACTTCAGTAAAATGGTGTAAAATGCAGGAAGTAGTGTTTTAAATGGTAAAAAATGTTACTGGATCAGCCTTGCATTTTCGTAGTTTATTTGTGATATATGTAGATAATAGGCATCCAAATACTTGCCAGGAAGTTTATTATAAAATAAGGGTTATCCAAATTTTTACTATTTTAAGCACAGGGCAGAACTGGTAATTTTATGGGAAGTAGAAATTTTTGTCGTAATTTCATTCATTATAATTGAGGACGCTGCTGCTGGACTATGTAAAACATCTTCAAAATTACCTGAACTGCTTTGATAGACATCGATTGGTCGCCACTGCTGGGCTATGTAATACATCTTCAAAATTACTGCTTTTACTGGCATTAATTATTTACGTAGTAAAACTCCTAAAGTTTCGTTCTTTTTGTATTTTTCGATGTTTCACACAACAATATTAGAGAATTTATTCATGTTCTCATGTTTTGTGACGTTTGCATAGCATTGGCATCTCACACTATTACTGCTTTTTTGAGGTTGTGGGTATTATGATACCCAACTTTGACAGATATCGTTCTTTATTAATCAGAAATATGTATCACAAAAACAATGCAACTCTTTATTCTCACATCAACAAAGCAACTGGTTCTGATTGTTTGAGTACACACCAGCCCCTGTGGCAAAGAAGCTGGTGGAAAGAGCAACTACATCTTCACAAATCGGCGCGTCGTAAGTCAACTAGATACTTACTGCCAACAATTATACGCGAAATATACGTTTGATTAAATGCAAAGTGTCAAGAAACTCGACTGCGAATAATTTTTAAGTGCTATACTTTAAGGGGGAAGCCATGCTAGCATCAATTTATGAAGATTATGTCATTTTTTCTTCACGAACATGCTTTCAAAAAACGTAAAATGCAGGAAAAGTGTAAATATGTTAACGCAAAACATTGTGAACATAGGAAATTTGATGGGACCGACAAAAAGAAAAAAAATGGTGTAAATGGCAGGAAAATGTAAAAACTGGGAATGTAAAAATGAGGTTTTACTGTATTTAGCTAAATCTTATGGACTTTGTGATACATAAAGACAGTGTTATGGCTGTGGATGGACCTTTGAAGTGTGTGGAAGTGGGCCCAGGAAGTTTCTGGAGTTCAGAAAAGAGGGACTGGATGTGGATTGCAACTGTAATCCCAGACCTGGGCTACCACTGTGGGAGGTGGCTCTCCTTGTCTGAAAGAGGAGTGAAGTGATCAAATGCTAAGTCCCTATGAAACTGCTTCAGGGCTTCAAAGTTGAATTATTTATGCAGGTACCAAAAATGCTATTATTTACAGCTATAGGGGCACATAAATCCACCATAAGTACTATTACTGTTTGTGTTACACACCTTATAATATTACCCACCATATGCACCATCACAATCTGGCACTCTAATCCCCTGGATGCCTGGATCTAAACCAGAATAGAAGACCTTTCTTAGTTTGCACTGATGTACTTTGGACAAGGAGCAATCTTATCTCCAGCCAGGAACCTGCAGAAGAAGCCCAGGAATTGGATAGAAAATTGCTACTCTCGTAGCAAGAACAATGTAGGGAAAGGATTGATCTGTAAGCTTCATACTAGGGCTGTGTCCGAGTGGTTTGGCTGAATCCATTATTCGCTGAACCTAGCATACTGGTTTTGGATTCAAGATTCGACGCATAATGGCCAAATACTATTGAATCCCGAATCCAAAGTGTTATATGGAAACCTTCAGATATGAATGTTGGAATTTATTTTACATATCACTGCACTTTTGTTTGCGTTGTTTACTTTATTTTTCATAGATCCACTGAAGGACATGACGACATAAAACAAAACGATATCACTTTGAACTTATTCAAGTTAAAGCACTACAAAACTTATGTAATTGCGTGGCTATTGTGAAAATAATCTAGCATAATTACCCAAATCTATCATCACTTTTTTTCAGTTTTAAAGATCCAAAAAACCGCCTGGGATTTAAATAGAGTACAAAGCAAATGTAGTTCTGAAAAATGGTGCCAGGAGCCGCCATGAGTAACTTTTCCCTAGAGAGCCTGTGTAGGGAGAGAGTGGCCATGTGTGATACCGCTGCTGATTGGATAACAGCCCAGGACGCCATGTTTTTACCAGATTTGGCAGGCTTGTACAGTAGAGTGTCTTAAAAGCTTCCGACAGTGATGTCACTGTACAGTTGCATACATTTGTATTATGGTAGGCATGGCTCCACTTTTACATGTCTTCTGTCGGTTCTATTTATGTAAATTAATGTGTTGCTCATGAGTCATTGATGATAACCTGAGAACTTCAGGGCAATTTTTATGATTAAATTTAGATTTGAAGTGATTTACTGAGTAATTAATAAAGTGTATTATATAATCATTAAGGACAGTCAAGGGAAATGCCTCATTGTTCCCCTGTTGGCTCTAAAAACCGAAGTGAAAATTGCTGTATGATGGTATGGTGTTCGCAAGGAATGAGGAAATAGGGAACAGTGGGTGGTGAAAGTTAACAGAGAAAGCGGAAATCGTAAAGGCTACTTATGGAAACAAATGAAATATTCCTGTCTGTGTGAGGTAAATTTTTCTGCTCTCCCCTCCCCCCCCCCCCCAATCCGCCCCCCCCCCCCCTGTCCAAGGCAAGAAAGACATTCAGGACAATCAGTAATAGAACTACTGCCTGTGTAATTCCTGGGTGGTGTAGTAGTTTCTTACTGAATTCATACTGGGAAAGTCACGAGTTCGAATCCGGTCAGCGGTAAATTTTTTAAACAGTATTTTCTAGCTTTTTCTTAGTTCATGGTTTTGCTTTTTGATATGTCGTGCTATAAGGCATCTTTTAAGGTGACTACAGCACCTCCCCCTTGGCTGTGTATTATTGCTTACTAGCTTCTATGCCCGTACTTCGCAATGGTTGTTGAAGGAGGGCCTGTGTGTATCATGGCTTTTTAGGGTTCCAAACCTCAGTCAGTAACAATAACATCTTTGTTGGATCGCTCTGTCAATAAAGTCAGTTGTCCTAGCCAAGATGTCAATTGTAAGTAAAAGTCATTGTCCAAAATGATTATCATAAGGTTTTTGATACAAAAGGTGATATGTGCCAAAATAAGCAAAGAAATGTCGTTAAGTATTTAATACACAAAGCTAAATCAGTAACACTATGTTAAATGTTTGCTGGTATTCGTAGACAGAAGATTACTTAATTTTGTCACAGACATTCGTTTCGTTGTTGTCCTACCCCATACTTATTATGCAGCAACGGTGTTTATTAGTTATTTAGTGCACTACAGCCCCTCTATCGCTTGTCTGCTGTACAACGCAATTCATACTTCACAAGCATAACCTATGTATATAACAATTTCCCTGATTCCACTTTTATGAAACGAAGTTGCTCCATACAAATCTGCAAAGTAGTTTAGGAGATTAGGTATTTCTAATAGATGAACAGACATTTACTGAAAACACTTAAGATTGTGACATATCTTTTTTCCGTGATCTGATTTTGGAGATATCATGCCCATATGTTGCCCCAATCTTAGCTCAAATTTCCTGTGAAAATCACATGAAAAGGTGTCAGTAGTTTTTTTTTTTTTTTTTTTTTTTTTTTTTTTTTTAAATACGTTTGCAAAATGTGTTAGAAATAGGCATGTCTTAATGAATATACATTAGTTATATTCACCATTTAAAACATTTATTTCATGATCATTCATCTCTGGACAATGGGCTGAGGCGGGGAAAGCTGAAATATACTACATAATAAGTATTTCCTTAATGAAGTAGAAATATCACTGCAAATAATTATTATTCTTATGGTTGGCTCTCTTTCTGTTAGATGCGCTATTGTCGCTCCAAGCCTGAGACTTAAACTTCCATAGGCGTTGCACATATACATTAGACTGTGATATCAGTATGTAAATATATGGATTAAACACGGCGAGTATTGCATCAGTTTTATATTCATTGCGTTGAATCATATTTCATAGAACATAGCAACCAAGAAAATGATTTTCATAAATATGGTAAATTTGAAAAGTCAAAGAGTAAGTAGTATTTTCAAAGAGTAATAATCCGATCGCTGCACCGAACTTCACAGAAACACATGCAGCGCTATCTATTAGTTCTTTGCTGCATTACACCGTTCTTTCCAAACATGAAATACACCTAAAACTTCAAATTATGATATCTTTTACTTTCCTGATCTGATTTTGATGAAATGTAAGTGTATATGTTGACCCAGGATATTCTCTGTTTATCTGTGATACCCCCACGAATGTTCATTTAGTACTTTTAGAGATGACTCTCTACAAATAGACACATATGATTCCTTTCAGATATCAGAATTTAAACATTTCTCTTACTTTTTCTTAACTGATTTTGAGAAATAAAACATTTCTGTAACTGCAAGGTACACTCACGTTTCCTGTGAAAACCCCCTGAAAATTCATCTATTAGTTTTGGAGATGAAAGAGAAAGATAGACATGACAGTTGTCCATGAAAAGCGTTAAATTATGATGTTCTTCTTTCCATGATCAGATTTTTATGAAACTAAATCTATATGTTGTCCCAAGGTACACTGAAGTTACCAGTGAAAATCCCATGCGAATTCGTGAAGTAGTTTTGGAAAAGTGGTTTATAATAGATGAACAGACAGACACGATGGTCTATGAAAACACTTCGTGATTCTATTTTTTACAGATTTGTTATACAAATCAGTATATTCCTGCAAAATTTTACAATTGTACAACATATCTATACTAATAAGTGATGTATGTTGGTAAAATCTGTTGCAATTATGGTTAGTAGTAAAGAAGTATTAGATTACAACATGATGCTTGATGGGCAGTTTTCCATGAAAGTTACTCTTTACGACCTCATATCTTATGAACTACGTGTCGTACTGTGATAGAATTTCGAATGTAATTTCAACTTTAAGTGTATATACCACCTGAAAAATTTCCTGCGAGTACAATTTGTAGTGTAGAAATTATAAATTGTAATGTCATACCGAATGCCATAGTTTTGCTCCATGGACAATGGAAAAGTAGTAAGTGAGAAACTGTTTTCCTTTCATCATTGTGCTATGGTTGTCAGTGAGAAAAAGTTTAATGAAGGTTTGAAATTATGTTTAAAGTTTGTTGCAAGTACTCTCATTCTCATATAGTGTATTCATAAAGTCTCGTCGCATTATGTGGCAGTTTCTTGCAACTCTTATTGTTTATGATGTCATATCTCCTGAACCATATGTTGTATGTAGTTCGTACTCCTGCTGAAATTGGTATCTCACATAAGGAATATGTGTACCGAATTTGGTTGAAATCGGTCCAGTGATTTAGGAGGAAATGTGCAACATTGTCATTTGATGCAGCAGTTTTTGAGCTTATCATTGTTTATGACATCATATCTCTTTACGTATGTATTGTAGGCAATTATTACGCTGACAACAATTGTTGCCTGATATTAAGGAACATATGTGGTTGAACTCAGTCCATCAAATTGATGCCTTATTTCAATTATTAAGAGGCTGTATTTTGCCTGGGTCGCTGTCTAAATGCATGTCCCGCTCACAGTCTGGTAAAAACATGGCAGCCACGGGCCGGTTGGCCACTCTCTCTCTCTCTCTCTCTCTCTCTCTCTCTCTATATATATATATATATATATATATAGGCTCTATATTTTTCCCGTCTAGTATAAGCAGTGCTACACAGACTGACACTGACACTAACTTTTGCACTCATAAAAATAAAAAAAAAAAGAAAGACGAGTCAAATATCCTTTTTATTTTCAACTACTGAATTTTAATACACCATCCAACAAAGGAAATATAACTTTAGTACTGCAGCATTTCAAAAATAAGTAGCAACCAAAATAAATATCTGTACGTAAATACCGACAACTCATAAGGCGTTAGGATTCTTGCAGGAGTTACCTCATTCTGATTTCATGTATTGTTTCAATGAATTTTGTGAAGTGATGGGGTATGTCAACTGTAATGAACCACGAGGATTTCAAGACGAAAGTTATTTATTATGTGGAAAAAAAGTTCTAACCGTGCGCCATCCAGGCAGAATGATGTCAATTCATCAACTACTTGACGTCTGTTTCAATAAATCTTTTAAAGTCAAGCTTAAACACTGACTGCCTTTCGAAATGTGACAGGCAAATGACACCAATGGGTCATGTAAAATGCACAAGTGTGCCAATGGAATGACAATACATGTAAGTGGGTTCCAAATCAGACTGCGTAAAGGGCATTTAAAAATGTTAGATATTGCATGCAGCAGACTGAACGAGAGATGATGCTCTAGTAAGAAGGAACTGAGTAACAAGAAATCAAGTGATTGTGATTCAGAATTACTGTACTGGTATCTAATTGCTATTACAAACATTTCACAAAATTTGTTTTGTAAGTCTAATAAAATTGTTTTATATTTCCGCATTTAGTTTCAGAGTTATTTCCATTCTAATTTAGTAAGTGTACATTTGAAGTCTTATCTAAAAGCTACTACGTAAAGCCAACTGGGAAGCCTGTGTTGTGTCAATATGCCTGACACTACAACCATTGCCTTTGTGCTACAACTTACGTGTTTTTCTATTAGGGGCTAGGGGTTGTTCCTATGAATCGTGATTCATGAAGTCCACACTCTCTTCACCATAAGAATGATACAAATGTAAACATTATGCCATGTAATCTTTTGTGTTAGCTGTTACCACATTTAAATTCCCTCCACCTAACAAACCTGAAAAACAATGGTGAACACAGGAGAATATATGTATCACGTTAATGTTTACAGTTGTATTATTGCATGAAAATTTTTTTGAAAAGTCTTGGTCGCAATTAGCTTTATTTCATATGATGCATTTCGATAACATCATCATAAGAAAATGATTTTAAAAAACAATGGGAAATACAACCATCTTGGTATAGATGCCTGATTACAACTTAAAATATCATCATGGACGTTTTAAGTTGTAATCAGGCATCTATACCAAGATGGTTGTATTTCCCATCGTTTTTTAAAATCTTTTTCTGATGATGATGTTATCGAAACGCATCATATGAAATAAAGCTAATTGCGACCAAGACTTTTCAAAAAATTTTTCATGCATGCCAACGTATGGTCGCTTGTCCACAAAATGGAAGGTTTTATGAACCAAGTGATAAAGTTGTATTATTCTTATCCTGAATGGGAATAGTTAAAAATGAAGCACGGCAACTGCCTTCCAGTACTGATTTTTAAATCTTCTATTAATATAAACTCTGTGCAGACAAGTTATGTGAAAGAATAAATAAATAAATCCGGACTGCGCCATCTGCTTGTTAAATACTTTTCATAGTTCTGAAATGTCTTCATGGCAATGACAAGTACACACACCTCGAATAAATGCAGATTTATCTGTGTCTGAATGTCCTGTCTGTCTATTTTTTATTTCATCAAAATGGAACAGTCTGTAAGAGAGTGACGAAAGTTTATTATTATCTTTTAGATCATCTAAAAAACATATATCTCAAAATGTTTCATACAGATTTCTTTTAAGGGGACAGGGAGTATTAAAACATCCTTAAGATTGAAAATAAAAATTTAAATGAAAATTTAATTTCTTAAATTTTATTGTAATATTGATATTTGGGATCCATCCCAGAAGGCTTTATTTTCATCACTGGCTGTAATTCTTTTTAAATACATGTCCTTGAGTGGACAGATTATTTGGGTTATAGATTCGGAAGATTCGATTTGGGATCGGAATTCGGCACAAGTTGTATTTAAGATTCAGTATTCGGATTTGATTCATTAAAATTGGGGTTTGGCCCTACTTCATACATAGACCTATCTAAAAATATTACGTGTTTTGGAAACCCTCAAGGAAAAAAAAAAAAAAAACAATAGAAATAAATATACCTTTCATAAGATGCATTCATATAAATATAGTAGTAACCTGCCTGGCTTCACACAGATGAAAATCAATGTGTGTGCATATTTCATTTGTTACTGTCTCCTAAGTAATATCATCAAACACAATGCATACCACACTTATGCAATCCTCAGTATGTTTAACCCATATTTACATACTATCAAAGTATAACAAACTTTACATGTGCCAATTGGAACAACAGTAGTGGCCCTAGCAGAGAAAGAGTCACTGTAATGGCGCTATCATCATGAACAGTTCATGTAGTAGCACTATAGTTACAGAAGAATGGTGATTGGCTCTGTCATTCCAAATGCTAGGTATAAACTTTTACATGTATCTTAATAAATATGTTGTTCCGATCACTAGCAAATGTCGTAGGATCAGCTGCTGGGCTAATCTGAAGATTTCATCAAAACTGCTCCAGCCATCTTGAAGTTTATAAGAAACACACATAGATACAACCATTTTTATAGATTCACATATTCCACATCTACATCTTCATCAATAGCCTGCAAGCCACTTCATGGTATGTGTCGGAGAGTACTTTGTCATTCACTGTCATTTCCTCCTTTTCCTGTTCCACTCAGGTATATTGTGTGAGAATAAAGACTGTAGGTAAGCCTGCATGTGGTTTCCAATATCTTCAAGGTCTACTTGTGAGACATATGTAGCACAAAACAATACACTGACTCATTCTTCAAACTGGGACTTTGTCAGAAGTCCATACTGTGATAGATAACACATCTTGCCCAATCACCTGTGTGTTCTTTTCGCACTTACTAACTGAAATTGTAATGAGGTGAGGTGCTCTCCTTTGGATTTATACAGGTACTTGTTAGACAAGCATTTTTAAGCTACTTCTTTTGTGAATTGATTGCACTTCCAGAGGAATCTTCCAATGAATCTTAGTCTGGCATCTGCCTTACCATGTTTAATTTTAGGGAGCCATTCCACTGCAAATCAGTTCTTATGCCCACTCCCAGATTTTACCCAGAAGCAACTAGTTCCAGTGATTGTTCTGTAATCATACTGTAAACAATATTTCTTCCTAGGTATTCACAATATATTAAATTTGTTTACATTGAGGATCAATTGCAACTACCTGCACCAAGTGTCGAAATGCTATGATGCCTTATGTATTTCTCTACATTTTTCCAGCACTGTGGCTTCTTTGCATACTACAGTAACATCTGTGAAAAGCCTCATTGAATTTCTAAGGTTGTCCACTAGGTTATGAAATATATCATTGAAAATTAATTGGTTGTTAACAATATCATGTGGCATGATAGAAACTGCTTTCATCTCCAAGCATTACTGTCCATCGAGAATGATACGCTGCATTCTGTTTAATAGAAATTCTTCAATCCAATCACGCAGCTAGTTTGATACACTGGCGGATACAGAATTTTTTTCGGGGGTGGGGGCACAAGCCTGAAGAAGGTGAAATGTCCTTAAGGGGTTTGTGAGACTAATTTTAAAACACACACACAAGTTTTATTACATTTATTGTCACCTACAACTGCTATAGGAAATACACAAAATATGTTGCACAGCCAGAGTCGCTTCATACAAAAAAAATTAATTTACTTCCATCAACTACCAATACACTATAAGTTTCTGCACACTAAGGCTTCATTTTCAAATGCCTATGATCACAACAATATTAGAATGATTCAGTCACATTAAACACTGTAGATTTTCTAAATTTACTACTAAATTTTTAAAAAAATTAAAAAAAAAACAGAGAATTTAGAGTGTGAATGCCCTGTGTTCAGCTGTGGGCACACCTGTTTGCTCCTTCATCATCATAAAGGATGAAACACTTGCCAACAGCTGGACACTGAGCATTCAGCCTCTGAATTTAATTCAATATGTAACTGAGTTTGAGCTTTGCCAGGTGGGTGGATGTGAATCCCTATACAGAGGAAGCTATGCGAAATTGGCATAGGTTTCTCTATATATTTACAATTTTGGAATAATTGGACTATAAGACTGAATAAGACTGACTACTTGAAAATTCAAACAATTGTACAATCTTATCAAAAAATGTTTTGGACATATTAAATGAGCCAAATCACTTAATGGTGACCGTACAAAAATGTAATGTTTAAAAAAAAGAGTTCAAATGTTTGTAATCCGAAGGGACCAAACTGCTAAGGTTATTGGTCCATAGTCTTACAATCTACTTTAACTTATTCTAAGGACAAAACACACACACACACACACACACACACACACACACACACACACACACACACAACGAAGTACTCGAACCTATGGTGGAAGTGGCCGCATACTCCATGACATTGAGCCCCAGATCACACGGCCACTCCCGTGTGGCGCACATGGTTTAGTAAATTATTAAACTTTTCACTGTTTAATGTGGTTGAATCATTGTAATATTTTTTTTAATAGTAAAACTTGAGAATGACACCATAGTGTGTCGAAACTAGTAGTGCATTGGTAATTAGATGATAGTATATTAATTTGACAAGTGAAGATGATTTTACCTGGTGATGCCAGAAACACAAAACATCTGCACTACTTGAAGGACATCAACTTATTTTGGTTTGCTGCCAACATTACACTGCCCCTAAATGCAAAATATTACTGCACGCATTGTTATGGGTAATGTTTCCAACACCGAGATGCTGACTTATGCTCGCCCCCCCCCCCCCCCCCCCGGGCATCCATAGCACATGCCTCCTGTCACTACCAACAGCCAGCGCACGGATCGTGTACTTACCATGGATGAACACAATACAGTAACCGGAGTAGCTGTGTCATTACCAAACAATGCAGAAATTGGAAAAACAGCGTATCCTAAAAGGTCACCCAATTACGGATTAGAAACAAACAACCAGTAAATACGAGTATGTTACACTAAGTTTGATATACCCTCAAAATCGGAAATCAGATTTCCAGTGTTTTCATTCTTTGTAAAGTTGCTATTCAAAATGAGATATGTTTTCAAGAAAGCTTTTGCAATGACCAAAATTACAATCAAAACTTACTGGCAGATTAAAATTGTAGGCCAGAAATGGGATTCGAACCTGAGACCTTTGCCTTTCGCTGGCAAGTGTTCTACCATCTGAGCTATACTGGTGCATTTCACAGTCCGTCTACAAAACTTTACTTCTGCCAGTACCTCACCTCTCAATTTGGGAATATCTGGTATGGGTTGGAGTGAGCATCTTTGAGGTGCTTAGAGCCATCTGGATATTGATGAGCAAGACTGCCCCAATCCCATTGTGGGAGGTGTCTGTTGTTAAGACAAGGGTGAAGCCAGATTGATGAAAATCAATGTGTGTGCATATTTCATTTGTTACTGTCTCCTAAGTAATATCATCAAACACAATGCATACCACACTTATGCAATCCTCAGTATGTTTAACCCATATTTACATACTATCAAAGTATAATAAACTTTACATGTGCCAATTGGAACAACAGTAGTGGCCCTAGCAGAGAAAGAGTCACTGTAATGGCGCTATCATCATGAACAGTTCATGTAGTAGCACTATAGTTACAGAAGAATGGTGATTGGCTCTGTCATTCCAAATGCTAGGTATAAACTTTTACATGTATCTTAATAAATATGTTGTTCCGATCACTAGCAAATGTCGTAGGATCAGCTGCTGGGCTAATCTGAAGATTTCATCAAAACTGCTCCAGCCATCTTGAAGTTTATAAGAAACACACATAGATACAACCATTTTTATAGATTCACATATTCCACATCTACATCTTCATCAATAGCCTGCAAGCCACTTCATGGTATGTGTCGGAGAGTACTTTGTCATTCACTGTCATTTCCTCCTTTTCCTGTTCCACTCAGGTATATTGTGTGAGAATAAAGACTGTAGGTAAGCCTGCATGTGGTTTCCAATATCTTCAAGGTCTACTTGTGAGACATATGTAGCACAAAACAATACACTGACTCATTCTTCAAACTGGGACTTTGTCAGAAGTCCATACTGTGATAGATAACACATCTTGCCCAATCACCTGTGTGTTCTTTTCGCACTTACTAACTGAAATTGTAATGAGGTGAGGTGCTCTCCTTTGGATTTATACAGGTACTTGTTAGACAAGCATTTTTAAGCTACTTCTTTTGTGAATTGATTGCACTTCCAGAGGAATCTTCCAATGAATCTTAGTCTGGCATCTGCCTTACCATGTTTAATTTTAGGGAGCCATTCCACTGCAAATCAGTTCTTATGCCCACTCCCAGATTTTACCCAGAAGCAACTAGTTCCAGTGATTGTTCTGTAATCATACTGTAAACAATATTTCTTCCTAGGTATTCACAATATATTAAATTTGTTTACATTGAGGATCAATTGCAACTACCTGCACCAAGTGTCGAAATGCTATGATGCCTTATGTATTTCTCTACATTTTTCCAGCACTGTGGCTTCTTTGCATACTACAGTAACATCTGTGAAAAGCCTCATTGAATTTCTAAGGTTGTCCACTAGGTTATGAAATATATCATTGAAAATTAATTGGTTGTTAACAATATCATGTGGCATGATAGAAACTGCTTTCATCTCCAAGCATTACTGTCCATCGAGAATGATACGCTGCATTCTGTTTAATAGAAATTCTTCAATCCAATCACGCAGCTAGTTTGATACACTGGCGGATACAGAATTTTTTTCGGGGGTGGGGGCACAAGCCTGAAGAAGGTGAAATGTCCTTAAGGGGTTTGTGAGACTAATTTTAAAACACACACACAAGTTTTATTACATTTATTGTCACCTACAACTGCTATAGGAAATACACAAAATATGTTGCACAGCCAGAGTCGCTTCATACAAAAAAAATTAATTTACTTCCATCAACTACCAATACACTATAAGTTTCTGCACACTAAGGCTTCATTTTCAAATGCCTATGATCACAACAATATTAGAATGATTCAGTCACATTAAACACTGTAGATTTTCTAAATTTACTACTAAATTTTTAAAAAAATTAAAAAAAAACAGAGAATTTAGAGTGTGAATGCCCTGTGTTCAGCTGTGGGCACACCTGTTTGCTCCTTCATCATCATAAAGGATGAAACACTTGCCAACAGCTGGACACTGAGCATTCAGCCTCTGAATTTAATTCAATATGTAACTGAGTTTGAGCTTTGCCAGGTGGGTGGATGTGAATCCCTATACAGAGGAAGCTATGCGAAATTGGCATAGGTTTCTCTATATATTTACAATTTTGGAATAATTGGACTATAAGACTGAATAAGACTGACTACTTGAAAATTCAAACAATTGTACAATCTTATCAAAAAATGTTTTGGACATATTAAATGAGCCAAATCACTTAATGGTGACCGTACAAAAACGTAATGTTTAAAAAAAAGAGTTCAAATGTTTGTAATCCGAAGGGACCAAACTGCTAAGGTTATTGGTCCATAGTCTTACAATCTACTTTAACTTATTCTAAGGACAAAACACACACACACACACACACACACACACACACACACACACACAACGAAGTACTCGAACCTATGGTGGAAGTGGCCGCATACTCCATGACATTGAGCCCCAGATCACACGGCCACTCCCGTGTGGCGCACATGGTTTAGTAAATTATTAAACTTTTCACTGTTTAATGTGGTTGAATCATTGTAATATTTTTTTTAATAGTAAAACTTGAGAATGACACCATAGTGTGTCGAAACTAGTAGTGCATTGGTAATTAGATGATAGTATATTAATTTGACAAGTGAAGATGATTTTACCTGGTGATGCCAGAAACACAAAACATCTGCACTACTTGAAGGACATCAACTTATTTTGGTTGCTGCCAACATTACACTGCCCCTAAATGCAAAATATTACTGCACGCATTGTTATGGGTAATGTTTCCAACACCGAGATGCTGACTTATGCTCGCCCCCCCCCCCCCCCCCCCCGGGCATCCATAGCACATGCCTCCTGTCGCTACCAACAGCCAGCGCACGGATCGTGTACTTACCATGGATGAACACAATACAGTAACCGGAGTAGCTGTGTCATTACCAAACAATGCAGAAATTGGAAAAACAGCGTATCCTAAAAGGTCACCCAATTACGGATTAGAAACAAACAACCAGTAAATACGAGTATGTTACACTAAGTTTGATATACCCTCAAAATCTGAAATCAGATTTCCAGTGTTTTCATTCTTTGTAAAGTTGCTATTCAAAATGAGATATGTTTTCAAGAAAGCTTTTGCAATGACCAAAATTACAATCAAAACTTACTGGCAGATTAAAATTGTAGGCCAGAAATGGGATTCGAACCTGAGACCTTTGCCTTTCGCTGGCAAGTGTTCTACCATCTGAGCTATACTGGTGCATTTCACAGTCCGTCTACAAAACTTTACTTCTGCCAGTACCTCACCTCTCAATTTGGGAATATCTGGTATGGGTTGGAGTGAGCATCTTTGAGGTGCTTAGAGCCATCTGGATATTGATGAGCAAGACTGCCCCAATCCCATTGTGGGAGGTGTCTGTTGTTAAGACAAGGGTGAAGCCAGATTGATGGGTTACAAGGCAGGGCACCAATTGTAACAACTCATTTAATGTACAAAATGCTTTTCCACAAGCCAATGACCAATGGAACATAGTCCCTTTGTGCAGCAGGTCATTCTGGGGTTTTGCAATAGCTGAAGCCCCCAGCAAGAATTTATGATAATAAGCGACCTTTCCTAAAAACAGGTCCTTGACTGATGTCGGCTGAGGGAGAGAGACTACGGGGGGGGGGGGGGGGGGGGGGACATATTCTGATGGAGGAGCTTGCTGCCCTCACTAGAAACTTCAAATCCCAGAAAAGTGATAGAAGGCTGAAACAAAATGACATTTCTTAAGATTGCATGTCAACCCTGGAGCCTGCGATACTATGAAAAGGGCACATAAGTTGCATAAATGTTCGTCAGCTTATGGGCCAGACATTACTATATCATCGAGATAATCAAAACACCCAGGCACCAACAGTGTGAGGTGTTAAAGGGTGCACGGAAAGATTGCCAGAGCACTGTCCACCCCAAACGGCAACAACAAATATTGGTACAATCTAAAGGGCATGTTAAAGACCAATTGACGAGTGTCAGCATTGAGAGGGACTTGCAAGTATGAATTGGAGAGGTCTATCTTGGAGAAGTACTGTCCACCTGTCAATTTTGCAAGAAGCTTGTCAGGGTGCAGTAATGGATAGGATAAGTGTTGATGATAGATTGATCATTCACAGACCATTTGAAATCACCACAAAGGCGCAACCGCTCCACCAGATTTTTAACAATGACCATGGGAGCTGCCCATTCACTTGATGGAATTCGTTTGACCACCCCAGCTTCCTCCAGGTGGTCCAACTCCACTTTGACTTCGTCACAGAGTGCAATCGGAACAGGCCAAGTGCGAAAAAAATGGGGCCTGGCGGAGGGCTTCAGGCTGATTTGGGTTTGGAAATTGTTAGCACAGCCCAACCCCACTGAAAACAATGCAGAAAATTTGGCACATAAATAGTCTAGTTGTGGATAAGGCACTTGATCAGAGACAATGTTGACTTCATCAGAAATAGTAGCACCAAAAACCTGAAATGTGGCAAGACCAAACAAGTTGTCCGTTTGGGCATTGTTGACAACAATAAAAGTGAGCTTACGAGTGACAGATTTGTATGTCACAGAAGCCAAGAACCGTCCCAGAATCAGAATATGTTGTTTATTGTAACTGACCAATTTCCTTGACACTGGTAAGAGAGAGGGAGAACCCAGATCCCAATATTATCTTTGAGTTTAATAAGGAGATGGCCACGCCTGGGTCCAGTTGCATACACAAACTTTTGTGGAAGACCATGATGTCAATAAATAGCTTATTGGGTGCAACAGAAATTGCTGAGACGCAATTGACGTCCATGTCGGTGTAGGAATCTTGGTTTTCGGAGGCACAAACAGATGCGATGTAACCTTTTCTATGGTAATGATGACAAGTGGCCCACCACTTGGGACAATCAGGACTATCACAGTCAATAAAACAGGTGGGACAAGGAGGATGCATCAAACAGTTGCATGACTGCATGCCGCCTGGCCCGAGTTTCCGCCACCTCAAAATGGCTAAATTGCCCTGGCCCCACGCCATCCCTTTAAGAGCCAGTTTGTAATGAGGAAGAGGACATGGGTTGAATTACCGCCACCTCGCACC
Organism: Locusta migratoria; assembly: GCA_026315105.1. NCBI lineage: Eukaryota > Metazoa > Arthropoda > Insecta > Orthoptera > Acrididae > Locusta > Locusta migratoria. The sequence goes on along the minus strand of CM048749.1, from coordinate 240,059,943 downwards.
AAGCCTCAATTTGGTTGCCCGCCACCCACGAGACCTTGAAAGACTGCACAATGTTAAAGACCCTGGAAAGAGAAGGATTCTCACACAGGAGAGTTCGCTTGTGAACTTTGCAATCGGGGGCGAGACAAATAATAGCATCATGGACCATTTGATCAGCATATAAATACTTATGTACATCAGTAACAAAATGACAACGACGGCTTAAACCTTGGAGTTCTACGGCCCATGTCCAACAGGACTGCTGTGGCTGCTTCCTTCAGCAATAACTCAACACAGACAGCTATCATACGAGTCCGTTTCCAGTCAAATTGTCAAAAAGTTCACACATTTGATGGAAAGACAGCAGCAACAGATCCTGCAAGGGCCTGAGTTGGCAAAGGAGCTGATTTGTACAAGACGGCAGCCACTACAGGAATAACATGCGACACAAGGTGCCCTCAGACCAAGACATGATAATGTTTTAACTGTTTCTCATAGGTGTCATACTCTTCTATGGACTGTTTACATCAATCGCTCCTGCATAGCAAGCACTGACTTTTGTCACAGTTTCCTGTGCAAACTCTCGTGGCCGACACCTAATGCAATCACTCGGCTTCACTTGCATGAGCACCTTACAGTAAGACACCCCCCCCCCCCCCCCATGGCCCCCTAAAACTATATGCTATATTTGCCTTTGCAACTGGGTTATCTTTACCCTGTATGTGTATAATTTGTAATTCAGTAATACAGGATGGAATGCAGACTAGCAATGGAACAAAAAATTACAGCTAGACTGAGAATGATGCAGAGAGAGACAAGAAGAAATGTGGAGGTGTATAATGAATTGAGATCTAATTCCCATAGGATCTGCAAGAAAAGATAAAAGAATGGTTGAAGTCAAGATTTAAAGAGATAGAATAATAAAAGGAACATATTGAACAGAAGTATTTTATCCATTTCAGCAACTGTTCAGATTATAAATTAATGAAATGCAGCAACCAGTTGCTTGTGGTTATTTATTTTTAACTTTAACGACCGGTTTTGGGCACTTGAGTGCCCTTCTTCTGGTCTATTTTTGTACTGTTGCTTAATAAATAGATAATAAATAGACATGCTAGTAGCGGAATCAATGCTAAGTGCAAAGATAATGGAATGATTCCACAATCTTTGCACTTAGTGTTGATTCCACTACTAGCATGTATATTTATTAAGCAACAGTACGAAAATAGACCAGAAGAAGGGCACTCAAGCACCCGAAACCAGTCGTTAAAGTTAAAAATAAATAACCACAAGCAACTGGTTGCTACATTTCATTAATTTATAATGAACTGAGAAAGTTCTATCACACTGTTGTGTGATGTATGTAAAAATAGCAACGGAGAAATAATCAGAGATAAACAAGAAATATTGCACAGGTGGACAGAATATTTTGAAGATATACTAAACACCAACAACAACTGAGATCATATTCCAGTAGGCCAACAGGAACAAGAGGAGAAATTAGAAACAAGAGAAATTGAAATGGAAGAGGCAGATAACCCAACAATTATGGTGGTGGAGATGGTAATACAGAAATTGTGCACCCAGTGGGATAGTGCAGAAATTTATAAAATCAGGAGGACATTGTCTAATATGTGAGATATATATGTACCAATACATAGCATATGGAAAAATGAAAGCATACCAGAAGAATGGAATAATGGAGTAATTTGCCCGATACATAAGAAACGAGAAAAGGTAGCCTATGAAAATTATAGAGGAATAACTTTACTAAATACAATTTAATTTTTTTTTTCTGATGTGCTGAATGAAAGAATAAAGAAGTGTCCTGAAAAGATCATTGGAGAATACCAATGTGGTTTCAGACCAAATAGAGGCACATCCAATCAGTTATTTGTTGTTAGACAAATAATGGAGAAATTTTATGAATATGACACAGACCTCCACTTCCTGTTTCTTTATTTTAAACAACCTTTTGATAGTGTTAATAGGCCTGCACTGTATACAGTACTGAAAGAGTTGGGCATCTGTGATGAGTTGAGAAGGTTAGTTAACGATGAAGGACACAAAGGCAAAAGTGAAAGCGAACAGCAGAATGACCAGACAATTTGACTTTAAGAATGGAATAAAACAGGGTGATGGCCACTCTGCAGTCCTTTTCAACTCAGCACTGCACAGTGTCATATAAAAAATAGACAATAGAGGAACATCAATGATGAAATATGTGCAAATGCTGAGGATATTGCCATTGTGGCAAGAGATGTAAACACGTTTAAAGAAATATAGGAACTAATGGAACCAGAAGGAACGAAATTTGGACTTACTGTAAGTGAAAGTAAGAAAAAATATATGGTGACATCAAATTCTGAAGCTAGAACAACACCACATGACCTGAAGACATCTGACAAATGTTTCAAAGCCATCAGTTGCTTCCATTATCTAGGTGTCCTCCAAACCAATGATGATAATATGAAATGATGTATTAGAGAAAGGATACAAGCTGGAAACTGAGCTTACTATGCAAATTACAGGTATTCGAGATTGCTCTAATTACCTGAACAACCAAATTAAGAGTATGTTATTCCCTTGTGCAACCAGTTGTTACATATGTATATGAAGTGTGCACAATGACAGAAGCAGATATTAACAACCTAAGGGCATTTGAAATGAAAATCTCACATAAAACCGATGGGACAATGAGAGAGGCAGAAGGTTGCAGAGTGAGATACAACCATGAAATACAAGAACTTATGAAACGGAAAGATATAGTAAAATTTATTAAATCTCTGAGAATACATTGGTTAGGACATATGGAAATGATGAAGGAAGACAGGATGCTCAAACGAATAACGAATGCTAGATTGTATTCCATCAGAAGGAAAAGCAGACCAAGAGCTAGATGAATGGACAATGTGCTGGCTGACCTTACCAAGACGAGGATCTGAGGTTGGAAGAGAAAAGCTGAGAACAGAGACTTATGGAGGAAAATTGTTGAGAAAGCCAAGGCCCACCAACAGCTGTAGTGCTACAGAAAAAGAAGAAGATGACGAAGAAGAATACATGATGGATGGGAGATGAGTGATCATGTCTATAATGTATATGGAAGACCATTTTGCACCAGAAAGTAAGACTAATACACTTTTGATCTGCACAAGCCTTTCCTGTCCTACTTGACTGTCACCTCTGCTACAGTGATTTCACCCCTGAGACTGAATCCTTAACAGACTTGAGTCCCCCATGAGGCAAGAGCCCAAGGAATTTTGCCCACCAACCTGCAGATCCCCCCCCCCCCCCCCACCCCCTTTCTTGTCAGGGTTGCCTATCTTCCTATGTTGTATCATGTACTATCCTTTCCTGACTGATACATTGGTTCAGAGTAGCTGTTGCAGTAACAGACTTTGGTGTAACTTTTCAAGACAAATAATTTTCTGTTCACGAGTCTGGAATACAATCAATAATATTAGTTTCCACTTTTCATTTAATTTCACTTATTTTGGAGGCTTTGTTTTGTAACTCTGCTGATCTTCTAATATTATATTAATTTTTCATCTGACAATCTGAGAGTCATATTAAATATTTAAATCAAGACTTACACACTAAGAAGCACTTGATGTGTACTAGGATACAATAAAAAGCTCAGGAATTTAAGAATACACTGTAGTACATTGTCACTGTCATGTGAAACACAACTCTGAATTCATAGTACCATGAGGAGACAGAAACATACACAAAGTTAAGCAGTCAGATGATCCATGAAACAGTTCTTAATATACAGTGAAAAACAAATGTAGTGAGCAAGTAAATTCTATAATCTAACCTCCGTGCAAAAAATATGAGGCACAAAACTTGGAATTGTTATAAAAGTGTATTGTTATTGTAACAATGGAAAGAACTAGTTGGTAAATCCTCATGACACATTCTACTACATCATAATCATTCAGGCATCAACCTACACTGCCACCCAACCAGTCTGAGATGCCTACAATACTTTTCACAACAATACTCTGGGCTCGTATTCGGGAGGATGGTGGTTCAAATCCACCCCCGGCCATCCAGATTTAGGTTTTCCGTGATTTCCCTAAATCACTTCAGGCAAATGCTGAAATGGTTCCTTTGGGCACGGCCAATTTCCATCCCCGTCCTTACCCAAAACTCCGAGCGTTAGCTCCGTCTCTAATGATCAAGTTGTCGATGGGACGTTAAACCCTAAGCTCCCTTCCTTCCAATACTCTTTCTCAAAATTTGACTGAAAACCCTAAGAGATTTTGGTTACACGTTAAATATACCAGGGGCAAAACAAACAATACCCTCAATAAGTCATAATAATGGCGATCCTGATGATGATAGCACTACTAAAGCAGAGTTATGAAACATAGCTTTCAGAAACTCATTCACCAAAGAAGACAAAACCAATATTCCAGATTTCGAATTAAAAACAGAGGCCAGAATAAATAACAATGAAGTATATATATCCTCGGAGTAGCGAAGCAACTTAAATCACTTAACAAGAACAAGTCTTCTGATCCGGACCCAATACATTTCTATCTGATTATGCTAAAACAATAACTCCTTACTTAACAGCCATATACAACCACTCTCTCAAAGGAGGATCTGTACCAAAAGATTGGAAAAGTTGCACAGGTCACACCTATATTCAAGAAAGGCAGTAGGAGTAATCCACTAAACTACAGGCCTATTTCTTTGACATCTATTTGTAGCAGGGTTTTGGAACATATTCTGTATTCAAATATTATGAATTATCTACAACATAATGATCTATTGACCCAAGGTCAGCACTGATTTTGAAAATATCATTCATGCGAAACACAACTAGCTCTTTACTCACATGAAGTGATGGGTGCTATCGACAAGGGTTCTCAAATTGATACTGTATTTCTTAATTTCCAGAAGGTTAGACACCGTACCTCACAAATGGCTTATAATCAAATTGCGTGGTTATGGTATATTGCCACAAATTTGCGACTGGATAGGGGATTTCCTCTCAGAGAGGACATCGTAGTAATCGATGGTAAGGCATCAACTAAAACAGAGGTGATATTGGGTGTTCTACAGGGTACTGTTATTGGTCCTCTGCTGTTCCTTATTTACATTAACTATTTGGGAGAAAATCTAAGTAGCTCTCTTAGGTTGTTTGCAGATGAAGCCATCATTTACGGTTTAGTAAAATCATCTGAAGATCAAAACCAACTGCAGAACGATCTAAATATCACTATGGTGTAAAAATTGGCAATTGTCTCTAAATAATGAAAAGTGTGAAGTCATCCACATGAGTACGAAAAGAAACCATTAATCTTTGTTTACAAGATAAGTCAATTGAATGTGAAGGCCATAAACTCCACTAAATACCTAGGAATTTCTATTACTTCAGACTTAAACTGAAAGAAAACACATAGATAATGTTATGGGAAAGGCGAACCAGAGACTGCGTTTTATTGGTAGAACCCTTAAAAGATGCACCAGAACTACTAAAGAGACTGCATACACTACACTTTTCCATCCTCATTTGGAGTATTGCTGCCCAGTGTGGGATCCTTATCAGGTGGGTTTGATGGAGGACATCAAAAGAATCCAAAGAAGGGCAGCTCGTTTTGTATTGTTGCGATACAGGGGAGACAGCTTCACGAAAATGATACAGAATCTGGGATGGGAATCATTACAACAACAGCGCTTATCGCTTATGAAACTCCAATCGCCAACATTCTCCTCCGAATGCGAAAATATATTGTTGACTCCCACTTACAATGGTAGAAATGACCATCAGAATAAAATAGGAGAAATCAGAGCTCGAATGGAGAGATTCAGGTGTTCTTTCTTCCCGCGCACTATTCGAGAATGGAATCGGAGATAAATAGTATAAAGGTGGTTCAATGAACCCTCTGCCAGACACTTAAAAGTGATTTGCAGAGTATCCCATATAGTAGATGTAGATGGGGGACCACATACAATTCATGACCAACAGAGCAAACACAAGGCTCAAACAACTCTGCCCAAAGCCCAACAGGGTGGGGTTGAGGACTGTGTACATAACACTAAGTAGATCTCTGATGACGTACGCTGTGACAGCCTGGGCTTACTCAGCTCCAACTCACCTGAGGTCAAACAGAACAAAGTGCTATGTATCGATACACACGGAATGGAGACCTGCACGAGGAATACCACCTTGATACTCTCAAATAGGTATTAAAAAACATGTTGCACAACTGTACAGGAACTCAAGTCATTCAAACAATTCCTTTATCCTTTATCTGAGTAACTATGATCACAGCAATTGGTGTAAACATAACTGACCCAAAACACTCTTCACAAGGGATGATTAACCACCGACACAAATACAGCTAACCCAGTCGAGCCCCTGGAAATCAGCAAACTAAATAGCAAAGCCAGTTAAAGGCACGAAGCAGGCCAACTGGCAACACAGGGAAGACACAGACCCTAAGAAAACACACAAACAGTCAGTTTGATTTGTTGACCGATCAACCTCACTTTCAGACCCACTGACTACAATTGTGTACATTTATATTGTCTAAGATAGATCAGAAATATTTTTTTCTTGATGGAAAGAACATGAATACTACTTTGAATGTTCAATCTTTTCATCATGCACACTTACTGCCACCAGCAGAAGATTACTACAAATAAATCAAGTAAGGAGTGTTTGACTGTGCAGCAGTTTGTGAACTTCAGAGAACGTGGAAATTGTGGGTTACTTGTATTCCACTGTATAACTGAAAAATAGTAGTAATTATTTTGTGTAGTAATTATTGAATGATCAGTTTATTTAGTACAACAGTTACTAGTACAAAATTAATCATTTTAGTCCATAAAAAATAAGTCTTTTTTTAGTATAGACAATTTTATAGTATAAAAATGGATGTATACAACAGCATAAATCTTGCTTCTAAAAGTCATTAAAAATGTAACCCAGAGGATTACAGCATAAAAACAATTTCCTTCTCTAGAAAAAAAAAAATCAGGGGATTTTTTTTATTTTCCATTGGCCTTGATACTTTTCTATCTTCCCCCCTTAAAGCTGCTGCTATGATTTGTTCATTTTTCAACCACTATCTATCTCCTGATGGCCTTTTCTTAATCGATAATCCTACTCGTGCACATGGATAACATCAGAGGCCTGCATCATGTGAACTACTCAAGTTAAATTACTAACAAATGCAGAGGAGACAGTAAAATTTTTGTGATGGTCATCATGCTAGAGTGGGTGTGGAGGGGTCACAATCTTTGTCTTTTCTGATTATGGCTGAGGTGAGAAATTTAAGTCGTGTGAATGTGATTTTCTGTTCTGTTCTTATGTGAGATGGGGTGGTGTTACATGAACTTAATTGTTTTTACATTCAGTGGTATGTACACAGACTGTCTTGTGAGTACAATCAGCAGTGTATAAGTAAAATGTAATGCCCTGCTGAAAGCTGTAATGTTACTGTGTAAAAGTTGAAATGGAACAGAAGTAAGTGATGAACTTCTTTCATAATTCTGTTGGGGTTTTCAATGAGAAATAATTTCAAAAAAATAAATAAATAAATAAATAAATAAATAAATAAATAAAATTAAAATAAAAGAGGTTAAAATTGTGTGTACATTTTCTTTTGCAATTGGCTACAGGTTCTCATTCTTTAATAGTTATCCATGTCCCACATGATGCAACAGTTTTTGTTGTGACTATCACTTGGTGACATTATATCTTCTGTACTAAGTTTCCAGATGGTTTATACCCCACAGCAATTGCCGTTTGGTAATAAGGAATAGGTGTCTCAATTCAGATTAAAAATCAGTCTAATACTTTAGGATCAGATGTATAACATACAATTTTTTGTTATATGCACAGATTCTAACTTCTAATAAAACATAGTCTTTGTTGCAATAATTTATTTTTCTTTAATGTGTTTTGCCATTTTGGGGCATCATCAGAATCTAGAAAATATGGTTAGGGGAACTTTTCAGGTCTTGTCTTATCATGCACATTGATAAGAAAGATTACTAATGCCTTATAATAATGATTCATATCAGTCCACTGTGAAAGGATCTCGCACCAAAGCCTGGCAGTGTCAGCATTTAAAGATAGCACTGGGTGTAGGATACTCATCAAAAACCTAAGTGAACAGCAAAATACAGGTGAACTTAAAGTGTGGTCCTATCTTGCACAATCGTGACAGTAAGCAAGACCAATGCTGGTTTTAGGATTTATCATCTATTTTAATCCTATGAAGAATATGAGAGGATGTTTTTAAATTTTCTTATATTAACAGAAAGAAAGTGAGGAGAGCTCTCTTTCAACACCTGAAGAGCTCTACAATTTTAAAATTTAAGTGTAACGGTTGCCCCTGTTGGTAAACTAAGCTTCCTGACTTAGAGAGCCACTAGCTGGCTCTTGCCACCTTATGTATGTAAGAGGCCAATCTTATCACTTACCCATGGCCGGTTTGAAGTGCTGATGTACAACGGTGGTGACAATGTATTAATACATTTCCTGATGAGTGCAATTTGATAAAGTGTGCCTTCCTCTATGGTGTCGTGGCTGTTGCTGCAACTTTATTTCATGTAAATTTATCCATTTTGTACATTCAATTTCACAGCTTCATGCACCAGTTCTTCTTTTCTATTTTTTATTAGATTATAATGATGTGTATCTGGTTTCAACAATGAGCTAATTATGAAACACTGTGCAGGAAGAGTTAAAACCTACAATTCTGTAAAATTTCTGTAAAGTTCTAACTGTCATGATCATGCAGAACAGGACAACACTTTTAAGTTCACCTGTATTTTGCTGTTTACATACATTTTTGATGGGTGTCCTACACCCAATGTTACCTTTAAATGCTACCACTGCCATATTTTGGAACAAAATGCTTTCACAGCTGACTGATGTAAAGCATTATTATAAGGTAAGTAGTAATCTATTTCTTAATATCACACTGCATGATAAGAATATGCCTGTAAAGTTCCCCGAACATATTTTCCAGATTCTAATGATTCCCCAAAAAGACAAAACGTGTTAAATTAAATCATTTCAACCAAGACTATGTTTTATAAGAATTTATATTTTATTGGTTGCTGTACAAGATGGCCTGATGAAGTGGAAGATGCATAGATTCTTCTAAATTTGGTAACACTTGGTCAATTTTTTTGAAGTTTAAAAACTGTTAACGTCCATTGTCAATTTTTATTTTCTCTAAAGCCATTAAAGTGTACTGGATAACTTCTATACATGAAGCTTTCCCATATTTCTTCTCATCACTCTTCATCATATAAAGAAACTATTTTTTTTTTTTTTTTTTTTTTTTTTTTTTTTTTTTTTTTTTTTTTTTTTTTTTTTTTTTTGTAAAAATTCAAAACTATCACCATCTTCCATCCTTTCTCTGTTTCTCTTTATTAGTTTGATAAAATGTGTATGGGAATGCATGTAACTTCAAAATTCATGATAAATTTTCAGTAAAATTATTCTGTTGTTGATCTAGTTTTATACGAGTCCCTCAAAATGGAGCACTATTTCAGTGAGTGCCATTGTCCTCAGCCTCTGCTGAAGTAAGATGATGGGAATGAAATTCAACGTAATTTCATGCCATTTTGATGAACTCACTTCGCATGCAACCTGAGAGTTATATATGAGTCAGACAGAGTATTTATTTTCTTTTAAATCTTTCTCATTTTAGTTAGCAGCAACATAAGAAGTTTGACAGTAAATACCCAAACTTAATCTCTGAATCATCTTGTAGATACAAATCATCATCATTAACTTTTCATGTTGCTGTTAGCTCATCACAATCTTAGGTAAGGAAGTCTAGCATGGGACAATCATATTTACTTAATGAAAACTCTAATTTATTTTTTGTTTAAGTCTGGGTATCTAAATGAATATAAAAAAACTACAGGAAGGTAGCATAAGCAGTGCATCATATGGGTAAGAATGAATGTGCTTTCATAAAATTGGAAAAAAATAATTAAAATCAGTTTCAAGATCATAATGGGTAACATCACTATTTTCTATTGAATGGTAAATACATTTAACTGTACAAATAAATTAAGAGTCCCAAGTGTTCAAAAGTCTGTGCATTTTTGTAAGGAGGTGGCATTCAACAACGCACTATTTAAGTTTACAGGAAAGGAGTGGAAAGAATCTTCTCTCTATTAAATTCACAAGGTGCTTCCCATAAACAAAAACATATTTTTCATGCGTGTACGTGCAGAGAGAAGAGCTAGATAGAAGGAGTTTACCATTAGCAGAACGTGGCACATTGCCTGAGGGAAACAGCTCCAGTTGGTTCGGTTTTGGGTGCACAGGAGAAGAGGCCAGTGAAGAGCCTACACAAGACACCAGAAGGAAAGATACAAGGATACAGTTAATTAATATAAAACACACACACACAAACAGCCACTGATTTTGGAAATTTAGAGGGAAAAGAAGAGATGCTATTACAGAGAAACAAGCACACAATGATAAAATCTCCAAAGAAAATGGGTGAATGCAAAAAGAATATCATACTAGTTATTGATTTTTAAAAAGAAATGAATAGTTTTAGAAACAAATTGTATTTACATGTGTTAGAAAATAACAAACAAGCATTTTACACACCCAAAGAAATTAGAAGTGCATTGTTGTGACACTTATGCTGACTGACAAGACAGTTGCATAGCATGTAACGTTATAAAAACATTTTAGGTTAGTGAGGCAGAGCATACCATACACCAGATGTCAAAACCATGTATCTCTGGTCATATTCACAGCACAAACAATGTGTAATACCTTTGAAATGGTATTAAGTATCTGGAAACATAATCTCGTGCAAGATTTGAGTATATAATTCAACATGTGAAGTTAAATACGGGACACAGTTAAACAAGTTAGTATTTGAAACAATAACTATTTAGGAAAAATATGTTAGATTTCTTACAAGTTCAAAATTTGACACTGAGTGTCAAAATATGTGGTCTGCGTGGTGGTGGACAAGAATAGTTAAAAACACCAAACATCGACACCATTCAAGCGAGGGCAGCGGGAGAGTGTTACAGAAACACGTATCAGCACCAACACCATTTCAAGTGCAAAATCATAAATTTTGTATCACCTTTTACTGGTGGGGCATGCCAGGGATCAAATGGATCATCATGCCTTGCTCTGCCGTACTGACCCATACTGGCTACAGGGTGATGTGGATGCGTACCATTCAAACCATCTGTCAGGCCTTCAACATTTAAATCGTGCAGAGTCTTTGGCACAAATTCAGACTTTGGTCGCTCTGCTGCTTCCTGTTTCCTGTAAATTTAAATGCAACATTTAAAAGGTTTCATGTATAAATTATGAAATCTGAAATTAGTAAATTATAGAAACAAAGAATATGAACAATGAATTGTAAAATTCTTATCATTACTAATTAAGAACAGACGTCACTGTGTGATGCTGCAGCTGCAGTAAATATAGATTTTATCTGGGGCTTTTGAGTCACAGCTGCTCATAGGTATTGTAATGACACAACATGGACATATGGAAACTTGAGCCAGGGCCGGGATTCAAACCCGGGACCTTCTGCTTACTAGGCAGTGTAGATGCACATTTTTCTGAAAAAAGCTTTGGCCAAAATCTCATATGAATATTCCTTTTGGTATGTCTAGCCTGCTGCTAAGGGACAAATGAATATGTAATTATTTACTAAATCATAAATAGTCATACAAAACTGTTTAGGTAAAAATAATAAACCATCAGACTTTTACTCAGTAAATAATGCTCAATGAGGGTACAGACTACTAGTGGCATAAAGAAAAAGGATGAGCATTGAATAGGCAAAAGAATGAGCAATGATTAATGTTGAGCTTTTGACCTCAATTAACCCTGATGCCACTGTGTTATGAAAGCTCAAGAGACTGGCTGGTGGTGGTGGTGGTGGTGGTGGTGGTGGTGGTGGAAGAATGCAATAAGTCAAGAGAAAGATGGTATAAGAAAACAGGAATCAGAATAAGGGAAAGTCTCCAAGTGATGAGTTAACATAAGAGGTAGTATTACACACAATAGAGCAGAGATGCAGACAGGAAAAAATGGTGAAGATGAAAATAAATCAAATAAGAACTGTGATGATCTGAATGAAATATGATGATAATAGTGGAAGAACACATGTTAGGAAACAGAAAACGGAGGTGAGGGAGAATCTGTATTACAGGGATTAATGCAGTTTCATGTCAGTGAATTGTGCAATGCATGTACTAGAGGCATTCTTCTGTTATTCATTTCTTTTTAACAGTGCATACAGAAATAAAGCAAGGAAATAGATTGATACTGAGGAACCAATATTTTAAGTTCATATGAAAAACCCAACAGTCAAATTATTATTCTTTATTATCAACTATTACCTATTAAGAGAGTGATTGAACCTGAATAGTCATGATTTTTTCTTCTTTCTCCTTTGTTCTGAAATTCTCTTCATACATTCACTGTGTTCTTTCTTGTGCTCTTCTGACCATTTATTTTCGTTCTTTATTTGGCATGTTTTTGTTTAAACGTTTATTTATTTATGTTGTTTCTGAATTGCTCTCAACTGTTTATGTTATCACGTGTAATTCCCAGTTCTTGAATGTCTGTTTCAGTGATCCATTTTGTCTTGTTTTCACAAGTTATTACTGGCTCATAGATTTGTCTTGTAAGCTTGTTCTTGCCCATCCAGCTGATATGTCCATAAAATAAAACTGGTCAAAGTATATTCAATTATATATTTTTGATGATGTTACAGCGTTCATTTTTAATGAAATAAATCGCAACTTGCGATCACTTATGGCTTCACTGTACTAGGTTTAGATGTAATATCAATGTGCGGCAAATGAAAATTTGTGCCCGGCCGGGATTCAAACCCGGGATCTCCTGCTTACTAGGCAGACATGTTGAGTTATTGCACAGGAAATTCGAAGCCAGCTTTCTGCGATATTTCATTAAACTTCTCCAGTGCAAGTTCAGTTTCTCCTCATCATTGGTAAGGATGTCAAGACTGTCTGCAAAAACCAGACATTTCACATTGATTCTCTGCTCTTCTTAATCCTGAGTTGAATTCCCTTCATTTCCTTTTCCTACATCTTCACAATTCTGTCCAGGACCATGTTACACAAAAGAGGAGGAGAGAGTCCATCTCCTTGGCTAACATCAGTAAGGATATGAAATACCTCTAACATTTCTCCCATGAAATTAACTTTCGATGTTGCATCTGTTAGTGTCTGTTAGATATCGACTTTGTTTTTATATCAATCATGAATTCCTCTAAAATATGGAATTGTTTTTCCTAGAAAATTATTATTATTAATGTTGTTGTTGTTGTTATTCATGTACAGGTCCAATAAAACCATACAAAGTACAATCATTGTAGTTGCTCTTGATGATTAGCCTTACTTTGTATCATCCTTTCAGAATTAAGTCTCTTTCTTTCATCAGACCACACTGAAATATTAAAATTTGTTACACGGGTAAAACTTCCAGGCTGAGAGGCTGTGGCACACGCATAAAACTACTACTTCCTACTGTTTCGTCTCCATCTGCGGGCGACATCTTCTGAGGTCTTCCAGCTACTGTCAATGTGACTGGAGGGGATATCACATTTATAGAGAGCATAGAGGGCTCTACCAGTCACCATGTGATACCGACTATGTGGCTATCTCTGGATGTTGTCATTCTCAATTAAAAGTAATTGATTGTTGTTTTTTTGGCATATAGTCGACATCCATATTTTGTCTAATTTGCAAACATTCTTCTTTTCTATTAAAAATGACCAGCTGTTTTTGAATCTCAATGGCTTTCCCATCCTGAAAAACATGTTCTGCTAAAGATGATTTTTCAGTGTGTCCCAGACGAGAGTTCCTTCTATGTTCTGTTAAACAGGTGTTGACACTTCTTTTTGTTGTACCAATATGTGCTTGATCACAACTACACACTTCGGAGTGTGGCAACCGGAGATGATGGTTGTGTGACTGTGTTGTGTGATTGTGTGAATGTTCTGTTTTCTGAAGAAGGCAATGGCTGACAGTGTTAAGTGTTATGTGTGTGTGTCTTTTTCGTGTGTCTATAGCAGTTTGTGATGAGTTATAAATTGTCCTCATTATATTGTTTAATTCCAACCTGGACTTTTGATTATTAAATTAATGAAACACTAATACACAGGAAATTTAAACTCATGAGACAAAATATTACTCATGACATTAACCCCTCTAACGTGATTGACAATCTAACTTTGGGCCCCCACACTCACCAATAGTCAGTATGTCGTACTGTTTAAGTTTTATATTAGCTGGAAATGTCTTCTTGATATTTTAACTTTCTTTTTTTATGTTAGTCTGTTAACAATAATGATTAATGGTCTTTCCCGATGGACTTGTAGCAATGGTTGCTAGGCGAGATGTCAGACGTTGTTGTGATCACTTGGCAAGATTTTTGCAGCGCAACTGACGCATTTTCAGATGTGAAAAATGTGGGTACCAACAATTGAGAATTGGTATTCTTTGTCACAATGTTCTTACTACAAGGAATATTTCAGGAACACAATTCTGATGTATTACTAAAGTAAATATCTGACAATGGAAGATCCATATATGTGGTGGTGTTGGTGGAGGGTGGGATGTAATTTTTCATACAATGACTTAGGCTACCTCTTTCAGATTACTGTGTGTTGCTTCAGAAGGCTTATTTCAACATTGTCCATGTTCAAATGTTGCCTTTTGTTTTCCAAATTCATGATGAATATGCTGTGGACACTCATGCTGCAAGAAGACTACACAACACAGCTGTAGCATGTAAATCAAGTACATGTGGTAGGTGAGTTTGCCAGATGTCTGGTACCATTGCAGATTAGAGGGGGAAAAAATGTCTTTCTGGTCTAAGATGAGCTGCAGGGTGAATTGATAGAACCAACATCAATCTCAATGAGATAAAATGTGGATTTTTCTTTTTTTAGCAAGTAAGAATTTTTCTTACATTAGTCCCTTCCTCTGTAAGAACTAATATGAATTTTACAAGCATCTATCATCTGAAAATTTGTTTATTGTGCTTGTTAACTAAATCCTGATAAGTAGGTGGCTGAGCCGAGGATGCCACCATTCTCTTTCCCTCCCCCCCCCCTTTTTAACTAACAAAATTCTTTCAGTACAGTTAACATTATGCTCTTGTAAGCATAATCTGCACCATGCTTAGGAATAACAAAACATCGTGCCAAGTGACTGAAGACTTTCTGTGAAAATGAGTGCTGTACAAATCTCTTAATGAGAAGATACTGCCACGTCTAAAGAAAAGTCACATGATTTTATGAATGACACATGTATAAATAGATTAAGTCAATGTCATCAATAATGTTGGTGATAAAATATGTATCCATGACTTCCAATAGAACATTAGATAAAATATTGATGGGCAAAGCATAAGGCTGTTCTAACTTAATCTTGACAGTAAATATAAATCATGCACTTTTCTTGATTGCACCATTTTGATGTAGTAAATGTATAACATTGTACTAGATTGAAATGAACAAGTTTGGTCACATTATCTGCAAATAATTTGTTCTCAATACCTGAAGATAGTTTGGTATTTAATTATTAACTAACCTCATGATACTGTGCCAAAACATGGGTCTTTGAAAATATTAAAAGCTGCAAATGACAAAATCACTGTATCCTTAACATATGCATATCAGGTACACTTACTTTTCCAAGAGAGTTTCTGTGAGGCTTCTCAGAATTTCAACACATTGTTGATGGTAATCAAGCAAGGCTTCTGCAAAAGTTGCCAACTGAGAGATTTGCTCAACCTGAGAAAAAGATTTTACATCAGTTACAGGCACTGCTTTCAAAAGAAGAGATACATAATAATTTTGAGTTGTTCTTAAAAACTTAAATGTTAAATAACAAACTTAACAAAATACAGAAAGGAAACTAATTTCTTGAATTATGAAAGGTTTACACAATAGAAGAATAAAACAATTAGTGTTGCAAGGGAAAAAATTACCAACATAAATTGTTTAAAGTGGAATATTATGGAAGTAAAGAAAATGATAAATGTTGTAAACATGTATAAACACAGTTTCTTTCCCAATACCAATTAAATTTTTTGACACGAATAAAGTGACGAGAATGACCACATCAATTTTAATAGTAACTTTGGATAGTTAACACTGAAAATGCTGCATTACACAGCCTTTATCCTTTATGTAAGCAGCTTTTTTTCCTCCCTCCCCCCCCCCCCCTGTGGTAGTAACTACTTAATGGCAACCAATACCACACACAAGCATTTACCCACATAAACAGGAATTCTATGTTGCATCCAAAAGAATGTCATTAGAGACTTTACTAAATCATTATTAAAGAAATTGAATAAAGGTGCAGAAAAAAAATCAGCTGCATCTTATTCAAAGGAACCATCCTTAAATTTGTTTTAATCAGTTGACATACATCACAGAAAACTTTTATCTGTATGGCTATTTCAATCTCCAGCCTCATAAATGCATGTCCAGGGTCTTATTCTTACAGTATCAGATCAAAAGTATCCAAACACTGTTAAAACCAGTTGAACTCTGCTAAGGACATTTTCAGTGAAGTGTCTGAATGAATGTGAATGAAGAGCTGAAACAAGAGAAGGAACTGATGTTGACTTCTGAAGTCAGCAGTGAAGTCAACATTCTCATTTGTCCCAACAATTCACCAAATTTTAGTCAGGCCTGAGGTAAAGTAGACGTGTTTGTGAGTATTCTTAAACTCAGAGCTAACCATTTTCTCTTTACATACTTGTCAGACATTCATCACTTTAAGACGAGTTATGCCCTGTCATCTCAATTATCATTACAAAGTATGATTCATCACTCAAAAACATTTGTTTCCAGGCATCCACTGTCCAGAGCCATCATTCTTCATACCACCATTTACCATTAAGTATAGAAAGATGTGGATGATGAGCTGCCAAAGCACTGTATCTCTTTCATTGAAACACCTGAAATGTTCAGTAGTCTGTCAGAACAAGAGGTCTGTGTGCTCTTTGTTTGGCTGTGGTTCTCCTAATCAGACAAAAACCAAAGGAAAAACAACAAATTATTCAAAAGAGAAATAAAAAAATCCCCACATCATTTAATACTGTCATGTGTAGCTTCCATGACATCTAGTTGTCAAATGCAATACTACATAGAGGTTTCTGGATACTTTTGATAAAAACAATGTATATGCCCTCATGCACATAGAGTGAGGAGGAAAGAACAATGGTAACAAGCCACTGAAATGAGTAAGCATGATGTAGAAGGGGGAGGAGAAATTCACTGATGGAGCAACATAACAGTACTATAACTTAATGGCAGAGAGACAGTAAGTCAACATAAACAACGAATATAAGCTGTGACTAAAAAATTTTTCAGCAAATGGAAATGCTTGCAAGGCTATGATACCATATAAGAAACAAGGTAATGAGAAAAATATTAGGAGTGCAAAGTAATCATGGAGCAAATTTAAGGAATAGAGGGATAAATGGAGAGAACAAGATCTTTAAAGACATAATGTTAATACAAATTATACCGAAAAGCTGATTTACTTGGTGGATGTTATTTCATGCTTATAAATACAGCAATAGCACAATCTTGGCTCAGTGGCCATCATCAGGCTATTTGCGGATAAAGATTTTACATTAAAATGAGTAAAATAGGAATACTTACAGTTTTGGTACATTTTTTCATGACATATTATTCCACACTTACATCCAGATTGCATTGTGGAGGTATAATTTTCTTTCAATTACATATAATTGCAGTATAAATGTTCTTTAGATGGTATTTTTATTACTTCTTGCTTGTCATGTTATTAATTTATGATTGCTGATCTGACATTTGTTTTGACATATCCTCCAGCGATACTGTGTATCGTGGGATCTGTTACAAACTGTAACCATAGAGCATCGCTGGAGGATATGTCAAACACAAATGTCAGACAGCAATCATAAATTAATAATATGACAAGTGTCATGAAAAAATGTACCAAAATTGTAGGTATCTCTATTTTACTCATTTTAATGCTAAATCTTTATCCGCAGATAGCCTGATGATGACCACAGAGCTGAAACAGGCCTATTGCTGTATTTATAAGTATTAAATAACATCTACCAAGTAAAGCAGCATTTTGGTATTATTTGTATTAACAATATGTCCTTAAGAGACATACACAATGGTGCAGACCCAAATGAAATGAAATTGAAAAACAGAACAAAATCATTTAGAAATACTACAATTATAGTAAAGTATTGACCAATAATAAAAAGATCATTAGACAGATCAAGGAAGAGGTTCAGAAATGTATTTACAACAGAGGCATGCAACAAGGGTAGTAAAGAAAGAATAGTAAAGTAATGGCTGAAGCCAAACAGAAAACTAAGTGTAGGAGGACAAAATAATCATAAATGGGCACTGGTTAGATGATAATGACCATGCAACTTGAGGATGAACTGGAGGAAAAGTACCCATTTTCTGTACTGGTGGGTGAATGGCACCCACATGACACAAGACAGCTGTTGAAATCAGTTGCACTATGGTAGACAAATAGCACTTACTGCATGACTTTCAACAGCTGCCTTGGGACCATTGTCATGTAGATACCACATACACCACATGTACTTTGGGAACAATAGAGAAAATTTAAATTTTCCCTCCACAATATCTTCATGTTCCATGGTATCTTCAGTCTGTAAAGCATTAGACCTAATCTTCTTATAAATCGCCATTTAATGTGATTTTAAAAAGTGCATAGTCAATCATCAGCTGTTTATTGTATTTATAATTTTACCAGTTCCGGATATTATTCATAACAAGAAGAGACTGTTAAAATTTTACAATCATGAATTACACAAAAGTTACAATGAAATATGATATAACATAGTAGTGATTAAGAAGAAATTTACAAAATTAAACAGAACATTGAGAACTACATAGTTAATCTGATAAACTTAGCAGAGATCGAAGTATTTATGGTATGAAAATAGTATGTCTTTGACTGCCATCACAGGATATATCAAACAATGGAAATACCTTAAAGGATTCAACAATATTTTGGAAAGGAAGGTTGCTATCCACCACGGAGAAGCCCAATGAGCCTCAGAAAGGCACGCATAACAGAATTACAGAATGACGTGCTACAGACGCGAAATTTAACCAACAGGAAGAAGATGCTGTGAACTCCAAATGACTAGCTTTTCAGAGTATTCACACAAGGTTGTAAGTGTATGTGTGTGGGTGGTGGGGGATCCAGGAGTAAAAATTTTGTGGCATTGTATCTCAAACTGACACAAAAGAAAAAGATGCTTGATGTTCCGATCCACACTTATAGCATTTTCAATAGACACATACAATCATTGATGTACACCGCTGCATTCAGATTTATTTCACTGCTAATTTGTTCCAGTACATTATCCCTTAGGCAATAAGATATGTTTTGGATAAAAGATATCATAACACATGACAGAACTTCCTTTCCAAGATTATTTATAGTCAAATCTCACCTTATATAATAAAGGGAAGTCCAGGTTGGAATTAATAATATAGTAAGGACAGTTTACAACTCACCGCAAAGATGTGGCGATGAGCTGCGACAGGCACATACAAAAGACACACACATACAACACTTTTCAGCTATCGGCCATGGCCTTCTTCAGAAAATAGAACACTCACGCAATCACACAGGCACACAACACAGTCATACAACCATCATTTCCAGTTGCCACACACTTCGAATCACGCTCTGCGGTGAGTAAATCAGGGACAGGAGAGGAGGGGAGAGGGGATAGGAAGATTACGTCATGGTGGTGGGGATGGGTTGGATGGGAATAATGAGATGCAGCTTAGGAATGGAGTTGGGAGGTGGGTGAGGGGAGAAATATAAAATAAAATAAACAAAATAAATAAAGGTTAAAAAAAAATAACAATGTGTGCACACTGCAAGTACACAAGAACACACACACACACACACACACACACACACACACCACTCAAAATCGGTGAGATTTGGGATGGAGAGGTAGGAACTGTAAGGTATGGGGAAAAGAAAGGGAAGTTATTGTAGGCCAGGATGATTTCGGGATAACTCCCATCTGTGCAGTTCAGAAAAGCTTATTTATTTATTTAACATATATTTATTTTGTTTATTTTATTTTATTTTTCTCCCCTCACCACCTCCCTACTCCATTCCTAAGCTGCAACTCGTTATTCCCATCTAACCCATCCCCACCACTGTGATGTAACCTTCCTATCCCCTCTTCCCTCCCCTTCCGTTCCCGATTTACTCCCCATAGAGCATGATTCGAAGTGCGGCAGCCGGAAGTGATGGTCGTATGACTGTGTTGTTTGGCTGTGTGATTGTGTGAGTGTTGTATTTTATTAAGAAGGCTATGGCTGATAGCTGAAAAGTGTTGTATATATGTGTCTTTTGAACATGCCTGTCACAGCTCGTCGCCACGTCTTTGCGGCGAGTTGTAAACTGTTAAACTGTCCTTACTATATTATCAAATCTCACCTTAGACATAAGTACTACATAATTTACAAAGGACCATTAATATACTCATCCACTCCCTTAAAACCCGCATCCTTCCCTTTTTCCCCTTCATTCCTTCCTCTTTTCCTGATGAAGCTGCTAACGCTTGTGAAAGCTTGAATTTTTGTGTTTGTGTGTATTTTTATTTGTGTATCACAAATTCAAGCTTTCGCAATGGTTAGCCACTTCGTCTGGAAAAGAGGGAAGAAGGAGAGGAAAAAGGGAAAGATGTGGGTTTTAAGAGAGTGGATGAGTATATTAATGTACTTTGTAAATTGTGTAGTACTTATGTCTAGGGTGAGATTCGTCTATAAATTTGTCAGAATAAATATCATGTTAACAGAATCACATGAAAATAGTACATATGCCAACTGTAATAACCAGTGGGAACCAAAAAATAATTTGGTAATACTGTTACAGAAATTTAATAATAATAACAATAAAACAAAAACCAAAAAATATTCCAAAAAAATTCTTTTTTTCCATACCCATCTAGGTATCTGAAGCCATAAGCAAAGACTATCTCTAAAAACCAAATGTGTGAGAATGTACAAGGGTTTTTCATGCAACAGACTGAAGACTTTGTCCAATAAGGTGAAATGATAATTACAAATTTGATAGCTACCTACTTTTATCATGCAACTCATGAAGCCCAACAGATTGCATTATTACATAATCGGAAGGAAATATGCTGACAATACAGTTTTTCATTTACTACCTTGATAAAATATATGCTAGCTATATTATCATTAATTAGAAGTTTCAGATTTACCATTCCCAGACAAGATAAGTTGTGTGTCATTGTAGCAAAAAATAAGTTACATCACTTTTGCAGAAGTAAAATTTAACCATTGGAAAAGTGACATTCACTATTTTCTAAAATCTTTAAACTTTACTGGTTATCTCAAAGTAACTTCAGGATAAATTAATTCACTCATCTTTTTCATAAAAGAAGTTGAAATATACACATCAAACAGGAAAATACAACCAAAAATGGAATAAGTAGTGTGAAAATTAAAACTTAATTTTATAAAGTCTGTACCAACATCTGCTGAAAAGTGCAATGCTGCAGCAAAATTGTGGAGAAAAATATTTGTGCCATGGGTAATTACAAAAATGTGAGCAAGCTCATAACATATTCATTCGAAGGTCAGTGGCTTTTATTTAAAAAACAAATTGGGCAACAATGTAAAAATCAAAGCAGTTTTAAATCTCTTACCCATAAAATAGTACAATTACTGTAATTTTTTTATGACGAGTTGAATTTTTTCTTTGAATTCACTGAAACATACTTCACATTTGTATAAAATTAAGCACATCCTATTTTACATTCTACTCACCAATTTTCAAAGTTAACTGATAAGGTATAATGACTGGTTTAGGTTCGTTATATATCGGGTACACATTGGTAGAAATAATTATGCAATAATATGCAGTCTATTCAATATTTTCCAATTTATGTATCTAAAGATGAAGCTTCACAGATGAACAAAAAGGGTTTGATCTTGTTCAGCAAATGGTATTTTGTTATCAGTGCCAATGATGTACTTCATGTAACAAACACATAGGTAGAAGTTTCTGACTTAGTTGAGACATTACCTGCAAACAACTGAAATAGTGGCATTAGCCTTACATTACTATGTCAGCTATGGTTTTGTGTTTTGTAAATACACTGAGTGTATTTCAATTCCTAACTATTTCAGTAATATTACTCTACTTGTTTAACTGTTTGAATGCTGTTCAGTGCGATTCACCAAGAGTTACAGTATTACACACAACAACTGACACTTATTATTTGGATTAATAGTTTTCCTTCACAGTGAGAGCCGCCTAGTGTTCATTATGCTTTGTATTTTCTCACTATAGCACCTTAAATTAAACGGTATAGATCCTTGTATTTGAAAGCTTTTAGATGTATAAAAAATTATATCTCAGGAATAACAACAGTAAAGAATCTCCCAATATGTATGTGATCCAGGTTCTTTTATATCTTGATGATCTGGTCTCAGCTTCATGCAACCCTATCCTCATTCTTCTGCAACATCAATATCTTCTCTCCCAGCCACTGAACTTGGTCCTTCAGGGACATTTACTTCCATCTTGGGTGCCACACCATCCACATCTCTGTCCACACCAACTCTAGAAACCCACAGAAGTATGTGGATTTTGCACAGTGGCAATCCTTTCTACACCAAAATATTCTTCCCATACCCTCCGGTTGCTGTGTACAGAATATCTGCAGTGACAAGAATTTATAAGCCTCACAATTGCCTTGACAAACAACAGAATTTCTCCACCCCAAGAAACATAGTCTGCAAACAGATTTCCTGTCTGATGGCCTCATATACCAACAATCCTCCAACCACTCTCAATATCTACCTATGAACAAAATACCCTGGACTGGAACAACTGAACCACATTTTTCATCAGGGCTTTGAATTACCTATCATCACAACCTGAAAAGAGAAACATCTAGTCCAGCTGTATGCTAATCCCAACCCCAACATCAAGCCATAGTTATCACATCCCTTTGCAAAAGTTGCCCAAGCCATCCACCCAACACTTACCACTACAGTCCTGTTGCAGGTCGACCTACCCCATCTGAGGCCGGGCCACATATAAAAGAAGCCATGCCATATATCCAATAAGTTGCAATCACAGCTCTTTATGTTCAAGCGTCCATCAACCAGCTGTCCACTAGTATGAATCGCGATCAACTAACTGTAGCCACGAGCAAAGTGTACCTCTCTGTGACACAACATGTAGCAAAACAAAACATGATCCACTGCAATGGCTTCTTCATTAACTAGGCCATCTGGATCCTTCTCTCTATTAGCAGCTTCTCTGAACTATGTAGATGGGCACGCACTCAAGCACACACATGGCACAGATATATACACTTGGATGACACACTCCTATGGCAACCAAATTATGAGCCATTTAGAGGAAAAATTTCCAGCCGCGCGCACCCGCACATGCACACACACGCACCACAAAGGATGTACTACAAAAAAATTGCATGTTTTCTTTCTTTTGTTGTAGACTTGTGTGTTACTTCTCAAGAATTAACTTTGTTATAAAACAATAATAAAGGTCAAAGTTTTGGTAAGGTGAGTGCTAACTGTTGTCATGTATTTAATAAAATGCATCTTTAACCATCAGCTGTTTTATTAAACCCTTAAAATCGACTAGTTTCGACCAGGACCATCATTATAGATAAACTTTGGTATTGAAGAATCACCTTGCAATACCAAAGTTGAAACTAGTTGGTTTTAACGATTTAATAAAACAGCTGATGTTTAAAGATGCATTTTATTAAATACATGACAACAGTTAGCACTCACCTTACCAAAACTTTGAAATTGTTGCCAAAACAAGCAAGCAAGGTGATCTTCAATATCAAAGTTTATCTATGAAGATGGTCTTGGACCAAAACTAGTCGATTTTAAGGATTTAATAAAACAGCTGATGGTTAAAGATGCATTTTATTAATTAATAAAGGTGCTTGTGCCTGCTTAGTCAAACATACTAAAACAAAAGTGCTGTCTGCAAAATATATATTGCAGAACAGTACTGACATTCGTTATACTTAGATTTGTGTCAATCCCGCCTAACTAACTTTCCTCTCCCCATCCCACTATTTCCATGTGATAGTATCAAATGCTACGATAGTACCCACCCTTCAATTTTTTTAAACTTTTATACATGTTGTGTGTCCATGAACTGTAATAGCTATTTTAAATCTTCTTATAGAACTCAGATTAATAAATTTAGCATTGTTAAATGGTTGTTGCTGTCTTCACTACCTAAATCACTTGGTACATCTGACAGTCTCCAATTTCTTGAATAGTAAATACAAGCATTTTGTTGCACAAGCATTCAGTTAGATACGGTTTTTCTGTTCAAAATGTAATGATCTTCATAAGTAGATGCTTTGAGTACATCAGAGTAAAAGAATAAGTAGAAATAATTTATTATTTAACTGAATAACACAAATTCCAGAAAGAATTCAGCAATTTTGGAAAGAATATGTTGCTTCTCACCACAGAGACATCTAGCTGAGTCATCGAAACATCTCTGTGATTATTATTTATTTGGTGGGATGGGCATTTGGATAACATTTTTGTTCATTGGGCCTTTTCCTGTCCAAACCATATTTAACAAAGCATGTCAGTAGTACTACCAAGGGAAATACACAATGTTGAACTATCTTAAACAACAATTTCAGCAATCACCGATATGCTTCCTATAGCTTTTTTTATACATGGATTTTAAAAAATCACATTAAGAATATCTTCAAGAAAATACTAAGTTATTTATATCATTTAAAACAGTTTCACATTTTTAGTGCATCACCTTTTATTGGAGTAGGAACTTATAACTTTTCTCCAGATAATTTTATGCACAAAACAGGATTTGGAGTGTGGCAATTGGAGATGACAGTTGTGTGATTGTGAAGTGTGCCTGTGTGATCATGTGAATGCTCACTATTCTGAAGAAGGCCAATGGCCGATAGTTACAAGTTGTATGTCCTTCTCTCTCTCTCTCTCTCTCTCTCTCTCTCTCTCTGTGCCTGTCACAGCTCCTCATACATCTTTGAGGTGAGTTGAAAACTGTTTTATCATTTTGTTAATGATGTTGTTTTCATTACATGAAAAAAATTTTAAGCATTCTATTACATTTTCTTTTTGAACTGATTTCCCAAATAATTTGTGATTGTTTGACTGGGCTGACTCTGTTTTGTAACAAGGCATCATCATCTCTCTCATTTCAGTATTTTCATGAAGAAATAATTATATAATTTCCTTTTTCAATTTCTGACTGATTAGGCATAATTTTGATATTTGAATTCATTTTCTCATCATAATAATGACCACAATGTTTCTCAGTAAGTTACCTAATTTGTTTTTCTATTCACAAGTATTTTCAGCCCTTTAAATAGTATACTTTACTTCAATAGCATTTTAAATCACTAGAAAACTAAAACCAAATTACCAAAAATGATACAATATTAATGATCAAAATATATTTTATGCTACTGCCTGAATCATTACAGATATCATATTACTTAACTTCTTAAAACTTCTTGTATTATAAAGTAATCTTATGGATAGTTGTTCTCAGTGGTGATGCTGTTTCATTTCATTAAATGCAACAAAAAATTTACAGAATTGCTTCAGTTGTATGTGTAAAAATATTATACATCAGGATTCTATTGGAGACCTCTCTAATCAGTTTTATTATAAAAGCTTACTTGAATCCCCACACCACAAACTTTAACATTTCACTTCAATAGTTTGTCATTATGATGAATGATGCTGAACCCCCAAACACTTAATGGGAACACAGCATTAGTTATTGTTACGTATTGTATCCAAAACTCCTAATATCAGTATCAGCAAGTTACTCACCTTCACCTTGTCTGAGTTTTCAGTAATTTTGGCACAGAATCCTTCATGGCTCAAAAACACTCTTTTAATTGCTTTTACTGCTCTTGATACTGACAAGTTAACACTATTTCTGTAGTCCCTGTATTTTGTCGAGCTATTAGTTGCTTTCTCTACTTAGTATTCTTTCTCAAAACTCTATGATCACAATCCTATTTTCTTTTTTATATGCTATAATATTATTAGGTCATCATAGCCCAAGGAAAAATCAATTGCTACTGTCCCTGAAATTTCTCCTCTACCCAACAAATTTTCCTCTTTCTTTCTATTTACATTGACACACTCAATGATAGTGCCATTACTTTTCATTTTTTCAGAGCCAGGGTGAAGTACTGAGGAAAGAAGCTGATAGATGTAACAATGGTACAAGGGATACAAGTGCAGAGTAGTGTAATATCAGAGAGACCACTACACCACTGTTTCTCAAAATGCAACACCGTGAAGGAAGCATGCAAATAAAATTACTGCACATTTATAGCATCTAGAACTCAGAGTGAAAACCAATTGCAAAACAATTTAGACAAGATAAACAGTACAAAAAATGCAGTTGATTGTAAGGTCACTTACTCAACATTTTTGTCCACTTTTGCAATTTTGCTGTGCAGTATAGTATCCTAACCATTTGGGATTGATGGAGAACATTGAAAAGTTTAAAGAATGGCATATTGTTTGTACTATCAGGAAACACAAGAGGTGGTGTTACCATTATGATAAAAATGTTGGTGTGGCAATAGTTAAAACAAGAGATTTTTGGTGCAGCAAGATCTTTTTAATGAAATGCTGTCACTGACTTTTTCATCTAAATAGGGAGAAGTCGTCATTTGTAGTCAAATAAAACTAATCAGGGTCATAGACAATGATATACAGACAGGAAACTTCTGTAAGATCCCATTGACAGGAACAGGGATGCATGGAGTGTCGTTTTCAGCAGTTCTGCCAGATATCCCATGATGGTGCAGATGTGAGAAACTTGGCCAGGTAGCAGGCAGCCAGTAATTGACATTCCTGCCACAACATTCCCTCTAACAGCAGTGTAGAAAAACATGTGAAACCAGACAGCATTTCTCCCTCTGCATACCCACCACACTACCATCACACATTTTCAGAGGCACCTCTTCTGTAGTCTACAGGAACCAAGCAGGCGAACTGCCTGACATTTGCTGATGTCTTACGGAAATACAAGAAAATTGTTGGATAGTGGTTTTTGGGGGCAGTTTCCATTTCTGTATGTGTCAGAGGTCACATGAAAAAAATTAAATGTTTGTTTTCCCATGCACTATTTTGGAGTGGAATGGCACAGAAAAAGTCCAACAGTGATCCAACAAATCAACTGACAGGCACCGAAGTGTGAATTGCAAAACTCTCATGAAGAGGTAGATATAGAGAATAAATATTACCAATCAAACATAGTGTGGTGACACAAAAGTAAACACTGATTGACATTTGAGGAAGTGGTTCATCATAATGTAAAATATGTGAGTATACTGCCACCCCAGTGATGTGTAATAAACAGACTCAGATGAGTGAATTCTGAGAGGGGGCTATGAAATATTATAGTACCAGGAAATTACAGATACAACACAGTTTAAGTGAGAGTGTTTTCTGAATCAATGTGTCATTTTTAACCCCCCCCCCCCCTCCCAACTTGCCACAACTGAGTCCAGAAATTATTTTATTCAATTTAATTCTGATACTAAACCAGAGGTTGTTAGTAGGAGCACACCAGTAATGAAAATGCAGGTATTTTTCTTAATTAGTTTTGATTTTCTTTAGGCAGCAGGGGTGGTAAAGTAAGCACAAATGATATGCTATTGAATGATATCTCCTGGATTTTAGGACCTAGTATTAAAACAGAAGAAAACTTGGCATGGTTACCTAATGGACCAATGACTATCATGATCAGTCCTAGCTACCAAAAGTTACTGCTACACCTGGTAATTTGTATAGCAACAATATTGTGAAAAGGCTGAATTAATGTTCATCATAAAGATTACAACCCAAGCAACTGACAGACATGACAAAAGGACTGTCCTTAGAAGCTTTAACTTAAAATCTTCATCATAAATCTCTCCTATAGAGCCTGGCCATTTATGAATGGTGTATCCACATACAAAAACTCCCTTCTAAATTATACTGAAGGTTTTACATACATGCCCTATTCCTCTGACATAGTCCACCAACATACTTCCCCTGTCATATCCCCAAACACCCCCAATTTTTCAATTAAACCCAAGAAGCAGCCACAAAGGACCTTCACCCTCTCATCATCCAATACCACCACAGACTGGAGTGATTGAACCACACTCTTCTTCAAATCTTTGACTATCTATCAACATGCCACAACATGAGACACATCCTACCCAAGATTCATCTGTCCGCACGAAAAGAGGTGTTCTGTAACCCATCCAACTTCAACAATGTTCTAAACAATTATTATGTCGCGATCCATCATAAACCCTTAGCACAGGGATCATGTCCTTGTGTAAGACCCTAATCTGCCCATAGTGCTTCCTACTAAAGTCCTATCACAAGCTTATCCGACCCCCTTTTGATGCCAGATCACCTGTAAAAGCAGGAGGACCACACATCCACTTTGATGCAATATATTGGTATAACTACCAACCAGCTGTCTACCAAGATGAATGGCCACCACTAAAATGTGCTGAAGAAAAAAGTAGACCACTCTAAGATGTCACAACATGGAAGCTACATGACCTGTGCAATGTGCATCGTTCCCTTCACTATCAACATTCTT